>JAWWES010000133.1:23293435-23375822 GCA_035583135.1 Lophotriccus pileatus
CATTGTCCTTCTTTTGCAGCGAGTTATTAAGCATCTGAAGAATATCAGTGATTCTTCATTCTTCTCACCTCAAGTCTTTTAAGCAGTTTAAGTCAATTTTTTAAGCAGTGTAGGGTGTGTAGACCCCATGCTTCTAAAAATTGCTTAGGTGGGTGGCATACCACTTCCATCCCTTTGCCAAAGGGAGTGCTCAGGCCTACAAAGCCATTGTCGATATCAGACATTATACTTCTAGGAACAGGGTTGTTGCCATTGCCAACTTCCACCAACAGTATTTTCAGTAGTCTTTTCATTAACAGCTTCAGCTAGAGCAGAATGTTTTTGTTGTATTTAAAAGTCAGCCAATTCAGCTGTTTGCCACTGATACGCAACAGGGACAAATGGCCAAGTGCCAAAAGCACTATATAAATGTGAGATTATGTTTATAAGATTTACCTAAGCAACAAAGTTCCAGAAAAAACATCCAGGCGCTACTAAGCACCAGTTTGTGGAAGCCCTTCAGGAAATCTACATATTGAAGTATTTTAAGAAACATGAAGGGCTTTTGGGGATAGCAAGTTCAGAAAAAGGCTTCCCTGTATTCAAGTGGGGTGGAGAATAAGAAAACTGAAACATGCTAACTGCTTTCTCAATACTGACAAAATGGATTTATTCTAATGGATTTTCCAGTGAACAGTTTTGAAGTTCTTACCCAGAATTTACATTTACCCAGTCTCCAAATTTCAATGAGCATTCTACGAAAGAAGTAGCAATTTTTGTGGACAATTTATGCCTGCACCCATGAAACATACCTCTTGACAGGAGGACATGAATTCTTAAGAGGAAAGTATGGTCTAATGAAAAACAGTAGATACAGACATTGATAACCAGAAGGCTGCCTGGTAAACCATGAGGCTGCTTGATAACTCAGCAAAGTTGTGTTCCTCTGTGCTTTGCACAAGGATCCTTCCCCTCTCAACCTCCAGGGACAACTGATCTTTCAAGAAGAGAATTCTGAATAATAAGAAATGTGTTCAAGTAGGAGCGAAGGGAGGAGCATAAGAGGGAAATGATTCATTACCTTAACTGAAGCAGAAGAATAACCCATTCATATTCAAGGTCGACTGTTGTTCTGTGTCATTGTGCTAATGAATCACCGTTTGTTTATACACTGGGAGTAGTACCTTACCAGTACAGAGAGGAAACAGAGACTGTTTGTAGCAGGGATTATGCCAGTAATTTTAGTGAAAACTTCTAATTTCAAAATACCTGACTGAAGAAAGGGCTGTATTCATACATAAACCTGCAGAAACTTTCCCACTTTTTTGGGCTGTGTGCAATTTGAACATATTTGTCTTAGTGCCAGATCTGTGGCCAACTGATCTGAAGCAGAATTTGACAGTGTAGACACTGATATATTATGAACTGCCAAAAGTACAAACTAGGGAGCACAATGTTTGTGCTTTTTCTACAGCTAGAGTGTTCATTAGTGGTTTAGAGGAGAAGAGAAATGGAAAGGCTGTGATAGGGAATAACTTTACTGGCAATATGACTAATTTATGCTTTAATTTTCCTTCTAAATGTCTTAAGAAATAAGTTACCTCAACTATGAGCCATTTATTCCAATAACTCTTAATTTTTATATTATGGAATTTTTCATTAAGTTCACATGTTGCCAAAGAATCTGAACAGAGAGAATCTCTTAGCTTAAATTCTCAAGAGGTGATCTCTTGATTTGACTAGATCAGTTGCTGCTCTCAGAAAAAGACTGTTTTCTGAGTTGGTCTGTGGATAAGAAAATCTCAAGGTTACACGAAAACCTACGATTTGATTAAACAAGCACCTAATTCCAGTTAAAGTTTAAGTGACAAAAGAAAAATCAAGACAGTTTAGAAATATTTTTCTGATAAAATCTGTTTTTCTTCCACAACATGACAGAATTCTCTCTTTTTTTTTTTTTTTTTTTTCCTTTATTCACATAATTTGAGAATTCTTCAGGGCCAAATCTCAAGGTCTGAATGAAGTTTTTTGAGCTGAGCACATCCTCGGGAATCACTGTGAGACTGGGATACAACCTGTTGTGGATGAGCTGATTGCAATGTTCAGACATAAATATCACAGGCCACATTTTGTCAATTTCCTCTTGCATTAAATGCTCAACTGGGTTGGAACTACATAAGTAAAGGTGGCAGAATTTCAACCTTTGCTTTAGGAACCCATTTTCAATCATGGTCAGTGTGTCTAGGAATCCATTGCCTAAAAGGATACATTTTTTAATGCTTGACATTTATTAAGGTTTGGAATGAAAAGCCTTCTTTACTAACCTGGTTCATAAATTGTAGAAAATTGAAATGTTGGAAAGATTAATAATTACACATTTATGGGAGAATTACAATCAATAGCATTGCAAAACCCCTTTTTCTCCGAGACCACTTTGTCACAGGAGCCCACTACGTGGATGCTTTTTTAAAAGACTATAAAACAGAACTGGCAAAAACAGGAACCTGGATTAATTCAAGGACATTACTTCTCCTTAGTTACTGTTTAAATAACGTGTGATGGATGAGGATTATGTGCAGATCACAGCCTGCGTTTTTAACAATTGTTCTGAAAACTGCAGCAGGTCACTTACATGCTTCATGCAGGAAAATTGTGGGGTCTCCCACTGTATTTCGCTTCCTGATGTGCAGAAGTAGTGCAAGATTCAACAATACATTCCTTCAGACCCCTATTCGTTTTCAGAGAAAAAACCCAAACACCCAGGAAACAACCTGGTATCACAACCTGGCGAAATGCAAATAACACAGGTAGTACTGTAGCGCTTCAACTTTCAATGCCAGATCTTTGAGCAGTGTCTATGGGCAAATAACTACCACAGAAGGAAGAGAGGAGGGATAGGAACGAGACAGATACTTTACTTACTACTTCGCAGAGCCACATACCTCTGGAAAGAGCCTGGCACTATCCATCTGTCTGTACCTGATGTACCTGAATGCTCCACAGCTCTTCAGACCTGCTAGCTGTTACAAGGGATCAAGCTTATGTTACTGCACAGCTTTGCATGTGAACTGCAAGCCCTAGATCTGCTTCATTACTCCTTCCTCTAAATCTCTTGGAAACAAGAAGGGAGAGAACTCCCAATGTCCAGGTGATCAGGTCAAACATGCAGTTTCAGGAAAAAACATGGAAGATACTGTACCAAATTAAAGACACAAAAGAACCAACCAACAAGAAGCAAAAATGGCACCCAGGATTGATACACAGGTAAATATATCCGTACATCCATAAAATTATACTTCTTGTTATGAATTAAAAAGAAAAAAAAACAAATAAAGAAAGAATATGGTTTAGGGAATGGTAGGAATAGGGATAATGGGTGAACTAAAATAGGTGAAAAATATTTTAATGTTAAGTTAAACTGAACTGAACTTTGAACACTTCCACAGTAGGCAAATGGTTAAATTATTACAACAGTTTTTCTAGTTGTAAATTTATTCAAAGAGAGTAACAACATTTTCTTCTTTTTTTCCCTAAAATTTTTTGAGAAATTTTGTGGTATGCACTACGCAAATAAATAGTAGACAAGTAATTGTGCTGGTTGCTTAAGGTTTTGATGCTTAAATATATTCACTACTTCATAATTTTACAAGCTTATTCATAGATTTTCACTTAAGTTTAAACACTTTCTTTACTTTGGTATAGCTGTGGACTAATAACTTTTATAAATAGCTCAAAGAAACTTTGCCTTTCTTTTCTTTTTGGTTTCCCTACTAGGCTGTCTATCCTGTAAGATGATTGCAAAAATAAATTCAGAAGGTAAAGGAAGGAACTCACTATAATCTTCACCTTCTGTTTCAAGACAGGGAAGAAAACAGAAAAGACAGTATAACACAAGTAAACTTACCTGGATAAAAACTGAGTTGTTAATAAAGATTTGGAACAATCTGGGTAAACTCTAAGGTCTTGATGTGTCAGCTCTGTACAACACCGTTAGAAAATTTAAGAGAAAGAACAGGTTACGCTCAAACATTAATACTACAGGGAACAAGGAGTCTTCCCTTCTTTGCAGAAATTCCAAGGGATTTGGAAAACTTCAGGTACTTAGTCTTCTGCTTCTTTTCAGTATCTACTTAACCATAAATATACTAAGTTCTACCATCTGTATGGCTTGGGCTAGCCACAAAAAACAAGCCCTACTTTATGTCTTGAATACTAGATGATATTGCTAACTCTTGCAACTGCAGCTGAACCTTGTCTTTTCACATTATCTAGCCAGACAACTTCTAGCCAGTAGACTGCATATGTTACACACACTGAAGCAGTTCAGTAAAATAAGACTGACTTCCCCCTACTCTCTGGACCTACCCATCAGCTGGTGGAGAAGGCAGGACTTCTTTTGGGGTAGAACATTTCCATGATTTTCCTGATGGGCCAATTAGAAAGATAAAAAAATGTAGTCTATACTAATAAAATAGTCAGGGACAGAGTAGGTTTTCAAGCTTGGCTCTCTCTCATCTTTACAGATGATTAACTAAAACTATCCCTGGCACGGATTTGCCCTGTAGTAACTTGTGTTCTTCTAAGCATTTCCAGAGATGTTTAAGGTGTTAACACAGCCCCAGAGCCATTTCCAGAAGCAATTTAGACAGAATGCCAAATACAGATATGACCTATACAGGGCATACACACCAGTACGCACCTTATGGCTGTCTTCAGAGTACAGGAACTAGCAGATAGCAAGGCATGTAGAAAGATTAGGGCATCATCACGAACAAAGAACGGCCATCCTATCATATACTGTGCCACAGACGCTTATGTATCACCTATAGGTGTGTTAACTTCTCTCGCCCCTTCTTGCAGAACACCATGGGCATGCCTAGTATCTATTCCAGGTAACAGTGTTTCCCCATTTCCTTGACATGTGTGAGGTAAGGCAGAGAGTAGGGCGGTTATTAGGACATTTATGCAAGTTTTACAAAGGACTGTGCCAGAGTTCACTGAACAAATTCTACCATTAAGTGTCTTAGAGTAATGCACATCTGAAAGCCACTGAACTGCAAGATAATAATGTTTAGTAGGCCAGTGAAGCATAAATACACGCGTTGTTAAAATTAGTTTCTTTTAAATGGGACAAATAAATACATAGCTCTTATAAAGAACCCATCTACTCATTTGGAGAAAAAGATATGTTCAAATGTAACTTGATTGAAAGGGATCATCTTGAATGTCAGTGTATTACAGAGTAATTCTATTAAACAGCTAATTCTACATGTTTGCCTCTCCTAGGGATGTTAATCAGTTCCTTGATGTGATATTAGTTGCATTTAACCTGAAAGGAGATGGATTCAGTCATGCAAACATGACTAACTCTGTTAAAGCAGCAACAACAGAACTGAAAATCTCCCATCTAGATGTTAACTGAACTACACAAGTAACAAAAGCCATGCTTTGAGATTCATAGCCCTAAAATGTCAATAATCACACTGAGTCTGTGACAAACAAAATCAGTAATTGCAAAGGATGACACTTAATGGGTACTTAATTGGAAGGGATAAAAAAAGAAAAAACACAATCCCCCTTTTTACAGTTTAGCCTATACTGTAAAGGTTTTCAGAGACAGAGCTGTCATTCAAAGGAAGTGGCAATTAAGCAGCAATTAAGCACAAATTTACTGATGTCAGTTTTATCAGGTATTTTACTCTTTGGTACAAACTTACACTTTGGAATTATACCTCTATCCTGGCAAAAGCCTTAGATTTGCTTTGACAGAAGGGAGATTATGAGAAGGAGTTAACTGCACCCTGATATTTAAAGACTTAGAGGATAACTCTGACTTCATTGACTGATGGAACAGTTAATACCACTGGGTACTAGTGAATTCAATACCACTATTTCTTTCTGCCCTGCTGTCTTCTTGATTTTGCAGAGCAGAAAAATGTTTTTCAAAAGAAGCAGAGCAGAGGGTATTTCTCACAGAGGTCCAGTATTTCTCATGTTCTTCAGGTTTGTATGCACTGGGTGGAAAGAGGTTTTGTGATCATCAACTTGGTAGACTTAGTCAAGTTTCCCAATCACTAGAGCAACGTTTAAGGACCAATATAAAGATACCCTTTGGAGCACTAGATGCTTTTGGATATCCACTGGACCCTGGACTCTAGCTGTCAGTCAGAAAGGGTGTAGAACCCTTGTAGGGTTTGTGGCATAGTGGGCATCCATCCAAACACATAAAATGGCACTAGATGCCTTTGTTTAAGTATCTGCACATAGATGAATTACCTAAACTTGAGGTGGTAATTTGAAGTGGTTTTCTGTGCTGTCAAACTGGATTTGTTAAAATCAGATCAAGTTAGGTGCATCACATACTCTTTTCTTTTTCAGTGATGAAAAGGTGGCTGAACCAGAATATTTTCCACAAGAATTCTTCTTTCTCCTCTCCCTTTATTACACAACTTATTCTTACAACAACAAGAAGGTTGTTACAGAGGCCAAACATTTGTCCTGAAGGCATTACAGAAGGCTATCATATCTTTTGCAGAAAACACCCTAATATAAACACACTCCCACTTCACTCCATCAATGAGTTTCAGCTTCTTCATGTCATGGCTAGAAGCAACTTGGGATACCCTGGACACAGAGTCAGGTTTTTGGGAGTTTGGAGTGGTTTTTTTAAGATCGATAGTAAGATTTTAATCTTCATTGTCTTTGAGTGCACTAGAAACCAAAACCACCGTGCTGGGGAATCTGCTTATTGATAAATAATGCGTCTTCTGGATGTGGTGTGAGTTACTAAGGTTTCACAGTTTAATTGCTATGATAATATAATCATATAACCAATGCCTCAGCCTAGGAATTAAAAGTATATTGATTGGTATTGGGTAGCTTAACAGATAGAAGATAGTTTTATTTGCTGTTACTAATGACTCCCTACCAACTCTATGTCATAACCTTTGAAAACACAACCCCTCACCTGAGTAGTGAAGCAGCACAACAGACATGCAATCCATTTGCAATAGCCTGTTCTCAGTCAATTTACAATTAGAGTCTGTAGATTGTTTCATTCTAGTTCAATATTTTAATCTATAAATTCACCAAATCTTTAAAGTCAGAGAATTCTGCCTGAGCTTTAAAATCAGTAGCTGAGATGAAGAAAACCAAGAGTGGGTAATAAATCCCTTATTTAAATAATCCCAAGTTCTCTCTCTCTCTGGCTGATTATTCAGTATTTCAGTGTACAATCATGTGTGCCCCAAATACATAACTCGAAACACAAATGCTTTAGGATTTCCATCTCCCAGTTTGTATCACAGTGCTACTGTAAGACAGTTTTCCTTAATTAAAACAAAATACTAAGGCTGACTTACACTGCTGTGAAAAAAACAATGTATTAGGCCTTGCATTTCCTTCTCCTTAAACTCTGACTGTTGTTCTTGGTAGGTAACACTGGGCCCTTTTGAGCACCAAGGGCTGCTGCCCTCTGAGGTTGAAAGGAAATGGAAAACTAGTATTCCTGGATCACACTCTTTGGCTCAGGCAGTCAGCTTGCACCAGCCTGAGCTGAGCTGGAACAATTACTTCCAACAGGACTTTTGGATTTGCCTCTACAACTTCCAGAGCTGTTAACACCAACAGGATCCCCACTGGAGATCACTAGGCTTGGTATCTGTTTCCTACCAGTGATATAATTTGATTACATGCTGTAAAACACGCAAAAGAACAACCAAAGACCTTCTTCTGGAGGCACAGTTGCTGAGGAAACCATCTTCTCTCTGTACTCAGTACTTCAATAACCCTTTAGGTCCCATAAAACAAGGAAACAAAAAAACCAACAATGGTCAATTTTCCTGGGAGCATTCATAGCATTGATGCCTTTTTTTTTTTTTTTGGTCTTGTACCTCCAAGGAAACTGCTTTTTCTTTACAGGTTGTATTGGTTAATATGCCTATTTTCTATCTGTCATTGCATCCCCACACTTACTTTTGAACACAAATGTAAAGCAAACACCCAGTCTAATGCCATGTGTCCACACATTTATGCCAGTTTGCTTCAGAAAGGATAATAAGTGGAGTTTGCTTTAGCTATTGCACCAGAAAGGTCTGTGTACCAGTAAGAGATGATGAACTGAGTGAGGAAGTAGAAGCAGCAGAAGGAATTTGACAGATGAAAATTGAAATGGTCTCCCTAGGAAACTTCTTGCAGCCTGACAGCCCCTGTCTTAGAGGTTTACTTTTTACTGCTCGTCTCAGCAACTCTGGAGATGTTATCATTTAAAAACCACTAACCTTTCTTCTAGCCTCTGCAGTCTCAATTGCTTTAAACTGCAGTGAACAAAATAGGTCAGGTTCAAGCTTGCCGGAAACTATTATACCTGTGAAAATTTCCAAATGCTTATGTCTGTAACCCTGTTTGGCTTGACTGAATCCTCTGCAAGATCTGTTTTGCATCTTCTTGCTCCATGAGCTTGACTTCATATGAATCTAAATCATATTTAGTATTATAATAGAATTGAGGTATTTTTTTGAATAATTTGTTACTCTTTAACACTGCATAAGGACTACTGTGTTTATTTACAGTGGCTGCTGTTACTAGGTTGTTTAAAGCCACAGATCTTCCTAAATTTTCCCAATATTGAAGAGTTTGAGTAACTTCTGTCAGCAAACACCATGACCTTAGAGTATAATCATATAGCAGTGAATGAAGACTTCTAAAAAAGTGCATAAGAATTCTTGTCCTAATTTTATCAGACCGCAATTATTTCTCAGCTGAAATGCCCATGAATGTCTCCATTAAGTTTAACACTATTACTTCTTTGCAATTGTAAGCAGCTGGATTATTAATTCATGCCCTCCCCCAAATGTATATTTTGAAAATTATTTTGGAAGAAAAGCATACCAAAACTTCATCCCAAATACAGTCATCAAGAAAAAGAGGATTGCAAGCTGAAATAACTTGATTTACAGTAATAACAGACTGAAGCTACCCACTAGTTGTTTTAACTACAAGTCATTATACGGAACAACCATCAGTTATGTAACTTCAGATGAGGCCTATTTTTCCTGAGATATAAAACAGACAAAAATGACCAAAATGCATGATGAGTTTTGTAATTAAAACAGTGACATAATTCCAGTAGGACTACTTTAGGAAGTTTGTTATAATACCATTTGGTTTGAGCCTAATAATGAATGGTAAATTATCATATCATTTTACCAGTTTGTAGAAAGAATGCTTTTTAATTTTTCTCCTTTAATAACAGAACACAAAAAAAAGTCCTTCCTAGTTCAATTTAGTCTTACTTACTTAATTTCTTTCCCCTCTTTTTGTGAAACACTAACCAAGATATTTAAAGTTATATACAAGGAAGTATTCCTGTGTGTTCCATCCAGAATGAAACTGCACTGCATGCTAGTCTGTCTAACATTATGCAAGGGTTTGTGTGTAGGATCACTGCAGCGTATGGAAAGAGCACAGCAACAAGGCCTAATGGGCTGCCTGTTACCCAGCTGTCTCTTTACATTTTGTGTGTACTGCAGTGAGGGATCAGTGCCTTCAGCCATTCAAGAACTGGCCAGCTGTGCAAAAAAACAAAGCACATTTAGCATGTTTGAGGCAAATTAATCTCGCAAATTTAATTTTGCCAAACAGAGCAAGAAGACAAGGCAATCAAGACCTGGCTAGGCTGCAGTTTTAATTATCTTTACAAATCTGGAATTGTAACCACTATTTCTGACCAAAGAATTACCCTGAATGACTGTTAATGAATGTGATTACACTCCTGTAATCTGGACCTTTCACAATGTTTCTGCCCATCTCAGAGGCTGTTCTTGGGAAACTATAAGAACACCTTTATGCCAGCCATGAGGAGAAGAGATTCCCATTCTATGTCTCCCTGAGGCAGGGAAGGTCCTCTCCCATACTTCATCTAGCGGGAAAATGGCACCTCTCCACAACCTTCTGTACAATCCACCTTCCAGTTTGTATCATCACCTCCTCAATATAGCTTGATACAGAACTCTTTGCCAGGGCCTAGGCAAAAACCGCTAAAACATTCAAAAAAAAGATCCAATAAAACATCTCATTCCTTGCTCTAAAACATTTCCATCATGAGCCCAAGGAGAAGATCCTCTTCAGCCAAACAAGAGATAAGAAAAAGCTGCCCCTGCAAGACATTTAAATATCAGACTTACTAACCTTTTCCTCGCACACAGGAGGCCTCAGCATTACCAGCTGGCAATATTCCCTCTTAGTGCTCCCATATTCATGAGGTAGTGGAGCATATCCAGGAAGGCATCCTTGTTACAAAAAGACTTCTTTTTCTTGCTAGCTTATGCTACTGCTGTCTTCTGCCTAAGCTATGAGCAGTTTTAAAGATTCATACATCAACCCGAACTGTTGTCAGATCTTCGGGTTTATTTCTTCATTAGAAAGCTCTTTATACTGCTTCAGAAACTCTGTTTTGTCCTTACTTTCTCATATGTTCTCTGCAAGAAACTATCTGCTACCTCTCTACGCAATGTACTTGTCCAGCAAGGTGAGTATGCTCCATAGACTACCCCTTGCAGGCTAACATACATTTAGTATTTAGTCTAAAAGCCACATAACACTCCCATTTTACATTGTTGGGTTTTTTGTCTCCTGATCTAAGGTTCCACAAAGTGTTTTCTTAAAGTAATCTTTTAAAATTGCTTGTGCTAATCAAGTGATCCAATTGCTGACAGAGAATGAGGTGGTCTCCAGGCTAGCTTACCAAATGCTGATCTTGCATATATACTACAGTTTTTAACTGTGAGCCAAGATATCTGCTGACAGGTGGGCAACTCCTCCAGAATCTGCTCTCCTGTGACTTGCTGAGTTGTTTTCTTGGCTTATTCGTTTATCTCCTAAAGAAAGAAATAGGATCCTTCATAAATTTTTCTTGTTAAGTCTGGCTCATGTTTGCCGTGATTTTAGCCAGGATCAATGTGGTTGGAGGATTTATATGAAGTGAACAGGTTGTGATTCCAGCAAGAATTCCACATGACCCATCAGCTATGATTTACTAGTCCCTACAATGACCTAAAAATATGTTGAATGGATATATTCTTTCCATCAGTTCTTAGCTTTTGAAAGCAACACTTTTTCAGGTGATGCAAGAATGCCTTCAGATCAGTGCAGTGCAGGAAAAGATTTTTAATAATGATTATTTATTTCCATAAAATGTACACCGTAAGGCTGTTATGATGAGTCCTGACAAAGTATTGTCTGTCTGATATTTCTGCTCAAATTTTTTGGCTATTATTGGCATTACTGGAGGTTCATTGATTAAAATAATATACTCCTAGAGCACATCGTTCATAAAATACATACTTCTTCAGCCTTCTCTCCCAGCTTGGTATCATTGTGTGTTGGGAATTTGGTGGTGGTCTTCTGTGTTCTTGAACACACCTGATAAGCTCATCAGAATTCCCCCCTCTCCTAAGAGTGACGTGACCACTATGCTATTGACAGGTCCTGGCACTTGGGCAGTTCACTGCTTTCTGCATGGTCTCACATCTTCAAAATACAGCAGGAGAAAGAGAATATGGAATAAACAAATGATCCTGCACCAGTTACAGGCCCAGTCCTCACTCAAATGCCCAATTCTGCAATTTTCCATTAAAGCTTCATTAAACAATACAGAATTCTGTGTAGAAGAACCAGAGTCCATGTCTGCCTCTCCTTTCTCTGTAATAAACAGTGCTCTACCTGTTAGGCGGCACCTTTTCCTTCCTGTCATACAATGTTAATTTGGTGAAAGATGTAGTAGAGGGCAGAGCAAACAAGCAGTAAAACTCTCTGACAGCAATTATTTTTGGTAAATCATCTGTCTGGAGCTGCTACACAGCAACTCTCTGAAATACCCTCAACCAAGCTGCTTAACCAAGCGTTTTCTCCTCCATGCCACTCCAGAGGCCATGTAGCAATCAGGAGTGCTTCTCCCTATGCCTGTTACAGCAACCAACTGATGCAGCTATGTTGCTGGGAAAATACTACAGGAGCAGCAGAGCATAGCCTTTATATCCCTTTCTCATCCCTGCTTTTCTATCCCCTAACTAACCCCATTCCTAACCAATCACAACATTACAGTCAGGAAAATAATCTTTCACAATGCAGTATAAAACACAAAATCTAACTTTTTAATATTAATATATTAACTTCCACTTTTTTGTGCTCTTCTGTTAATAAGGTCTGCACACAGAAAAAAAGCACCTATATATTTCAGCTCCACTACAGCTGAGAAATTCATGCAGTAATGCAAGTGCTCTGTCTTCCAGCCTTTCAGTGCATAACAGGGTGTTGTGGGTTTGCCCTGGACCAGTTTTTATCTACCTCACACACAATTGCTCTAAGCTGAGAGAAGGTTTATGCAGACAAAAGAGATCTGATTGGGGAGAAATAATATTAGGATTTATTACAAGCAAAATAAAAACTAAAGGACTACATCTACAACAATTCTAATTAAGAAAAAGTACTATGTATTTACAGAAATACCCCTCCCCCCTTTGTATCAGCCCAGGAGAAGAAGAATGTTTCTTTTCCACTTTCAAAGCTACAGGTCTTCCACAAAATTCTGCAGCATTTGAAAGTTCCTCTCTGTTTTCTCTGGGATGACAACTCCGACCCGTTGCAGCTGGAACTGTCTCTCTCTGTCTCTTCTATGTCGACCTCAGGGCTGGGCCTACCTCCCTCCTGGGCTAAGGCTGAAGGCTGAAGGCTGGAGTTACCCAGGTCCTGTAAGGTCTTCCATGGACTGCAAGGAGACACTTGCTTTTCCATGGATCTGCACCACAGGGTCACAGGGGATAATGGCTTTTGGGTCCACCCCTGTTTCCTGTGGGGTTCCTTCCCACAAGAATAGCCCTTGATAGACCTCTCTGATGTGGGTCCACCCCTCAGGGCAACAGTTCTTCCATTCTCTGCTGTCCCTTGGGGTCACAAATTCAGCTGCACCAGCATGGGTCCCTCTCCAGCATGGATCCCTCACTGGGATCACACAAATCTTACTCAGCCGTCTCGCTCCAGCGTAAGATCTCTCTCCGTGGCCACAAATCACCTGAAGACTCTGTTTCATCTAGGCCTCCTGCGAAGTCATATCTACTCTTCTGCTCCAGCACGGGCTCCTTCATGAGCTGCAGAGGGTTGTCTTCGCTCCCCAACAATCTTCCACAGGTGGCAGGGATTTTGGTTTTCAGTCCTTTCCCTGATGAAGGGAAAGGGGCGGGGGGGCTGGGGAAAGAAGAAGTTCTCCCCGCTTTGCGGCTTCTCTCTCTCTCTGGTTGCCAGCTCTGACCTTGAAGGCTCCGCTATCTCTCCGGCTGGAATTTTTTTCTGCAGTATGTCTTGTCCAAGTCTTCTTTAAGTTTTGGGTTTTTTTTTCCTTTACTCTGTTACATGTCTGGTCAGGGGGCTTCAGTGCTGCCCCTGCCCCCGGCCCAGGGCTGGGGGAGGAGGGAGGCCTGGCCTCCACCTGGGGCCTGATGCGTCCTCCCTCACATGGCTCCCAATTTCATCTGTGCAATAACCCTTCTCTTCCTTTTTCTTAAATATGTAATTGGTAAAGGCGTTACCAAAACTTTTGATTGGCTTTACTCTGGAAATTCACTTGGACAAAACTATTCTCAGCCCCCCCAGTGAGGGGGAACTTTTGCAAACCCACGACACAAGGACTTGTCAAAAGATCAAAACAATTAAAAAAGAAATGGGTGTATGAAACTAGCTTCAAAGCTGTCTCAGTTCTCCTGCTGTTCCTGATGGTTTTGATGTAACTTCCCCTGCTTTTTTTTTCTTTCTACATCCCTGTTCACAGAGTGAAGAGCTGTGGCCACACATACGGTTTTCTTAAGAAAGGTTTCTACATAGTATAGATAAGAGTTTTCCTTCTGTATAAATTGTATACAGGTGTTTTTGATCTCCACCGAGAATTGCTTTTATATTAGATTACCAAAGAAGACATGCCGACTCTACCTGGATTCTGATTTGAATTTGATTTGGGTTGCAAGAGCAGTAAATTAAGTTACTGTATCTAGCTGAGCTGGAACTGATAGCATTCACTCTCATAAACAATATGAATTAGATACCGTCCTTCACAGAGATCTCTTTCCCTGTGCTAGCATCTGGAAGAGAATTTAAAACATACTGGAACATACTGGAAGTTTTCACTTCTGAGCTGATTAAGATCTGTAGGCCATATTCAGATTCCTATAGCTTGAATGTGGCAAACCAGCTCATTATTCCATGAAACGAGATTTTTGTGGACCTAGGAGCTACAAACAGAACCTTAAGTGGACCCTAGCTGAATAGTTGTCTTGAGTTCACAGTTTCTTTAAACCTTTTGAGTATAGAAGTAAACATATCAAATTTTACTTTTCCCAAAAAGATTTTAAATGCTGGAAGAATTCTGTAATTGTGCAAAAGGAAATCTCATTCAGGAAGTTTGGACTCTATCCAGAAACTGCTGAAATTGGTGGAAGACACCAGAATTATTTTGATATGCAGATCAGATTTTATGCGAATATAGGAACATACTGATGGACATCAGAGAAGATGATCCTTTGCCATACAGTTATTGTCCCCTTTTTTAAGGAGAGGAGGAGTTCAGAAGTTTTCCCTTTATTTTAGACAAGCTGGACACACTGGAGCCTTATTGACTCCACAGATTCATTTTTTTCAAAATAGTCTAGGAACCAACCAGGGTCCTTTTAACATGCTTGAAAACCAAGATTTTTCAGCCAACATAAGCTAAAATCTTTGGCAATGTTCAGAACTCATCCTTGTATACCAGAGTTATTTCCTGTGCTTAGGTATTAATCAAGAGTTTTAAAAACAGTGTAGGTCAGTTTATTTAATTCTCTCTGCTTAATTAAAATAGAGTTTAGGAACAAAGCAAAATTCTCATAAAACAAACCTAGACACACTACAGAAACACCATAGCATTTACAGAATCAGAGAAAATGTCACATATACTCTTTCAGTTTTGGAGTTTTCTCCCCCTAGAATATCTTCTAAATAATGTTTCATAAAAACCTCAGGATTGTTCCATCTGGTTTATGACCAATTCTTACCTGACGGATTAAACAAAATCAGAATTTTGGCATCATTTCTCCAATGAACTCTCTGAAATCGTGCCAGTGTACACCAAAGAAAAATGTGTTTTCAGATCACTCATGTGATACAAGGTAACAAATTAACAGCTGTATGCCCTGTAGTAATCATGAAAAGAGGCAATTGGTGCTTGCTTTGGTGGGGGTTTTTTTGTGTGTGGTTGTTTTGGGTTTTGCGGGTTTTTTGGTTCTGCTTTTCTAGATGATGGAAAGAAGAGGAAAAGGTGGTTATAATGGCAAAGGGAGCTGAGCTGTCCTCACATATCACAGAGTAGGCAGGGCAGCGCCAGCTTGCAGACGCAGGGCTGTTGATTCTGGGTGGCAGGAAACCACTGGGGTGAGTTCCATTGAAGACGGGCAAAAGTCATACATTCTGTGCTGCTCTGAAGAGCTGAAGCCAGTGCCTCAGTGCAGTTTACAGTGCCTGAGTGCACTTGTTCCCTAGCAGTTGTGTCATGGCCTCGAATCTGTTCCCATCATCTCCCTCCCATGGCAGGCTGAGCATCCTTTCCCAAAAATGCACTGCTACAGAATTCATTCCACTGGCTGTGCTGGCTACAGCAAAGGCAACACAAATACGTACTCAGTAGAACACTGGAGTTCTACTCCAGTTTTAGGGAAATTAAAAGAATAAAACCCCCACTAAAAATACATTTCACTAGGCTAAATTGCTTTTCTTGGACTTTGGACTCCTGACGTATTTTTTGGAATAACATGTACTTCTTGCTATTAAGACTAAATTTCCTTGCTGTTACAATTGCCAATGAAGCATTTATAGTTATTAATAAAGAATCCATTGATACAATCCAGTATGGTAGAGGGTCTGAAACACTGTTGACTTTCATACAAGGAGTAAAAGAAATCACTGTAAGAAAAAACAACCTATTTTGTAATTCTACAAACATGAATGGAGGTGATCTTTTATCTTTTCTGTACTGAATATAAGTTATGTAAGAGCATGATTTACCTTTGATGTAGACCATAGCTACCACCGATGTAATAGACACTGAATTAGCCTTAAAAGACAATATAGAAGAAGTGGTTGGTAATTCAGATTCAGACTTTGAACTCTGCTGTTAAAACTTACATAACACAAGGCACAAAAAACAAAGTGTTAGAAAAATGCCTTGTAGAAATGAAAGCATTCAAGATGCCCTGATACCTTAATTCCAGTAACTGGTCAATATTGCCATGCCCCGCTTTACAAATCATGTCTTACCTGTACTGCAAACTGCGAACAAGCGAGGGCTCTCTCTGAGTGATGCCACTCAGTCTGCCCCAAGCAGGAAAGAAGAAAAAGGTTTGCATGTTTCTGTTACGAAATCTAAATGACTGAACTCACTAAACTTTCCAGCTTTGCAAGGCATAATGGCCCATGTAAAAGAAGTGTGAACAGCACCTGGAAAGATGGAAATGTGAATCAGTGGCAAGATGGCTGTTTCCTTTTCAGCTCTGATATCAGACCTTGATGACAAAGACTACTAAAATGAACTTTCTTGGTCTTGCAATCTGTAAAAGGAAGAAATCATGTTTGGTTTGCTGGGTAACAACTAAGATACTGAAATATTTTTAAATTAAATAGGCAGCTTCATGTAGAGACCGTTAGACTATCACAACAAATTTATATTTATTACATTTATGTACATTTATACGTAATATTTTTTTAATTTATAGATGTCTATAGATTTAGATTGTTAACGACAGCCCCCATAAATAAAAAGCCAAATATAAGAACTAACCTCTTTATCAAATTCCTGTGCTCTACCTCCCTATTAAAGGCAACATTTCTCGCCTGGCCAGTGGCCGTGGGCCACCAGAGGGAGCCTGCACAGCTTCACAAACTGAACAGGCACAGTTGAGAATGACAGAAAAACCAGCTGAGTTTTTATAGAGCCTGAGGAGGACAAGTGAAGTCTTTTCAGGGCCAACAGCAATCTTTCACATAGAACCCAGGCTTCATGGGACAATAGTTTGCTGCTTCAGCGTGGAAAACACAGGAAGCTATTCAAAGTGAATGAAAACAGTGAAAAAAGTAGCAGTAATCACGTAAGAAAGGGGACAATAACAGCCAACTACTTCAGCTTCATATAAAATGAGTAAAACAGGAAAAGAATAATCTATGATAATAATTCTATCGTATTCCTGGTTTTGTTCTATCTAGGGCCTAACATGCCTACAGTGGAAGTGATTTCAGAAAAGGAATTCTCTTATTTTGTATATGTGCAGTATGGGTAGAATGAATAAAAACCAAAGCAATGGACTCCCTGAACTTGTACATCTCCAAATATTTAATATTGTTACAAAAAATGTCTTTATGAATGAAAAAATACTTCTAATTTTTTAAAGATAAGAAAACTGTACATGGCTTAATAATAAATTTACAACTTTCACCATCCACTGGTCAATGGATGCTTCTCTGAAGAAGATTTGTCCCTTTGAGTATCTTGTATTTATAGTCATAGCATTCTAAATGCATTCAATAATTTCTTCTCAAGCAACCCTGTGAAATGCCAGGTTGACGTTTATGAAAGTGGTAAGATTTATGGAATGCTCTTTCAGAACAAATTAGAAATTTCCTGTGATGACTTTATTGGAAAAAGATCAAAAAAACACCTCTTAATAATATTAATGGTTGTTACAATGGTAACTGTGTATTTTCCCGCAGAACACAGGAATGAAGAAACATCAAAAGGGAAGTGGAAAAAGGGAGCAAGAGATGAAGAATGGAAGGCAACAACGGCAAATGATGGCGGGGGGGGGACACTGTAGGTAATCAAACTGACCAGAAACTATGTGCAGTGCTAAAAGAGGAAACAAAAAGGACAATGTGAATGTGAGATGTCTGCCCCTTGAATTTGACCTGTTACACAACACCCACCAGTGAAACTATTAGTGTCTTCCAACACCTGACCAGAGTCAAAAGATAAATCTCTTGGGTCTGACAATTAGAGAGAATGAAAGAACTACCCTACAGTCAAGTGTCTTCACTCACACCTTTGACTCCAGCTACTCATAGGCTACCATAAAATGTGCTTGCTTACACTATTTTTATACATCCTTTATACATCTTTCCCAATGTTATCCCACACTATAAATGTCTCAGATAATTGGGAAAAATGTCACAGGTCATAAAAAGTTAAAAGGTTTCCACTACTCTGAAGAAATAGCTGCTATGATTGGGCCAGTTTGCCAGTTAAGAGTTTCAGTCTGTTAGGAAACTACAATTTCAAGCATATTTCTTCCATTTCTCACCACCTACAACACCACAGATTGGCAGAATGAGCAGCGCAGAGAGCGGAGAAGCTTCTATAAGGAAAAAAAAGTTTCAATATTGCACTACAGGACATCCCTTGTGCTGTGATTAGAACAGCCTCAGCTTAATTGCTTCGGCAACATTGCCATTTTTTTTTGTTACTGGAAAATACTCATAGTATTTGCTATTTTTTTCTTATGGGTGAAGTATTTCAGTTGGTATAGTCCACAAGAATTTCAGTTTTCTTTTGAAAAGAAACTGAAACTTCTACTTACCTCTAAGAGCATCCAGGATTAGGAAGCAATTAGGAAGACTCACACAGCTCTTGTATATTTTAAGTTTCATGTGATTATTTTGAGCCAGGCACATGCTGTGGGTTTCCTCTCTGCCTGGTTGATTTTCTGATGATTTTCAGTTTTCATTGTTGGAGGTGTGATGCAGCACTGATATGTTTTACCCAAAGCAATCCAGGATTCAGAGCCTTGGAGGGGTGGCAAACACCTACAAAGGATTTCTTACACTTTTTCCTTCTGACTCTTCTGATAGTCATTTCAAGTGGCCATGTTACTAAAAAACTTCACAGAAAAAAAAAAAAAGAATTCTGACCATTTTAATTGTTGCATTGGAAGACCTTATATTGCTCAGATCAAAAGATTTGACTCAGACAAGTCAGTGGTATCTTCAGTTCCTACTTTCCTAATCCAAGTAATAATAGAACTCAGAAGGCAGTAAAGGAGGTATTTTAATGGCCCTAAACCATGTGAACACAAAGCTGTCTATCTGGGATCTGACATAATGGCCACTTTGCA
This sequence comes from Lophotriccus pileatus, assembly GCA_035583135.1. Taxonomy (NCBI): domain Eukaryota; kingdom Metazoa; phylum Chordata; class Aves; order Passeriformes; family Tyrannidae; genus Lophotriccus; species Lophotriccus pileatus. The sequence goes on from JAWWES010000133.1 coordinate 23,312,593, forward strand.
GTGAGGCATTCATATCTCTTCACCCAGATTCTTCTTTGCACAGTTAGTGTATTTTACAGAGTCCTTCTGTTTTCTCCCCTGCACTGAAATGTTGTGTCACAGTGTCCCACATAACATACAACATAAGTGATGCTTTGTAGCCACCTGTCTTGCTACAGCCATGTAACCCATTTAAACAAAAAGCAACAATTTTCAAACAGGAAAAAAGGCAATAAGTTAATTTAAATACTTAATAACTTGTAGCTTCAATTTATTATTTTTTGTTACCTGCAATGTTTAAATAATCAGATTATCTCCTGAGGCCTGCAGTAGTTTCACACTACAAATTATACTTGTAGCTCCAGACTCAGGTTGGAGTTTTGAACCAAGTTTGAGAGATAAACTCTACAAGTTTAAACCCTTCACACCACTTGTGACCTAAGTATTTCAGTGTACTGCTATGTTTTGATATCAAATTGCATTTGTATGCATCTTTAGTATTTATACAAGAATGTCCAACTGAGATGCAATTTTTTTTACTAGGAACATCTGCTGGGTTCCATTACAACATGATAATAATGGGAACATGTTTGCTGTATTTAAAAAATATAGGAGTTGTACCCTAAATTTAACTGAACGTGGAGACAATAGTCTTCACTGAGTAAGGAGGTAACTCAGCAAAGGAGATGCATGTGTGTGCTTCATAAAGGTATCACTTTTCTTTCCAAATATAAAGTGGCAGCTTTGAATGTGGGAAGAAGTGCTATGTCTGTTCATTTAAAAATATGGTCAATATTTATAGCATTCATATATTCTCATTTTTAGATCTCTACTTAAACGTAATCATCTACCATATACATAATTCTAACTGCTTAACCCAAATTTTTTTCCTCTTCAGTTTTTAGACAATAAACAGAAGAGACTTATAAAATGACTACATGTAACCAAATATCTTGTGTGCATATATGCACACCACATCTATGCAGTATCCACAGATATACATAAATCTATGTACATGGTGTTGACATCTTACAAGGAACAAAATAAATATGTAAAACTACTTAGAAGGGCTCAAGTAAAACACCAAAACACCTCTAATGTACTTAAATTCTGAGCCTTGATTTTATTTAATCAAAGATATAGGAGGAAAACCATCTCTACAACACTTTTGAGGTATTGCCTGAACGTGAGGCATTCAGATATGAAATAGGTAATACGTGTGGTGTGACATGAGTGTAGCTGGCAAGAAATGCACCAAATTATTCATGAACAGTAGAGCAATTAAAGCATAACAAATGGCTGCCACTAAACCCATTATTCTATAAACACCATTTATCCTACACAATTGTTTCAGGAATGTTTTAAAGACTATATGTGTGTGTGTATATATACATATATATATATATATATACACATATACATATATATGCATATATGTATGTGGATAAGCATTTTTTATACATACATGTTTATATTTTGACATTTAATTTTTCATCCTTCTGGATATAAAGCCAGCTACAGGTCTAAAGGACTGACCCCATATCCACTAACACCAACAAGGATCTTTCCACTATTGTCAGTGGGCATGGTTAACTATATAGGTTGCAAAAGCAGAGAAACAGAATAACCAATAAAGTACATCATAATTCCAGAAAGAACAGCTCTCTGGAACACAACTATGCCATTGTTTTTAGGTTTATTATTGCCTGGCTTTTTAAGCTAAATCTTTCATTTCTAATTGCTGTAGTCAAACACTAGGAAACAGATATTGCATCATAGCTTCCACCTAAGCTGCCTACCTCAACAGTAATTATTATTCTTTCTCTTAAAAACAGCATGGCTCCTCAGTGTGCACCATAGTTCTAATTTTGGTGATAAAATCCTGGCTCTAGCTTTGAGGATTTCAAGTATACAATATTGCACACAGTTGCTGAGCATCATGTCTCATCTTCCCCACTCTACACAAACATAAGGGGTGAAAGGGCTCAGACGAACAACTGTTAGTTTTCTACATCATAAAAGCCAGCAACTGACTGTCTTCACTGTGTAGCTTTTATTGCATTACTTGCTTGGCGTCCAATAATCCCTATGAGCCATGATGCTGGAGTTTCACATCTCTGAGCCACTTTCACACAGCCCACACACCACTCAGCATCCTGCTGCCACAACAGTTACTTCCAAAAAAACTGTTTTGAAACAGTATATTTAAAAGGCATGGCCCACAGAACTGCACTATACTAACAGAAAGCACAGAACAATTTATTCTGAAGCATGGGAACCTGATAGGAAAGTCAGCATTACCTGAATGCTTTGACTTTGATATGCACATGCATCATAAAACTCTGCATGTGAAACTGAAAGGAGCACAAATTGTTTGCTTATAGGATACTAAAGTAGGTGGGTGAGAAATATGTCTCCACTACAACACATTCACTTTCAAGAATATATGTATATGTGTATTCCTGCACATATGAACCAATGAAAGAAGGTGTGATGTGTTACTGATAAGGGAGAAAAACTAACTTCTGTTGTCCCCTGGAGCACAGAGAAGCAGGAAAGAACTGTAAGCCTGTATTTGACTTTTTGTACATCCAGTCCAGAACATAGTCCCTGATAGTAGTTAGCATGAGAATTTTTGAATCAAGTTGACAGATACCGTGCATTGTCTGTATCTAAAGTCTTGTCCTAAGTTCAATATGCCAGATTCAATCTCACTTCCAAAGGTTGTTTTACTAAGTACTGTAACTTCAAATGTGTTTCCATGAATTTTTCAGGTCTGCATAATTTTTGACCTTGGTGCCACTCTAGCTAGAAGCTGCATGAGAAGTATTTAATGAACGTCACTTTGCTGAACTATGACTCAGTGGTGTAGCTCTGAATCACTGTGCCTCTGAGGGTTACTCGCAGGGCATGACAAGGACAGCTTCTGGCGACATGGGCTTCCCAGAATCTGCAAATAGAAAAAGCTCAGTGGTTTTCTCCGCCCTACAATGCCACATCCTTTTCCACTTTGGCATAGCCCATGCCATGCCCTCTTCCCTGAGCTGCTCATGCGCTCCTGCCGTGGTCCACTACAGCTTGCTCTGACTTTTCATGCTGCAGTGCACTGCAACTCTCAGGGTAGGTCAACATGGGCAGGCCATGACCCACCAATTTCTTTAGAAGGTGTAGGAAGGAGACAGCAGTAAAGGATATGCAGAGGGAAGGAGAGTATTGAGGGATGGAGACAACTATTGTCCTTTGTGGAGGCTTTGGAAATCCTGGGGGTTTTGCATAGTTCTGGTCCTCCTGTTGTCAACCCCTGCCAAGCAGCCAAACATGGGTACCTTGTGGGTCAAAGTTGAAAGCCAGTTGAAGTAGCATTACTGGGTAATCACGTTGTTCTGACTGTGCTGACTGCATGGGCAGACCACCATCAGCATAAACCACAACAGCCACTGCTGGATCAGCAACTTCTTTGAGGAAAAGGAAGGTAAGCAACCTATAAATTCCAGCAGCTACACCACTACAGTCCAACAGAATCACATACGCTTTCTCCCCCAATCCCTTCCTTCCATTTTCATTTAGTCAGCAATGAAATGCAGAAAGATTATGCAACAGAACTCATTCCAATATTCACATGACGGCTATTTGGTAGCTGGACATTCATAAACAAGATGTCTGCATATAAGGAAGGTCTTAGTAAGGCAGCTACTTCTAAGCACAAGAGTGCTCAGTGATGGGCAGGAAATTGTTTGGATCATCAGCAGACAGCACCTGTTTTACTGTCCCATCACTAAAAGAAAATAAATGGTTGTCACTCTCACTGTCTGAGATGAGTTTCCCTGGGTAAAATATTTAGGCATCAATTTTTATTCTAACTTACCATGTATGCACATCAGAGAGTTGAGTCTTACTATGATAATTCCCCCGGAGTTTTTGGAAATCTTTCTTAAGAAGCTGTGACAGCATCTGCTCTGTGGGACAATAAACACCTCAAATCAGTACAGGTTTTGAAGGTAGTCCATTCCTCAATGAATGATTTCTCTGTTCCCAGTGAATAAGCTATAGCTCTAGTCTGGTTTTTGTACCTTGCATTTATCTTCATTTGTATTGCCTGCCTTTTGCATAAGATTCATAGCCCAGCTGTATAACCATCCCATCATGAACAATTCTGCCAGTAAAAATGAAATGCTACATAAACATGTATTACTGTAGCAGTTACAACTGATTCATTGAATGTAAACAAACACGCAACCATCTGCAGTTCTCCATGCAAAACTAGTGAAAAAAACAAGGTGAGTGCAGAATTGAGCAGACATATTCTGATTGCTGTTAAATTTGTGAATGTTGACATGTGCCAGATATTAGCTTTTATTGTATTTTGCCTTACACAACTAATTCAAGGCTATTTGTTCAAATCCAAGGCTATAGCACATCGTCCTCAGATTACAAGAAACAAGAAATGGACACTCCCCAAGTACACTCTTCAGTATGGAACTGCAATCACTAGCCAGCATTTCAACTGCCTACAATATGCTGTTTCCATTTTAATGTAAAAGGAATTGCTGGTTACTCTGGCTCGCTGTGAATATGTGCTTTGTTATTTCTTTGATTTTACTTTAGAAACTCAGCTATTAAAAATATCAGGCAATTTTGCTTATCTTCATCATTTGCCCTCTAAACCTGTAATTGAGAAAGACTCTAACAGGCAAATACAACACCCATGAAATGATATTAAAATCTATTGCCAAGAGAGGGTATGGGAAGAGAGAGTGAGGGATAGAAAGACAGATTTCCTAGAGCACACTGTGCCATGTGGGAAATTATATCACTTAGGAAAAGCATGGTACAAATATTTTTTCTCATTTTGTGTGTGTGTGTGCAAAGGAAAATAAAACATCAGCTTCACTCTTGTCTACACTTCCTCTTCATAAAGCAAAACACCCGCTGTCTGCTGTAATAGGAGAAGGTTCTGGCCATTTTGTGTACTGAAATGCTACCCATAAAAAACAAAAAGGCATCATTTTATAGCATTCTGCCTGTGTTACATAGTCCCCAACACTATAATATGTTCTCCAGTGGCCTAGATATCAGGGTGTAGATGAAGATCTTCAGTTTTTAATTAATAATACATAGTGCAGAATCTGAAAGGCTATCTATAATTTATGTATCAGTGTCTCAAAAGCAATCATTCATACATTATATATTCAGACAGAAAATTATCTTGCTTTTATTTTCCAATAAAAAGTATATTAAGATGTTATTATGTACCCTCCAAAATGGAACAATGCTACCCAGAGCTTTATAGCTCTCAAAAATGCCAGGTTCCACTGGGTTCTCTTTGCTACAAGAGGCTAAAGGTGCAAAAGCATTACTGACTGAGCATCTCCCAATCTCTTCTGATGGGCTTTTAAAAATGGTCAGGCTGCTTCTTGGATACATGCTAATTTACCCATAGAGGGACAGATAATGTGAGAAAAAAGAAGTTTATAAAAATGCAAGGAAACTATTTAACAATATGGGGCTTCCAAGCTGAGCTTAAGACAAACTGATTATGGTAATATACCAAAAGAGTCCTATAAAATAGGGGACCAAAAAAAGTAATTTTTGAAGTACAAGTTTATGCAAATCTGCTGCTTATAAAGCATGTTTAATATTAAAAGTCATTCTCATCAGGCTGTCCTATTTTCCAAGTACCCACCTACTTATGGGCACTTTAAAAAGGGAAAATAAAAAAACCCACACTGTATATGCCAAACGTGCAACTCTTAAAAGTTGCTTTCAATACTATATTTTCTCCTGCTCTCTAACAAGCTGAAAAGCCTAAAAATTCTGTATTTTCTCCCCCTCTCTATCAAGCCACAAAGCCTAAAATAGTGATATCAGGCTACACAGTGCAAAGAAAGTCAGTCTCCATTATATATTAGTCTTTGTTATACCACTTTTATGTGCAAAGCAATGTAGACAAGATGACAGCAGAATCAAACATCCTCAGATGCTGGAAAGGTTCTGGGAGGTCCAGGAGTCTGACAGACCATCTGAACTCTCTTTTCAGTACAGAGGGAAATGAATAATGTTTACACTTGCTTTGCTGCAGCTGAACCGGAGTGGATGTGGGACCAACCACAGTACAAGTTGCATTTTTTTTTAAACTTGCTCCTTTCCCATGTTCTACACTCCTAAAAAACTGCTCACTTTTTTTCCCCCTAAAGGACTGAAAAAATCCAGCCTAAATAAAGGTTTAGTCTAACTAAGAAATATTTTCCATGATAAGACATGATAAACTAATTAATACTAGTGATGCATCTGGATGTATGTTGATTTATATGTAGTGAGACAGTGAAGCAGAAGATCAGAATTCATAAGACAACTTTCATCAAAGTGAGAAAAGGATCATCAACCCACACAGAAAGAACATATAAAATATAATTTTTTAAATGTGGATTTAAAGTTACCATCTGAATCTGATTTCCTCAGAGCAATATTATTTTGGAGAAAACAAAACAGTTTGACATGACCTACAAGCAAACAACCTAGAAGAGAAACATAAATCCTTGAGATCATATACTTTACCTTCCTTCATGAAGTCATAGAATCATAGAATGGTTTGGGTTGAAAGGGACCTTAAAGATCATCTTGTTCCAGTCTAGACCAGATTGCTCAAAGCCTCATCCAACTGGGCCTGGGAAAACCCAGAACACCCATTAGGAACATTTTGAAGATTAGAAGGAAAATATTGTAACTGGGCAGGAAGAAGCACACCATGACCCAAAATGTCAGCATCTGATAATGTAAACTTTAAGAGACATTGTCCTTCTGCTGATTCCTTCTTCTAGAGGAAATATACTCCCCATAAGAGACTGATATGTACCTACACAGATTCCTATGAGGTTTGTGTCCCCCTTGACCTATACAGATTGGTTAGGCTTGCCAGTGACTCACAGTGAGCAAGAAGAATTCAGATCTATCCCCGATGAGACACAGAGGAAGCAGTTTTGTGTAGACATTGCCCCAGAAGATCCACACCACCATTTCAAGACTTGCTGAGGACAGGATTGAAAGCTACTGTGAGTCTCTATCCACACAATCCTCCCACTCCTCTGCCCCCTGAAGAAAGACAATTTTTGCAGTCACACTCTTTCTGCCAATTTCTTGGATAAGCTTCATCTCTCTGGAGGGGTTTTTAAGAGAAGCAGATTTTTCCTTTGCTGGTGTTTGCTCTCCTTTTTCATCACCAGGCTCTGTGTTGCCCTTCAGCAATCTCTTAATGCACTCCCTCCCTCCTTCCCCTTGAGATTGCTTTTAGTGGAAGAATGGCCTCTAAGTACTGGAGACCTTGGCCATGAGTGGTATCCTCTGTACAGAGGTGACCTTGACCTAGACCGATAGTCACAACTCTGCCCTTTGCCTCTCCTGGGATACAGCTGCCATTGGCAGCACCAACGAGGACAGGAACAACTAAATGAGAGACAGTAAGAGAAAGCAAGGCAAGAACCTGATTTTTGTCTTGGAGTAGGTGTACAAACATCTGGAGAAAGAAGCAGCATTATAGGGAGACCTGGACCTTAAAAAACCTAGAGTGCGCAAAAACATATGAAGGTAATTCAAAACAATCACCCTCCCCAGGTTTCTTCCTCCTAAATTTGGGTTGGATTTTTTTTCCTCTCCATATATTTATGTCAAAGTTTCTTTCAGCTGCTGCCATAATGCTCCTACCCATTGAAGAATGTGATATAAACTTGTAAAAGTTTGTGCTTACAAGACAGAACAGCTGCTGCTTTGTTAGTGTGAAAACATACCAGAAGGGTCAGTCTATTTCCACTTACTTGTGTCATATGAACTACCAGAACTACTGATGGATTTAAGGTATAGCCTCCACTGGTATGGGAACACACACTTTTTTTCCACTACTCCAAAGCTATATGCAGTGCAAGTCATTTTGGTGGCAGGAGGATGTAAAAAGAGCAAGTCTGAATGGCTGCAGAGCACTATCAAACATCCAGAACACAAGATTTGGCCTGAAGACAGCCAAACTCAATTTTAAAATACAAGCTTAGTCTATTTAACTGCATGTAGTTTGGCTGCTGGGTTGTCCAGGAACTTAACAGAGGATGATTATTAATTACAATTTAACGGTGATGGATTGAGCAAGGACAGTCTGCTGGTTTTGGTGTTGAAGGGTGCTGAGACCAGCTTCAATAAACTTTCTCGAATCACAGCTACCACAAGAAGTCCAAGAAAGGTATTTCCTGACTGAGGCAAACAGCAGCAGACATGAGCAGGCACTGAGACGGAAGAGCGAGTCTTAAGTGTCAAGCAGCAGAAATCAAAGACCTCTTTCAGCAATAAAGCATCTTCTGCTGAGCAGGCATTACAACACATAACATAAAAACGTATATGACTGACAGTCAGTCACTCTATACGGCAAAAGGCCAGTCCCACTTTTCCATAGTGGAGATCTCTAGCATTCCTTCCTTAGGTTTGTGATGATACTTCCCTTGGGTGGGGATGCCCCTCAAGAATAACCCTTGAGTTTGAGAAAAAGAGATTGCCTATGGTCCTTGCTATGGGTGAGTAAGGTCAATCTCTACTTGACAAGCTACCTCTGATATTACTGATTTAATAAAAAAGTGCACTATATTAGTTGTATTGTGTAGTAAATAATTCTGATTACAGCCTTTTGTTCTTTTGACCTTTGTCCCTTTGTTTTTTACTATTTTGTATTGTTATATTTTTTAAAATTTATTTTTACCCAATTACTACCATTAACAATTTAAATAAAGCATTCAGCTTATTCATAATGAATATCTGGTTTGCCATCCTTAATCCTGCAAGACAAAGTCATATAAAGGCTTCATTACACCTATACAATTCTTTAAACATAAACTTCGTCTGAAACTCACATTCAGTTCCGTGGCACTGCACTACTTAGCTGGCCATTTGTGCAGGATGCATGATACTGGTATTGCAATTGTATGGGCAGGAGTATGGAATCCACACTGCCAGCCAGATGTCCAAGCAAAGTCTTGCACACCCCTCTAGCTCCAGCCAAGGCCAGTGACTGCATTTTAAGAATAATCCTATGTAAAAGCTCCTAAATTCAGCCTGTATCCATATAACTTCGTGTCCTAACTCTAGGAAAGATACCAACAGGATCACTAACAGAGTGTTCTGCAGACTCCAGACCAAGTGATTTTTTGGGATAAAAAAATCAGCTACGCACCAGCTTTTTCTTCACAATTTTTTCTTGACTATATTTTAAAGAACTGCTCCAGGTGTGTTCATTAGCATCATTCCTCCTCTCAAATCCTTCCCCACTTTGAGGTTTCCTTACAAGCAAGTCCAATCTTTTAAGTCTGGATGGGTAATTGCAGTTTCCTGTCTGAATTGTCTCGCTCCTTTCTTCAATTCTTTTGTGAAGGACTGGCTTCAGTTTCTTCAGATCTTTTAAACCAGTAAGAGGAAGAAAGACGCTGAGAAAAAAATCTACTTTATTGCATTTTTCAGCCATTCTAAGGAAAAAAAAAAAAAGCTTTAAAAAAGCCCTGCAAAACCACATGTTCAGGTAAATATGAAAAAGAACTGTATCTTAGCAAGTAGTTCTCTGCAGTCAAATGGCAATGTAATGTATGCTGAAATTGCTTCTGCAATAGGAACTGTTAGATTCTCTCATTAGTTGAAAAGCAAAATATTCGCGAATTAGACTGTAATTTCAGCAAAAATCTCTTAGGTCATGTCGTCTGTTTCTTCTATTCTGACAGGATTGGGCAGTTCATTTTGAAGTGTTTTCTACCACCTATTTTTCAGTAACTCCAATTAAAAAGAGAGTAAGAACGTTCCAGTGGAAGGTTATTTATCATTCATTTGCCACCTGACAACTTGTCTTGAAAACTACCACAACGTACTTGAACTTTGTGCTACTAGAAAATACTCCTTGATAGACATTATATTATTGGTTTTTTTCATATGGCTTCAATTGTATGTGAAAAGGAATTCTTACTTGAAGAATAATAACTAAAATCTGGAATAAACTAATTCTATGGTCAATGGTTAAAGGTATGAGCATTACTGAATTAACAGTCAGAGGCTGTAAATCAACATTGTTTTAACAAACCATTACATTACAATAATTACATTGTGAAAAATAACAAAGAGTTCGCCACAAATCAAATGTCAGGATGGATAGTGTTACATGGTTACTGAGAAGCAGATTATATCACCTCGTTCTCTCAGGCACATGTGATCAATAAGAAGCAAGTGCTGACTGTTGGTAGGGAACTATACATCACTTTTGCTCTGGTTTCATTATTGGATATTTCTCTTTGCAATCCCACACATCAGTCAACAGCCTCATCAGTTTTAGATTTCCACGCGTTGCTACCATCCTATTAAGTCATCTTAAATACCTTCCCTGTTTGGAATTTAGACATCTGTTATTTTTCGAGAATGCAATTCAAGTGTTGCCTTCATCTTCCACACCATTCTTAACAATTAATTTTAGAGACAAGACAAGCATTACTTCTGTGTGGTTCAAGCAGTCACTACTTTGCTAGACATACTGGTAGATATTTTGCTAACTTGAAAAAGAAATTACAACATGAGAAAAAAGAAGAATGGTGCATGGGAGGGTGTTTCCATGGACCTTGAGAAGACTGAAGAGGGAACAAACCTGACTTGCAACAGCCAAGAATGCAACCCAAAGACAGTGATTAATCTAGGCCTAGCAAATCCAGCACATATACGTCCAGTGATGATTCCAGTGAAGCAAAGAAACACACTGGTATTCGGGGTCTGAACTGACTTCAGCAACTACTTATTGTTCTCCTGAAAATTCCTTTCTTTGCATGTTGCATATGGTTAAGAAAGCCAAGCTTTCATTTATGACCAAGCTTTACTTATAATCCATAAACCACTCTGTTGTCCATTTAATCAATTCAATCTACTTTTTTTAAACATCCTGTTTGGCACTGCATCATGTTATTTATTAGTGATGTAGTTCTCAATACATATTTTCAAATGAAGGTCATCTTGCTATATAACATTATATTGAGGCATTGACTTTCTTACGCTGGAAACAGCATTTGAATTGGTTTCTAACCACAACTGGATTAATTCAGTTTGTTACCACTGAAGGCTTAAATGTGGTAACCCAATTAATAGATTTTTGTTAAACAAAATCTTGAGGATTAATGTGACCTGTACACACATACCAAAACATAAAACAAAGTAACAGGTACATGAAATTATATTCCATATATAAGATGGGGGCAGGGGGAGGAAAGAGGGAAGAATTTTCTTTCTGCTCTCTGTTATGCCTGTAAAAAAACTTTAAAAAATCCACACAGGTATATAAGGTATCTGAAATTTCTTCAAAACTACACAAAACTCTGTTGTGACCACTGAGGATGCTATGGGACAAACAGGCTTTTATATATATAAGAATGAACTTACAGAGTGACATAAATAATTTTCATGACATACTGGTGGTGCTTTTACATTCCAGGCCAGCTATTTTATATTCTCTTACGCTTCATCTGTTTCATTAGCCAATTTAATCATAATGGTACTAGAGAAAGAAGCCATTAGATTTGTCTCAGTTCACCCATTTTTCCCTTAACAGACAGTGCTACTGTGTACAGTAACATTTTCTTTTGGAATCACGCTCCATTCTAGACCTGCTTTATTTTTATTTTAATAGATGGGAATTTAAGTAACAAAAGGAAGGTCTCAAGCACTATTTTCTTGCTTTCTGAAAGCTATCTTACAAACCAAATGGCACTCTTTATTCTTTTATACCTCTTCATAATATTTAACCAATATTTATAAATGTATCATGTACTTAGTTTCTCCTGTTTTCCACGAGACAAGAAGAGTGGACACTCAGCTAAATCCATGTTAATTCCTGTAATAACATCGGATATCAAAATGCAATATCTGTGTGCATGGACAGAAAAAACTAACATGACTACACAGCATGAATCTGGAAGAACCCACTATATGCAAGCCTCTGCTAATACACAAAAACTAACAATATCATCTCACATGCAATACTTCCAACTGTTTATGGTGGCATTGACAGTGATATTATCTGTATTGCAGCATAACCTGGCAATACTATGTGTGGATTTTACAACGAAAGCTGCAAGTATAGTTAAGAGTTAGCAGTGAGCAGTGAATAAACCTTTCTCAAAGACTTCAAACTGTTTAACAGACAAAAATTTGTTCAAATTTTGGCGGAGCTTTAGGAAACAAACATGTCACATGTGTAGGAAATTATACTGGCGATGTATAGAATATTAATTACATCCAAACGAGAAGCCACTATTCCAACAACAGCGGTATATTCACAAAATGAAAAACAAAAGCAGTATTAGCAAGAAATTAGTTTTGACAAGATCAGTGAGAATCCAAAGCTAAAAAGCATTTCAGAAGCATATAATTATCCTCAAATTAGTGTTAGGAATCTAAGATGTTTGAAGGTAAGATTATACCTCAAGTAAATTTATTAAAATTGAAGCTGAAATTCATACTGAGGACAGACAGACAACTTAAACACAATACTGGCATCTTTACCAAGACATGTTTTTTTATGATTTAACATGGTCTTTTTTTTCGTTTGTTTTCCCTCTAATATAGCCCTGCTTCATGACGAGTGCTGAAGTTGCTTAATAATTTAACTAGTTTTTCCTTGCCTAGAAACAGTGAGTATTCTTACACCTCCAGCATGAATTATAATTTCCTGGGCTTTGTGATATATACAAAATGCAGTCATTAGGAGGTTGAAGAACTGGGGAAAGCTAATTCTTCTGCTAGACTTGTAGAGAAGATCTCAAAGTGACAGGCTTCACAGCAAACTTAATTTGTCAGCAGAAGTCTGCTGGCACTGGCAGTAATATATCTAGTCACATGCAGACATTACCACATCAGAGAAAACCTTTGTGATTTGGCTAATGTAGGAAGCAGTATAAATCGATGGTAATAACCTTGCAGATAGAAAATTCACCTGCTTTGTTCTTAGAAATAATTCTGGTGGGTGTAGGCCTTGGTATACCTAATACTGCCTTGAGTTGCAAATAGTCAGAGACCAGCACCATGCTCATCATTACCCTTGTTGTTCTCACTGTTGTCTTGGACAAGCCAGTATCGCTGTCTCAAAAGCTGTGATGTCAGCACCATAAGTCAGGGAAAAAACATGTTCAATTGCATACCAGTTTAGTTCAGAAGAAAAGGCTCCTTTGGGTTTAACTAAAAGCACAGACCTAGCAGACTCAGCCTAACCATCAGCAGGCAGAGGAGAAGGTGCATACGCCACGACAAACCACCTGCATTTCACTAAGCAGTCCTATAAACCTCCACAATCCTTACCAAGCTTTATCCTCCCCTAAACTGTGGTCTAATAACATAGCTCCTGCATTACCTTCCATCTCTGTCCTTCATCTTCTCAGCAACCTCTCCCAGAGGGTCTCCTTCCAGCTGTATCCCTGTCGCCCCACGCCTAGCACCACACCCAGGGCATGAGAGCACACATTCCACCCATACCATTCCAAGCCTTCATGCATGCCATGCCCCTATACCAACACTTCAGCAAGGCCTCCATGTAGAGCAGAACTTCTTGCTTTTGGATTCTGCTGAAGGCTTTTCTTTCTATGACTCGTACAAGACTTCCTGTTGCTTGGTTTAAAACCTGAGTAGAGCAAATAGTATTCTTCCTTTTAGGACTCATTTTCACAGTGTTGGCTTACTTTTCCTTCCTCTCAAAATGTAAATAATTGGCCTATCACAATTCCATTTTGTCTCTCATCCTAACACCCAGGAAAACCTCCTAATTGTGTTTTGTTTTTACTGGAATGACAGAGTTCCAAGTTCCATTTTAGTTATTTTTATATTTAAATACATTTATATTTAACTATTGCTTTTCTTTTTATGAATTCTCATTTCTACAGTGAAGATCCTCGCAGTTCAAACTGCTAAATCATCACAACCACATCCAATCACATTATCCAACCCGTCTTATAAGAAGCAGCAATTACTATTGCCAGGGAAAAATAGTCAGATAAAGTATTTCCAAATGTTTTATCTTTGGCATATTCCAGCCTCTATTGTATGATATCTCATTCATGTTCATCCTGCACACAATTCAAGACTACTGGCACTGTAATGCTGTGTTCCATATGTCCAAAAATACAGTACTGCAATGAGGTATTACCTAGATATCTGTCGCTTCAATGAATGAAACCTGAAGGGAAAAAAAACAAGAAGAAAGGGACAACGGGAGATATTCCAGGCTCTTCCTGATGCACATGTGGACTGACGTGATTGGATCTAGTTTGGCTTTTCCCTGTGTCTGTGTAGCTAGACATTTCCTCTGTGTGATAGGCCAGGCCAAATCAGAAATTCACCAAAACTACCCATACATTAGCAGAAGCAACTGAACCCCCCCCCCCAAACATAACAAATAACACCCCCCCCCCCAAATACCTACCTGTATAACTACAGAAACAGGAACAGCTCATGATGGTTCTGTTTTCTACATATTTTGGCTGGACACGGTCCCTGCAGCATGCAAAGCCTTCACAGAAGTACTTCTCTGAAGTACTCTGAAGCCTCTTGCACATTTGTGGTTTGTGGTTGGTTGCAAACTGTGAAGGTTTTGTCACACTGAGGCATCTATAATGTCCGCCTCTACGTGGATTTTCCTTTCTCTAATACTACTTGAATTCACTCTGCAGCCTTTCCTTCAGTTCTGGCAGAGTCTTTTAATTTTAGACACCCACATTCCTGAAACTGGTACTTAGCAAATTCACCTCTTGAGATCCTTAAAACCTTTGACAAATGCACTAAAATCAGCCAAAAAGCATTAAAGTCCAGGTAGGGAAGGTGAATACAGGAGTTCATATGGGCAAGAAGCACACACCTATGCTTGAATTGCAGTTTGAAAAGCTTTGCTTCCTTTGGAAACTAACTTATTTCAGGCAGTACTTTGTTTTTCTGTAATCCTATTTCATGGCGCAACTCCGGCTCCTTGTGGTGGGTCTGGCCTTTATTTTGAGCTCAAAAGATGCTACCTCGATTGATGTCCCAGGACTAGGGGATAGCCACAGCAGCAGTGAGCTAAAGTGTTTGCAGTCTCTCTCACGGGCCACTTGCCTCGCCTTTTTCGGTTTTGATTTACTGCTCTCTGCCACGCCAAAAAAATAAATATTAATACACCTTAATCCTGTGGAGGAGCTAACCATGCCGCGCCAGAACACCTTCCCAGCGGGTGCCACGCTCTGGGGCATTACCTCCCTGCTGCCTTTCGTCCTCGGTGGGCTTTTCCACACGGGATGACCTGGTCTACCTGCTGCGGTCTCACACTTGAAACCCAGCGCTCGGCACAGCGGGGAAGGCTCCACTCGCTCCTCGCTTTCCTCCCTACAGAAGAAACAACCTGGGCGGCCCGGGGCTCCCACCGCGGGTGGCGTGGGTGTGTGTTCAGCGGGGGATGTGGGGTGGGGCCGAGCGGGCGGCGGAGCCCTGAGGTGGCAGCAGCCGGGGCTGGCCCCGCGTTTCCGTCCCGCTGGAGGCGACCTGGAGGGACATCGCGCTCCGGCCGGGAGAGCGGCTCTCCGGGCCAGGGAGGAGCGGGGCTGGCGGAGCCATGGCCCCGGCAGGTCGGTGCGGGGCGGTGCGGGGTGCGAGGGCGGGCAGGCTGCCCCGCCTCGCCGTCCAGGGGTGGTGTTGGAGCGCGGGGAGCCCTGCGTGGGGCGTTCCGTGCTTAGCCACGAAGGAGCCGGGTGCTGAGCACCCTGCGAGCGTGCCTGGTCCGAAACGTGGGGGGTTTTTTCCCTTCCCCCGGGTGTTTCGGCTCGTGTCACCTCTTTGCACGTTTTCATTGACAAATCGTGCCAGGGCTTTTATTGACTCTCCTATTTCATGTTCTTAGTACCTCAGGACAGTTTTAGATGACTTTTCCTTGTAAATAGCCCTCAATTGCAAGTGTTGTCTAACAATTCTGTTACAGTCTGACAGTACCAATGTAGCTTTTCTGAAGAGGGGGAAGTCTGGCACCAAAAAGTCGGGAAATGAAAGAATGGAAGTTGTATGAGCGATGTTAATTCGTCCCTAAGTGTATATCCGTTCTGGGACAGTCCTAACTGGCTAATCACATGTTACTAGTTAAAAATCGGTCATCCTTTTCCAGTCTCTCAGCTTTCAGTATGGGCTCCAGCCTGTACTGTACAGCAAAACTGTGCTATGCTTTTCCCAGAAATATTGATTTCTTTGTTCATGTTTTCATTGGTGTTTGTTGCATTATCCATGTGCCTCGAAACTGTTAGTGTATATTTTGTTACTCCCCTGGTAATAATGGGGCGCATTATCCAATTGACTTATGAAAAGATAAAAGTACTTGTGAAGGTTTCATGTAAATCAGAGGCAATCCTTAATCTGAACCAGAAACCTGTGCCTCCTTGTCACTGTGCACGTTCTTCACTGTCATGTTTCCTTATTCACAGAAATACTGTATTTACTGCTCCCATTTTCTTCACGTGTCTTTGCAAGGCTCAACACCACAAGTCAAACCAGTACCTGCAAAGCTGGGTACTCAATAAAGGGGAAATTAAGATGTACATGCAGGCACCAGAAGTTTCACTTGCTTGCAGCAAGGAGCTCAGCTTTATTTTTGTTATTCTTCTCTTAGTTGGGACAATATTTTATCCTCATTTTCTGAATGAGGAATCAAGAAAGAGAAGTCTGAAGGTCTGAGTGTGCAAAGGTGACTCAGTGCTTTCGTCTGCAGTTCTGGTTCATCATTTGAAATCACTATTTCAGGTGTCAAGACAGGTTTTTTACAAAGTACCTTATATTTGGTATCAATTTATAACATCAGAGTAACCATATTAGATATCATCAAATGCAGCATTCTAATGACATTAGCGTCACAAGCCATCTCTACCTACTACTTTCGTTATACAGATGAAAAGACTAGTGAGGAAAGGCAAAGGGACTTTCCCAGCTGTTTTATAATAAGTTAGTTGTGGATAAAATATCAAAACTCAGTACCGCTTTACTTCCTACACAAGGCTGATGGCGAAATGGATTTGGTTATTTTACCAGTATCTAGCTTTTGATAGATAGGATTTTCTATCTAGACTCAACTTGCAGTATTGTAGGCTTTTTAAAGAAAAAAACTCACATACATGAGCAAAACTGCATTTTATAGCATTGCTAAATATGCATGTCCTACCCCAGTTATTAGGCAAACTGGTATATTTTCTAGATTTGAGCAGTCAGTTGTGTTCTGATTATCACAGAAGTTTGCTTAGTGATCATTCTGTATCAATGACAGTATACAACTGTGCGTGACCTGAGGACATCCGCTTTAAAGTCTGGCTTTTGGTGAATAAAGGCAGTCAAATCCTGAGTATGCATGTGAAATAGCTGGAGTAATTGCTGAGTAAATATGTCAGAGCACCAAAGAGGGATGGCTGGTTTCCCAGCTGCTCGCAGCCGGTTCCACACATTGGCAGGGGAACAAGTAACTGTAGGCTCAGCCAGCAGAGAAGATAGCTGGCCTTCTGCTGTCATCATTTGTCTCTGTCATTTTTTCATGTATTGAGTAAGCCTCATCCATCTGCATCCTCAATGCATAAACCGTCTCCTGCAGTTTTGCCACACCACCAAACCTTTCTTTCCACCGTGTAAAGAGGTTTGTTTTATCCTAATGGAACACTAGCTGTGAGGTATCAAAGTTGCTTTAGGTGGATTGCCCAAGGCCTAGTCTAACTCAAATTTGAAAGCTGTTTGGGGTGCTTGGTGGGAGAGACAGGCTTGTTGCTTGCCAATACCTTGTAGGACACCCTAGCCTAGATGAACTTCTTTATACAAATTCTATTAAACATGCTGTAGCTACTAGAGATAAAACATCTGTAATGTTGATGATCCTTGATGACATCTGTCTTCACTTGAGACAGTAGGCACGGATGGGATAACTTAATTGCTATGCTGTGTTTGAGTTATTACTCCTCTCCACACTCTTGAATGTAAATATCTTCATTGAGATCTTTCACTATGTGCTCTTTATTTACACTGCATACATTTCTGTGTCTCCAACTGCTGCTGGGGTAAAGTTTACCTGTCATGTTCTGGGAGGGAATCTAGCCAGTGAATAAACAAAAGTAATACTGGATTGTTGGTTCTTCTTCTCAAGAATTAGGGCTTGCTTGAATTTTAGTAGCTTTAAAAAAAATTAAAAATTAAAAAAATGTAGTAGCTTTAAAAATTTTTCAACTGCTTCACTTTTAGGGGAAAAAAAAGGTCTCAGACCATGATTTGATTAAAAATCTAAGGGGTGTCATGGTGGAGTTTTGAAGCAGATTCATCAATAAGTAAATGTTCATAATATGGGCATTAATATTACTACTAATAATGCATTAGTAATTTAAGTATCAAAGAAGTGAGAAGTACCTTATAATTAACACAAAGCTATCTATGTCTTTGGAAGTGTTGGGTTGCTCGTTCAGATTAAGAAGTTGAACCTAACAAGATGTTTGCCTTATGCAAATCCGCTCCTGTCTCCCTTCTGCTGCAAGCAGCAATTACTGAAATTTGCGTACAAGCAATTGACCACCCACATTTGGAAAATTGCATCAGTGAGGTCACGTTAATGGTGAAAGCAAGTAGTGCTTTCAGTTTCTGAAAAGAAGAACGTTTGTGTCCAGGGAGTCAGAAACCACAGCGTGACTGTTTTCCTATCTGTGTATCTTTTGAAGCATATCTTTCAGCATTCGGTCAGCTTATATGCTCCTTCATTTGCTTAATAAAGAATGTTTTGGCTTCTCTAATAAGCTTAAATACCATAATGCAAACAGCAGCAATAGCTTGTGATACAATTATATCCTCCTGGGAGGTCCAGTCATTTCTGGGTATCATTAAAAAAATAAAGCTGCCCTGACCTTTTGTATAAATTAAAATCAGACTATTACTATGTGAACTGTGACAACTAGGTTTTGCTAAATTTAAAAGTTGTAAGTTCAGAATGATATTTTAAATAGTTTCTGAAGGTAAGAAGGGACTCATGAATACCAAGATCTAAATTTTAAACTGGGATCTATTTCATGTGATGATACTGATGATTATTTAGTGTTTATTAGCTCCCTGCATAGTAAGAAACCAGGGCTTTGCATTAAGCCAGAGTGTGTAATATATGCTGTTGGGCTGACAGTTAAAGCAAACTGGTCTTAGCAGTCCCATCATTACTTTGTTCTTCAAAGTTTCCATGAGTCTTTGTGTACAGTTAAATAAGAAAAGGCCTACAAGTGTTTGACATTGAGATAGTGCAAGCAGAGGTATCGCTGAGTTTGGAAAGCACCCTTTTGCATTCAGATCACATGCTTAACAGCTGTAAATGACTTGAAACTTTATACAGGTGTTTATAAATAGCTGCAGTCTGTGGCTAGGGTTCATTTCTTCTTGTAAGCTTAGGGGTGATGAGCAGTCATTTTTATATGACCAATTGCCGACTAATGAGCCTTCATTATGGCCAAGTACTACATACTGTTAAAAACAAATTTCCAACAGTAAGTATAATTCCTCCTAGTAGTATTTTGAAGTCACTTCTACAATAAATAAGAACTCTCAACATATCTATAGGAAATACAGTTACAGCCTGAGTGTAGCGTATTTGGAATATCACTATTCATGATACTCAATTACTCAATACTCAAACACTCAGAGCAGTGTTTTACTAGCTTTACTAGTATACCATCTGAGCACTGATTCAGAGCATTCAAGTTCTGAAGTACACAGTAATGTGTGTCGCTGTTAGAAAAGGAAAGCAAACTTCCATCTTCTTTGCTTTTAATTGGAAAGAAAAATAATTTCAAAGCCTATTCAACTTCTTTTTTTTGGCAATCTTTTTGATCATTTGTGCAGAATTTGGACACAAATGTGGTGGTTTGCCACGTGCAGTGCAGGGCTTAACTTTCCTCTCCGGAGAAGTTTTTAGAGGATGCTGAGATGATAAATGAAGTGTTTTTACAAGCATATGTTCCATGTTCCCAATGGTTGATGCGGTAGTAGGTTCCTCAGAACAGATATTAAGAGTACTGGTTTCTTTTGGAAATGCTCTTTAGCATATCCAGCTGTCTTGATGTACTGCTGCATGATTTTTTATTTCTCCACTTGAGATCTGTGTATCAAGTAGGGATTTATTCTGCAGTGTTTCGTTGTTATTATTGATAAATACAATAGTAAAATCAGGAAATCAAAAAAGAAAAGCAAGCCAAAGAAAATGTTTGAAAAATTGTTAAAATTTCATTGGTGATCTGTTGGCATTTTAAATGTTTCCCTTGCATATGGTGTGATGTGCTTGTCTTTGTGAAAGTGTGTATGTATATACCTGAGGATGTTCTGCAGAAAATGGATCAGGAATTTTCATAACTTCTGTTGCTTCTGTTTAAGAAATAGAGAATTCATGTAAGAATGTGAAGCTGAAATGCAATACCTTTGTCAAGTTTCAGTTTTCCCTCTGTATGTACTGGTAAACTTACTTCCAATGAGTTGCTGAATCTTGCAGGTTTTCATAGCAGAAAAAAAGAATTGCAAATCTCTTTTACCTTTTTAACTATAAAGTTTTAGTAGATGTCTTTATTTCTTAATTCCTTTGTCTGTAAGAAAATTGTACCTCTGAAGTCCATAGAAACGTAGAGTCATACAACAGTTTGGATTGGAAGGGACATTTAAAGGCCATCTGGTCCAACTCCCCTGCAATGAGCAGGGACACCCTCTGCTAGTTCAGGTTGCTCAGAGCCCCATCCAGCCTGACCCTGAATGTTTCCGGGGATGTGGTATCCACCATTTCTCTGGACAATCTGCTCCAATGTTTTACCATCCTCATTTTAAAGACTATCTTCCATATAACTCACGTAAACCAACCTCTTTTAGTTTAAAACTATTACCTCTTGTCCTATTGCAACAGGCCCTGATAAAAAGTTTTCCCCTACCTGTCTTATAGGTCCCCTTCAAATACTGAAAGGCCTGCACATGTTTCTTTCACTTCTCTTTGCCCTGGTGATACATACTTCAGCATTTTCCTTATTTCGCACATGAGTTTGGGGTGAGGAATTTGAAAGCAATGATGAGAGTGCATCCTTACAAGGTTCTTCATCTTGCTCTCTCTATTTAGCAAAACCTCTTAAAACCACAAGGAAAATATCCATTTCATCAGCCAAGTGACTTTTCTGGCTGCGTCTGGTCTTTCTGCTGGAGTGTACCACGGTTTCTGTCCAGCCTGCATCCTTGTGTTTCCTTTCTATTGAAACCAACATCAGAAGAGAGGTTTTCCTGAATGTCTGAGTTTTGCCCTGACACCAAGTTGAGGTGCAACTGAATAGTGCAGCTGGATCTAGGAGCTAACACCTAATCCTAGATCCCCTGCTCTAGACATGCATAAAAGAATTTTCTTTCAAGAAATAAATAGAATGTCAAAATTAAAGATAAACAACCCCACTCCTCCACCTCCAAACCTGAATTAAATGCTGTCACATATGGTTCAATTAGTGCCTAAACATACTTTACTCTCCAGGTTTCTCAGCGTTGGGGACATGCCAGTTTCTGTCTCTGCTCGCTCTAACGAGCTATTTTCCTATCAAAATGTAATGGACTAATCATATTTTTACTCACTATTTATTGTTATCTGTGCTTCCAAATAAAAAACAAAACAAAAAACAACCCAAAACCAAATAATAAATTTTTTTTGTTATTCTCTGCATGTGGTGAATGTTAACTCTTGAAGAATAAATAATTCAAGTTTGTTGACTGTAGTCGTTAGAAAGTGGGAGATTTGTTTTTCTTTTTTTTAAATATCAGATTAGAGGTACAATTGAAAGAGTAAGCATTATTCATTTTCTAATATAAAATATTAAAAATTCTATAAGCTTTGAGAAAAACAGAACAATGTATGAAACAGCATTTATGAATTAAACTTTTATGAAATTTAATAATGTATGTTAAACATATCTTCACATAATGAACCCTTTTGTTACTCATAATTTTCATTTATTTGTGAAACATTTACTGTTTAGATAGCTGAAAGGAAAAAGATACAGTATGACTGGAATGAGTTGAACACAGACAATTTAGAGCCATTTGATGACTGAAAATAAGAGACTCCATGTTAAGTAATGCTAGTGTCCTTTGAGAAACTGAAAGGCTAAATACAGTATAGGCTTCAAAGCAGTTTAATGCTGATGTGATAGTGGGCACTAAATAAAACAAGCAGTACGTTTATCAGAACACCCCAAAGGTGGTGTTCCTCTGACTTATTAAAAAGACTTAGGCAGTTGCTCTTTGTGAAATTATAATATGTATGAGTGACATAAATCAATTTTTTAAATTTCCAAAACTGTATGAACAACAAAGCACAGATATTTTCTCACTTTGATCCTCTTTCCTTTAAAAAATATGAAATACAGTGGGAAATTGGTAGATATGCAGGATTTGATATAAACTCCTTCATCAAGTAGTGATTTCCCTAAGGTTTTGTTACTAAGTTTTTTTTGAAGTGTTTTCAATAGCATTCACATAATTCAGGTATGACTGAAGCATGTGGTGCTGGCCTGGGAGTGTGTGCTTGAGCAGATGGATAAAAATATCCCAAGAAGGTGGCCAATATATCTAATGGTGTAGAAGCACACTGTGTCTCCCCAGAAAAACTTTTTCCCAGTATAAACTCAGTTTAGCTGAGCATTTTAAGGGGGGAAAAAAAAAGCCCTCTGAAAAAAATGACCATTTGATCATTATTTTTCACATGCATTTTATTTGATTGAGGAACTGAAATAATGTGATTTATGAGTCTTAATTCACATTTACTACAAAGCAAGGCCTTTCAGTAAACCAGATAGACAACAACTTCTTTACCAGTGTTAAGTCGTTTTAACTATGTCCAGAAAGTAAATTCTAGCAGCTTAATCTTACTTTTAATATCTAAAGGTAATTTGCATTTCAAATTCTTCTGACGCTTTTATTTTTTCAAAGCTAGGCTGATATGATGAGAAAATTTAATAAAGATCGAATCAAATAATAGAAGTAGTCTTGCTTGGAAAGAATGTTCCGTAGTATCTAGAAAATCTAATAAAAATGCATGAAACTCAATATACCTTTTTTTTCCTGCACTTCCCTCCCCTCCACCGCCCCAAGATGTCTACTACTGTATATTTCACCAAGTTTCCAGTTGCTGTAGTGTTCCTAGCTGTAAACATGGAAAGCTAATTCCCCAGCTAGTGTATCTCAGAATAGCTGTAGGTAATCCACAAAGCCTTGTTGCTGTGCACTATGAATGGAAATTTTGCCAGTGTTTTTAATCAAAACTTTAAGGTTCTCATACTTGCATTCTGGTTTTGTAATTGGTTTGTAACACAGTAATCTTATCATTAAGACTTCCAAATGTGTTTCTCTCCCTTATCAATTCTGTTCTTTGTTCAAGACTAACTGTTTTAGAGGAGGACAAATCTAATTTGGCCTTGAATGAAAGTCTGTCATGCTTGAATTGGATAAAAAATATTTTCAGTGAAAGTTTAAGCCAGATCCTACATTTAGCAGTTTGGAAACAGAAGAATTTTCTGCTTACAGGGTACATTCAGGACTGTTTCATTTTCATTTTCTTGTAGTGTTCTTGCCAAGCTATTGTCAGTTGGTTTTCTAGAAGAGTTTAAAAACAGATGTGTTTCACTGGCAAAGTAGCAGCCTGTATTTCAACACTGATGCTTATAGAATTCATTAAAATGGCAATCCATGTTTTTGTATTTTAGCTTGCAAGTATATAGTGTATAGCATAACTTTTGGACTCCCACATGCTGTTAAGTCTGTACTATTCATTTTGGATGACGTGTATAATAATGAATAATATTCATTTTGTACACAACTTGTTCTTTAAAATATGCCTTAAATAACATCACAAAAATGCAGAACTGTCCTTTCAAATTGTGACAACTCATTCGTTGGATGTAACATTTCAGAGACTTCTGTGAAAAGCTAGTCCTTTTTATCAGAAATCAAGGGTTGAAAATAACCATACTTAAAATATTATAAAAGTAAAATATATCATTTTATTTCTCTCACCACAATTATTTCACAGATGAGCACTGTAAAATTTAAATGGCCAAAATGTACATGCTCTCCCCTAGACAATCCGTTTTGCTTAGTTGACTGAAAAAGTTTTCACACTCATGTAGCAAAAAGCCAGTACTGGATGTGGTAGATCTGTTTGGAAGAATGTGAACATACAGAGCTTCCAATTGGTCTGTTTCCCGGACGTGTGCCATGTGGTCAAAGGCAGTACTAGGTACACGAAATCTTTCTGCAAGGGCTCTCCGCTAGAGAGGGACCCAAAATTGTTACCCAGCTAGCTCTCCAATTTATTCTTATTTTGGTACTGCCACTAATTTGAGAATTTATTTTGCAGGGGGGATGATTAACACATGGATGATTCCATGTGTTAAAGATCTGCTGAGGAGATAATGCTTACCGGGAAAATGTCTTTTGAATCTCATTCAAGCTGTAGCAGTGTTTGGGCATCGCAGCCGCATGGGTGAATTGTGTGAACACAGGTTGTTATTCCTTTAACTAACTTTTCTTTATCTGATGGACAGAAATAATGTAATTTGTTATATGGCTAATCTCTGGGATCTTTGTCTTAAGATGGTAGAGAGAAAGCGGAGGTGGGGTTAATATAGAGAAGTCAGCCTTCCGTTGAGACTGTTCCTGAATGTTTTATTTAGCTTTGTTTTCTAACTTACTATTACCTTTGTCATTGCTCATTTTATGAAGCTACACATTTATTTAATGATTTTCTACTTCATTTACTTCCTTTTGTATGCATCATTAGGATGAATGCTGTTAAAAAGATCAAAACAAAAATATACAGTGGTTGTCCAACACTGATGGGCGATTTGTCTTGTTTTTTTTGTTGTTATTGTTGGGAGTTTTTTGACTATCATGTATTTGTCAGAAAGGGACAAAAGAAATGAGTTGAAACTGGAGGATACTTTCGTCTACAGCCTCGTAGCTTCGACATGTTATACATCAAATAAAAACTGCTTCTCACATTTCCTTTAATTTCTGGATGAATGCTCAAGTAAATGAAATGCATTAAAAATTGATTTTAAATCAGTCTGCAAAAGCAGGAGAAGATCAAGCCATTTAAATTATGGGATCTCTAAGTCCTCCCTCAGTGCTGTGCTGACTCGTGGCAAAGGAGGCAGTGGTTTTAAAAATCTAAAGAAATGCAGGTGAGACACTGGAACAGGTTGCCCAGAAAAGTTATTGATGCTCAGAGAAGTTACTGGAAGTGTTTGCAGCCAGGTTGGATGGGACTTTGAGCAACCTGGTCTAGTGGAAGGTGTCCTTGCCGTGTCAGGGTATTGGAATTAAATGGTCATTAAGGGTCCCTTCCAACCCAAACCATTCTATGACTGCTCTAATAGAGTTGTACCAGGCAGATGTCACGTGTCAATGATAACCTGTAACTTAGGAATTGTTAGGATGTCATCTGTGGTTAACTTGGTGTATTTGATCACATTACAAATGCAGGGAACAGAGAAATCTCAGAGCAGCAATTACAGTAAATGATGATATTTATTGATAAACATTGTCTGATGATCAGTGTCTGCCAAGTCCCTGGTATAGAAATTACACTACTTAATGTCTAAAACACTTTTCTTGTTTTATACATTAGTGCTACAGTGTGACCTTCCCAGATCACAGCAGTTGGAATCACAGCAATTTACCCAAAAATGTTATTGCTTGCAAATTAAGTGCTTTTTGGTTTGTTTTGTATGCACTATTTTCTGAGATATGTTCTCTTGTGGTAGAGGTGCATGTAATGAATTTCACACAACCGTTTCCCCTAGCACTAATTAATGTCTGCAGAACATGTTTTCTATTCTCTTTTTCTTATGTCGAAGGAATTAGAGATAAGAATTTGTGAGAAACTGAAGTAGCAATGGAATCAAAGGTGACAGAGAAAAAAAAAACCAAACAACAGAAGGCAAAAGAAAAAGCAAATATGTTGAATTTAAATGAGAAGAGTTTAAATGTGATCATAAATCCAGAATTGCCCGGGCTAAGTCAGGATGGGGACATCTAGAGAGATCCTGATAAGAGAAACACTGGCAATTAATAAAAAATAAAATAAACAAGAGGGCACTTTGTTTTACCCTAACACTGACATTTTGAAATTAATTTTTTCTTTAATTGTTCCCTGTTTATGAAACTATAGTTGTAGTGACTGTGTAAGGGAAAGCTTCAGGTGATGGTTGTTTCTAGTAGCAATAGCATCTGTTAATACACACTTGATACAGCTTGCTCAAGTTTTTGTGTAATCCTAAAGCAATCATAAAAAAGTAGTACATTACTCAGCTCTTTATACTGTCATTATGAGGGATTTTTCTCTTTGTGATTCGTTCATATCTAAACCATTTCTGAATTACCCGGTTGTTTTCTGCTAAAATCTGCCAAAGGTGTGAGGAAGTGACTGTAGTGACATGAAATTTTGCCTCATTGTAATTGTGATAAAGGAGGAGATCTACCTTGAAATAGAGAGCTGGGTTCTGAGTTCTATATCCTGTGTTTGTGTTTAGTCTTGTTCATTAGAAATGAACCTGCCCATCTTTAGATATTCAGCTGTGTGTATTCACAGGACAGGTCAGAGAGAGCCTAAACAAGGGAATAAGGCCATACCAACTAAAGAGGAACAGCTTTTTGGGCATAATGTTAGATTTGTAAGGTTTAATAGTCAGGTATCTTTCTAGTCTACCTGTGCCAGGTCAATGCAGTCAGAGGTACCCCAGGAACTTATTTCACTCTGTTCCCATTATCACTGTAGGGAAGGTCAATGGAATTTCTTTACGTAGAAAGTCAACAATATCAACCCTAAAAACTCACCCCATTTGTAGAAGAATTGTTCCTTTCTCTAAAACTTCATTTTACCCACTCCAGACCTTACTAAACTTACTAAGAAGGATGAAGATGTGAGGGTTGATTTTTGTACAGATAGAGCAAGTGTTTTCACATACAACTTAGCAATTAGCAACGGAAAGCACATAAACGGTGAAAATATTACGTGCCAGTTAAATAGGCCTCTGAAAATAGAAGTGCAGCCACTCTGCTGGTGGTTACAGGAATGTCCTGTGTTTTAGGATAATTGCTTTAATTGAAACAGGTGTGCCACAGTGCTGCAGCAATTTTTGCTACTTTCTGATCTCACTCTAAAGTTTACCAGTGGCTTTTATAATTTTCATTTGCTTTACTGGAATGTTTCAGAGAAGGAACATGACTGCTTTGAAAACAATTTTCCATTATCTGCAAGTAGTTCTAAAGTGCTTTCTGCTGTCCTTCCTGCAATGAATGCATTTTGTCTTGCTTTAGGGATTTGCCTTTCAGAATTCCAGCAACCAAGAGCTAGAGTTGCATTTTGAGAGACACGTTTACTGGATGTGTGTGAGGTGTGCTGACTGGAAAAATCAACACCTTCTGGATGAGTGAGGGGCAGTTCATTGTGCTGAGGCCACTGATTAGTGCTGAATTAAACGCTCTCACTTTGTTTCCAGATGTTCTATTGTAGGGGTTGTTTGAAGTACTAGTGAAACTTTTTCCATGGTTCCTTATTATAACACTGTAAATGATCAGGGCAAGCAATGTGAAGAGATGAATGGCTGAATCTCTATGAAAAGATTGCAAAGAGGCCAAGAGAGTAAAGGTCTTTAGTTTCTGAGGTCTCATTTGAACTAGTATGAATGCTTGCCTACATACAGCCCAAAAAGAAATTAATCTTGAGATTAGAAGAAAATCTCTGAGCGAAGATGGGACTCTGGGTTATTTTATGCCTCCTTATGTTTCTCATGATTATACCCATTTTTCTTGATTATAGCCATAACTTTATCCTACAGGGTGAAAGAAATGCGGAGGAAAGGGAGAGCACAAGAGATACCTCAGAGGAAAACCAGACATTTTCCAAACCCTGATAGTTTTAAAAACCATGGACTTTATGGGTGAAGATGGCATGTTTCTGTGGAAGAGGAACTCATGGGAGAATATTGTGCATTCCCCTTGGGTGATAATTGATTTGGACAATGAAACTAGAATTGGGAGATATAGAAAAGTCTAATCAGATAAGTGCACTCAGCTTGTAAATTCCTGCATAGCTCTATCCTGGCACTCCTTGTCTGGAAAAAAAAACCTGCTGCTTTTTGTGTTAAGTTTTTAGCATGAGACTATACTTATGGTAATCCTGAAGAGTGTAGTCTACTATTTACAGAATTAAATATGCAATGGATGTCATTCCGTGTCACTTATGTTGCCCCAATTTTTCATCAATATATTATGAAAAAGTGAGCAAGAACTTCTATTCTGTGCCTTTCCACTTCTCCTTTGTGCTTATTTTTGCTGGACAGTAACTCATTATATACAGAGTTCATACACTTCTTTCTCAAATGTCTTTCCTTTTATGACTGCTAATTAAAAAAAAAAAAAAAAAAGAAAAAGCAGTCTTCCCTTCCCCAAGTAAGGACAGCTGTGATAGGAAGAAATAAAAGGGACGCATTTTATGCTTTTTCTGGCAGATGACCCTCTCCTTCCTCAGCATAGTGGTCGAGAACAGTTTGAAATGGAGTTTTCTTCTTGCAAGTATCAAAGGCTAGTGTGATTCAAGTGAGGATTATAAACAGACGTGGATTACTTTTTTTGCTAGGGTTGACTGTGGCAAGCTTGGTACGTGGTCACAGGAATTCCAGGGCAACTGAGTGAACAACAGGGAATGACACTGTTACACTCCAGCACCCTAACTGGAAAAGATTCTGGACGATCCTGAGAAAGATGGTGATCCATCTTTCAGTTAAAACTTGGGTAAACATTGGTTTTCAAATGTCACTTTTTTTTTTTCTTTTTTACCGAAGCATCCTAAGGCAGTGGGACTGTAGAGCCAATTTTTAAACCCTAATTGAAATCGGCCTTAAGTCAAACAACATATGTTAATACTGAGTTTCTAGAAACAACTGTAGTAAAATGCAGATATCTAGAAGTAAAGCATATAATCTACAAACCTTTACAAACCTCTGCAAACCTACAAGGCCTTTAAAAGGCAGAGAATAATCTCACAATTGTGCAGTGTTACTCTCAAAGATGAGTGTTACCAAGTACTTCTTGCTTATTTCTAAGCACACAGAAACTATCTTTTACAAGATTGTAAGGTTCGTAAACTGAGGTACCTGTTTAAGAGTAGATATTGGCCCCCAATATTTGATTTGTTTCCTTTGCCTTCTGGATGTGTTTGGTGCATTGCAGAGTTCTGGAGATTTCCATTCACTCTCTAATGTACTTGCCTTTTTTTTTTAAATGCCTCTGCTCCATACTGTATCTTATAATTGTTGCCACAAAAGACGTGGGGTTTTGCCTTATATATGCCATTTCTTGATTCCTTCTAGGTCACAGTAGTCTGCAAATATGTTCCTGTCTCACTTGGTTCTCAAAAGATTCAGCAGGTTTTTTCGAAGAGGCTTTCAGATGGCATGTTTTAAGAGTTGTGCTTTCTTGGGCAGCCACACGCCAATACCTATAGAATAGTTTTGCTTGTCAGAAAAACTCTTTCAGGTTATGGATGACTGCAGAAATTCTCTTGCTGTTTCTCATTGCTCAACTAATAATACGTTTTATTTCTACCTTTGAGACAGGTCCCAAGTAGGAGCAGTTGAAGCACAGCTTAATTTTGTCAGGGTATGATAGTTTCTATTACATTAACTTTCAAGGGAACAAAATTAATCTCACATTATATTCCAAGTGCAAGTAACTTCAAAGAATTATTCAGTAAGAGACGGAAATAATGAAGGGGAAAAAAGTCTAGATGAAAGTTATGCATTGGTACTGTGTATTCAGTATTGGTTAGTGCTGCATTAAAACTAGACTCAGGTTTTTTGTTTCAGACTGAAGTAATACTGTTCTGAAAGCAGAGTGTTGGTGGGCTTGAATTTTCAAGTAAGCTGCTTTCAAGTATATGTATCTTAGTAACATTTCTGAAGGCAAAACCAGTGTGCAACAGGGAAAAGTTACAGGTACACAGAGTAGATTTTTGATAAGGGACATGATAGCTATTCATAGCATAAACTTTCACTCCACATTTCAAGTTAGAAAAGCATTTCAAAATAGTGATATTTCACCTGTTAATACAATTTAGGGGGAGTTGCAGACCTTACATTAATGCTTAATATTGAAGTCAGCTCTTCATATAAAATGCAGATCAGTGGCAGGGGAAAAAAAAAAAAGCCTGCTTATAATTCAAGAGAAACTCACCTTTGGTTTCTCGCAGGTCACTTGATAGCGTTAGCTGCTCGCTTCAATAAACATTGCACTAAACTGAAGTATGGGAAACCTTGCTCGTGTGAGTATCTCTTCAGCAGTATGACTCTTCCCTCTGTATATAGATAGAAAAGAAACTAAATATGGAAACCCTAATAAATTAAGGCCTTATGAGATGTGTGTTGCAGAGCCTTTCTTCCGTC
Organism: Lophotriccus pileatus; assembly: GCA_035583135.1. Taxonomy (NCBI): domain Eukaryota; kingdom Metazoa; phylum Chordata; class Aves; order Passeriformes; family Tyrannidae; genus Lophotriccus; species Lophotriccus pileatus. The sequence goes on from JAWWES010000133.1 coordinate 23,343,084, forward strand.
AGGTATAGTGTTAGATATAGAATCATAGAATCAACTGGGTTAGAAAAGACCTCTAAGATCATCAAGTCCAACCCTTGATCCAACATCGCCGTGGTTACCAGACCATGGCACAGAGTGCCACATCCAGTCTCATCTTAAAAACCTCCAGGGACAGTGAATCCACCACCTCCCTGGGCAGCCCATTCCAGTGTCTGATTACTCTCTCTGTAAAAATTGTCTTCTGAATATCCAACCTAAACCTCCCCTGGCAGAGCTTAAGACCGTATTTCAGTCCCTTTTCTTACACAAATAAAGCTTTCTTTCTCATATATAAAAATCAATATAGCTGAAAAGAAATGCAGTTGAGCCTTTAATAAACTTTTCTTTATTTCTGCCATTAAAAGCTAAGGGTTTCATTTTTAATAGTATCACCTATTGTCAAGACTCCAGAAGTGTGCAGAATGTGTGAATGTGCTCTGCTTCCTACATTGCAATTTCAGTATGTATTCTGAAATACTAGTTGAAGCTATTCTGAACATATAATATTCTGAGCTATTTTTTACAGTATTTCTGGGGAAAATCTTTCTACCCTGGTTTTAAAAATAAGATGGTTGTCATTTCAAGGTGGTTTCTGAAGGTGATTTCTTCAGTACCTCAAGTTTTTAATAGGGGAGAAAACTGACGATATGTCTTCCGATATTTGTAATGGATTCAAAATGCATTTGAATTTATTTTCTAAAAATGTTTTTTTTCTCTCTAGAAGATACAAAGGATATCCTCGTGATATATGAACAAGAAGCAGAAGAGTGGGCACTGTATTTAAAATCTCTCTTTGGACGCACAGTGAAGGAAGGAGGAATCTTACTCTACAATCTAGAGACTTCAACTTTCAAGCACCAGGAGCTATTCTGTTTACCCTCTTATAAATGTAAACTCCTGATACTCTCGTGTGGACTTCTTAACTGCCTGGATCAAGAGAGATGTTATTTTCTGGAACAAGTTCTAAAACCTCTAGAAAATGTGGTAATTCTGCTTTGTGGGGTGGAGAATTCAAGGATTCTTTATGAGATACTGACCTTAGATGGAAGCAGCAAAGAGATTTCCACAGATCAGAAACCTGAGGAATATATCGCTGTTGTTACTGGAATTATTCAACCAGGTAATACAAAAATGAAAACTTTGTATGATTATTAGAAGAGTTTTCTTAATCATTTGAAGGAGAAAAAAGTGATAATTCAGATTTTCTGGAGAAATTCTCTTTCTTCAGCTTAGTTCAACAGTTTTGGTTTGATGATGTGTTTGTCACTGAAGTGTGATGAAACTGTTGTACTCTTAGTCCTGGTTCAGAGAAGCAGCTTGGGAAGTCTGAAAGCTGCCACTGGCAACTGTGAACTATCCATCACCACTTCATAGTCAGACTGAAGAACTGACATACACTTATTTCTCTGTTTCCTGAGTCTACAAATCTCGGAATCTGTACAAAACCATGGGTTTATGTTTCATCTCTTTTGAAATTCCTTAATGTGACAGTGTATGCATCTCCTTAGACAAGTCTGACAGACTGAAAAATAATTACTAAGACCCAGTTTCATGGGTGACAAGTTTTCCTGTGTTACACATAAAAGCTGTAAGAGGAGAAGTTCCCTTCCACTTTTACCAACCCAGGTAATAAATCTGTATTTGAAGGACTAAAACTATCCAGTTTTACATATTTGCACGTCCATAGAAACTACAAGGAAGCATTAATGTAAAAATAAGCACTTCTCTAATGTAAAAAGACTCCCTCTCTGAGGGTGAGAGGCTTTAATGGGTGCTTTAATTATAATGTCCCCACCGGATGTCTTGCACTGTACCTAAATTCTGTTAGTCGCTTAGGATAGCGGGCTGTTGAGGTCCTAGGACTGAGGGATGCCAGGTCTCAGGAGTGGCTTGCAAGTAGTTAGAACAACTATTAGAAGATGGATGCTAAATTAGGTTGTTACCTCACAGCTCTGGGGAGTGTTAATAATGGCATAGCTTAGGTGCTTGTAATCACCACTCTCCCACTACAGAGTTCTCCATACTCAGGGAAGTTCATAGGGAAAGTTTTCCTGGGTACTATTCTCTTTGCACTATCTCTTTGCATATCTGTCTGAGATGGAAAGAGTGCAAAATCAGTCTCGTGCCCCCCCAGTTATTTCACCTACCAGATGGTTCCAGTTTCATCTTCTTGGAGCAGGTAGGGCTTTACCTGTTAAAATTTCATTCTAGCTCTAAAGTAGTATACATGCCAAAAATTTGAGGCAAAAGACAATGCTAATTAAAATGCTGAGTAGCGCTAAATAAAATGCAAGGGGTTTTATACTCAGCAGAGAGCTTGTTTGCCCTGTAATGTGATTCAAACACAAAATCTGAACAGTTTGTCGTTCTTGTTTGAACATGTTCTTGGAGGAATAAGACATAGAAACTGGCCCTTCTGACATGTATTTCCTAAATGGTGACAAACTTTATTATATTTGTCTTGTGCATGAAGAGGATATTTTGTGTTGTTGTTTCACTGTTTGAAAATGCTGCATTGAGATTCAGAGTTGGTTTTGAATTTTGTGTAAGGACCTATTGTCCTAAAAGAAGGTAATCCTCAGGGAAAGAGGAGAACAATCAGAAATTTTATTTTTTATGTTAACATCTAAGATGGCCCAGTGTGACTCAAGAATGCTGGCTTTTCTTTATCAGCATTCCCTCATGTTGCTGAAAGTAGAATCAAGAGACATATATTGTTTGCATCTGTCTTTTCCTGTTTCTTTCCACAGCTTCTCCTTGGTCTGCTGAACTGTGTACCCCCTCCTATATTAAACTGACATACTTTCAATGTATTCATTCAGTACCCTGGGGTGCTAGACAAAACTGGTGTTTTTTGTTTAGTCCTGAAACACTTCAAATTCAGGCAACCATGTGTTTAAGCAAGGGATTTTTAGATACAGATAGGTAATTGCATCTGGAGGTAGGTAGCTTAATTCTTAAAAATGTCCTGAATTTCCCGTGTAATTTTCCTTGATACTGATGATGTAGAAAGTGAATAAGTCTTATCTAATACAAATAATGTTCTGTGACATTGTTTCCAAAGTGAGCTGATACTTATTAAACATTTTGTTGGGACTTCTTGATCCGGCTCAAGAGTCCTAAGTATCCATTAGTCTTCTTGCTGTTTTATTATGTTTCATTGTTTACAGGTCAACAAAACAACTCTTGTCACTTTCACTTCCAGGCTTTTCTCTAAGCAGTGGTATCTTTTTTTTTTCCCCTTTCCCTGTCCCCCCCCCCTCCCAAAATATGTAGAAAATTGACTTCTACAAAATTCTACAAAATTCATTACCTGCTATTGTACTGAAAAGTGAGAGGTACAGTAAGTAACATAACCCAACTAGAAATTGCTATCCACAGTCTTCAACACCCCAGGAAAAAAATCTCAGAACAAATATGTAACTTTTACCTGAGACAGCAATCTGCCATTAATTTCTAACTGCTTACCTAAAAAAATATTCCATGTAACTGCACACACTTCTAATGACTAAGAAGAGTAATGTTAAGAAAAGTGCTTTTGCAACTACTAGTAAGGTATAGATGTGGAGTAATGAGATACCAGCATGGGGTGTTTTTCTCTAGTAAGTAAATGTAGGACAAACAGGCTGGGAGTTTAAAATAGGGCTTAAGACATGCAAATCTTCAGACCACTTCAAGTATGGGGCCGATTTCCATTGTTCTGGTCACAGAAAAAGAAAGAAATCATTGTAGTTTTACCATAGCTTTCATGGTATCTCTTTCCTGATTCATTTCTAGTACAGTGGCATCAATTTTATTGAAATTTGGGTATAACAGTGAATACTGAAGTAATGCTTCACATTTTGAATCCACTTCTTTGCTTGTTCTCCTGTAAAATTCTCTTCGTGTTGGTACTCAAACACCAGTAACCAATGATGATGGATTTTCTTAGGCTGTCAGCAAGACTTGTGCTGATGAGCTAAACCCGCTTAATTGAAGTGGGAACTTTACCATTGGCTTCAATGGCTGTTTCACCTAGATTTTGACACTGACTTGGAGTCCATGCGAAAATGAAGCTGAAGTGCTAATAAAAACTGAAGTTGAAGAAGAAACAAAATCACTAGAACTTTTGGTTTTGTTTGTTTGCGAATACTGAACGCTGTGTGATTTTGTGTGTATGTGTGAACTGAAGTCTTGGTTGTAAAGCTTTCTCCCATGAACATGCAAGACTGAGTAAATAGAGGAAGATAGGTAGGTGATCCTGGCCTTGTTCACTGCCAGGGGAGGTTGCAGTAGATGAGCCCACAAGGTTGTGCCTCTGTTTAATCCTTCCCCAATGTATTTACATTCAGACAGTGCATACCACTGTTGGTGTTTTAAGGCAGTGAGGTCATCTGCTTATTGCAGAGCACCTCAAATGCCAACTAACTTTTTTATTAAAATGAAAATAATCTGTTTGACTGTATCATAAGCAGAAGAGCGAAAGAGACAATTGGTTATGTGCTGCAGTATAGCCCTCATTTCCATTTTGCCCTGCCAATGACTCTTTGAATTGCTCTGTAGGGACTGCTAAAATTAAAAGATTAATACATCTTCCTGAGATATTGTGCTTCTTCATTCCACGCAGAATGATTGTTGGGATGCCAGTGCAGAGATGGGGGTTGGAAAAGGGAATGACTGTCAACAAAATCTGGTTGATGTCACTAAGTTGTTTCATCTGACATGAGATCCTGGCTATTTCAAACTGGAAGGGAAACTGAAGTGGCTGCCTGGAGGTGGCAACCATAGACAGGATGTTGAGGCTGTCATCCCCTGCTGTATAAACTGTTTGAGTTCTTTGTTATTCCTTCTCTTATTCCTGCGAAATCCAGAGAAGACTTTATTTGTTAGGAGGTTTCTTAGCAGCTTCTGTTTCAATCTGTCTAGCTCGTCATGGTAACCTATGCCCTTAGATTCTGACGTATGTGTCATGTATGTGATGTTTTTTCCTCTTACTTTTGACACTAATTGGATGAAAACAGCTTACACCTGGAAAAGTGAATGCACTGACATCTTGAAGTGAATGTTTTTTAGCAGCATTTAGGATGAATTTCTAAAAGGTTTATTAATTATAAAAGTCAAACGACTAGAACATAAGCATTATTGCAACGGCATGTACTAATTTAGTATACTGTGACTTTACTGTTGCTTATTTAGTTTTTAATTTTTTTTATTTTTAAAATTAATGGATTTGTCATTTTCAGTCTGCTCTTTCAAGGTTTGAAATGGACAGCATACAAATTTACGTCTTGCTTGTGGCCTGGTCATCAGTCAGTATTTAGTTGAAGTTGTGAGGATATTTCTAAAGCTGACAAATAATTTAAGATTTCCAGCAAGTGTTTTTGCAGGTAGAACTGTAAAGTGGTTGTGTCAATCTGTAGTCTTACCATGTCCTTCATCTAATATCTTATTGACTTTCACTGAGTTTTGCACCGTGGTTACTAATCACAATTACTGAAAAATTATCATTGGAAGGCATCTAGAGAAGAGCTCTGAAAATGCTTCCTTTGTTTGGTTTTTTGGCACACAACTATTGTTATAACAAAATAACTATTTGTAATTTCAACATGATGTAATATAAGTCCCAGCTTTTTGGAAATAGGATTAAATAGGAGTTGTTTTACAGACCAGACTAAAGAAATTGTAACACTTATCCCTGAAAAAAATTAAGTATAACACCTATTTATGTTCATACTAGAAAAATAGAATCAAATTTTGCTCTAGGTCTCTGTGTACTTACTTAAATGGCTGTGGGTCCAGAACTTGGTCCTGAAAATGTTGTTACTGTATCTTACAAGGATAGGCTGCAGCCTGGAGAAGAAACAAACGAGAGGGGATCTCTCATTTTTGAATATCTGTCAGTATCTGAAGTGTCAAGAGGATGGAGTCAAACTCTGCTCAAACAAAGCAAGAGGCTCTAGAACAAGAGGCAAGGGCCAGAAACTCATGCACAAGAAGTTCCACCTGAGCATGAGGAAGAACTTCATTACTGTTCAAGTGACCGAGCACTGGAACAGATTGCCCAGGGAGGTTGTAGAGTCTCCTTCACTGGAGATATTCAAGAGCTATCTGGATGCAATCCTGTTTAATGTGCTCTAGGATGACCCTGCTTGATCAGGAAGATTGGAGCAGATGACCCACTCTGATCCCTTCCAACCTTATCCATTCAGTGATCCTGTATTGGAACGGGCACTGTTTAACATCTTTGTTGTAGGCATAGACAGTGGGATTGAGTGCACTGTTAGCAAATTTGCTAAGACAGAAAGCTGTGTGATGCAGTCAACACACTGGAGGGAAGGGAGGCCATCCAGAGGGACTTTGGCAGGCTTGAGAGGTGAGCTCACACAGACCTCATGAGAGTCAACAAGGCCAAGTGCAAGGTCATGCACGTATCAGGGCAATCCAGAGCACAAATACGGGCTGGGTGGAAAATGGATTGAATGCAGCCCTGAGGAGAAGGACTTGGAGGTGTTGGTTGATGAGAAGCTCAACATGTGTGCTTGCAGCCCAGAAAACCAACCATGTCCTGGGCTGCATCAAAACAAGTGTGGCCAGCAGGTTGAGGGATATTATTCTGCCCCTTTACTCCACTCTGGTGAGCCCCCACCTGGAGTGCTGCATCCTGATCTGGGGCTTCCCAGCATAAGAACAACATGGACCTGTTGGAGCAAGTCCAGAGGAGGCCATGAAGATGCTCAGATTACTGGAGCACCGCTCCTGCGGACAGGCTGAGAGAGTTGAGGTTGTTTAGCCTGGAGAAGAGAAGTCTCTGGGGATAGAACAAGAAGGAATGGCTTTAAACTGGGAGAGGGCAGATTGAGGTTTGACATAAGTAAGACATTCCTTACAATGAGGATGGTGAGGCATTGGAAAAGGTTGCCCAGAGAAGCTGTGGATCCCTGGGAATGTTCAGGGCGAGGTTGGGTGGGGCCTTGAGCAGCCTAGTCTAGTAGAAGGTGTCCCTGCCCATGGCAGGGGAGTTGGAGCTAGATGGCCTTTAAGGTCATCTCCAACCCATACCACTCTATGATTCTGTGATACCATTTGTAACCAGGTCTATTGTATTATCAAACACAGCCCTGAACAGTTGTCGTGTCTTCCAAATTGCAATGCCTTGTATCCATTTTCCATTTCTCCTTTACTGTACATGATTCTATTCTTTTTCCATTGGCCCTCTCCCATTACATGCCATATTGACTTTCAGCGGATCTTCTTCCTCAAATCCACATTTTTTACCAGTCAGAGTAAACTGGAAAAAAAAACCCCAATCATAGCATTGTCTACTGAAAAGAGATAAATGTAACTCCATCTAAAGACCTCTCTAGCCTTGTTCCTCTCCACTAGCCCTTGGATTTGTTCTAGGGGTTTTTTCTTCCTATCTGCAAAACTATAGCTTCAAAATAGCTTTATCTTGCATTTAAAATAAATACAAATTTTCATCTAAAAGAAAGTGGAAATCAGTGTTATGGTATTACCTTATTTCTGAGGATTAGATTGTTTGTCTATTTGTTTGTCCATTAACTCTGTTTTATTTTGCTATTTTTTTCCCGCCTTGATTTCTGTTGCTAAGATCTTGCTTAGAGCAAACTAAACTTTCTGTGAAACAATCAAGTAGGATGACTATTTTCACTTTCATCAAACTTGATGACCAGTTAAAGATATTTCCAAGGGGATACCATTAAATAATTATTATTATTTTTGTAGGTAAGCCACAGGATGAAAATCCTGGAGACTCTTTGCTTTGCATCTATGAGGCAGTTTTTGCAGATGGTGAGTTACATTCCCCTTGCATTTCATAAAATAAAGCAGATTTTCCATTGCCATGATGAGCAAAAGAGGCAACTAAAAATTCGGGATTCCCAAGAACTGTATTCTAAATGTGAGGTTAAGACTGACTCCCAAATGAGTGTAAGGAAATATGTGGTCAATGTCCCTTTTGTGGTGATGCAACAGGGAGCAGTTATCTGGTACCACTGCAGAACTTTGGAGGGAAAAGTAGCCCAAGAAATTAAATGATTGCAGTTTCCAAGATTCAGTGTGTCAGTCTTTACAAAGCCAAGAAAGCTAAGATGGCAGCTGCAAATGAGCCAGCATTTGTGCCCTGCAGAGAGCAGGTGAATCTCCAGGTAAGCAGAAAGGATTTGACTTCGGATGAATTGTGAAAAAGTGTTTCCAGGAACTCTCTTCTCTCTGCTTCTTCCTAGAAAGAAGAAAGTGTATTCAGTGCTAAATTGTGTGAAAGATACAAAACAGAAGTGTCAGGAAAAATTATGTATATATTTTTGCTAGACCTTATAAATTCACAAAAGAATGGTACTTTATGTGAGGTCTTAAGTGGAGAGTGGCATGCTGAAAGCTGTGGTTTGTTTTGTATGTAAAGGCATTGTACAAAAGAAAGGGTGAGCTGAGAGAAGATGAAATTTAAGCTTGAACCGGAATGAAAGTTGAACAGAAGTATAAATCTAAATGAATAATCTAAAGCAATAAGGGTGGAAAGAGCAGTGAGTAGATGACAGGAGATATTAAAAAAATCACAACCCCCTCCCCCCCCCATATCCATTAAAGCAGAGATAGATGGGGAATGAGCAGGCGCTAACAATCAATAAGAAGTGATTGACTAAAGTGAATTGTGCAAGGCCTTGAGGGAAAAGGTCAGACAGTACATTGGAAAATGGAAAAACAATATGATCACTGAGATCCTTCGGGGAAATATGAGCTACAGGCAGATGCGAAAACTATTGATTTGCTATTGAGTGAGGGAAAAGATCCAGTTGTGGAATGCTAATGACCATGATATGCCTGTATGAGGACTCAGTCCTGTAGGTGATAATTGAACAAGTCAGCTCTTTAGCCAGTCACAGATGTTGTTATGTGTTTACGTTATCTCTGGTTTCTATATAAGAAAGGAAGACTTGTTTTTAATACTAGGGAGCTGTATTTTGAGAAATTCCCTTGTGGTTCCTCAGGAAATTTTCTGTTCCTCGGAGTCATTATTTTTAATTTGTACTAAGGTAGAAAAGGGAAGCAATCTTACTAGGATCTGGGTATACAGCCTTGTAACCACACAGATAAAATATGAATGCATTATTTTGGAATTGGTATTCATTATTTTACCTGCAAAGTAGATTTAGGTACCTATTAGGTGATATGCAGCTTCAGAAAAAGCTTTTCCCTTTCTGTGAAACAGCTTTGTCTTTTTTAACATTTGCCATTACAGCTTGTATCCTAGCACTAATTAACTGAAGCAATTAGGGGTGGGCAAGTGGAGCACAAAAGGTGATTTTAAAGGGTAATAGCTGTCTGCCTATTAACAGCAGACATCTTTTGGTCCTGCCTCAGAGATCTCATCAAACTAAGATGTATGTGTATACTGTGTTACCTGTACCCTTTACCAAAACAGAACTGGAAAAAGGCCAGCATTTTTTAGCAGAATGGATAGCATCCCTTCTGCAGATAAAGAGCCATGAGAGTGCTTCTGCTATGGTATTCTTTTCCTATAATGCTATCTAAAGTCCTGTTTTAATAAAATGTGTCCATTATGTTGGATTAATGGACGTTGTCTTAAAAGATAAAGACCTCAGATTACTTTCTAACAAGGGGAAAATAAGCAGGGGTTAGAAAGCAAGCATAGTTTTCAGATGTGTCTAAAAATATCAGTCTTAATTGTGTTCCTAAGAATGCAGTGTACCTTGTAGCCCACTTTAAGGGTCAATAGATTTTAGCTATTTCACACTAAAGGTGGGAGTAAATTGCAAAGCAACCTGTCCCCAAGTGAGTCAGTCTTGCTGACAACTCACTTTTTTTTTTCCTCCTTTAATACTAAATGTGTCTGGTGTGAGGTTTTTCTGCTGACAGCAACTGTGGAAGCACAGCGCAGGGAGATCTCTTAGACAGACAAATCCCATGTAATTTAGAGCTGTTCTGGTCCAAAACAGCGTCATAAATTTAATCCAGGCATTGATAAGAGCCCTGTGCACGTATTGAAGCTTTGCTGTCATATTCAGACTACGATACACTATTTCGTAAATGCCCTGCTGCAGTCCGAGCTAGCTTCTCCTACTGATTCATTTAAGGGATGCTATAAGGTAGAGTATGTAGTCTTGTGTCAGTACATGTTTTGATATTATTTTGGATATGTAACCTATAGTTGAGTAGCAGGAAGGCTGAGAATGCCAACTAGCAGTGTCTCTCCCCTCTCCCAGTGCTGTTGTTAAAGGACTTGAAGTTATGTTAAACTTCATGACCTTCCAGCCATGTCATTTTTTGACCCTTGGTGACTCTAAAGAATATTCTTCATCAAGAAAATGTCTTCAGACATGGCCAAGAGAGGAAAGTTTGGCTACTCATTCCTTGAGGAATTTCCTCGTTCCTTGAGGGTGATACCTGTAAAACCTTAAACCTTATTCAGCTTGAAATCTGAGCTTGTGCCTCCCTGAGGTACAGCTTGATTCTCAGACACTCCTCTCTATCTCAGTTCTTTTATATGTATGTATTTCAAAATGTAGCCAAGTGCCACTTCTCTGTCCAAGCACAGTGTGCAGTTTGAGCCAGGGCACTTAGGAGAGGCTTGGATTGTAGCTTAGATATAATAGAGCCACTAGGCAGCTGCAGCTAGCCCCTTAAGGAAGTTCCAGGCCTGTTTTATTAGGCTAACAAGTTTTTGAGGTCTGCTTACAGCTCTGAATGCCTCTGCTATTGGTGCTTTTGTCTTCAGTGGTACTTTGAGTCAGCAGCAGGAGATCAGCCTGTCTAAGTTGCAACAGCATGTCTCAGATTTTGGGCAATGTTTAGTGCTGTATAATCCTTCACTGGAACAGAGGTGAGATATGTGTGTGCTGATACCACAGAAAAATGGAACACAAATGCCGAAGGGTTTTTAATGTGGTAGAATTCCAGTAACTCTGAAAGTGGATTGAAGGACTCTTTAATAAAACATTAGGCTTTAATAACTGAGAACTGCTGGTGCATACAGAGGGCCAGACTTCAGCTTGCTTCTCCCTGGAGAAGCATGCAGAATGTAGAAACTGGAAATAACAGCCTTGTGCTCCATCAACAGTTCTGCTCAGCACCCAAATGACCTCAGGCAGGTAGTAATTGTTTTCAAATGAATCCATGTGCCTAATAGTTAGAAACTCTTTGAGACAGTCTTGCTGTGTGTCTAAAGCTCATCAGAGTAGTCATGTTCCTAGTGCTGCTGCTGAAGCTAAAAGTCATGGATTTGATTGCAGTAAAAAATAGTAACATGAACTGATAAACAGTAAAAGATAAAATTAGTCCCAAAAAGCCTCTAAATATGTGTATCCTAGCCAAAGCACCAAGTCAAATCTTCCTTCTAAACCACAGATCAGCTAGGAACTAGTTAACTGTTATAGTTTTGGATTGCCTCTGAGTATACAGTTATAAACATGTGAAAGTATATATATATATAAAGACACGCCTACAGCTCCATCCAAGTTATTTCCTAAAGATTATTGATAAAATCCTGGTAAATAGTGTTTTGCAGCTTTGGGGGTTATTTGAAGGCAGGATCTTCTGCTTTTATGATCAGATCCAGTAAGGCTACACATAATAAGACTTCTATGTTCTCTTTAGATGCTTTTGTGATGACTCCATTAGGCTACAATTATATCAGAGTGATAAATTATTGCGTACAAAAACATACATGATAATAAAAGAACAGATGGGCATGTACCATCACAGCAAATCAGTCTTTGCATACATGTGTATAGTAATTCATAAAAGAACAGATGTGGGGGGTTTCAGGGGTTGCTGTTATGAGAGAGAAGTAGATGTGAATGAAAGCTGCAGCACCATTGGTTGCTAAGATGACATAAACACCAACTCCAGATATTCAGAAAAGGAAAAACTGTTTTTCGTAGCTTTTAAAGGAAGTGTCAATTTGATGCTTATTCGCAAGAAATATTGTACACCATAAATAAAGTAATCTAAGTATTTTGGAGACATGGGCAAAATAGGCCAACTTACAGAAAGATACTGTTTTTGACAGAAGAACTCAGCCATGCAGAAGAAACTGGGACTGAGAATGCTTTTGAGAAAAACAAAGATAGCTGTTGCTGTATTTGCAAAAGATAGATGGTTCAGCAGAGTTGGGAAGCATTATTTAAAGCTCATTCAATAATGAATGTATTTATCTTGGTCTGGAATTTATATGTGATAAAAAACAAATCAAAGAAATTAAGACTTAAATCTGATGTTTATATGTTTGAGTATGTATTAATAATTTTATGTGGTTTGGGAAGCCTTTTCATTCCTAAGCCTTCTCTCACCATCAGTAAAAGGAAACTTCAGCAGAGCAGAAAAGGTGATTTGCTTTGAAATCAAAGTGCCTATGATAAAAATGAGTAAATCCCATATTCATGTGAGGAAAACAGGCCCATTGAATGAAGCCCAGTGTGGTGGATGTTTTCTCCCTTCCTGTTTCTTACAGCCTTTCTCAGGTAATTTATAGAGCAATTTGTGCAGTTAGAGGCTCCCTTTCAATCCCACTCTGCTGCATTCTCTGCTGAGTTCATACAGCATTTACAAATACCCATACTTTAAGAGAATTATCTTTCATAAATGTCTGTGATAAACTTATGGTGGATTGCAGGAAGAATATGATGTGCATACATCTTTTCTCCTGATTTTTTTCCGCATTACAGAAGGTTACTTTGCATTTTCTGTGTGGCTCTACTTTAGTCCATGTTGCCTCAGGGCACTCACACGTGTTTAACTTCAGGCTTTTGAATTGCAAGGAAGTCACTTACGCATGAGAACCTTTTCAGTTTACCTCACAGAACCCAGTGGGACCACCTCTGCTTTTACCTCATGTTGTGCTGGAGAATTGGCCTACCTTATAAGTTGGGTTGACTCCTGCACTTAAATGATCTGCTGTAATCCTCTTTATTGTAATCTTCGATGCTGGAACGCCCTATCTCCTCTTTCACGTGGCAAGTTGGCCACATGCGCTAATTTACCCTTCCATTTCTTGTCACCTGCCTAACCTAATTTGCCCATATTTCTCATCCTCTTATGTGATGTGTGATGTAGGGCTAATTGAGGACCTCTTCTGTAACACAGTTCGTCAGCTAGCATTGCTTTAGCAAGTCTTGAGGAAGAACTGAAATTCGTGAAGCTAGCAGGCATTTTGCTTTTGTAAAACCTGCTTAATTTTGACTGAGAGATTCATTCCATGGGTAGCCTTAGAAAACACATAAATCTTTCATAAGTTTGTTTTCTGCTATTTTTAATGCCCTAAATCTGTCACATACATTGTTGGCTCAAAACATGTAGCAAGTAGCAAGTAAACAAAGACAGAGAATACTTATGATTCTCATGTAGGCTGCAATAAGGATAGCTAAAGAGTGTATTTGAAGTGTTAGACTTTGGGGGGAGGGGCAGGGGAAGATTGGACATGGCAGAAAGTTGCTTAGAAGCCATGGTGAAGCATTACTTGTTGAATACACAGGAGACTAGAGAGGCTTTATTAAAATTTCTCAATTTATGTAAAGGAATGCAATTTCAAAGTCATGTCATGAATTTAGTTTAAAATGTTAAATTGAAAGCAATAATGTGTTCCAAAGGGTTTTGTATAAAATATACCAAGTTGAAATATTGGAGTTACATGAATTAGGAGAGAATATTGACGTGAAATTGAAAACACCAGCACTGTCCCCAATTAAGTAAATAGCTGTTACAGTAAATGTGTGTAATATTTTACTCTTTAAAATGAACTTTAATATCAGTCCTTTCAGTGTGACCATCAGCAGTAGATATTTGTCAAAGTAAGCCAACAAAAGTAACCTGATGGAAATGAAGCATTACTCTCTATAATAGATGATAATTCCCAGTAGTACTGCCCTGATTACTCAAGGGAAGATTATCATAGATTTTTCCTTTCTTTTTAGCTTCTAACTCTTAGTGTTGTCTAAGCATCATTAGATATAGTTAATAATTTCTTATACTTTGATCCTGCAAGAAAAGGTCTGGTTTTATTCATCCATTATTTTAATAATTACTACTACATTTTAAAAACCTCACAGATAGGTTGCCATTATATAAAACATTAAAAGAACACATTCACCAAGCAACAAATACCCTTTAATAAATCCTCTCTCTTAGATATTCCAGCATGATAATGATGTTCCTTTTTTGTTTCTTTTAAGCCAATCTTCAACCTCAGTTGTAAATTCTTGTTAAATGATCATTTTTTTATGAAAGCCTCCGCAATTGGTGGAGCTCCCTAGCCATTGCTTTCAGGTTAAAAACAAGAATGTAAAGAGGATTCATAGTGAAAATGTCCAAAATTTAAGTACTCAAAAGACTTGAACATCTGATACTGCCTTCTGCCCACATGAAACAAATATTGTCTATATACATTGCTCCATTTGTGTTACTACAGTTTCCTTAATGTAGTATGCATACCTTTATGAGCTACATTGTTTCACTTAATGCTAACAAGCCAAGCCTTGTGTAATCTCTGGTGTATTCCTTGTTCAGCATTGACAGACAGTTCATATGGTTGCTTATGTTCCACATTTTAGGACAGGTAGTGTGCAACTGCTGGTGGGAATTTGAGTGCTGGAGATGGTGGCTCTGAAGTTTTGTTACTAAATATATAGTAGTGATAATATAGATTGCTGTAGTTCTTGGACTGTAGTACGTAGTTCATTATTTGTCAGGTAGACCTGACATTTAGTGAAAGAGATCTTGCTTGATGGTTTTTAGCTAATAAATTACTAACTGCTTTCAGAGTCAGCAGGGGAATTGCTAATTCTCTTAAATATCCAAGTCTTTGATATAAGAACCCCATTTTTTTCATAATTTGTTTATTATTGGTATAGCTGTGCTATCCCAGTAGTGACTGGGTTGAAGTTCTGATACTGTATTTAGATATCACAAGGCATAATAAAAATATTAAAATGAATTTAATGGGGGAGGAAAATGTTATCCTAATTTAAACCAACTTGTTAGCACTAGCCTTTATGTTCTCAGTAGATGAATTATTGTCATTAAATGGTAAAAGTGACTACTGTCATCTTTGATAAGTAGAGTGCAGACTGTACAAATAAAGTTGTCATGAACTTCACATAGATTAGAATGCATCTACATGATCCTTAAAGAACGATCCCTGACAGACGGCTGACATCTGAGAATCCAGTGCCTACCAGATTTGTTATTCATTCCTTTCACTTTGTCAATCTAATAATGAAAGGTTTCTTGTCTCTGAGAGAATCCTTTGCCTAAAGTGGCCAAAAAAAGTTTCAGAAGCTGCGTGCACCTTTTATGAGTTATCTTCTGAAGTGAATTCTATGTGCTTAAGTGTAAGGTTTATGAGTGACTTGAAATGTGAACACATAATATTCCCGAAGTATGTGCTCTGGGCATACAGTATTATAGAATCACAGAGTGGTTTGTGTTGGAAAGGACCATCTAGTTTCAAACCCCTGGCCTTAGGCAGGAACTCCTCCCAGTAGACCAGGTTGCTGAGTCCCATCACCTGGCTTTGAACACTCCCAGGGATGAGGCATCCACAGCTTCTCTGGGCAACCTATTCAAGTGTCTCAGAACCATCACTGTAAGGCATTTCTTCCTAGTATCTCATCTAAACCCACCCTCATTGAGTCTGAAGCTGTTCCCCCTTGTCCTATCCCTACATGTCCTTGTAGAAGGTCCCTCTCCATCTTTCTAGTAGACCCTGTAAGGCTGCTGTAAAGTATCCTACCTGTTTTCCTCAGCAAGGGTTCAGGACTCCCTTTTTCTGAAGGGCGGTGATAACTAAAGTCTCATCTTCACAGTGATAATCAGAGAAATTAATGTACTTACATTTTGAGCTGGATTAGTTAAACTGCATTGAACTGTGTGCGGGCTCTCATTTGGAATCAAAATAGCCTTTGTTCAGTGTAGCCTATTTAACTTTTAAAATAAAGCAAATGGAATTAATAGTACTTCCGTAAAGTATATCTACACATAGGTTCAGTGTAATTTTACAAGTCTACACTGAATTCACAGCTTAAATTCAGAACTTTTTTGCCTTAAAGGCATGAGAGTGTAAGCAGGAGTAAGCTAGGCAGATTTACTAGCTGGTGGTGATCACCAAACTCACCTACCTTAGATGTTCAAAGAAACTTTAGCTTCCTGAGGAAACATGCAAAAATGTTACTCTCTTTTCTATTATTATTATTTTTTCCCGTTTTTCTGAGATCTCTCTAACAATCAAAGCACATCTTTGGAGGAAAAAAAGAATAATTCTACATCAGATATATCATGCCCTGGCAAAATTCACTCAGCAGGTACATTTACTGTAGTAGTAGTTTATTAAAATCCAAGCAAGGCAGGATTGGTAAGGAAAGAGAACATTCTGTATCAGTTGAACTGGTGCATATGAATCAGATGAACTGAATAAAGGCAAGCAAGTGAGAAAAGTAATTGTAAATTTCCAGTACTGACACTGACTGGAAAGGTTTCTATGCCACTTAGGAGCACTGTGTGGTTTGTGTACCTCAGTCACTTGAGCACTTTTGCAAAAAACTCAAAATGGCTGTGGTACTGTTTGAGCAAAGCCAAATTACCACTATTCTGTATTCTGCCCATCACTAATTTATTTTAATATTCTACATCCATTTAAGAGGAAAAGATGTGCCTGAAAATTTCTTTGTATCCTTGAATGTAATTGACTGTGAGTGTTTCATAATTTACAGTAATACAAGATACTGTGGATGTCTCTCAGGATATTTTCTCATCAGCCAGTCAAGTTTTTAACTCTGAGTTGCATGCAATGATATCAATAATCTAACTAGGTGACTGCAGTATACTGAGTAATCTTGCATGATGAAGAGCTGCTGCAGTCCTTTGAGATGGGTGGTGAGAGTGTTTCATGCAGGGTAATAGAGTGTCTGGAAAGGAGTAGTAATGATACAGCTGAGAAGTAGCAGGTGTGAAGAATACCTTTGCTAAAACACAGGCTTAGTCAGAGCTCTGCAGATGCAGTCATCAGTTCTATTTCATCATTAAAATTCTGTGAAGGATTAAAATACAGTGAAGGATTCACAATGGCTCTTCAGCCTTTTCTGGTACAGTAAAACAGAAAAGAACATGATTGCAAGGTACTTGTATGACCGGCATGGCATTTCCAAACCCAGCTTATCCAATTAAAAAAAATGTATGCCTTCCATCCATTAATGCAGGCAAACACTATGGAGGAAATCTGTGCCTACTCTCACAATTACCTGGTCATAGGTATCACTGCCCTCATGTTAACCCTTCCTGCAGATAGGTGGGTAGATGTTCTAAACATATAGCATATGTTTGTTTCCATATGGGAAAAGGAAGAGTGGTAAAAGTCCTATTTTATCCCAGTGTATGAGAATCTGTTTTTCTGAGACTACAAAACTGGCTGATCTCTGTGACCTGGTTGGCCACAGTGATTTTGGTCTAAAGTCTATGTCCCTTTTGGTTTTATTAAGACAAACATACAAGCAGAGCCTGTTCATATAAATTGAGGCTGCAGGATCAAAACTTCAGAGGCAAGGTCTTTGTCAAAGGGGGACACCTCATCATACTTACATTAAAGGAATTTTTCCAGGCTTTCATGCGGTGCCCTTAATGTGACTCCAAATGCCGTATGAGTAATACACTGGAAAACACATCAGTGCCGTGTTTTGTTGATTTTGGATTATTAACAGTGTTCTCATTCCACATTATTTATTTCAGATCACCAGAGTAGCTCTGATATTAATTTGTCAAATGTCAGGGCAGCATCAGAAACAACAGACTTCAGTTCTAAAAAGGAGGTACTTTCAAAAAGTTTGGAAACTAAGGAGAAGTCGATACTGGTGCTTCCGGGAAGAGTAGCATGTGAGGTAAGATTTTTGGATGCTAAAATTTTTGGTGTGACAGTCAGTGTTCTTCTTCTCCTCCTTCTGCAGTCTGATCGTACTATATCTGCTATTTGTTTTCAAAATTGTTAAGGGGCCAAAATGAGAGTGCATTAAGACTACAGTGGGATTTATTCTGCCTTTGTGTCACATCCGCACTGCAGTCAAAAGATTTGCAAATAAAATAGTTTGGAGATAGCCTCTGAGGTATTTTAGCTCTATTGGATTTATTTGGCAGCTTGAGTAGAAGTATTACTGTCAGGAGGGCCTTATAGTTTAGAGGGAGTGTGCAGTGAGGCACTTCTTGAGAGATACGGAGTAGCACTTGGCAAGAATCCACAATGGTAACGTGCATATGTGCCCATACCATGAATTACACAAGTGCTTGTGTAAGCATGTACCCAGTGGGACTTTAAATTAAATCAGAAATATTTATATATACATATCTGCATGGATATTCAATGGACATAAATGTTCATATGTGTTTTTAATCAGTTACTGTGAAAAATATGTGACGGTGTAAACAGAGGGAGTACAAAATCCAGCACTGCATTCCTTTATATAAGTGAGTGGCCATGGTCAGGTATGGAGGTTGCAGTGTACATGGAATGCCACCCATTCTGCTTGCTATCCGTTCTTTAATGATGGCTTACATTATTTCATTGTTGAGATCAGTACAGTTCTAAGGGAGTAACTTTCCCTCTGGTTCAGAAGGTAGTAGAGGGGTATTGTGTCACATCACCTGCTGCATCTATCTTACTTTACTGTCAGCTCACTGTAAGAGTTTAAGTATTTTAGGTTCTTATTAGAATGGATGTCATTCTTCTAGACTATAGAGTGGCCTTAGAAAATGTAACAATTCACCTATGTATGCATTTAAAATACTTTCAAAATATTTCAAAATATTGTTAGGTCAGCTGAATTTAAAATCCTACCTTAATTGTGTCATTTATTTCAGTAAAATACTAAAGGTATTTTTTTAGTTAATTATTATCTATCATTTAGAGATAGCATCATGTTTTGGTAGTATGATTTTTTTGCATAAAGCTGTTGGTAAAGGAAAGTTCTTTCAATATACTTTAAACATAATTTTAAACTTTCAGTATAATTTTCTGAAGGACTAATGGGAACACATTTTAATTTTATAGAACCCCGGTGAAATATTCATTCTGTTGAAAGATGAAATAGATGATGAAACTCTAGAAATTGAATTCATATCAGATAATCAACGAATTAGGACACAGACAGCCTCTTGGAATAAGAAGGTCAAGTACGTGAAAGCCTTAGGTAAGAAAAATATTCCTTACCTTTAAGTAAACTGAAGATTTTCAACTCCCTTCACTTTTTCTGATAAGTAGTTTCACTTCCTGCTATTTTGTAGGTGTTTCCTATATATCGGTTTTGCACACAGAACTTTTATTAATAATGCAGAGAAGCAAGGCCTCGTGATTTATGGGAAACTAGGTTCTCTTAGATTGGTTTTCTGTGGTTAAATGGCAAGTGGCAGTCTTAAAATGTCGTTGATTAGTTACAGATTAACATTCTTTGAAATTACTGCCATAAAATGCAAAGCTAATATTCTTTTCTTATTACTCTATTACTAAAATGTTTTGGTTTATGTTTAATGCAGTACATTTGGTTATACTCCTCTTCATAGTTCTTACTGATGCAGGAAATAATTTCTTTTCTTTGTTCATGTTCATGCCGTTTCTCTGTATCACTCAGCTTTGCAGGTTTCTAATGATTTTTTTCCACTGCACCATCCATAACTAGTTGCTAACAGTTTCACTTATTTAACAACAGTTTCTCTTGGGAGATCTGTGCAGATTTAATGGCCACACCTGTCTCCACCCTTTTGATGTGAGTTAAGAATTAAAAAATTTTTCACCTATGGATTCAGAGTATAGTTTGCTACTGCACTGCATACTGTGAATTCCCAAAGGAAGTTACATTTTATTCTAAAACAATTGCAATAGAACATTAGGTAGGAGGAAATACATACATGTAAGCTACAATTTTCCACAGTGGCTTCTCAGAGCTAGGTTTGGGTAATTCTATGACCTGATGACTTCTGTGACTCAGTACTGGTGAGGCCACATCTCGAGTCCTGTATCCAGTTCTGGGCCCCTCACTGCAGGAAAGACATTGCGGTGCTGGAACGAGTCCAGAGAAGGGCAACCGAAGTGGTGAAGGGTCTAGAGAGTAAGTCACATGAGGAGCAGGTGAGGGAGCTGGGCTTGTTAAGCCTGGAGAAAAGGAGGCCCAGGGGAGACCTTATTGGTCTCTACAAATACCTGAAAGGAGGTTGTTTCCAGGTGGGAGGGAGTTGGCCTCTTCTCCCAGGTAGCCAATGACAGGGCAAGAAGACATAGCCTCAAGCTGCGCCAAGGGAGGTTTAGGTTGGACATGAGGAGGAATTTCTTCATAGAAAGTATGATTAGACATTGGAATGGACTGCCCAGGGAGGAGGGGGAGTCACCATCCCTGAAAATGTTCAAGAAATGACTGGATGTGGCAAGTCTAGTTGACAAGGTGGTAGTTCAGTCAAAGGTTGGAAACTTTAGATTTAAGAAGATCTTAGAGATCTTTTCCAACCAAAATAATTCTGTGATTTTCATCCTGAACCCTGTCCTGGGCTGATGGTCACATATGGCCTGAAAGGTCTTTATTACTGTGATGAGTTTGTTTTTAGCAACCTGTCTGAGAAGTAAATAACCATCAGGCAGCTTTCATCTGTAACTGGATTTCAGAGAACAAAAGCTGAAATCCTCATTCACAGATCTTAAAAAGATTCTTCTAAAATTGCTTTGTGAGAACTTTGTTGATCACAAGAAGGTTTCTCTAGTGGATGAAGAAATAAAATATGAACAGTAAATTAAATATAAAAAAATTTGCAGAGAGCTGTAGCCCAAATTTAATTTTTATATCATTTGTCCTTAATGATAAATTGATTAAATTATAATGTCATTAATGTTCTTTCAAAGTCTGGAAAAGTTGGAAATTTGTAAGTGTCCTTTTTTGGTCCAGCAGATCTGATGTTCATAAAAATGTTCTTTTGTTGGCTCTGGTTTGGTTTGGTTTGTGGGTTTTGTGGGTTTGGGTTTTTTTAAAGCATTTGGTCAGTTTCAATTTAAGTGATTTAACATGATGTCCTGTTAGATTACTTACTTTGGCCCTATTAGTCTTCTCCATTTTCAATGTTGTCCCTTTTATCAATGTTTTGTGGGCAGAGTTAGTATTTTAAGAAAACTGTGCTAGTGTGGTCCAGCAGAATGCCTGGCACAGTGAATACTAATGAACTGGGAAGTGTGCTCATACAGTGGGCTTATGCTGCCTGCACAAAGGGAGTCATACTTAAACAACAGACTATGAATGCCTCTTTCCTTTTACGAGGTAAACAACTGAAATGGAATTAATTATACTGCAATTTCTTCAGCCTAGCTCAAATCCAGTCTTGAGAACCTTGACTGCAATTAAGAAAAATGTTTCAAAAAATGAATAGCAATTCCACTATTTGTAATAAATGAGCTTTTCCTTAATATGTAGGTATAAGGGAGCTGATTATAGGTCATCACTCTATGAAGGGAAGTTGGGGATTTTAAGCATTCTGTTTTCATCTCCTTTCTAATGTGGACCAGTACAACAGCTTTGCTTTGTACAGATTTACAGATATGTATTTTCTTTTTTCAGCTTTGTAATGTTAAGACTGAAAGACCTGAATAAAAATCTGACTACAGTGAATAACCTGTTAAATGCAAATCCAGTTCATCAACTCTGTGCGTTTTCCTGTGATATTTTCTTGTTCTTTTACTCATTCCCTGAGATCTCTGGTCTTAGATTGTAAAATATTTTCAGCTACTGTTCCAATTTGTGTTTTATAAGATTTTCCTGCTGGCCCTGTATATGTAAAGGTCTACTGTGGGGGCGTCATTAAGACCACAGCACTTATTGAGTACTACACTGCACTGGAGGAGATTGAGCCCATTTTAAAGAAAGTGGCTGAACCAATAGCTTTCACTTGTCAGGTAAGTTGAATTCTCAGTTTTTAATTAAAGACAAGTAGAATGTAAGTGCTTATATGAACTAAGAGATAATATGCAATCTTTTGATTACACAGTAATTACTAATGGCTCGATAATAGGCTCAGGTTTAAGAGGCCTGTCTCTGAGATGACAAATTGTAAGCAAAGCAGGCAAGAGACAACAAATTTTCTCTTTTCTTGTTTTTGTTTAGAGAGTGATATAAACATCCTTTGTGCTATGTATATGCCCAGTGTACAACATGCTGCATTACAAAGGATGAAAATAAGAACAAATATTAGTTAAGTCCCTCTCCATTTAAAGTGCTATTTTTCACATGTTCTAAAACCAATAGAAGCAAGTAATCTTAAATCATATTGTATTTGGAGGGTTATTATTCATTCACCAGCAAATGGGGTTTTTCTGGCATATCTTGTATGGGAGGCAGTAGATTGCTATTCGTATAGAGTCCATTTACAGCTGCTGTATCATTCATGTGATTTGCTTGCTGGTTGCCATGCAGATTCTTTGCATATATTTAGAAAAAAATCAGGTTTTGAGCTGGGTTTCAAATCAGCACAGCAGACTGCAGTGCTCTGCAGCCTGTTCCTTACCAGTGGCACATAAGAAGGAACAAGAAAAGAAAGCACATATTGAGAAAGGATGGAATCTCAGGTATCATTTGTTGAATGGTGGGTAGCCCAAGCAGAATTGTCATGATGTCTATATTGTAATTGCAAAGCCAGAACAAAAATAATAGTCTGTGTTTCCAATGCAGACAGTCTCATTTTCCTGTGACAAATCTACCTTGTCCACCACCTAAGGCATTACACTCATAACAAAAAGGATTAATAAAAATGATGTATTGCATTATTAGTGTTCTGTTAAGGGTGGGGGTAGATTCCTTCCAAATACAAGTTACTTCTGTTCTAAGAAAACAGGTTGTTGCACAAGAAAAATAGTGCAACTCAAAGTACAAATGGATTCTTAAATTCTTCATAGTATCTGTTATTCTTTAGCTTGCATTTTGAACTACATCAAAGTAAGCTTCTAACACATTTCATTTAAACTTTTGTGCGTAAGTGTGTCATAATGATATAAAAACCCGTCATTAATATGGTAACCTAGATACCTAAAGCACACCTGCTGTTTCCACTGGAGAGCTATTTGTGTTATTCAGGAGTTTGACCCTTCATTTAACCAGCATGACTAATATTTAGTAAAACACATGCAATTCAAATCATATTCAAATGCAGAAATAATTCTGTGTGGAGCAGTAGTGCACACCAGGAAATACAGCTGTAGTATTATGACCATTGGTTATGTTTAACAATTTCCTCACCTTTACTCATCTGGATAGTAAGCACAGGTTTAAATGAGGTGACACTGTTTATCTGCTGTCATTTCTATTGTTTTGGTAACTGAAAATTGATGCCAAGAAAATTTTTATAATTGGGTAAGTTCTAATTCTACAGTTTGCAGGATATTGTAGCTACTCTGTGGCAAGGTATACTAATGGTAATTCTTCTGTAAGTGTACTATGTGTTGGAAAATTTGTCATATTTATGGTACTTGCTGAGCCACAAGACTGAGGTACACTAACTTGCTAGGCAGCTAAAATATTTCTAAAAACTTTTTAAATCAGCTCTCATGTAAACCTGATTTAATGTCAATAAGATACATCATAAAGATGCAATTTACAGAACATAAGTTACTTAATCTTTAAAATATGTTCACAAAAGGAAAAACAAAACAGACTTGATACTAATTAGAATTCCCGTCAAGCAGCAGGAGTAATAGTAACTTTTACTTAACCAGGATAATTAAAGCCTTTGAGACTATCAGCTTATTTGCAAAAGTATCCTGGGGCAATGAGCATTTATCTGTGCAAAGTAACAATCAAACACAATGGAAAACCAAACTCATATAAAATTTAAAAGCTTACAGCAATTATTGATCAAAGCAATATCATTGTGTGGTTTAAAGAAAAGTTCAAGATTTTCACAAGTGCTTGCAATCTGAGAAGTATCTCCTTGTTAAAATTCTGTATGATAGCAAATTTCGCCAGTAGTGCATACCAAAGACACAGTGCTTTGGTGAAATGCTTTCACTGTATTGTATATTGTTTTGCCAACCTTTCCAGCTCCTTTGAGATGTTCCACTTTGTCCCCCAGAAAACCCAAACAGATACACAAATCCCTAACAAATAGACTTGCAGCTATCCATTCCTTTCACTGACGGTCAGCTCAGTTCATATACCTTGGTGGGAGACTGAGTGTGGTACCACTGCACTTATGAATCTGGTTTTAGAGAGCAATTAAAGATGGACATTAGCTAAAGTTTAGATTAAACGTAATCTAAGGTTTTACAAATTATGGCTTTGGATAAAATTCTTTGCTACATCTGATAGATCGTAATTTTCTGTGTTCCAAATTTGTCTGAATTTAAAAAACTTTTGCCAATATCAGCAAGACACTTTAAGCAACAAAATAAATATTTAAAATGTAATCAAATAAATAAAGCAAATGAAAAGTTTCTTTGCATAGGTTTCAAAAGAAAAAGCCTGAAATCTTATAGAAAAGTAGGAAGAGTTGGGATCATAATAACTCAATCATAACTCTGAATGAACTTGCTATAAGAATATAGGAGGGTGAAGATTGGGTAAAGGCCATGATTTTTGGTTCTCTCACTTTTATATAATTATGCATTAAGGAAACTTTCTTAGGGGAGTTATGTTCTCACAGTGACCAGTGTACAGACTGATTTTAAGGTTCTTAAAATTCATAAATAAAAATTTTATTTTTTACTTCTCATCAGCTTCTTATTTCAGCATGCTGGATTTATATGCTGCATTGTATTTTCTCTCAGATTTTCTACCAAATGGAATTATTGGTTCAATTATTTAATGTTGGAGTTTACTAGCACAGATTTATTAGGTTTAAAAACAAAACTGGAAAAGGTAATATCCTTTTTACTGAAATTGTTACATTCACGTTAGTTTGAGTGACTTAGAATTCTGGGGAGATTAAGGAAGTCTTTGCGACAAACTTTGATTGAATAGTACTCCTACAATTCTGAGATACTGGGTATCATAGATGATGTTTTTATCATAGTCATCAAACAGGATTCCAGTGACGGTGCATATTGGAAAAGAAGAATGAAAATAAACTTCAGCCTTTAAACTTGTAAAAAGCTTTATGGCTTATCTGGCGATATTATGTATGTGCCTTTACCTGATCCCCAGAGATACTTCCTTTGAAACTGTATTTAATATTTCAATCTTTTCAGCCACGTCAGCAGCTGTTATTTTAAAATGTTTCTTTCTTTTCCTCTAGCTATGAAAGCTCTCCATATTCTATCACTGCCTAAAAATTGTCAGAAATGCCTGAGTGATTTTTAAACCTAGCCCATTCTCTTTGGCAGAAGTAATCTAGATATGGAAGTGCATATAAAGTAGTGTCTGATATGTAAGAACTACAGGAGAAGTTCATCTTTATGTAAATGTAACCTTGTTAGTACTGCTAAAGCCAGTGTGGAATACATTAATTTAGTGGCTGTGTATGCTGCATTTCAGTGGCACAGATTTTTAGGGCTTGGTGAGCAGTTACTAAAGAAAGTAGATCATCTTATTCACAAAAGTAGCAAAATATGTGCTTGATCTCCTTTTTCAAGGATGCTTTTGGAAGCCCCTGTGTGGCGGTCAGCACCTGGGGCTTTTCTGTTCACAGCTGAGTCCTGTTGCTCTAAAAAGGAGTGAGGGAAGGGAGATAGTGCCTACACCTGCAGAGGTGTTGCTGAGCCAGGTTAAGCTGTTGGTGACAACTTTTGGAGCAAGTAGTAGGGCTTGCAGAAGGATCAAGCTTCTGTGTTTCCAAGAGTGAAGCAGAGAACAGCTGGCTATGCTGCAGAAGCCATGGGAAGCATTGCCTACAGACTCACTAGCTTAATTCTGAGTGGCTGCAAGGACACGGGGGGAAGTAGAGCTTTTACTTCTTTTCTGTCAGGTTCTAGATCTTTGTTCAGATAAAATGTGGGCTTCCTCAAACTCCTGACTGGCTCAATATGCTTTATTTTAAATACAGTTCTGCTTCTGTTGGCTTTGGTGAACTTTTGACATGAACTTCAGGTTTGTAGTATTGGTGAGGTTTCTTGGGAAGATTTGACAGGACTGTAGAGAGCCATGTAGGCATGTAGGTGCAGCACAGTTTGAGTCTATGAGATATCTGGAGCAGGAATGGACAGAAAAGTAAAAGTCTCTAAACTGAATTCCTTCCTGGAGAGGTGAACTTTATGTTGGTATGGAGCTGAGTAGTGCAGAGTGGTCCTATCGCTAATTCTGTTTCACTGTTGTTTCTACTATTGGCTTCACTCAAGTACTGAAATGGGCCCTCCTGTATGTGAGATAAAAGACATTAACATAGATTTATTAGTTTGTTGTGGAGAGTTTTTGTTTGTTTATTTTTTTTTAACTAATCTAGATTTTCATGTTGCATCTTTGTTGTAGAGTAGCAGAATGAAGTTACTTGTTATGGTTTAGTTAGCAATGTGGCTTGTTAAATAAGTACTACAGTCTTCAGATTGTAGATCCCTGGAGTAAGAGAAAAAAAAAACCTGAGGTGGAAAACTTGAAGAAACTTGCTTTGATACCTCTATAAGAAATGTATGGTGCTTGATTTGGAAATCATAGAAATGGATAGGCTGGAAGTTCTGTTAAAGTATGAGAAATTTAGCTCTAATTTAATCAGTTTGGGAGATCACACAGTCTAATATCTGTCTCAACAGCTTGTAAAAGCCAAGCTAGCCTGATGTGGTAAACTATGCAACTGTGTATGGCCTTAAAAATTTTGCTGCAAATTCCTGAAGTTGTGTGCACTGCTCAGTTCAAGAACTAGTTTCATCTCAGGTTGTGAACCATTGTTTTATTCCATGGAAATTTGGCTGTCTGAGTGAAGCAGAGCTATGCATTCTTAATGTACTCCTCCCTTAGATTTCTGGCTGAATAAAAGGGATAAGGAAGGGTTCTTGCCTCAGCTCATATGAAAAAGCAGAAAAGCTTTCTAGGCAAGATTACTCAGTGCTTGCTTAAAAGAGACTATGGGGTGTTTATTTGGCTTTGATATACAAGACAGTCTAACATGGACTCCATCTGAAGTTGATCGTCTGGATGCAGATATTCTTGGGGTGTTTTTTTCATTGTTTTGTTTGTACTTTTTTAACATCAGCATTTTTTTAAGATAGGTAGTAAAATGTGTAAATGTCTCCATTTTAAATGGAGATTAAAAATATTAGTTTGTGTTTAGTTTGTCTAGAAGCCCACCTAGATTGTTATTCTCTATATATTGGAATTCCTACTCTATAGTTGCTTCAGTGGTTTTGAGCATCTTTCTTCATGACACAGAATCTTCATATAAACTCATCTGAGGTAGTTCCTGTGTTGTTACTTGGTTTTGTCCTACTCTAGATTGAACTTTATGAAGGTAGTACTACTGAAGATAACATACCTAAGAAGATCTAGATTTGGAACAAAGGAAAATAGTATGGTTTCTTAACTTCCTTATTCCTCTTAATAGTTTGTAAATGTTGTTATTCATGTTAACAGTTTGTGGGCTTTATAGGTATTTGGGAGGTTTTGCACATGCTTTCTCCATTCACACTTTAAGTCCAGTACTCAGGTTAAATTTTTTTTCTAGAACAAGTTTCAAAGATCTCTTTTTCCTAGGCAGAGACTTTTTTTTTTTTAATGCTTATTGCTTTGGTTATTGAAGATTAACTTATGTATTCATCATTATTTAATAAAAAATACAGAAAATGTAATGTGATAGTAGAGAAAGGGAGTGAATTATGAAAAGAGATATGATTTTTTAATGTATTATAATATTGAAAAGGCTGGGGTTAATTATGGGAAAAATAAACAATCATATTGTTAGCTTCCTACCTGCATAGACTTCTAATTCTGAGTAGGAGTTGGATGAAAATTATATCCTGCCTGTGCATTCAACATTTTCTGGTCACATCATACTTACTTTCTCATTCCCTTTTAACAGCCTCGGGAATTAAACTTCATGTTTCGTCAGTAGACCCCTCTGTCCTTTTTCTCCTCAGCATGTCAATCACAGAGTTTCTTTCTAAGTTCATATGCTAAGCATGTCTGCAGATGTTCCCTTTTAGTGATCCCCAAATTGTCCTGTCCAGAAACAATTCAACTATGGGAAGGCAAACTTTAATGCAGGGCTGCTGACATCTGAGCAGAGTAAACCAGCTCCCCCCGAGTGCCCCTCTGCTGTGGCTGAGCTCCTTTTGGTGCCCAGTGCAGAACAGACTGGGCTAGCACTGCAGTACTATGTGTAAAATATCCTTACTGTTCCAGTCACTGTAGTTGTGCTTTTCTTGTCACACCAAGCAAAGAAATACTTAATTATGGCTACCTTGAAAGTCATTAGGAATAGATCTTGGCCTTCTGTCCAGAAAGAGGCAATCCAGAAAGGATCTTATGACACAGTCAGTGAGAATTTCCCTTGTCTAAAGACTGTGTGTTTATTAGAAAACTAATCTATCTGGTTGGTAACAGTTCCTTATTCTGTCAGCAATGTTAAGCCTTGGCTGATGGAACTGAAGCTGTTTCCTACCTAGACAAGTCCACAAGGTTTTGGGGAACTATAAACTCATCCTGAATTACTGCTGTAGTAAAACATAAATCTTCCCATCCTTATACTTCGTCCAGAAGTTTTTAAGTGATGGCTGAACTTTTTATGTTATTATCAATGTTTTTCTGCAGTTGGATCATATTATCTAGATTCTTCTATATTAGAATATCCCTTGTATAGTTTTCAAAAGCTGTGCTGCATTAATAAGAGTGAGTTTGTAATAATACTGTTTTGTGTAATTTGATTCTCCAGCACTCTGAGGATAAAGTCAAAAATACATATGCAACAAATGCACTAATTTTTTTTTTCTTTTAAGTAGGCATTGAAGTTTTCTTCTGTAGAGAAGGTGGACAATGTTCTGACTTTGTTATTGAAAAGCAAAGTATCTACTTATGAATTCAGCCCATTCCAAAGTGGAGGAGAGCATCATCAACAAGCTAGTGAGTCACTTTTTCTTGGCATTCGTTTTTATTACTGATGCTATGGTTGTTACATAACAATATTAATAAGACAATCTTTAAGTATGTAAAGTCGCTAGTGAAATGGAGGAATCCACAGTAAACACAACATGTTTACTGGGAAAAAGAATTATGTAAATCGTTACTTCGTGACTCAGTACTAGATGTTTGTGCTTGTCTGGATTTTTGATTAGCTTTGGATGAACTGCAAATTGACAGCTTTACAGCTGAGCACATTTATACTAGTGGAGAAAACAAAGTAATGTGGAGATGCCTGTACATTATATGTTTTTTACTAATTGCTCTTCTGCAATGCAATCTAAACTTCTCTTTTCAAAGTTTGGAGACAGTCTGAGAGATTTCTCTATCTGAAGAGAACAGATGGCTTTTCAACTTAGCACTGAACTTCTCCATTGAGTTTTAGTACCTATGCACTTAATGATTTCCATTATTTGTGGCAAAAAGATAATTTTATTTTTCTTAATTTTTTAAAAAAGGTATCCCAGTGAGTTAAATAGGGTTTTTCTATAAAGTAGATACACTATTTGCACAATTCAGTCGTGTATCAACAGAAGCTACTTTTGTACCAAATGGAGGGCCCTGGTTGAATTCATTGACCACTTATTAAGGATCCAGTTTGGTTTGCAATAAACCGAGAGTGTGATTATTTAGCTTGTGTTTTGAAAGCATCATTATGAGGTTATTTCAAATGTGTGCTAGACCTCAGCTTTTCTAAGAAACTTCTGGGAAAAAACAGTGCTCAAAAAAAATGTGTTTCCCTTCTACAGTACTTGAGAAAGATATGTTTGAGCTGTTGATTGACTCCTGTTTTGTGTAGCTGGATTGTGGTTTTAAGAGAAAATAAGCTCTCTACAACCAAGTACAACATAACACTTCTGATAACCAAATACAACAAGTTTTGGAGGTAGCTTTACTGTGATCGTGCTTTCCTTTTCAGCACAGTTTATTTGTTGATGCAATTCACCCCTCTGTACTAGAAATAATTGATTTTACTTGTAATCAAAAAAATGAGCTTAAACGTCAAAGTTAGTGGAAGCAAATAATCGAGGCACTGTCCTTGACATTTTTGTTTGCAAGACTGTGGGATGGGGGTGTATAGGACACGTTCAACAGTCATTCCCAATGTGAAATGTTAGTTCTGATGAACAAAAGATTTTCTGCTTCTCTAGCAACCAGTTAGATCTGGGTATGTTTTTGAACACTGAGAGTAATGCTTGCCAACCTGCTACCTTCCCCCAAAAGACTGGTGCAGTTCAACAGCAAGTTGACTGCTTATGAGCTTGAGCCAAGTAGTGACCTTCTTAAAATGAACTGGTTTGATATATGCACAAAAAGAAGGTACTAAGTTAGATGCCTAGATTCTTCATGAAAGAAAGATGTGGCTGCAGAGCTGGCAGCACTCAGAATGTGGGAGGTCTGTGCTCTGATCCCTCTTCTGCCTGAAGGGTATATAAACCTGCATCTTTGACTGCCTTTTAACAGCATCCCAAACAGGCACTTAACATGTCCAGTAGAGAACTAGAGAAGGTCAAGCTTTCAGTGCGAGGCATAGATAAGAGAAGCCTTTTTCTGTATGGTTCTACATTGATGCTTTATTTTAACTTTATAGTTAGCATATCAGGGTACAGCCAATAAATTGCTGTACTTGAAAAGTTCAATATGAGCTCAAAGTGAACCAATAATGAAGAACTTATGGTTAGTTTTATTGGGTAACTAATGAATTCTGTTCTTGACTTCTCACAAAGTGTGCAGCTGTGAGATTAAAAACTTGACAGTGTAGAACTAACTATAAAATGCTGATGATGTAATGAAAGAATAATGCAATGTGATGCTTGCCTATATTGACAGCAGTTTAGATCAACACAGCATGAGATGCATGTTTCCTTACATAATTTTTCAAGAGCCCCTCCCATCCCTGGAGTGGCTGTTCAACATTTTTTTTTTAGCATGATGATGCAGTACTTGTGAGAAGTCACTGTCTAGGATGGCAAAGATGCAAACGGTTAACTCTACCATTTTACTTCAGTCTGTCTATTACTAAAGTCGGAATAATCCTCTTGACTAGCAACTTCTTTGGTTCACTCTTCAGTGCATAGTTTGAGATTGCTTAATTTAAGGAAGTCTTGTAACTGCCTTTATTTTGTATGCAGAATCGCTGCTGGAAATGCAGTTTCATAATTCTAGGCAATAAGAATGAAAGTATGTTGGTATTACACAGCTCTCAGTGTGTGTTTTCTATCATATACACATCATGATCATATTTATAGTTTTAGAGGTTGTTTTTTTTTTTCTTGCAAACCCTGAGGTGATTTACTTGTCTTTTAGTTTTAATGTACTCAAATTAGGTAGGAGGCTTTTAACCCTTGATGACAGGCCTTATGTGTAGTTTCTTGTTTAAAATGAGCTTTTCTGAATGACTGCTCTGTTATACCCAGTCTATTATATCAGTACATAACCAGTTCTCATAGGTGTATGTGATTACTTGTCTCTATACTGACATATTTATATGCAAGACTGCCTATAAATAAGATGTGCTTAAGGTAAAATCATCCGTTGCTATTTCCCTGGGTAGACTCAACTTGATTTTCAGTATTTCCAATTCTTTTAAGTACTAATAAAAAGAGCAAAATGTTCTGATAAACTTACTGTGTTACCATAGTATCTAACTTTACCTGCTTAGGATAGGTATATTGCTGGATATAATGACTTCTGATAAGGGAAGTTTTTGAAAAAATTCCAGGGATCATGGATATGTATTCTGGAAATTTCCATCTCTTACCATCTAAGCAAAGAGAATTGTTTGAGTGGCACATCAGACTTCGTGAAGTTCCTTGCAATATGAAAAACTACGTCAGTAGCCCTGCAAGCACTTTAACATGTATGCACTATTCTTTCTCTGAGAGATCTCGCTTGTTGGGCAACATGTGTAAGATGAGTTTCAATTGCTTGCTTTTGATGAAGTATCGGATTGTACTAGTTATTGTAGTAACCAAAAAGTAAATCAGGAATCTCTACCAGAAAAGCATAGATTCTGCATGGACATTACCTACTGGCAGTACAGAAGATAGAAGATAAAGATGTTTTTCAGGTGATGGAGGAGAAGAATGTTTTAGTAATGAATGATATTTAAAGAGATTATTCTGCAGTCTCTAAAGGGAAATGCAGGAAGCCCAATCATGAGACAGCTAAATTAAGACTGAATAGAATACATGGGAAAATACTGTGTTTAATGACAGAGTTAACTAAAAGACAGAGCCAAGGCATGTCTGGGATTTTTAGTGGCGGTGTCATCCCCTGCAGAAAAATGTAACTAAAGCTGGAGGTACTGTCTGGAATATTGTACATTCTGTACCAAATTGATTTCAGGATATGTTGTATATATATTATTCCTTTGTACTCTACTAATAGAATCCAGTCAAAACATACTAACTAATCCAAACTTATATTTCAAACTATTTCTTGATAAATATTTCTGGTTTTCCTGGAAAGCTGTGATTCTGCTCATGAATCCTCAGATTTGGGAATTCCTGCTGCATTAATTCCTATCCAAGAGATGGCAATCTACTTGAGAAAAAACTGTTTCTTTTTCCACTATTAATTAATTTCATGTTGTCTCCGTTTGAGTGGGACACAAGTGTTTTGTTGAGACCAAACCACAGGGGAGACCCAAAACTCCTCCCCCTAA
>JAWWES010000133.1:23377794-23429885 GCA_035583135.1 Lophotriccus pileatus
GGTTGAGCACAGAGGGTGGTGGTGAATGGGGTAACATCAGACTGGTGACCTGTCACTAGTGGGGTTCCACAGGGCTCCATCTTAGGTCTTGTGCTTTTCAACATCTTCGTAAATAACTTGGACACAGGACTGGAAGGGATACTGAGCAAGTTTGCAGATGACACAAAACTGCGGGGAGCTGTTGCAGGGAAGCCCTGCAGAGAGACCTCGACAAGTTGGAGCACTGGGCAATCACCAACCATGTGATATTCTGCAAGGGACAGTGCCAGATTCTGCACCTGGGATGGGGCAACCCTGGATGTTCATACATACTGGGGCTGGAAAGCAGCTGGTCGACAGCAAGTTGGATATGAATCATTGTGCCCTGGCAGCTGAGAGAACCAACCGTGTCCTGAGGGCATCAGGCTAAGTATCGCCACCTGGTCAAAGGAGGAGATTGTCCTGCTCTGCTCTGCACTAGGGTGGCCTCACCTTAAATACTCTGTGCAGTTTTGGGCACTGCAGTAGTGCTTTTAAAGTATTCCTACCCAACAACAGCCTTTTTTTTCTGCTTACTACAGGGAGCAATATAAAAAAAAGTTTGGTTTATGAAATTGATTTATTGATTTTTACATCCTCCATGGCTGGCAGAGGTGTTTAGTTTCTTAATGATGTAGTCTCTGCAATGTTCAAAGAATGTAAGCGTTGGAGTGCTGACTGAATATCAAATCCAGCTAGGAAGGAGTTGAGTGCTTACCAGATAAAACATCTCAAGTGCAGAGGAGCCCAAGGGATTTTGAAATACCTCTGTTTTGTGTTACTTTAAAAATGCACGTATAAGAGCAGGCTTATGAATACCACCTACTCTTCTCTTTGTATTGGTGAAGAAATCATAGCATCCAGTCTATTGGTAGTATAGACTTGTTTCCCCTTTCAGATTTGTAACCAGTTGTCTTAGGTTTCATTAGTATGAGTGGAAATTCTTTTGGAACATGTTATTAATACTTTGTTGATCCTCTTTTTAATGACTGTATTTGCCCTTCTCATGTCTGCTAACAGGGTGAAAACTATTGATTAGGGTTCATCTAATTTACTCTTCTTTGAAATTACTGCTCAACACTTATTACATTGCTGGACATCTACTACCCACGAACACTTTTACTGCTCATGTGACAGCTCCTTTTGCTTTTGCTGTATATTTGCCTCAATCTGTGATGGGGATTTTAGTTTTTCCCTGCAGCTGGAAAAGTGTAGATAAAAATAAGAAGTCAAATACCTGTACTCTGGGCTAAAATTTATAGTTCTTCGAATTTCAGAATTAATCCTAGTTTATAAACAATATGGAGTGAAGAAACTGTGTGGCACCTACTTCTCTCAAAAAACTTAGCTTATATACACTTTTAAGATTGCCTGTTGTAGCTCAAAGGATTTTAAAGCATACTGCAAATACAAAGGAATATAAGCTACAATACATAACCTTATTGATGGAAGCTCTGCCTGCCAAGCCTTCTAAAACAAGTGACTTGATTTACACAGGTGTTGTGTATTTACAGTTTCTTGTTAGATTTTTCTTTGCCTGGTGGAACTAAGTCAGGCAACACTCAATTTGTTTAAAGATACAGTTAGGGTTATTAATGAGACTTCTGAGTAAAATGTAGTCCACTCAAATTCCTTGTGGCAAAATAATATTGGAGTGATACTGGTGGAATATTCTCTGTCCAAAATACAGTCAAGACTTGTCCTAACAATTTTTTTGGTTGATCACTACTTAGCTGTGATTATTCCAAGAACTCCTCTTGTTCCTTGAGTCCTTCTATCTAATGATGGAGTGAGATTTTAATCTCTCCTATATTACCTTTCTGCAGAAGCAATAAAGGGGTGAGGAGGGGAGGTACACAAATTCATCACTGCTGAGCCGAAGTTTATTATGCAGAAAAATGTAAAAATGAGAAAGTTTTTGTTAAAGACTCGCAGCTAAGAGAATTCCAAAGGGAGACATTACTACTTAGACTTTCTTCCAGAACACTAAGGGCTGATGATGTGCTGGCTAGCCTGTAGGACAACCGATGACTAGGATATAAAAGAAAATTCAAGAATGCCAGAAGTGTAGATGCTGTGTAGATTCGCAAGCTGTAGTCCTGGTTTGGAGACACACGGAAAGAGACTGGAGTTGAAGGAATCATAAAGCTCTAGCAAAAATGCTCAGGTTGTACAGAAAGAAATTACTAGGACTAACTGTCATTCATTAAGAGCTCTGAGGAAACTTTAAAGTAAAATAGCTGGGTTTCAAATAGTAGTGTGGAATTTTTCAATTTTGTAGTACTGGAAGGTGTGACTGTGATGCTAAAACCCAGTTTCTTGGGGGACATTGAGAACTAGAAACAGGTTAATGTGTTATCTCTACCAGACTAATTAATAGAAATTTTAATAAAATACATTTTCTGTAATGTGAAGTCTGGCTTTATAGATTTCATGTAGTTTTTTGTAAGAGTCAGCAAACCTGATAAAGTCAGTAATTGATTGGGCATAGATGAATAACTGACCAAAACCAGGAGGCAGGCAATTGGGAAAATCTTTTTGTTTCTACTGATAGAAGGTATTCAGGGTACAAGGAGGAGGGCTAATGGGGAAGACGTGGGGGGGGAAGGGAGGTGTGACAGATTTGGTAATTATGCAGTAAAATCTGAGATGATATTCATTGTAGGTAAAAACGAAGCAATGCAAGTAGTAAAAGCAGTCCCCTGTTGTCATAAAAATGAGAAGGTTTGAGCGGGCTATTAGCAGTGAGGAATGAGACTGCACAGCTCCATGATAACATCGGCTTGTTGCTAGGCAGCAGATCAAAAAGCTAATGAAATACTAGGAATTATTAGAAAAGGAATAGAGAACAAAACAGGGCATAATTATGGCAATGCATAAATTACATGGCTCACCCGCAAGTTGAGTATCATGTGCAGCTCTTCTCCTGTCATCTTAAAATGGTTACATTAAAGCTGGAAAAGGTTCAGGGGAGAGCAGTGTGGGTGATGGAGTTTATTCTCTAAAAGGCCCAAGACTGGAGCCCTTCAAGAAGAAATTCTGGGAATGAGTAAATCACTGGAATTGCAGAGAGGGCAGAGAGAGGTGGAGAGTAAGATGAATTAGAGGCAGTCAATTGAATGTGGCAGAGCCAGGTTCAAAGCAAACTAGAGGAAACACTTCTTCATGCAATAGATAATAAAGACCCTCTGTGCATGAAATTGATGGTGCATGGGGCAGGCTTGATGGGTGCTTGGAGAAGAGATACACTGCATGCTGATAAACAGACAAATTGGTACACAACAAACCACAAGTGATTAGGAAGTACAATATGAAGGCAGAGAGAAGTACTGCTTATGTTTGAACCCTTCCTTTTGTTTGTTTGTTTTTTTGTTGTATGTAACTCGTGGTCACTCACAGTGTTAAAATACAGGACTGCTGAAATGATAAACTGACTGTCCCAGTCCTCCAATGTAAAAAATCATCTGTGATGGAAATGTTACATCATGTTACATGTTACATCAGATAAATCCTAAAAACTTCTCCCATACATTCATTTTTAAGTTCTCTGATTTTTCAATATAGGGATAGGCAAATTTCTGCAAGTCTCTGGTATTCATGTGCATTTTCAAAAATGGCTTTTAATATCAAAACATAGCACCATAAACCTATAAAAATGTCCCATTCAAATGTCTTAAATTAAAAGTATTCCACCCAAGTAAAAGCGTATCTTGGCTATAGAATTTTTTCCCCTTTGCAAGAAAGCTTATTTCGCAATAAAACTAAAGGGCTTTCAAATCCCTCTGTCAGCAAAACATTAGATTTCTCAGTTACACTAAATTCTCTTTTATTGATATATGAATTGTAAAACTGTTAATTGAAAAAATTGTTCTTTGGATGCTAGTTCTGTATTGGCGGTTTGATAACTATGACTCCATAGCGCTAATATTCCTAAGGACTTCTGTGAAAGGTGTTCTATAAAAGCAAAACTGTTCTTCATGAAGACTTTGTTTCTGTATACAGGTAGCCATGTGGAAGAATTTCCTACCCTCCTTCACTGTGCAGCCAGATTTGGATTAAAGAACCTTGCACTGTTTCTACTCAGTTGTCCTGAGGCCACATGGGCTTGCAAAATAACCAATAAATATGGAGATGATCCAGAAAGTATCGCAGAGAAGCACGGGCACAAGGAACTAAGAAAATTAATCAAAGAAGTGTCGGTAAGTCCATATGCTTTCTCATGTCATCTACAACCAGGGGGCTATGATGTTATACTACTGAGATCCCATTGTATCTGCTTTTGTAAACACTAATGTGTTGCGGTCCTTCTGTCTGAAAGTACTATTCTACTCCTGCCTCAGAAAGAGGGGTCAAAATAGGGTATAGCCACTTTCTTTGTGTACTGTCATAATGGAGATCACAGTTTTTGCACTTCTTGGATTTTAGGAATATAATAGAAAAGAGAACAGTGAGTCAGAACTACTTCATGTGGCCTAGCTAGATCAGTGCTTTCAGCACCCAAGAAATGGTTATATTGTAAGTAGTCTAGACCAATTGTCCAGAGTAGGAGACCTGAAAGACTTTTTTAAAGGTCACTTTAAGTGCCTATGAACTCTCTTAGCATTGCTGCTCTTCAGCATTCAGAAGAGTTGTTGCCTTGCCTTTGCTGTCAGTGCCACTGTGAAAGAAGGCTAAATTTTATAACCCTTTGTTAGATGGAGTAAATCTTCAGCTGGGGGTGCAGGAGGGGTTTGGGGTAATAGTTGCCTTACCACATGAAAAGTAATAATAAAATAAAGGTCTGTGCATAGTTCTACCATGCAAATTATTGCCAATAAAACCTAACAGAATTGCAGTACAAAAAGAAATATAGTAACATTTGAGAGCTTTAACATATTTTAACTTTTAATTGTGCTAGCTGTACTATGTGCAGATATGATAATTCTACAGTTTTTAATACTGCAGTTGAGATCAATTTTAACTGAAGAAAATGGGATCCTCTTTACCATCCAGCATAAAGCTGTCCCCAAAACTATGCTGCCTTCCTGGATCAACATGTTAGTAATTTCACATTTAAGAATTTCTAACTGCCATAGTTATTTTGCAGTCATTCTTACATGGGTCAGAAGTCTCTTGGCAGTAGCAGTCCGATGTGTAAGGTCAGACCTTTCAGTTCTTGGAGCGTACCAATTTGCCTTGAAGAGAGTGGAACTGTATTCCCCAACACTCCTATCTGGATAGGTGCCATCTTTGTGCGGTCAGATACTTTGCACGCTCTGTATGTAAAGGATTGGTAAGAACAGGCAGAACATTAGTGTGATGTCTAGCTCTCAGTGAAATACCTTGATTTCTTTTCTAAGATGGTCATATGAATCAGAGAGTTGAGCATGGAAACGTGGCTTCTGTTAGTAATTTTTCGGTTTAATGATAATGATTAATTCCATAGGAGATTTAATTTTTTATACTAGTGTTACGAAAACTCACCTCCCTGCACTTCAGATGTGTCTTTGTTGTGCACTCCACATGGAACTGGAAGCTGCAGGAAATGCTTAATTTTGTTTTTTATCCTTTTTGAGCTAACACACTCATACTACAGTTTGGGGCTTCTGCAAGGGGAGAGATAAGCGTGCATGGTACACACAGAGTACAGCTGATACACAGAGTAGTGTGAGAGAGTACATCGCATTTCTATAGTACTGTTACAATAGGGCAGCATTTGTGAGGGTGATATTTCTCACTCTTAAAAAGTGTGTAAAGTGTTTGCATACCTCTGATTAGCTTTTCTTTATTAGTAAGATTATTAATTTTCCTAATAAAGTCTCAGTACAGATTTGTCAATCTAAAACATGGATTTAAAATGGCAACTCTAATTTTTTATTAAAAGGTTTCCTTCGTGGTACAAATCTGCAATTGCTTGTATACGAACATTTAACAATAATTGTTCTTTTCATGATGGCTGCTTTCCCAAGTGTAAATACTTACACCAATACGAAGTAAAAACAACTCTGTGACCATTGCAGACGTATGTAGTCTGGTTAGGACGTGCAGTTGCACTACCCATTTTCAGTTGATTCAAACGGTGTGGCTTCCTTATGCAACCCAAGTAAAAATCTGAGCATGCTTCAAGTCTGCCAGATGTGTAATATGATATTATAGAAATGTTAGCTCCAAACACTGGAAGAAAAATGGCTTATTTGTGTCCCCCGTAAATAGTGCACTTAAGCACAAAAACACTTACTGTTCTTCTGTAATTGATGGGAATATGGAAAAGAAGTATTTGTATGGCTCTGAGCCAAGCAGAATTTAGTTTAACCATGTTCCTGGAACTTCCCATTACAGCTGTAGTATTGAAATTGCTCATTATTACAATAGTACTTTTGTACTTGGCATAACTCTCACTGTTTTAAAAGTGTTACCTGTCTTTGGCCATTCCTTTAAGGAATAGACCCAAAATATACAGAGTAATTGAACACTTCTATCCTAAAGAGCAATAGGATTCAGGAAAAATTAATGCATTAAAACATACATTTGATTTGTCCAAAATCCTGGAAAGTGTCTTTTATTTGCTGGATAAAGACCAAAAAAAAAAGAAATGCCTTTTTTGTGCTGGAGAATCCTTAGGGGAGTAAGAATTCCCAGGGATGGTTAGAGAGAGAGAGCATCAAAAGGTTTAAGTGACAATACCTTAGCTACTATTTCTACCTCCAAGCCCAGGGCTTTGCTGTGCAACCTTTTTTGGTGCCTGGTGAGCAGATCTGTGCTCAGGGCTTTTATTTGATGCAGCTTTGCTGGAAAGGCCCTTCAGCTCCCATGTCCAGCAGGCTTGGTGTAAAGATACTCAGGGCTCTGTTGGGCAAAGTGAGCTGCAAGAGCTGGATGACTTACACAGTGGGTCATCTCTGTGGCACAACTTCCCTGTCCTTGTTTAAAGGGAAAACTCCTTTTCTGAAATTGGACACTGACAGTGTTGATGTGGGGAGTGTTACAGCCACAGAAGACAGATCTAAAGTGCCTGGTGGGTATGCCAGGAGCTGATTTCCTGATCTGTGTCAAAGTAAAGCACAAGGGAAGGATCACACATCATATGGCATGCTTCTGTTGACACGGCTGTACTAACGGGGAGGGAAAAGATTTTTTCATGTTTTAATATCAGTGTTATATGCAGGGTCATTAAATGCTAAAACATCACACCCTCTAAGAACCTGTATAAATTTGTGCTTCCACGATTCTGTCTTTTCTGTCAGAAATCCTGCATTTGAAATGCTCCTTGAAAACGTCTTCTCTGTGGTGAGGGAACACTGCAGTATTTGAATGATTTGTGTTAAAGGTACTAAGTTGGTGAAACTGTGCTTGAAAGAGTCTTCAGTGGGGTGTGATGAAACACAGTTTCAAATGCGCTAGCAGTTTATTAAGCAGATTGTATTTTTCTTGCATTTTAGCACAAAGCCACTTAAACGGACACTCGTTTCCAATTTCTACATGATTCATTGTAGTTTAGAAAGAGTAATTCCCTATTCTGTAGCATAAAATAGGGATATTGCTTAACATTTTGTGATGACATCCTGAATTGTTAGTCTTTTGATTTTATTCCTCTATAGAGCCAAGTACTTGAATATTTTCCACAATTACCTTTAGGTTGAATTGCTTGAATCAAGTGTGTCAATTTAAAACTAGTAAGAGACATTCAGTAGGAGTATTGACAGGAATCCTTGTCTCAGCCTGTCTGAACAGGGGAAATGATGAGCCTTTTGAGGCTCAGTTGATCCAGCTGATGGCTCAAATGCCAGTAAGGAATTCTATCCATTAGCCACAGGCTCTAAACATGTCTGCAGTCCACTGTTACAGTACCTATGATGTATAGTGCCTTGTTAAGCCACAGTAGTTTTCTGGGATATCAGAACCCTCTTTCAGATGTTTGCCTCTTGCATAGGCTCTGTCTCTTGAAAGCTGCTTTGACAACTAGCTGCTTGTTCTTGCTGCCAGCTGTGGTTTTCTAAGCTTACATTAAAGTTCTACTTCCAGATTGTAAAGAAATCACTTAAATTAAGTTCTTATCTAGCACACAAAGGAAGACTTTAAAAACAGATTAGAGAAGATTTCTGAGCAGTAAGCGAATAATGAGGGGAATATGTTCAATTTGTGACCTAACCATTTAAAACTGGATGTTACATTGGTAGCCAGCTTAGGCATGTGTGCTTTGGCATGGATGTAATTGTTTGTTCCAGCACTTGGGTGTTGCTCATTTCTCCCTTCTTTTACTAAGAACTCTGTTACTGAATGTGTTGTAGTCAGGAAGACTACTGTGTACCACTGTAGTATACATCACAGGTTCTAAGAGAAACACAATTCAGCAAGTGTTTTATTGGTTGGTTAGTGCAAATAACTTCTGGTCATTGGCTTTGGCCTTTAAAGCAGATTCCTAGGGGTAGCATAAATGTTATTTATATATAAAAATCGAAACAGTCATTTCACGTTGCCACCGCATAATTGAGACAGCACAATTTAATTTATATTGTTATAATACCTTCTGACGTTCTGGCATTTCAGAATTAGTTGCCTGAAATCTAAGGCAGAAAATGCAGGTTAACTGAACTTTTTTTAACTTGCCCAAGATCTGTAGCCAGGCCTTTGACAATCTGTAGCAGAAAAGTTGACTGATAGAAAAATCTTCTTCCGCTGCCACTACCCAAACTCTGGGTTTCTTGTTTAATGTAATTTTCTTTCTACTTGCTTTAGTCATCCCTCAGGCAGCTATTGAAAATATAATAGATATTTAATTCTGTCTATGTTGGTGAAGTTCCTTTAGAATTGCACAGATTGAGATAATGCCCTGGATGGCTTTTCAGAAGCAGCTTGTTTTCTTTCCAAAAGGGAGAGTTACATCAGTCCTTTCTCTTTTGAGATACATCCTGCAAAGTCTAGATCCACAGTTACTGAGTCCACTGTGGTTAGCAGTTCCTGCAGTGGCAGAGGGAAGCACAATCTTACAGGTGGTCATAATTTTCACTCAGAGCCTATTTTATGGAAAACTTATGTTTTAGATAGCAGGGGAGGGGGAAAAGAAGTTTTTCTTTCTGAAACGTCAAGCTATATTTTTATAAATCTCAGCAAATTAATGGATGGGCAGGGATGTAGTTTGACAAGTAATTTGTCATTGTATACCTCCCCCCTCTCCTCTGTTACTTTGTGCATGGTTGAACCAGAATACAGAATTTCTTGAAACACCTTCAACTCGATGACATAGAAAAGAATCTACA
This sequence comes from Lophotriccus pileatus, assembly GCA_035583135.1. Taxonomy (NCBI): domain Eukaryota; kingdom Metazoa; phylum Chordata; class Aves; order Passeriformes; family Tyrannidae; genus Lophotriccus; species Lophotriccus pileatus. The sequence continues at coordinate 23,387,049 of JAWWES010000133.1, forward strand.
AAAACAGTGTATTGTGGAAACCGAGGGTAGTTTTTGTCTCAGCTGTTTTGTGTGCAAAGAGTCTTACTTGGTTTTGAAGATACTATTGCCAAGTGACATTAAAGCTTTAGCCACGAGGAATCCCTTCAACGAGGATTCTCATAATCTGCTAGGGAGTTCTGGAAGATCATCAGGAATCAGCGTTTTCTGCACATGGATGTATTTTTCCACTTATGTTTTACTTTGTGTTTCTATAAAAGGCTGTATGATGTGGCAGAGCTTCTCAGCAAGAAACAGTTACATTTTTACATCTGGTTGCAATACCTTCCTGAGCTATTAATTTCTGCTGGGAAGGACCGCGTGTAGAAAGATGAAGTGGATAGATATTAAAGAATCTTAAACTAAATTAATCTGATTATTGTTAATATTTGTTTAATTACTTTAAATGCTACTGTAGTATTGCCCTGGCCCATAGCGCATTACTTTCAAATAGCTGGTAGAGTATGTGAAAGAGAAAAGGATTAGTCTGGTTTCTGAAATTCATTCTAATCCACCAGTGAGTCCTTGGTGAAGCCTTCTGGGATTTTGTTCTTGCCACAGTACTTTAGTGTTCAGAAGTGTTGATTGCATGCATTCTTTGGTACACCAGAAGTTACTTAGCTGACATGAATAAGAGGATGACTGTATTCTTTGATAGCTTTTGGTGACTGGATATTCACAAGTCAGATTCTTAAACTTCTTGGAATTGGAGGAATTGCAGCTAAGACGTGTGAATTTCTTCCAGCTGATAAGCAAATGGTATCCCATCAGACATTTGTTCAGTGTGTTCTCTTTCTTTTGCGAAATTACTTATGGAGAGACTTCCCATTATCAGTGCTTGGTGTCTTATGTTTAAGATTTAGTTTGGAGAGTTTATTATTTTTATTTTTACTGGGTGGCAAAGTTTCCCTCTTTTCTTTTTCATGTGTTCTCAAAGGGACGTGTTCCCTGTAATAATAACTTACTGCCTTTTGAGGTTAGACAATTTATGCTTCAGTGAAGAGATAAGATACAGACTGAGCATGAAAATTTTCGTCTGTAAGGAGAAAAGGCTAGATTTTTTCATTTTTAAAAAATTAGTCATTACACTAAAAACATTTTTCAAGTTTCTCTGTAGACTTTTTTTCAGGCTAGAACCTTGCACCTTAACTGTGATGAAATCTCCTGTCAATAACTATGCAATTGAGTGCAACCTTGCAAAAAGAATGATAAATGGAACTGAAGATTTGGAAACTTTACTTTTATGTAAGATGCCTATTGAAATTTGAGTGTAATTCAGAATGAACAGGAATGGTTTTTACAAAGAATTGTCTGGTATTTTGTCTCATCTTTTGATATTCTGTTACTGTAGCAGTGACACAGTGGAATTCAGCTATTTGGAATTCACCATTTCTAAAAGCTTTTACAGTTTTTAAGGGAAGCTTCAATACTAATGGAATTTCACGCAAAATGCTTGTGAATTGGAAGTATGGGAAATGCAAAAGGATTCTGTGATGATACCTCTGTTCTTAAATGTATTTAGAATAGTAAAAGCTAAAATACGGATTTCCACAAGTCCTGACTGTTGACAGGGCAAAGATACTTAAGTAAGGGACTGTTTGGGAAGGTGGGATGTGGAGTATCCAGTTTTTCAGAAGTAATGTATAGGCTGAAAAGAGTCACTCTTATCACTGACCTGTGTTGTTAAGCTCTGAATTTGTTTGAACATCTGAAAAACATTTGGCTAAGCTGTTTATGTTAATGAAAAATGCCAGTGTAGAAGCGAGAGAAATTAAGTGACCATGTTATGTTGTTGTAGAAATCGATGACACGCCTATGACAAATCTGGTCGCTGCATCTATAAACAAGTCTGGAAATCAATAAATTGAAGTAGATCAGGACTCTGCACTAGCTTGAGGAGGTATTAGAAGGTATATGGTATATGTAAAAGAATGACTGTTTTTAAAACAACTGAGCTGCTTAACCTCTCTTATAGTAAGTGAACAAATAAATTGGGCATGAACCACTGTTGTGTATAACCTGTGATTTTTCTATTCACCTTGTTAAGAAACTGATGAAAATAGAAGCATAGGAAGGATTGAAAAGGCTAGAGATTTTGAGGATGTTGAGAACTTTTAGTCATTATGTAGTGATGTTTTCAGCCTGAGGGCATGAGTCCACTACTCAAGTTACAAACCAAGTTACAAACCAGTTGCATAAGTTTAAGGAAGAAATTTTCCCAGAGAAAGAATAACCCAAGTTGTCTATCTAAACAGTTGCCCCTTGCACTTTTCCATCAGCTCTCCTGCACTGACTGTTGCAATGACTGTATTATTAGGTGCCAAGGTTGCATTTTTATTTCTTCTTCCTCCATTACAGATATCTCAGAAGACCTTAACAATGCAAAGGTAAAAGTGAAATTATGTAAAATGATCTTCTAGCTCCAGGTTTACTACAGAAGAAAGGGTTGATGAGGCATTCCAATCGAAAGTCTAGAAGCAAGTTTTTCCGTCTTGCCTCTGTCAGTTGAAGCAGTTTGAAGGTATATGTATAGCTGTCAAAAAGCAGGTTTACCTTTGTATAGCATATGCTGTCAGCGAGACTATCTGGAGTATGCCCTTTGGCTGCCTCCCAGTGATCTGGAAGGAATCAAACATCTGTCATCTCTTACAAGTTGTTGAGCATAAAGACAGACAGCGTATCAACAGCACTGTTCTCCAGCCCCTCAGAAGGGAAAAAGCAGAATTTAAAAAAAAAAAAAAAAGGAAGACCACCATGAATCAAAACGGTAATAAAGGTTTTTCATGGGGGAAAATGAAGGAAAAGTAGGAGAGGAAAGGAGCTGTTAAAGTTATTGTGGTAAATAACTGTGAGCCAAAACCACCTACATTTTGAGTGACATTGTGAGGTCTGAAGGGAGCTTTTTGATCTCAGAGCCCTAAGAAAAACTAGGTGGAGAAATAAGAATTAATGAGTAAAGTTAGGTAAGAGACTTGCTGTGTCCTTAGCAATATAAAGTTTCAGAGCTCTGCACAGATCTAGTAGTGACTTACCAGACTTCGCTACAGCTGTAATTTATTGCTTAATTAGAGAAATTGTCTTTGGGCTCTACATCAATAGAATGACCATTGGGGAAAGGCATGCCTTGAAGCTAGCAAGCCCGTTATATGGAAACTACTTAAGAAAATCCATTTCTGCCCTGCATAGTGTTAGTTCTGTTTAACACAGCCCTGCAAGGTCTCAATTTATAACTCTATCTGAGGATCCTGCATGGAAAGCACAGCCTTTGTTTTGCTGCTACTTCTTCCTGCCCCCATATATTGTTTAACAATAAACGATTCCATATTTCATTGCCAGGTCTGTAGGGTGTCTATTAATAATCATTTCTGTTTCTTATGTTTGATGAGGACTTAAAAATGGTTTCCAAGTTCCCACACTCTACCAAACTCGCAAGAACATGCAGCGCTTGACATTTGTCAAGCTTGACATACAGATGTTCGTTTTCATGAACATGGGCACACTTCAACCCCATGAGGTACGTGCCAGAATGTTCCTGTGGCTGGCAGCAGCAGTGTACATATGTCAGAGGTTTGGGAGTTGTTCTCGGGCGGTTGTTGTTAAAGGTTCTCTACAGCTCTTACTGTGACTATGAGGAATATAACCGGATCTTAGCAATCCCTGATGATGCCAGTCTTCTGAGCCATGTTGGCCTGATTTTACTTGCTCCTGCTGTTTCAGGTTATTTTGCTGCTCCTTGTATAGTCTTGGGAGGTGACCTGGGAGCCATCCTTGAAATACTGGAGAACTGCTTAAGACCTGCAGCTGGTCAGCTGTGGCCTTCTGAATTCCAACTGAGTTCATCTGCTGTTAACAAATATCACTTCCTTAGAACCCAAGAAAAAAGGTAGGCAGGGAAGGCTCCTGCCATATGGAAGTTGCTAGCAAGTTCCCTTTGGGCTGTTGAGGAAAATACAGAAATCAGCATCTGCACCAGGCATGGAAGTGATGTAATACGTATGATTCCTAATTGGATCCCTCAATCAAACCTTCAAAGATTTTTTTTAATGAGATGTATTTTTTAAAAATGCTGCCAGTTGATTTCATGTACTGTCTTACATAAATGGGTCAAAGGATTGAACAAAAGTTTCCATGGAGACTTGATGTAACTCCAAGGTGCCTTCCAAATTAATTAAAGTCTTGTGTTGCAAGGAAAAGAGGTTCAAAGGTGACAAAATCTAGTACTGGTATATAGATCCGCAGTCAGTTCTGGGCAGTGTGTCCTAGGGACACCTGTCATCACTGACAACCTAATCACTGAAGTTTTAACTGTAAAAAATAGTGATTTTTATAGAATTCTTTCTTCCTCTCTTCATAACAGTTAAATAAAACAGACCTAGGTGCAAGCCTGAGATAATCATGCCCATACAGAACAAGAAAAAAAAAAAAACTTGCTTCAGGAAAAAGACAAAATACGTGATTTCAGACTTTTGAAAGCAGTCATGATTTGAGCTCATAAGTGAACATTGTTCACATAGTTTTTTTCTAGATTACTAACTAAAGATTAGGAGGGTTATTTTTAATTTATTTTTCTTTTGTGCATATTAAATGCGCCCATGTAATGCAGAGAGAAAGATTATATTTTTTACAAGTTTTTTAGTAAATAAAATGACAAAGAAGCAAGTTTGCGTGGACAGTACACTGGGGCTGCATTGTTTCGTGGCTCATTAAATACAATGTGTCTGTTTAGAGCTTGAGCACTTGGTGAAACAGGCTTCTATCAGACCCTTTGACTGTGAATCATTACTGAAGAACAAATAATGCACAGTTCTGGGAGAAAAATGCAGCACATTGTTCAAGCAGAACTAAATTAGGAGGAGTAGTTAAAAGACTTACTGGAGTTGAAATCTCCAGAAAAGTGGTAAACTACTGGGTAAGGCTTTAACAGCAGTTCACCCTATATCTGCAAGCCATAGATGCCAGCAAAAATGATGGTAGGAGTGCATGAGCAGAGGCTTTAATCTTGGAAAAACGCAGAGCAAGTCAGCTACTGTTGAACAAAACATCCATTTCACAGAGTAGAAACAACAGCCCCGGAGCATAAATGAAAAACAATACCTTCGTAAGAGATGGTAGTTAAAACTATCTACCACACTAGAGTGGGAAAAAGTAAAGGGGTTTGAACAGATCATAGGAGGATTTTCACTTGCTTCGATTTGAGAATTTGTTCTTAGGCAATTATTTCTAATCTGGCTGTTTGCAGCAGCAGCTGAAGATCACTGTGGGTGAAAATATATGTTGGATAAGGTACGATGATCTAAGTGGAGATGGAGATGCTAAAAATGATCACTAAAGTGTCTGGAGTTTGGAGGTACTGTGACTGTGAGGATCAGACTAAGGCACTTTGTTCCCATAAGCATATGGTCAAAATTCGGTTCACGGGACATATGTAACGTGGCAACTAGCAAACATAAACTGCATTACACCAAGCAGACTAGAAGGATTTCAGTAATTTTAAAAGATAATTATCCTTTTGAATATCTTGTATTAAATGAAGTGGATCGTAGAAGGCTTTACTGCTGTTGAGTGAAGACATTCATGAGGATTTGGGGGAAGGCTAGTGATGGATTCGTGGTCTGAACACCATATGTGGCAGTCTTTTTATAGAGTAAAAAATTTAAAAATATGTACTGAATTTGTAAAAAGTGAACTTTGATCTTCTACAAACAGGCTGTGAAGGATTTGCAGATAGTGATGATGACAATAGGACAAAGCAACAAAGGATGCAGTTTCCCAATTGTTCCCAGTAAGTTTTTCTGCTATATAGGTGGAAATGCTTCTCTTCTTTGATGGGATGAGACTGGAAACTTTTATACTGTTTTGGTTCAAATCATAAAAGATGCAAAAGAAGAATTTAAGAATTGAAAAATCTATGGCAAAGTTATTTTATACTTGCATTGAATGAACTGTATGATTGGAGACACAACTAAGACTTTTCATGTATGTCAGAAAACCTAGGCCAGGTCAAGTGAAAGAATTCATTGTTGATAGTTTACAAAGAATCAGCTTCCTAGAGAAAAGTAAACATAGACTTGTTTGTATTGCCGGGGGGAGGGGGGAAGAATCATGTATTCTATATTTTTATTGTAATCTCCTTAAGAGAGCGTCAGAAGATCTTTCTGTAGCTCTCACAGCACATGGAGATAAACTAGTGACTGGATATAGCAAATCTTGATTTTTGCTGGGTAACGTTATACTTCATCTAATAATAGGTGAAAAAATACTATATTTATGTGTGCAAGAGTGGAAGGTCTTGGAATTAGATACAGGTTTAAAAATTTGGTGCTGCTATTCATTATTTTAATTCTTAAAAGGCTAGTGAAAAATGGTATTAAGAAGTATCTGTATGTTAACAGGTTGCAGAAATATTCTTGGTTCTGTATTAAATCCCGTTAAGTTGGCAGAAATGCCTTACTGTGAGGGTGGTGAGACACTGGAACAGGCTGCCCAGAGAAGCTGTGGATGCCCTATCCCTAAAGGTGTTCAAGGCCAGGCTGGATAGGGCTTTGAACATCCTGGTCTAGTGGAAGGTGAGTTGAAAGTAAATGATCTTTGAGGTCCCTTTCAACCCAAACCGTTTTGTGATTTACAAAGAATCACGTGGAGTATTTCAATTCTGCTGGTTTATTTATTTAATAAATTGATTGCAAGAGTTTTAATTGCTAAGAACCTGAGCTTCATGATACTCGTTTCAAACATTTTCCCTGATATTTTGGGAGACTTAGATTCATTATAGCCTTAGTAAGTTTGTGAGTCATTTTTGATATTCAGAATTGTAATTTGACTTTTCTTTTAGATTTTTCTAGTTACAGATGTTTCCATTTCTAATACTTAATAATGGGACATTTTATTGTGTTCATTATAATTCAGGTAACATTGGAATGTTAGTTGAATACTGCTAGTTTGTTTAGATAATAACTCTAGATTAATTCATGGATTTTTTTAATTGGAGGAAGTTTTTATGTTAGGTTGGTTCCCAAATTATTATGAAGGTCTTATAAGTGTTATTGATTCTACTGACACTGCACCAAACTCATAACACAATAATATATAGGATAGGAATGTGATTTAGATTTGCTTCTGAGTGTTTTGGAGGGTAAATACTGCCATGGTTACTGATGTCTTCAATTTTTGATCTCAGCATTGAGAGGAAATGTATATGAACATCCCTATCTCTAAATTGGTGTCAATAATGTGATTTAACAGTTATTCTGGTCTTTGGCTCATAACATTTGCAATTCTGTGTTTTTAGCAAAACAGTTTGTAATTTTAAAGAGGTTTCTTGATTTTATCCTTCAAGTGTTGCTCTAGATGTAATATTCACTTATCAGTGTAACTGATATGTAAAAGTACATGGTGATCTTTCCTAGAGCTCAGACATATGAAACTGTGTGTGCATTAAATGAAAGTGCAACAAAACTTATGCATTAATATGTGATATTATGCATAATAACTAGAATTATCTCACATTACAAAAATTTGCCAATATTTGTCATTCTGCACAACAATGGTTAATTGTTGAACAGTATACCAATTTTTGTACCAGCTCTCACATGTTTTAAGCATTGCAGGCTCAGAGTATACTAATTTTTTTCAAGATGAAAACTTGAAGTTTATCTGGTAAATACATATATTAGATTAGACACCTTCTGTTCCCATCACATTGAATAATCTGCAAAAACAGCTAAAGATCTAATTTCAGAAATCCCAACAAAATGATTTCCCCTGATGCATTAAGATTGTATTCCATGTCTGGGTGAAGAAGAAGGATGGACACAAATTATTTGAGCCATAAACTTTACATGTTTTATTCCACATTTTAGCTGTCTATAGCTACTGAAAGGAATGAATGTCAGAGCAGAGCCTATGAAGCTATTTATTTATAAGAAGTAAACCTACAGAATCTCAGCCTTCTTTAGCTTTTGAATCTAGATCTGGTTTTCTCCCAACTCAGCTAATCTCTGGACCATGGCAGAGCCATCAGGATGTAACATACCTAACCCAACAAAAAGTCAGATTTCATTTGTGGTTTTAATTTATTTTTAATTATGATCACTTTTTTTTGATGTGCTGCTGATTAGGGGTGAGGTGCGATTTCATTATAGTTTTTTCAATTAAAACTAGAATTGTGGCTTTTTTTAAATCATAAATATGAAACTTATTCTACCCAAAAAACCCAATAGCGACAATACGCAAATAGCGATGTGCAGCTTTTGAGTAGTGTTTGCAGGAACACAAAGTTCTGTGTCTCTTTTGTGATGGTGAATCCTCTTTCCCGTGTTCAGTCTGTACATGATGATTAGATACTATTGCTAAGGGAGATTGGTTTGTCTGAGATGAAAGAGGCCTAAGTATTATTCCTGGAAAAGCTCTAAGTTCTGGGAGAAACCTTTAATTCTGGGTCACATGGTATTTGTTGAGAACCCAGTTATGTTAAAAAGCTAGTATTTTTCCTCAGACTGACTCATGAAGATACTAATTTTATGTTTTGTCAGTTCTTTTCATTTGTCTTATTAGTATTACTTTATGTGCATGAAGCTAGTTAAAAAAAAAAAGGTAAATGTGTCAGGCATCTTCAAACCAGCCTCTGTCTTGGCTTAGTCTTGCACTGTGCTTTGCACTCTGGCTCTTGCAGACTCGATCAGGCTATGAGACTACTCAGTAAATGGAGTATTAGGCTTCTGAACCATCATAGGTTCAATGGATGCCACTAGACCTTTGGAGAGGAGAAAATGTCCTTCAGAAAAGTTCTTCAGTCCTTCTTCAGAAAAAATTTCTTTAGCTAACCTTTTCATGCAGAAAGGGCTGGAGTAAGTAAAAGAATGAAATGGAAGCAAAGGACTGTTTCTGTGAGAGTCCTGACATAATTTGCAAAGCATAGGGCAACCTTGAGCAGAAGGCAGAAGGTAAGCATGACACTGTTCTGTGGGCTAAGCAAAGATCCACAGGAGGAGGGGAAATCAGTGCAGAAATCTAATACTTAATGATTTCTATGATATCAAACAGCTCTGCTTCACAGAAGTTACATATGTAAAATTTAGATTGGTAATCTGATCATATTGTGTACTTTCTGTTCCTCACAACAAAATATCTGATACTTTATCCTCAAGTTAAGAGATGAATTTGTGGGCATCTACGCAGTTCTTTATAGTTTTGGCAAGTGACAGTGCTACGACCTGCCCGTGGCATGAGCTTATGTCCTTTGGGCTGAGCAAGTAGGTGATTCTGTCCCAGGAAACTTGATAGATAAAGAATCAAATCCCCAGTTGATTACAAAGTTATGAAAATTAACTCTCAGGTATTGGTTTTTATTTGAGCTGGTTGTTATTTTCACTGTAAACCACTAATTTGATTTTTTAAAAATATCTATTCAGTTGATCAACTTATTCACAGCTACTACATTTTGTTGTGATTTTGTTCCGTAGCTCCAAGCCCTCAATAAATGTGTGGTAGTTCAGCTGCTTTCATTGTTATTTCTTCCTTGTCACTTCTGCCCTCAGTCAAAATTATGTTCTTCTTTCTGTTGTCCGGAGAAGTGCAACACTTATTAAGAAAAGGAAGAACACCATTGGGGCTGTTAGATTTAATTTTCTACACAGAAATAGTAGGATGGTGTTTTCTAGGGTTAGAGAAAGATGAAGGGAGTAGAAGTCCAGAAACTTTGTTGTGTGTGTATATGTAGGGGTTTTATGTATGTGGGCTTTTTGGTTAGTGCTACCTAAATTATGTATGTGAATAAAATTATGGTGTTTGCATAAGATGCTTTTCTATTAATTATGTATGACATGGATATGTTAAGGAAAGGTAAAGCTATTTTAATCCAGTGTTAATTTTCTCTGATCTAGTAGAGTGCTGATTGGTGGAATTGGAACACAACAGAGCTGTTGTTCAGCCTTACATCCTCTTGTTTCACACAGAGAAATGTTTCACACCTTCACATTACTAGAGTCTCTTTTATTTTGAGGTGTGGGCCCCTTACAACTTTCTCTTCTCTCTTTAATGCCCTCAGTGGGGTTCACAGTGCATGTAAATGATAATACCCTGGGACAGTACCCCTGAAATAGCTTCTAGGACTAGAATACAGGCAGCAAATCTGGCCTTTTGCAACGATGGGTTGCCCTGCCCAATCCTGCTGTGTTGCTTATCAGGAATCAACAAGAAGAAGAAATAGCTGGAGCAGACGTTGGAGCATAGCTTACCTGACACTTTCCGTGTTGGGAGTCCACAGCAGTCTGCTACGAGAACAGCTATATTTCTGCCTGGTTTACCCAGTTTGAGGAATATTAAGGCAGCCAGGGCTTTGATGGTCAGGTTACAAACAGATACCTGATAGTTTTTTTAACACAGGGCACTTGACCTAGGCAGTTACCTAATTGGAGGCTGATGCAAGTTAGAGCATTATTTCTAAGGAGAAGGATTCTGTCTGTATGACATGTCATGTGTGTTTTTCTGTGGAGAGAAAAGCAGATAATGCTCTGGGAAAATAATGCAGCTAGCCTAGGGGGAATAAAAAAAAAAAAAACAAGGCAGAGATTCTAATAGTGGTGGACACAGGATAAGAGCAGTTTGTTGCAGTTTTATATGCCAGTGTGGGTACTGTCAGAGGTTTTGCAACAGAATGCATTCTCCAAGCAAAGGAATGTGTTCTACAAGAAAACAAGAAGAAAAATTAACTTCATAGCAAAGGAGATATGCCTGTTAAATTCAGAATTAAAATTCAAGTCTTGCTTGTTTTCTTGTGAGTTCATGTAAAAAGTAGCTTTCTTACCAGAAATTCTTGTTCCTTGTAGACAGACTTGCATTTTTTTTAAGTATAGTGATCTTCTGAGGGAAATGCATTATTCTCTAGGTAATCAGCAGCTATTCCACGTACAGGCCTTGCTATTAAACTTCTGTATTTTTATATCCTTGCTTAGCTGAATAAACACACTATCCTCAAGAAATTATCTTGGGCATGAATACACTGCAGTGCGGTGTTTTCCTGTGTGTACTCTCTACACATCCTTTAAAAAACTTGAGCGTGGTCATGGCAAAATAGAAAATTAATTTTAAGCAATGTAGATACATCTGCTGTGTTAAAAGTTGGCAGACAGGAAGATAACATTTGACAGTCAGTATTTTTTCATGCTTCAGAATCTTAGTCCTGATGTAGGTCTAGCAGTAGATTGGAAATGGACAGCTAGAAATGAATACAGTTAAAAATGTGTGTGTAAGCCTCTGTTTGCAGATCAAATACGTTAGAAAAGGGTACATGTGCAGGTGGTCTCAGAGAGATGAAAAGTTTCAAACTTCTAAGTGCGAAGGACTGAACAGAAGTAAAATTTATTTTGAAACTTAGGAAAAGCCTAGATAGGCTTTTGTGCTTGTTTGGTGTGTTTTGCCTGGTGCAATTGCTCTTTGTGCTTTTTCCCTGCCACAAAGTCTGTGGATGTGAGTTAAGAAGCTATAGAACAAGATAACACTGTATATTACGGAGAGAGTTTGAAAACGTTTTACAGATTAATTAAGTGTGCAGTCAGAAAATTCACAGCCTTAAGCGAACAGAGTAACGCCAGTGACAACTGAGCTATGTTATCTGTTTGTTTATATTTAGATATTTCATCATGTGTTCTGTAATTTGCCAAGTACTCATCTAAGCAAAGAATAGCTAGGTGTAGGTGATGAAAAGCTGTGGCAGTCTATATACAAAATATCAGAAGGGAACTCTTCCAAATGAAATTAGTCCTGGAAGCTACATTTTACCTCCGGTGGAAGCAGCATGACAAGGCTCCTGTTTGTTTTTTATGCTGCCATGACCAATAAAATGCAGTCAGTAGAGAAAGGCTTGTGCTTTTTTGGCCTCTGAGTCATGTCCAAAATTGATTTGCACATGTTACCTTGCCTCTTGTTTTCATAGGAAACTGTAGGCTATTCTTCAGAAAACTGGAGGAAGTGGCTGGTTTTGCTGTAAAATATGCAGTGGGGTGGCAGGGTTTTTTTGAGAAGCCAGAGTGCATGAGTAGCTTGAGGAGAGGTTATCACTCTCCAATCTCCACGCTACAAAAGAGTTGCCTAAAAGGAAAAAATTAAGGCAAAGGAAAGGAACTGCTTTCCCTGCCGCTTTAGCTGTGTTACTCCACCTTTCTTCCTTCTCTGGATGATTTTAAAGGATCCGGAGAGCAGCAGATTGTGCAAGGCTATTTCTGTGTTGGCAGTTCCAAATCTTGCAGTATTACCAAGATGTTTTGATCGGGGCTTCCTAAATGGTGTTTACTTTAGCTGATGATTCATTCACAGCTGTTTCAGTAACTGTTACTGTATCATTTATACATTTCATACTAAACAGACAAATTGAGTTTGGCAGGGACTCATGCAGTAGGAGCCCAAGATTTGTAACTGATGCAGGAGCCTCGTCTCTCTGCTGAGACTGCCAGATAAGGAAGGGTTTTTGACTTTAAGGAGCATTACATTTTTGAGCTCTGATATTGTGCATCTACCATGTCTCCTACAAATGTAGCAACGGAGGGAGTTGTCTGCCTGTCCTTTTCCTGCTTGAGTGTGAGGAGAGAAATGGTTTGCTGTAGATCTGTGCAGGGTTCTCCTTCCCAGGTTCCCTTATGTTGTAGGGTGTCCTCGGAACATCCTTCTTGTTTTGGGATCACAGGAAACAGCCAGCGTATTTAACCACTGGGAGAAATTTAAGGGTGCCTGCAGGTAGGCCAGCAGGCCTGATAAATTGCATGACTGAATTTATGGGGTTTGTTACTGCAGCAGTTCAGAAACTTAGATTGATGTGCATGTTTGTTGAGGATTTCAGAATAATAGCATGAAATTTGTTAGTATTGCTAGAATTGCTAGGACTTGTACTGAAGTCTCTCTCTGGCTTCAGTTTTGCATGCTAGTATGTGTATTTTAAATCCAGTCTAGAGACCAGTGCCTGCCTGCATTTACTAATCTGATCTGCTAATCCATTTTTGGGGTTTGGGATTCCCCACTCTGTTCTGGGTTCCTCATTCCACAAATAGAGATGAGTCAGACTCTTCTCATGAGACTACAAGGACTCTTGGCACTAGAAATGGAACGAAATCACAGAAGAGGTTCTGCAGAGTTTTGTGATAAGAAGAGTGCATACTAGTTGTCAGTAATTCAGTTGCTTGGGGAAATGGCTGCAGCACTTAATGGTTCAGAATTGAAGAGGCTGAAAGAAAAGGAAGCTTGAAAGATGTGATTTTTAAATTCAAATTATTGTTTTTTAGCCTAGTGGTAAGAATTACCGGGTTTTAGCTCTCAACCCACAGCAATTTTAACTAATATAGCACCATATTATGCCTAATCATTGCTAATATGCTCTAACATGAGTGATGGTGATAATGTACTATCCTTCTGATTTATTATTCATCAAATTAATCCCTTGGACATTTCTTTTAATTTCATTTGCCTTACTCCTGGAGTTAGCTAGTCTTTAGCCTATTGTGTGCAGGAGATCCACACATGGTTTTTTTTTTTTAGCAAATTGTATGGATTTCTCAGTTACTAAGAATTTTTGCTTTCCGGTAGGCCCTATGTATTAGTAGAGAACTTTCTCTTTAGAAGATAGTTTTTAAGGGAGCTGAAGTGTTAGACATGCAAACCTGCTACAGCTACATTTTTGAAGACATAAAAACCAAAACAGTATTCAGGAAAAAAAAAATTGACTGTGATTCTTTGTGAAGTGTTTTTTGTTTTCTCTTTTTTTTTTCTTTTTTTTTTTTTTAAAAATTTTATTTTTCTTTTCTGTGAGTGTTCCAGAAAATGCCGAAATATGAGAAATAGCTAGAGCTTGGTACAAGTAGAATAAGACTTTCATGGAGTGAAATATCACGTTATGGAATCATCAGCATTATTCGTTATGGCACCTTCATGACAGATTGTAGTAGTGACTCTCATTTATACCCCTACTAGAGATTACAACCAAGGCAAATAGGCTAGTGAGGAGCACCTTCTCTATAAAGCCCTCTTTTCCCTCTCTATAGTATGTAACAATATTTAACAAAATAGCCTTTCTCTGTATATTTTATTAATTGCTCATCGATAAACTTCATTCCCAGGCCTTACTTATTTGTTTGTTGGGGTTTTCTTTATATTTATTTATTTGTCTTAAGCTGTGAGCAAAACAATGCAGGTCTTCAGTGAAACAAATGCAAAGATAAAGATGAACTTGCATGGAACAGAGCAGCTATCAGACAATATGAGGATGTTTTAATTTAAAAGATATTCGGCATTTTTTAAATACTCTTACGGATTGGAGTTCCATATTTACAGTTCTCTGTGTGCTAATACATGCCGAAAATGCTGTATTAGCTGTGATTTTGAAGATGGCTTCAGCTAAAAATATTTGGTGCTGACTGTCAAAATACTACTGAGGAAGAGTCTGATTTCACAGGACTTGGCGATGTTTTCTAGGCTGATGTTTCCAGTTTTTATAACACTGTTGATTATAGTCCCAGCAACAGAGTCTGAACTGGTGCAACTGTGTTCAGATGGCTTATGCATGTAGGAAGTAGTTTTGTCAGAATGTCTCAAGCATGGTTGTTCAAGAGATATTGTATGACAGCACCTCAGTATTCATGGCTGAAGTATATTTTAGAACATAAATTTAATATGATTTGATAAGTGGCAGAAGACATCTGTCATCTGTTGTTTTTATCTCTTGCCCAACCCCTATAGTTTTTAAATAATAGGAAAATAGGGAGAAATTATTATTAAAATTTTTCTGACCAGAAACTACTGTCATTTTACTTTTAACCTTAGCGCTGATTTCACAGAACTTTATGTTTAAGCCCTTTCTATTTTTTTTAATCTTTATTTTTATCACTTATTGAAAAGAATTGTCTGCTTTTCGCAACTCAAGCATTGATTAATTTGATCCTAATTGTAGGACTAATGCTGGTAATGCAGTTCTTTTCATTCCATTAGACAGGCTAAAAGATTGCCATTTTCTGCATTCTTCTTTTTATTGCTCTAGTAAAGAGGTGCAGTTATTGCATTTCTCCTATTTTTGGAAGTAAAGGGATTGCATAGAAACTTTCAACATTAGCCGAAGATATTTTTCATTTAGAGATGAGGAAGCTCCTGACCTGGGTCAGAAGTTGTCTGAATAATAAAATAGTTTCCTCTAACCTCTGCAGAAGTTGCAATATGAAAAGAAAACTTTCATAATTCTAATACATATGTAGCACAGTATTGGAGATAGAAACTTATCCTCTTTATTCTTGTCTCATCTCATTAGACCAGATCCTGGTCATGCACATATATCTGTGGTTTTATCATAAATATGCTGCATACATGGCTGAGTAGGTTGGCTTGTGTCAAGTTTGCTCTATATTTGTTACACTACTGTATATAGCTATGCTCAGAGCTGAAAAGAGCCAAGTTGTATTCCACTTTACATCCTTTTTTGGTACAGGAATACCAAAAGATAAGCCTAAAGAGTCTGTTTCCTGAAAAATAGTTCGCTTTCGTGGCATTAAACCCAGGAGTAGGAGCTCTTTCAAGACTATAGGGATGCGAGGTTAGATATCCTAACTTGTTGGGATGGAAACACTAAGGCAGAGGTTTGCATGTGTGCTCTGGCCATGGACTTGTGGGCTACTCAGTTTATCTAGTTCATGCATTGAGGGTCTTCAGGAGTGTGCAGGCGACCTTCTGGTTTACAGATGATGTGATTTTCTGGGAAACATATGCAGTGTACCCGAGTGCAAAGAAGAAGACTTTACCCTCTTCCCCAGCGGATATGAATCCCAGACAACTTCCAGTTAAGGCAGTAATTTAATGGTTTATGTCATGGAGGGTTTTTTTTGGTATGACTGTACAGCCTGAGTTCATATTTGAAGGTCAGAAGAGATAGAGCTTATTATATAAGTAACCCTGCATTGTTTATACATCTTGCACTAATGCTGCTGTACTGACCTTTCGGCTCTGAAACTGATATGGCCCCCTGGGTTAAGGCAATATAGTTTCTCCAAATTTAGTTGTGTCTTACAGCAATATCTGTGCTGTGCTTCCCATAAAGCC
The DNA here is from genome assembly GCA_035583135.1 of Lophotriccus pileatus. NCBI lineage: Eukaryota > Metazoa > Chordata > Aves > Passeriformes > Tyrannidae > Lophotriccus > Lophotriccus pileatus. The sequence continues at coordinate 23,403,135 of JAWWES010000133.1, forward strand.
TGTGGGTAGAAGGAGAGGATCAAGGTGTTGCAGATGGGTGATTTAGATTGTTAAATTACTAATAATTAAATTCCTAATACTGCTATTAGAGGTATTACCAAAAGTAGTTTAAAATGTTGTTCTGAAAGTGAAACTTAACAAAGTTCGATGGCAAGGTTCACTTTTCCTGTATGGTACAATCATTTGAACAATGATTCAAAACTGCCAAGGCACAGATCAGAGTTACTGTACTACAGTTATGTGCAATATTGGTCACTTACCACAAATCTGACGTAGGTAAAAGGTTTCTGCCACAAGGAGTGACCTTGAGAGGTGTCTCAGTTCAAGGTGAGATCATCACCATGCAGCCATGCCACCTAGCAGGAAGAGCTCAAGGAAGGCTCATATGGGATAAAGCAGTTGGCTTGTCGTCAAATTACATGCAATAAGAAGGTGTGTATGAGATTCCTTGTACCCAAAACTGCCTTTGCTCCTTGATAAATGAGTCTTGGAAAAGTCACCCGCTATTCATGTGCTACTTGCATGGTCGGTGTTCCAAGCTCATATGTATTGATGTTCACAGTGTCACTCTACTTCTTTGTGTGTTTTCAGAGAACAGATTGAAATTAGAGGAGTTCTTGGCCTGGCTGCATCTCAGGCCTTCACCTGCTTTGGAGCCTTTAGTAAACTACTGCTGGTTTGGTTAAGGGTTCAAGTGTACCCTTCACAGAGGGTTTTACAAAATGGTATATTTACTCCCTTTCTCCTCTCCTGAGTCCCATAGAGAGCGGAGTAGCTCCCAGCTGTGGCAGAAAAAAATCCCCTAAAGTCAGAAGATACGGAAGACAAAGGGTGGGGCAGAAAGAAGTATCATAGCTGCTTGGGATATTTTCAGTTTTCATTCCTCTGAAATCTGAAAATGGATACTGGCAGGGAGTTTCTTTCTTTCCTTCAATTTTGAGTTTGTAGGTGGAGAGGGAACAGATGATGGACAGCAGCAGCTCAACTCTCTGTTTTAGCTAAGCAGTACAGCACAGTGCTGGGCACTCATCATCAGTGTTGACAGCAGCGGAGATGGGGGTGGACAAATGATTACTAGAATAACATGTATATCACCAGGACAATGTAGTCCAGCAAATGTGGGGACTATTCGTGCTTTTTGAGATGCTAAACAACTCTGTACTTTTAATTGGGATTGGCTGTCCATTACCCAAGGGGTTAAGCTGTTCTCTGTTCAAGCCATTCTTTTACACTATTTTCAGAGACTAATGTCTGTGTTGCAAGGTATTTAATTTCCTTGCCTAATTAAGCTAGAAGGAAAATGAGTGCTGTTGAAAAACATTAAATTCCTCAGTGATTTACTTCCTGTTAAGTCGATTTATGTAGAAATTTCTGTTTATTGTGTGGAAGCTAAATGTTCCTGTCTGCAGTGCCATCTGTCTGGATTAGCCATTCAGATCAGCAGAGATCAGCAAAAAGATGGCAGCTAAAATTTAATTTAGCTCTTGTTCTTTGTAGTACTTTTGCAGAACACTGTCACCACTGCAGCTTCTTGATATATTCATTGAACATCTACGTGGAAAGTCTAAAGCATGTTTTCTTGGATGATGGACTTCTGACCCACAGTTTAGAGGCAGAGCAGTGTGGAAAATCTGTACAGTTTCTCTTTCCTAGCTAAACAACTAAACCAGCATTCAGCTGGTCTTTGAGACATGCACTGGGTATTTTTTAAATGTAAAAAGAATAAAGTCTAAACCACCTTCACTGGGAAACCATGAAAATACTTGAACGGATTACAAGGAATGCTACATTGGGATGCTGTAATTAATTTTTATTAAAATAAGAATGTATATATAGAGCACCTTTTCAGAACATTATTTGCCTAGTAACTTGACTAAAAAAAAAATGCAGTCATACGGCAGAATTGTAGGGAAAGATGAGAGGCAGCCCTGAGCTGAAGAAATCACCCTGTATGGACTCATAGATTCAAGAACAGAGAAATGTTTCTAGTCCGTGACAGCATGTAGGACACTAGAGTTCTTGTCCATGATGAGGGATTTGTAGTAATATGTGTTAACAGTATGCTTTACTTCCTAGTAATTTCATAGAGATTCTTACTGTTCAGTACCTGATATATGACGGAAAAGGGCTTTTCTTCTGTTTTGATTTTCTTGGAAAAACCAGCTTTTCAGGAAATTTCTGTACTTTTCTGGAAGTTCTGTACTCTAAAAGGCTTTGGGGCTTTTGAGTTAGAGATGGTCCACAGTTGCACACTCACTTCTGCTTATAAATTTTTGTGGAAGAAGTAGTAATAAATACAACTTCATGGAACAGCCTCTGTTGGGTTTATGTTTACTAAACAAAAGCAGAAGGCAAAAGTTTAGCACAATTCATGGGTGGGGGCAGGCAAGGGGGAAGGAGTTTTGGTACAGGCAGTATTTTAAACACATGCCAGAAGAGCAAGACTGTGATGCATCCAAACACAGCATTATTGCTAATTAGACAATGATGTAAAAGAAAAAATCAGTGGTGTCAAAATGTGGACTGACTGCCATGCTCAGAGGAGTGTGCTATTCCTTAAAGACCACAATTAGATTACTTTAGTACAGAGTATGATATTGTTTGGACAGATGGTCCCCATGAATTATTCCAATAAGGACTCAATAAAAAACTTCATTACAAGCGTCCTTCACTGAAGAACTCCACGGGTGCCAAGTGAAGTGCTGCACCTGAAAGGCACTTGTGTGTTTGTCTGTTCCCATTCATGTCTCGATGGAGGTGATTAGATTAACGAGTTACAGTCGGCACTGATGTAGTCGCTGTTCAGAGTTTACTTGGTGTTAAAAAGAAACTGAATAAAGAGTCTTGCCTTACCTCCATCTCCTACATTAAGCAAAAAGAACATTGAACTGTGGTCTGTCGAAGAGCAATAGCAGACTAGGATTTTAAATCATCAATTGATAAATTAAGTAAGAGAACAAAATCTGGGACACAGTTTGTGTTAAAACTGTTGCTTTTGGCCAAGAGGGTGAATGCAGCTTGCCAGAGTTATCCTTTCTCTTCCAGAATGGCCCAAAACTACTGGCTTCTTCACAAAATGGCAATGGTGTGATGATTCCAGCATTTTATTGTGTCTGGCAAGCCTTGTATTAGTTATGCTAGTGTGATCTAACATATTGAAAGTAATGTTCTTCAAATCAGAAGGGCATGAGTCAGATTTCAGGATGATACATTTCACTTAGATACCACTGGGTTTTAAATGTCAGGCTTAACTTTACTTTTTCTCTTTCATATATTTGGAAGGCTTTGGGGCATTGATTTTTATGCACAAACACTGAACAATAACCTGGCTATGAGAAACTAATTATTCCTATAGTTCTTGTTCACTGGCTGCCAAACTCTCGATATGTCATTGTTCTGTGTACAGATTAGGGTTTTATTACATTAATTTAATTTTTTTCAGTTTTCCATTCTGTCTTTACTCTGTATTGTTTACATGACCTGAACTGGCAAACTTCTAAGAGTAAAAATATGAAGTTGATTGTAAACAACTTTCTAGCAATCCCAGTGGATCCCACATGCTGGCACTTTACCTCAGAGTTAACATGTGAAAAGAAGAAAAAGTAAAAAGAATAGAAAGTTTTGGTCACTGGTTAATAAAAAGATACATTCATAACAACAGAGTTTAGTTTGCAGAAGAGTATATCAAGGCTCTTGAGCTTGGACTTCTGCTTCCCTCCATCCCGTTTCTTTGTCTAGGAGGATAAATACCCATATGCTAGGTCAGAACAAGGTATGCTGTGTAGAAAAATTGAAAAAATCTATGAATATACATAATATGAGTTCACCATTTGTAATTTGCTGATTTTTTCTTTTTTAATATTTCTTCTGTACGCTTTCTTCAAAAATACAAAATGAAGAGCTTCTAGTTCATAAGCAAACAAATTAACCATAACTTTAGAATTTAACCATTCACAGAACACATAGGGTCTTTTCTCATAATCTTTGAAAAGGGCTGATTCACAAAGGCAGAACACTGTAGAGAACACATATTCATTTGATTGGATTTCCTAATGTTTATAGATAATTCTTTTGGCCTTTATACAGTAGGTACCACTGGGTGATTGGTGAATGGAAACAAAACACTTCCTCTTAGTTTTTTATTTTGAATACTGTGTTGTGACTTTTATTTGTTGTCCTTTGAAAACTGTGTTTGCTGAGTATTGATGTGGCAGGTGAACATATTTGACAAGCACTCTGACTGTCCTACACTGCTCTCATAGGACCAGTAGTGATAAATTTGAGATATTTGTCTATTGATAGGTAAACTGCATTCTTTAGATTTTTACTTTTGCATGTTGGAGTGCTAGAATGAAAGATCTAAGTTTAATGTCTGTAGAATTTAGCTGAAGGCTGTGTGGAAAACAGCCCTCCATTTGCCCTGTTCAGTGTGAACTAGTACTGTCTCTACTGGTGTTAATTTAGTAGAATTTTTATAAGCCCTTAAGCTGTCAAAACATTTTAGGTGAGACTTACCTGAAAGGTGTAAAGAAGATTAAGGTATTCAACATCCTTCTTCCTCATAAGTATGAAATAGTTGCTTAGTGTTCAGTGGAGCCAGCCCCCTCTGTCAGATGCTTACAGATTGTAGCCATGTGGCTTACTTGGAATCCGAAAGATAGAACAATGAAGTCTTGAGAGGTTCAAACAAATGTTTTTAATGACATGTTCCAAAGATTGTATGTGTTATACAAAAATAGCAAGTATCTATAAGTGGATTTTTTCAGAATTGTTTCTTGTGATTATTAAGTAGAAAAATAAATGCTGCTGTGGTGTTACATAATCTAAAAAAAATAAATGGACTTTTTAAAAAAATTACATCTTACATGTTTTGCACTTACTTGGCAAGTTCTATTATACAATATTTGGAAGAAAAGCAAGTTCCTCTTGGATTGAAACCAGAAAAACAGATTAAAAATTGAAAACCATCCTTAGGCCTTGTGTAGTGAAGACTATATGTTAAAGAAACAATGCTGACCTATCAAAAAATTATAATTGCATCTACTGTTTTAATACACATGAAGTACTGTGAATTAATTTCTTTTACGGTGTACAGAGTGATAGTTTTACGTGTCAAGTAAATCTGAAGAAGTCACTGTTTTGTCAGGCCTCTTTGTGCCTACGTGCTTGGAAATGTGGTGCAGCACATCTAACCAGCTGTGACAGAGGAAAGCTAATGTGGCATGCATCATTTGCCTTGATAGTGTGAAAACTGTCTTCTCCTTCTATAAAATGCAAAGATAAAGAAACATGGGAAATCACCCAGAGAATACTTAGATTTCACATTGTTATTGCTTAATACCACCACATTTAAGACACTGGTTTAGAGAAAGAAATTCAAACAACTGAGCTGTGCAATAGCTCTGGTATTTGCAAAGGTAGCCTTGCAAGAACATAGTGTAAGAGATTGATTTTAATCATGATATTGTAATGTACTACCATTGACTATGTATTTCCAAAATCTTACTGTATTCAGCTGGAAATGCCTAATGGACGGTAGCCACTTTTATTGTTGCATTATATGTATTTCTAAAGGGTCTTCAGGATGTCAGTACAAAATCTTTTTTTTTTTTGATAGTTTGCAACAGTTTACATAAAAGTTTTGGTAACCCCAAGAAAATGCATAAGCATAATTTTTTTCCATGCGTGTTTCACCCCAGCTGTGGAAGCAAACCTGGTCTTAGGTTTGTCAGTCCATTTCCAGTTGATCATGGTGAAAGGTTTAGCATTTGGTGGAAAGGAATTTAACTACTGTTACTTTGTAAAGATGTTTGCTTTCTGTAGATGACAAGGGTGGAGCAGAGACCCTTGGGGTTGTGCTGCAGGAAGGAAAGCCCATGTGAGCTCATGCCCTGTTACTGAACACACAAGTTGTTACTTGTGAATAAGGGGAAAGCTTTGCTTGGAGTTTGACTGTACCATGTAACAGAAAGTTCCCTCCTCAGTCCAGCTGTCTCTCTTCCTTGTGATGGGAGGCCAGTTCTGGGGAAGCTATGTTGCAGACTTAGTACTGGTGTGATTAACCTTACTTCTAGGAGCAGAGGCCACAGCTAAATCTATTTCCATTTATTATGACACAGGTAGTAATATACAATAAACAGATCATATGCCTTACCCGAGACCAAGATGCACACACAAAAAAAGGGCTATCTTCCTGCTTCTCTTACCCCAAATAAATATAATCTCCGGCCAAGGATAGCTAAAATCAAGTGTATTTACTGTACAACACAGCAGAGAAAGCAGAATATAAAATACATTAAAAGGAACTAAGTTGAGGGGATTTTTCTCTCTTTTGTGACCTATGGGAAAAAGTACATTCTAGTTTATATTCATTGCTACCATTATTTCTTTAGAAATAATAAGACATTTGTTTGTTTATTTGTATGTGGCTCCTTATCTAAGTTTATTTCAAATGGAATCCTTTGATCTTTAGGCATTTCATAAAATGTGAAATAGGTCTATAGTGTCTCCATAGGATAACTCCAGCAGTATGTACCTTGAAAGTTTTCCAGTGGAGTAAAATTTAGGTTCAAATATAAGGGAATGTTGAGCCAGTTCAGTGGTTATTCCAATAGTAGTTTGAGTTGATTAAAACAAAATGCAGTAAACTGATGGTGTGACTAGAACTGATTTAGCATTTAGTATGTGTGAAATAAGTATCTTAGGTTGGGGAATCAAGCAAAAGCTCTGAAGTGAACAGTGTTCCCTGTGAACAGGTGATTAAAAATACGGAGTTTGGTCACAAACACAAAAACGCACAGGGCCCAAAAATGCACAAGTGCAGTTCATCTCTTCGACTTCCTTTCCCTCTGAACATTTACCACTCAGTTCCTATCCACATTTACAGCAATACTGATTCAGCCCAGTTATTTTCACCAAAACTTTTTTTACTGGATCCTGTGCTTTCAGCAAAGTGGCTCAAAATAGGTGCAGCTTCAAAATCTAAGTAGTGAAATTACCATGATTAAAGGCTAAGTTGATGTTAGGGCAACTTTGCAATTGTAATGCTTCTGAAATGATCTCCCGTGTGACCCATGTGACTAAAAGAAAAACTAGAGAAGAGTCAAATATTGACATTTCCAGGCCAAAGATTAATTTATATGGCCAAGGCTGTCAGGTGTTGTGATCACGGTGACTGTGTACATTGTCAGCCTGAAATGGTGATTCCTTAGGTTATTACATCTATCATAAAATTGTGAAACAACTGGAAAGCTTCAAATAGTCCACTCCCAATTCTTACACGGTTACTTTATGGATTTGCTGTCCTGGGAAATGGTGCAATGGGAAAGGTTAAGAGACCTTAATGTGTAATAATTGGAATTAACATTCAGAATCATGGCCACTTTCATGCCATGCAATTAAGAGGTTTTTTTTTTGTGACAGCCTTTTCCTGAAAAAACAGTCAAGCCTAATTAATGGAAACCCATACACTCATTTTCTTAGTTGCAAGAACAAAGGTAGTTGTCAGAGATTCTAAAACTAATAGCAACATGTCTGTTTTAAATGGGGACTGGCTCTGAAAGCCTGTTTACTTGTCTACCTCCTCACAGTACTTGTTCTTGCCTCCGTTCTTATGCTGATTTCTGACCTCATTGTATATCTAGGTGCTTGACTTCGTTTAAGGATGGTGAAGACTTCAGGCTTCTGAGTTTCTGGATTCAGGTTGCTTTTAGCCACAAAATCCATTTGCTGATTGTTCTGCCCTCCAGGGCCAAAATGTAGTAAATTTCACAACAAAATGCCAAATTAACGCAGTGCTCTATTTTAGTGGAATGATACTTAATGTTGTTTTGTGTACTTCAGGAGAAAAATGAGTCAGGGACATACTGACACCAAAACACAGCTGTGTTGCTCACGGTGTTTTTCAATAATGAAGCTCACTGGCCCTGTCTAAGGGTCGCAGCAGGCCTCACTGTGGCAGGTATTTGATGAGGCTGATATCACAAGGTGTGGACAGTGCTATGAGAAAATGAAAACATGATTGCCATCCTCCACTGTGCTCGCTTGCAACCTTTTGACTGTCAAGAATGTTTTAATGTCTTTGTTCTCAAAACCTGTATTTGATGCAGGAAGCAGGTAGGCATATTAATATTTCATAGCATTCTGTGTTATCTGGAACAAGAGAAATTGTGTCCCTTTAAGTGAAGTTATGGTACCTTCTTTAGTGGCAGCTCTAAAAGCATTTGTTCCTGCAAAATGAGGAGTCCTGATTCAGCAAAGGGTCTGTCCCAAGTTCATTGCCGTTCATCTCTGAAGTTGAAAGCAAAGCATGCAAAATTCATGAACTTGAGCTGCATGCAGTGGATGGAAAAGCATCTATGACTCTAAAAATTATAAGCTGTTTTGATGGGACTTGAATATCTAAGTTCTTCGAATGAGAGTGTTGTTTATAAACTTCCCCTATAGCTGTTCTGTAACCTTCATTTAACTGATAGATTGCTCATAAAAGTGTAATCGAAATTAACTGAATGTTTTACCTTAAAAGTGACTCCTGACTTTTCCAAGTGTAATTTAGAGGAGAATTCATTTGACTCTTACACACAATGATATTGATTGTGGTGGTGATATTCCTGGTTTATTTCATTCAAATTTGTGGGGAAGATCAGGTCTAAAGAGTTTGCTACATTTTCTGGATGTTCAAAGGTGAAGGAGCAGAAACTGATACTACATGACAGCTCAGTGATATGAATCGTTAAAAACTGGTCTTGATTTCATTACAGCTCCTTCATCTGCAGTGAAATTGCTTCTCTATAAATCAGATGAGAGTTAGGCTGAAATAACATGGGCAAGTTAAACCCACAGGTTTTGATTGACAATATAAACAAGTGCAGTCTAACACAGTATTTGTAGAGAAACATTGAAAGTATGATTTGCCCTATCAACTACTACCATGGAAGTATTACGATACAGATTCCAAGATTCCCCTACAGGTTGTAGGGTCTGAGAGGGCAAAGCAACCAATATAATTCTGTATTTGGTTTATATTACCCCACATCACCCTGTTAAAATAAGTAGTAGAGTTTTCTAAGGAGTGCATGGCAAAGTATGATAGATTTAGCGCTGTGTATAATGAGAACATTTTCAGTTAGGTTAATTTTAATGACCAAAGACTGCCATGTTGACAAAAGTTACTCCATGATTTTATGACTGTTAAAAAAAAGTTGCTTTATAATCCCCGTCCCAGGAAAATATTTTATTAAATCTTTTGAACGAGAATTTTTAATATGGATAGAACGGAAAAATGTTGTTTGCATTTTTGTATTTTATAATTCAGAAACAGCCAGAAGGATTCTTATGACACTTTTTTTGAAGTTCAGAAGAATAAAGTATGGTTCTGTCAAGTACTTGAGGATTCTGTCAAGAAGAGGTTTTAGCAGATAGTAGTATTTTTACAGATCTTTTTGTTGCTTGGTGCAGTTTACCTATGAAAATTGCATCTCTTGGGGCAGAACATGTGTGTCAGCTAAAGAGCTTATAGTTTATTTTGGAAAAGGCAATACTATTACATGAGCACTGGACCAGATCTTTCAATTAATTTTTAATTGCAATAAAAACAGCAAGTATAGGTAAAATTAGGATTTCTCTGTCAGTCTTGGGGCAAGACCAATGCAGTTTTGTCAGAATATATGCTTATGGAAGAACTTGCTTTAGTTAAGTAGTGTTTCTCAGCAATGCATCTCTAGGTGGGGTATATAGGAGGGGTGGGATAGAGGCATATTGAGGGTCAGGGAGTGGGCAGGTAGGCATCCGTCAGCATCCTCTGGTGCAAGGGCTAGGGAGTGTTGGGTGAAGCTGGCAAGAGCTGAGTTAAAGACATTATTTTTCACAGAGCAGGCATTACACTTCTGAAAGTCGTTGCCGTGGGGTACTGTGAATGCTCAGAGTTTAAAAGGATGACCCTTAGGTCAGTGAGAGATTGGGTTAGTACTTGGAAGAGAAAATCGTGGTGGGTTAATAAGTAGAGGGAAACAGGAAATCTCTTGAACTAAAAATAGTTGGTGTGTAGAGCATCAGAAGCGTTTATGTCTATTGTTGGGACTGGGTTGAACCAGTATATTCATTTTTATTTTCTAATGGAATTGAATATTCTAAGGCAGCTTGCCCTGGGATTCCAGGTGAGTTGGTAAGTAGTAATAGTGTAATGGTAGTTAATGTAGTGTAGTGTGAAGTAGTTAATAGTGGTGTAATAGAGCAGTGCATAGGGGCCACATTAGACTGTCACAAAAAGGACATGCAGCTGGAGCTTATATCCAAACCCTTTCTGTCGCTGACCCTTGACTGACTTGTTGGATGGAAAAGAAAGGCGGGTTCAGACTCTATTCTTTGTTTTCCATGCTCTAACAGCATGGAAACTTTCCTGTGTAGTTTCACCTTCATAAAGGTGATTATTTGATCCCCAAACTAAAAAGAAGCAAAGACACTTAACAGCATCAAAACCTCAAAGAATGGAGCAGAATTATGTCTCCTTTTGTGAGACACCATTTTAGTATTTACAGCCGTGTTCTTTGACAGTCATCCAGAGATGAGTGCTAGTTGTGGATTTTCATAAAGTACTGTGTCTTTAACCACAGGTCTCTCATGGTTAAAATTTCTTCCTCCTTTATTCAGGTGGCTATGCAAATTCTGTAACTGGGACAGTTTGCTGTGTAGTTTAAGATCTGGGGCTTTTCTCGTTTCCATATGTACCAGAACAAGAAACGAAAGATAACTTTGTAGACAGTTTTTTGCTCAAGAAATTCTGGTGCAAAGTTTCACTCACAGCATAATCTTGCGGAATAGATGGTTTATTTTATATTACCACCGTTGTGACTTTAACTTTGCCGTTATTTCTTCTTGTCTGCTATTTTTATGGAACTGTCACATCCCCAGATTGGAAAAGCCTATTTTGGCTAGAATCCTCCTATTAATCTTCTTTTGCTACTTGTTGTATTGTTTCTGTTAATTTATCCTCGAATTTATTGTTTTAGATCAGAAAACTTAATTAAGCTCACATCTTGTATTATATGTCTTTCTTGTTGGGTCTGTATTAAAAATTATTCCCTCCTGAAGAAAAGGTGTGCATAAAATTATAAACATGAAAGCAATTAAAGGGATTGCAGAAGTAGTCATTATCAGGAGATGACACAAGCTCTGTGCTTTTGCATTACTTGTACAGAATTCCATTTTGAGTCTCATTGTGTCTAGGCAGAGATTTGCATTTTAATGGAGGAAGCATGAAACATGGGTCCCAAAACTATTGGATTGTTATTTAACAAAGGGGCATTGTTCAGAGTCCAGAGCATTATGGTTTAAAGAGCTGGTGGTGAAGTACTGCAGGGCAGGTCTACACTTTCTGTTGCTACAGAGTAGGGTGCTATGTGGGTATATGTGTGCTTCACACCTGTGCCCCTCTTAAGCTTTACAGTTTTCTTCAGCTGTTTGCTTTGGCAAAACTGAATTCAACTGTGGTGCATTGAATAGAAAATGCTTCAATTCATGAAAAGCGGAAAATGCAGCTTTCATTACACATCAAAGTAGGGATAGAGGTAGCTAGAGTATTCTGCAGAAAGGCACCCTGGGAGCTACGATTTCATCTCTCTTAACCTTAAAAAGGGAGAACGGGTTTTAATTCCCACTTCTTCCTTTTACAGTCCCCAAATTCTTCCCTGTAGGATTCAGTGGTTTGTGCCTATCTACCCTTATATGGATTTTACTAGTCTTTAGGTTTGGTTGATTTTTGGTTTTTTACCACTTCATAATGTTTTTAGAGAGTTTCATTTTGGCAGTTTTCACATCCAGTCACCAGCTGGACAGGGAAAGCACACTGGCTGTGTGTTTTGGGCCATGCTGCATAAGCTTTCAGTGAGCTGATTTAGATGTTTCTGTGCAGGACTGTGCATGTCTGTGATTACTTCATGTTGATTATGAAGTTCTAAGTGGCCTTGGTTGTAGACAAAGCAAGAACATAGTAGTGACTGCTTTACATCAAGTAATATTTGCAGTTTCTTTGAATCTTGACAAAAGGGGAGACTATTACTACTCTCTTGCTTTAACTAGGATGCCACCTTTGCTCCCACACACTTCTGAGTGTGTGATATAGCTCAATATACTGGCTGAATGCAAAGAAAATCTGAGATCGGAAGAGAATGTGAACGGAGCTGTGAAGTGACTTCCATTGGTCAAAACCTGTGAAGCTAAACACAAGGCATGTATTTGACTGCAGCTCTGAGATTAGTTGCCTTCAAGAAGATACACATACCAGTCTTTCATGGAGTTGTTGCATTTGTTTCTCCTTGTTTTGCCCTAATAGAAACGGTAATGCAGGATAAAAGTGCATTTTTCAAAGGGAACAAAGAAATCTTAATGGCAATGTGAATGGTACTCCACTGTGTCAGAATTAGCAGCCTGTGTGTATTTGTGTTCATCAGGGGAATTAATGTGACCAGTCGAGAAAATTGTGATGTGTTGGGACAATGAGTTTATGCCACTGCTTGTAAAAGTTGCATTATGTATCTCAGTATAAAGGCAGTTGAAATAACACACTGAATAGTATCAGTAGTCACGAATATAGTCCAGTAAATCCCTTGAATAATAATTGGATCTCTAGTCAAGAGGTACAGAAGTAAATAAGTGCATTGGTATTCTCAGTTTAATAAAAGCATCAGACTCGCATAAGGCAGCTCCTCAGCTGACATAAATTGATTTCAGGACTCCAGATTGCTGTCTGAGGATCTGCCCCACAGAATATAATACAGTCAAGGGTTGTGTGATCAGACACAAATATTCAACATCTTTAAACTATAATTGTTGCTTAGAGAGAGCTTTCTATTTTAGGTTTACATAGTATCACTCCTTCCTTACTGTATAAACTTCCACTTTCAGTGTAAGAATTGATGGCAATGGTAAGATCCCTTGTGGAACCTTTATACCTTTATCTCTTCTCAGTGAAAATCTCAATGTTTCCCTTCCTTTTTTCTTTTAATGTTTTATTGCAGTTTCAGTATTTTTTCAAAAGTAAAGGCTGTATTTACATAAAAAAGCCAATACCCAGCAGGGTATTTCTCACTCTGGATTCTCAGGCAGGGAAGGCCTCTCGGTGGGAAATGTGGATGTGCATGTGGGAACGGAGCAGTTGTGTTTTCTGGGAGGTCCCTTCTGCGGTCATTGGTAGTGGTCTAGACAGATGACAAAAACTGCTTTCCAGAATAAAAGATGGCCTCTGGAACAACAATCTTGAAAAAATTTCCTGATTAAGAGGCTTCTTCATCACAGTATTCTGTGATATAAAGGTATAAGTTCATTCTGTGTCCTTCTCTCTTTTTTTAGCTATTTTAGGTTACTTTTGTATATGTTTATCAGCTAGATTATTTTTAACACCATTGAGACCAGAGTTTTCATGCCTTTATTTGTTGACTGTCAATAATCTTTTATCTTGCAAGCACTTGCTTTGTAAAATATGAGAATATAATGCTATCCGTTGAAAATGAGGCTTTTGGAAATAGTTTCTAGAGTAAAAAAATTCAGTTTTGAACCTGCACTAATGTCAAGGTCCAGTGTTGTGCTAAACTCATTTTCATGTCCTGTTTAAGCTGCAATTTTTATTTAAGGTTCTGTAAGGTAAACGTGTGCAGGTATTCTTCCCAAGAATGACAAAGCAGTGGAAGGATTAAAAAAAAAAAAAAAGGTTTACTTCAGATGCAAGGACCACTGCTTTTTTTAGGATGTTGCACGCGTCAGGCCTTCAGAGGCAAAGGCCATGCCCCGCCTCCTCCAAGGCTTTTAGTATCTTCTCTCTCTCCTCGTCCAACTTCCCAAGGCCTCAGAGTATTTCTCTTAGGGCTATCTCTCTCTTCTGACATACCAGAGAGCATGGCTGAGAACTTCTCTTGCTATGCTGGGGGGGAAAGCATTGAAACTGCCTTTGAGAACGAGCTACCATTTAGGCAGAAAGCCTTCCTAGAGAAAACAGAGTTCTAACTTTCCTTACAAATTCTTCAGGAAACGTATCTATTCCTACAGTTCTGATATTATTTTCTCCTAAATTGTCTACTAAATTCAGCTCCTGATGCTCTAGAATTGACATCGCGTTCCTGCTGAAGACAGTGGAAGTATTCCTGTTAGCTTATTTGATAGACAAGAGAGAAACAAGACTTTTACCATAGCTCTTTATCAAGCAGCCTTCTGTCTTCATTTTATAAGTTGTTCTATGTGCTTAGTTGGAAAAATGAAGGTGGCAATTTCCATGTGCTTTGTTGAAGAGGAGGAGGTTAAGAACTTTTTGAGGAATTCATGTTGGGTGGTGTACCTGCAAGGTAAACTGGCAGCATGTTAATGGCTGAGGTTGTTCTTGCCACTCTGAGTTAAAAAAAAAAAAGGCCAAGGAATCCAAAACCAAAGCAGAGTAGCATTTTGTATTGCAGTTGTGAAATTCATGGCTGGACATAGGGAGGACTTTGAAAAATTTGTGGCAGTCTGGAACCACTAATAATCTCTCTAAGAATACAGACTGAGGCACAAGTCTAGTGCTTGTCAGATCTCATGTTGTAGACAGTTGTTTGCCTGCAGGAATCAAGGAAGGGGAAAACTTTTGTCTCATTTTCTCTGAATTTCTTGATTCTCCACTCGTGGATGCTCAGGGAATCTAGAATAATTCAGCTGAGGCAGGGGGAATTAATTACAACTAGCAACTGGGAAATAAGAATCAGGCTGTAACTTCAGATTTTGAGGAAAAGAGCTATAAGATCTGGGAAATTTGAAAGATGCTGTGTAGGAAGATCAAATTGTAATGGATTTGAGTGCAGATGAAAACAACAGAGCAAGTCCATACATACAAGTCTACCATTTACTACGGCAAAATATAGCTGGCACAATTAGCTCCATGTACAGCAAAAGCATATGTTTTGAGCATGTTCTCTAGGTTTGTCACATGCAGTCAAAAAGGGAGGGGGAGGGGGGGCTTTGGGTTCCGTTTTTGTGCAGCATGGGTCTTCAGTGTTGGGAACAGAGTCTACAACAAGCTACAAACCCCACCGTGAACATGGAGCTTGGTTTCTTGCTTGGCAGTTGTCCTTCCTTTATTGTTATAAAATCTACCAGGGAGAAGAGGGAGAGTATCTGCAATGCCAGGGAGCAAAAATAACAGGTCATTGTAACTACAATGAACATGTATTTAAATAGAGTGATGTTTTACAAAAAGTTGGCTGTTGCCCCAGACCGATCATTTTTGAGTCTGAAACACAGAGGAGTAGTAACTTAGCAACAGATCAGCTCGTGGGACTTGGCTGACCTAAGGAGGCTGATGGAAGAGTCCCCAGGTAAAGAGGATGGGGATTATAAAACAAAAGTGCTTGAAGTAGGAAGATTTGGAGCAGAGAAGAAAAGGGAACAGATTGCCTTAAAAAGGGGAAACTAGTTCCCCTTTCTCGAGAAAGGCTGTGCTTTGAACCTCTGACCTAGCCCCAAGGAATGCTGAAATATGGCAAGGAATTTGAAGTGCAGTAGGGCATGTGAGCATCTGTTGTTTCACAGATATCTGTATTTTTTATGCTACTGCTTTAGGTAAAGAGTCTAGACCTCTTGAAAAATTTAGAGATTATATGAACTTTAACTTGACCCCTTATGCACAAGGTTGAAACTCGTGACAAATTAATGCCTAAGGAATTATGAGGTCTCAGCAGCCAGCATTTGCTCTTACAGCCCTCACACTGCAGTCCTGGGAAAATCATAGTAGTTAGTCTCTACCAAGCAAGGGCACTAAAGAAAGAAACTGGAGTTTTTGCAGAGATCTAAGAAAAATGAAACCAAACAGGCAAACATTGTAGAACAAAGCAAAGATGTGTCTATCTGACAGGTGGGATATAGTCAAGACCATATAACACCTTGTATACACAGCTAAGAGCTCTAGCTTTCAGAAAAGGAGCAGAATTTGATTAATTTTTGTTTGGTTTGTTATTTGGGTTTTTTTTCAATACCACACATTTTAGCTTCAGAGGGTTTTTTTATTCATTTTAGAATATGAGAGGAGTAGAGTAGAAAAAGCCATTTGCCAGAACCTTTTTTTTTTTTTACAGATTGCAGTGATAAAAACCCAGGAAGATGGTGTCTAGATTGTGAGTCTTGAGTAGAAGATAACATGAATTTCTTTATTACTGTGGAAATTTTTCAGTGCTGGTTCTTGCTTTTGGAAGGGGAAGTTTAAGTGGTGCTGTTTGTGGTTGACAGGAGATAAAAACGGCATCAGTGCTCGGTGCAAAACTTGTTTGCTTTAGTGGGTGTTGGGGCATGACATGTATACTTCTCTTGTCTTCATAGGAAGCTGCCTCCCTGTGTACTGTTCTTTCTGCTGGTCAAGGATGGTCAGCTGATACCCTTTTTTCGTGTGCACAGTATTGCTCTTCTGCATCATATTTAGTCAGTGTATTGGGAATGGCTCTTCTACTGCTCACTTGCTGAAGCTCCCACAGGATCTTCTCATTTCTGGGTGTTTCCAATTCTTTCCCAAGAGTCACTGCAGCTATCTCCAGATACTCTCAGTTTCTTTTTGCTTTTTGAACCCCACAAAAGGAACAAGAAAACCTTGTCTTCGGATTTGTCTGTGAAGTGTAAAAGGCTGGAGAACTCTGTGCTGCTCCACCGGTTTTTAAGGAATTGCTACATTTTCAAAGTACTGTTTCTAACATAGCAACGATTTACCTTCAGCCACAGGTGTCATAGGTGGTGTCATAAATATCACATGTGTGTGTGTACAAAACACATATGAGGAACATGAACTACCTTACTTGCTAAATTTAAGGTATGAGAGTTATCTTCTCTTAAGACTGCCTGAAGAGGAGGCATAATATTCTGACTTGCCACAGAATCACAGAGTCTGCCAAGTTGGAGCCATCAGCTTGATTTGAATGTTATTTTTTATTGCTTTGTTACTTGCTTTCTCTTTCTTGTTCTCCTTTGCTGTCTCTGTTTCATTGTGTCAGTTTTTGGTGCAATATATATATTTCTGGTAAATTCTTTGGAGGTTTAGGAAGCATTCTTTTTTTCTTTTTTTCTCCTCTTTTTTTCTTTTTCTTTTTTTTTCTTTTCTCTTTTTCCTTTTTTATTTCTTCGTTTTTCTTTCTTCTTTCCTTTCTCCTTTCTTCTTCTTCCCCCTCTCCCTCTCCCCTCCCCTCCTCCTCTTCTCTTCCTCTCTTCTTCCCCTCTCCCCCTTTCTTTTTTCACAGAATAAGCTGAATTGGAAGGGACTCACAAGGATCATCAAGTCTTAAAAATTGCAACAGTTGATAACAGTGACACCTTTACTACTGAAAACAGAACACAATTAGGCTGATTGATTAATTTTTGTCTTGTAATTCAGTGAAAGCCTGTTCATATACATCCTACAGGGACTTGTGTGCCAACACTTTGGAATTCTGCAAAGCTCTAGTTTACATGGGTTTCTATTTTTTTTATTTTCTTGTATTACCAAAAGCAATTTGGAAGTTGCACATTTTTTCTAGACTGGGCATTTGTGTCTTGAACATTGGCAGTGTTTTATTATATAAGGTAATCAAAAAGTTAAACTGGCAAAAAAGAAAAATCTGAGTGTCCTGACTGACTGAACAGCCAAACATGTAGAGGAAAATGAAGTGAAATATGAAAATGTAATGAAACCTGTCCCTAAAGCTTCTAAATTGTGTATTTCACCGAATCAGGCTGAAGAGTCATAGTTGCTATTTTAGTATGTGGACAGGGGTTATGATGAAGAATAATATTTTCTAAAATAATGTCTTCAGGTAACATTTCTTTTCTGTCTAAAATATGAGTCTTTTGTGTTAACTTTGGCAATTTCCTTGGCCTACTACAATGTAAAAGTAGTAGGAAGTACTAAAACTTCCTCCCCCTGGAAACATCAATGCCTTGTCATAGAAACAAGGTTGTCATTCATCTATTAACATTTTAATTGAGTCAATAAATAACCATCCTATTGAATTTCTACAATAGAGGACTGCTGATGTATAAAAACCTCAATTCAGTCTCTTATGTTGAATCGTTTGTTGTTAGACACTGAGTTTGGTAGCATATGTTCATGTGTCCTCTCATCCTTCTCTTAAACATTTTATTGCCTCTTCTGCTTGCTCACTTCAAAGATAAGCCTGGGTCATGCAGGACCCCATGGTTTCCAAAACTGTGTAACTTCAACTCTGCAGGAGAGAGGTATGATTTTATTATTTTTTTCCGACTTTGTCTTCTCTTATGAGAAGGAAAAATGACACAAGGTGTGTGTCCCTTAGGCTGTAGAGTTCAGTTTTACGATTCACATTTTGACAGCAAGATGGGGGCTTATGAGTTATGTACAGATCTCGGGAAGCAAGCAAGAGAATCTGCTTGTATGTCAGTTCTTTTCCCCTTTCTTCCATATGTGCCAAACCACCATCATCTTTAGTGAAATGGTTTTTATTGAAGTGTCAAAATTTAACTATTTGCTGGGAAATGTAGGTAGTGTTTGTATTCTTCTGGTATTTTCGTTGCATCGGTCATACAAAGCACTTGTATGAGTGTAGAATCTGCTGTGCTGAAGGGGAAACATCCCATTTGAATTGACAGTAAAGAAATAATTAAATCGCGTGGGGTCTGCTCAATACCCTTGAGCTTGTTTTCATTTATTAATCTAAGCTTTTCTAAAGTATAATAAACACAACTACCATAGTCTTCAACCACTCTAAGTTACAAAGCGTGAACAAGTTACCCATGGAACACTTACCTGCAGGCATGACCAAGGGTCAAAGCCATGTGTCTTCTGTGTTGATGATTTCTGTTCCTGTGTGGGTTTTGCTGCTTGCTACTTCAGTAGCAATATGGGCTATGTTGGTTTTCATATTCCTTAAACTGTAATTCCCCTGCAATAGCATTGTCTTTTCTTTATGGTGTCAGCTTAAGCTTTTGAATTTCAAAGCATATTGAATTTTAAGGTTTCCTGTTCACACTATTCACTCATTCCTTCTCAACCAGCAAAGTTCTATCCCTCATTGCTCCACAATTGCCTGTTGTGGCAATAAACGCTCTTCAGTATTAGAGATTATTTTAAGATAAATCCACAACAAATCCAATTTCTGCATTTCCTCAGCATCATACGCACCTGTATGAAGTTACAAGTACTGTGAGTTTGTTCAGTGAAACGTGAATATCCAAGATTTACCCATCACAGGAATTTCATGTCAGCGTTAAGATGCATTATTAAATTTCCACAAAAAGGCATTTTTCACTTTAACAGAGAAACAAAAAAATAAGGCAGGGCATTAAGGGTTCAGTTGAAAAACAATGCCAGAGTGATATGAACCACAGGTTATACAGCACCATCTCTATCTTGGCTCTTTTTTTTGGTTCCTTCTTGCTGGGGTAACCACATTTAATAAGGAGTCACTTGGGACAAGTGACCTTGAAGTGATAGTTGGTAGCAGCAGTTCACTTGTAACTCTTTTTTCTGCCATGGACCCCTTTCTATAGGTGCATTTTATAGATCTTTAGATTCAGACATTCTTCCTACACTATTAAATGTATTTAGACCAAAAAAATTGGCTGTATAGTTTCATGTAAAATATTACAGTCCCGTTGAGACTGGCACACATTTAACTACATATGAAGATCTGCCCCAAAAGTTACCCAGCATTCACATGCAGCTCAGTGTGTGAAGAATGACTGGCAGAGGCCCCAGGGGAAACAATAAAATGGGACTCCTTTTTTAAGTGGCTGCTGCTGTTTTTCCCATTTACTGCTGGGGTCCTTCCAGCTCCTGAGCTCTTGTAAAGCTACTCAGTCTTTACACTCAAAAGGTACTTTCTGTGTGGTGCTGGGGGGAGAGGAGAAACAGGGGAATGAGTTAATTAAAAATTGCTATATGTCCTGTAAGGGAAAAAAATGAAATTCCCTTAAAAAAATTGAAGTGAAAAGGTAGAATTCAATTGCTTAGTAGAAACTCCAGTATATTTGTTTGCTTATATTGCTTTTCTGTAACATAGTATTACATTATTGATAGAGTGTCTACAAGGTGTCTGAAAGAGCAATGGGAGCAGGAAAAAACCCAATCTACTAACACATTACATCCCAGGTTCATTAGGATCTTGTTTTATTCTAATGCAGCAGGTACGTGTGCCTAGTGCAAAACTTGGGCTGCTGCTCTAAATGATAAACCTCAGTAACTAAGCTTTTGGATCCTGACTGTGGATTAGAAAAATGTAAGGGACTGAGAAGGTAATGGATGTAGATTAACATTGCTGGTATTAAATAAGATGATGCTGTAGGAAACTACACACTGAATGTCAAGTATAGGTTTCTTTCCCCTTTTTCTCTCTTGTTTTATAGTCTTTTTCCACCCTGGCTCTTATTTTGTGATTTGCTCCTTCTTTCTTGTTTTGAGAACTGAAAGTGCTCACTGAAATGGTAATATTTGAGATCCATATTCATATCAAGTCTAATCTAGTAGCAGCTGCCATTAGAACGGCTGTCAAATACAGTTTTAGTGAGCTGTGCTTGCTAAGCATTTTCTAATACTGATGTTACTAGCATAAAAGCTGGCTGATCACTCAAGTTAGATTGGTTCCCCACCCCTAAAATTGAGAAGAAAAAGTAGTACACCCTTTTTAAAACAGAAATTGCATAGATCAGAAATTACACAGTTCTTTATCTTTATGTCTCTCTTGCCCCCCTGAAGCAAAAGTAGATCTCAGTGCATGTCATACCATCCAAAGTAATTTTTTATGGCTTTTAGCAGGTACCTATTTACCTGCTGCAAGCAGCAAATAATTGTGTTTCAGTCATCATTTAGGGATTATATTTCTTTCAAATTTATGCAAAACATCTATGTTTGCTTAACCTTTCCTCAGCTGTGACAGATTTTATGATATATAGCATACAATTCAGTGCATTGTGTTGTTCAGCTTGTATCTGTTCATGTAAAATTCTGAGACGATACAGTGCTGCAGGTAACATATGTATATATGTGATCTATGCCCCTAGATGACAGCATCCTACTTGACCTATGGTGATTCATTCCATCTTTACCACAGCCTGCTTCCAACTGTAACTGCTTTCCCTGTAACCTCCAAAAGTGCACATATGTGTGTATATGTGTGTGTGTATATATATATATATGTATGTATGTATGTATTTTTCAGAACAGTAGTTCTAGTTTTAGTACAACACTATACTTATCAAGTGTGGTGAGCTGACCATAGACAGCTAAGCACCCACACAGCTTCTCACTCACCCCCTCTGCTCCACCTCCAGTGAATGAGAGAGAGGATAGGAAGAGAAAAGCAAGGTATATACAGTTTAGTAGGTGAAGGAAAGGGGAGGAAAAAGCAAATGAAGCAAAGGAAATCTTTCACCACCTCCCACAGACAGACCTATGCCCAACCAATCTCCAAGTAGCCACCTTGGAAACCAAAAAAGCCCAGTCTCATCTACCTACACCTGTTTCTATTACTGAGCATGACATTAAATGGCATGGATTATCCATTGGACCTCTCAGCCTATTCCCTGGGAAGGGGGCAGAGGAGGAAAAAGAGAAGATATTGAGGCTATACCATCACTCTTCACTAATAACCAAAACATGGGTGCGTTGTTGACACTGTTTTAGTGACGAATCCACAACACAGAACCAAATGGGCTACTATGAAGAAAGTTAACTCCTTTCCAGCCACACCTAGTACATCTGTATAAAACCTGTTCAGATTTCCATGGGGAATCCTTCTGGAATGGGTCCTTCATCTCACAGCATCCACATACCCTAAATGTCACTTAATGAATCTTCTACCTCCTCTTCCATTTCCCAGGGACCTGAGCATCTGTGAGCTGTCCTGCAGCTGAGAACATATCAGTGCTACTGCTAGTTCCACCAGCAGCTAATTACCACTTGAAATTAGTATTTTAATGAACTGATCTCAGCAAATGTAAAGCAAAATCACCCAGACATTAAAGAAATAAGCAGGAGGTAAAATTAATAACTGTCAAGTTCAACAGACAAATGGTCAGCAGGTTCTGGCTTGGCAAAGGAGTGGAGCATTCCCATTTCAATTTGTGGTGAAAGGAGGCTAGTTCTGATTTTGGTCCTGCAAGCTTCCACAGCTCTTAGGGACAGGGCTTAGTGGGACTTGGCAGCATTATGTCTATGATTGGTCTCACTAATCCTGGAGGTCTTTTCTAACCTAAACGATTCTGTGATTCTCTCTCTCTGCTGTCGCTTGATCTGCTAAAGGAGTAGTAATTTAGTAACTACACTGAAAGTTCAAATAGTGTAATTGTCATCAAGTGAAAGAGGAAAAACTCTGGAGAATGGTTATTGCTGTGCCCAGGAAAAAAAAAAATAATTCAGAAAACCAAGAAAAAATTCTTACCCTGCTAGATTGAAAAATTAACCCGTGTGAGAGATAGGAATGCTTTTGTGGAGTTTGCAGTGATTACACAGCCTGTCAAACAGCACTGGATATTTTGTTCAGCAGAATCAGTACTGTACAAGATTTGAAAGTCTTTCAAAAAGTTGTGTGGGTGTGTGAAAATTGAAGTAACAAGAATTGTCATTAAAGAAGAAATGAGCTAAAATGAGTCTGAGGGGAAATTTTATTTTTGAATGCTCAGAAGAAAAATCCCTTGATACTCAGTAGTTAGATTAGAGAACAGCATAAATGCATAGAAGAGGGAAAGCGAGCTCAAATTCTTCAAATGGAGGCTGCAATGATTTGATTTTTTAAAATATATTTTTGTACATACCGGTAAATTAAGTTCTGTTATTAGAAGTCACTTTTTGTTTCTCTTGCAGTAATGGTTGTCTCTCAAAGCCATAGTCACGAAGGCTGTATAATAATAAATGGACAGTTATCAACATGCTGAGTTTTTACTTAGTTTGATTTTTCTTTTTTTTTTGTTGTTGATTGATTGTTTCTCAGTGGTGGTGGTGATTTGTACAAAGGGAGGGCTTTTTCCCCCAGAAACTCATTGAAAAGTAGGAGTTAAAAAAAATTGAGTTGCAGAAAGTTTGCTGTGATTTGATAGACAGGCATACAAAGTAAGTGTGAAGTTACACAGAATAATGTTGCAAGTAGGGATCACGTCAGGAATGCTGGCTGATATGCAGTGCAATAAATCTGCTTGTAATGAAGTTAAAGGAGACTTGCAACTGAAATGGTTTAGTAAGGGAGCCTAGAAGGAAATTGCTTAAGATTACAATACATTATTTCAAATGAAACAGTCCTTTTTGCTCTTATTAAAACATCTGAACCCAAAGTTGGGTGTTAATTGGTGTTTTGTTAGTTTCTTAATATTGCACAAGTCATTGTTTTAGTCATACATTTGCTCCAAATTGATCACAATATCATTAGATTTTGGCAGTGGAGCATTTAATTTCTGATTTATCCTATGTAATCATCTGTCTTTGATAGTTGTGTGCATTTATGTACTTTCACCACATTGGAATAAGAATTTTAACATTTCTGTATTGCAGAAAATCAGGTAGCAGTTGAGAATTCTGACAAATTATATAGCAGAGGGAATTTTACAAATTATTGTGGATGTCACAGTATTATTTTTACTGTCATTCTGTGTCCTTACTCGGTTCTCTAACTTATTTAGTATATGGGGGGTTTTTTCTAGTTTGTTAGGATTAGTTTTATCAGCACATAAGTATGCTTGTCCATTAGATCATGTGATAGTCCTGATTTGAATTAACATGAACAAAGTAGAAAGTGCCGGGTTAAACTGAAATCCATACAGATAAATAAAGCAATAATACAATAAGTAATAAATAAAGCAATTATATGCACCTATGACCTAGAAAGAGAAATCTGTGCTCTGGGAAAGATAACACTGCAGTTTTGCACAACAGAGACATGTCTTTGAAAGAAAATCGTGTGTCCTGTTGAGGTAGAATCAGAGAACAGTTTGGGTCCAAAGGGAATTTTAAAGATATCTAAGCTACCCTCCCTGCCATAGGCAGGGTAGATCATGCTGCTTAAAGCCCTGTCCACTCTGACCTTGAACACTTAAAACTGTTGGGAGTTAAAGGCATAATGGATGTATATTAAAGCCATAGTGGGGGTAGGGGTCATGTATTTAAGATGCAACACCACCTTTGTGTTTATTATGTCCAGACATCTGATAAAAAGCCACATGGTGTAAGCAGCTGCATGAGAAAGACATGAGGGGTTAGCAATAAATTATGATTGCTTGCAACTCTGAGAAGTCATTTTGAGTAACAGAGCAATCATTGCCTTTTGTTCCTAGAATGAGCAGCTTTATTCAAAAATACAGTTAATGGTGGTTAAATACCTGTTCTTTTGCTGTCTGACTCATGTGGCACACATAGGTTTAGGTTAGTGGCCTCTCACTCAGCTGGCTAATGGTTATTAGTGGCACTGAGGATTCTGTCTTCTTGTATTGATATCACAAGGCCTCAATAAGGCACAGGAAATTGAAGGGAAGTAATGGAAAACATAGCACTGAACAGCACCAGTGAGGAAAATCCCAGGAACTTTTCATGCCCTTTTACTTTTCCTGTGACCAAGTAGGGCAGAAAAGGGTCTTCTAACTCATTTCTGGGAGCTGGATGTGCTGATCTCTCTGGGTCAGCAATGCTGCATGTGCAGCTCCTGGGCATAGACTGAGGTGTGCATGAGTCCAAGATGTGGTGGAGAGCTTAGGCACTGTGACACATACAACCTCTCATCTGTGGTGAAGCAGAGAACAAAGCTGAGGGCCCACCTTGTCCAGCAGCGTATGGAGTACATGGAGTACGTTAGGGATGGCTCAGCCTTGGAGAAGGCAGAGGGCCTTGCAAATCAACCTGCCCTGACAGATGTGGAGCGGGCAGAAGGAAGCAGCAGTTTTGGCTGGCAGGATAATACGTGGTGTTCTTGGCTTTTTTTTTAAGGCAAGTCTTGCTTGGAGGCCATGTTCCAGTGTTTCAAGGGCTGGATGTAGCCCCTGGGCTGCTCAACCCACACTGCTTTTAACTGCTGTCTTTCAGCATTGCATAGCAGAACATGTGCAGCAAAACTTCTTTCCACCGCTTTTCTTCCCACCTGCCCAGCTTTACAAGCAGGTTAGATTCTCAAGCGGTTTTTGTCTTTGATTGTAACACTGTATTGAATGTTTCATTGCATTCACAGTTTAGAGAAATCTGTGTTTTCTCATGTTTTGTTGCAAGCATGAGTTATCAAGCAAGCTAGTAGGGTAGTTAAAAGTGTTTGACATTAATAAAGCTAAATGAACAGCAATGTTGTATCTGTCCTCGTGCATGAGATCAATTTTATGAAGCTGGCTTTTTCAGTCATTTCTCCAGGTGCTTATACAGGACCCTGGGAAAAATGAGTAATAAATACTTAAACACTTCCAATACTTTGATGAATATTTTACATTGTAGAATATGTGAAATTAGTAATTAATGCAGACTTGAGAGTTAGAAAAATTTTTATAACCAGAATGGCTGGTCACTAGGCTCAGGGGTACAGCTGGAACTAAATGAAAGAAAAGTGTTTGCCAAATCTATCTGATTGAATTTCATGAAGTACCGAGAGTGCAAGTGGAAAAATGTTTCCTAGGGTGTACTAGCTCTCACTTTTGCATTCTGGAAAGCTCTAGTGGAGCAGTGACAATGGGCATAGTATAGGCTAGACCACAGCAAGGGTGAGACAAAACGAGCAAGAACTGTGAAGATGATGCCAAATGGCATTATATCCCTTCTCCTTCAGCTGCTGCATCGAGAGTCTAAGCAGACAGTACTGGCAGGTCTGAGGAGTGGTACAAGCAAATCACCTGGGGCTGGAAAAATGATTCCAGCTGCTGCGTTTCAATCCAGTTTCTCCAAAAGCAAGAACACTAGAAAGAAAATCTTGTATCCCTATGACAAGGAAATAGAGGAAACATCCAGCCAAGGAAAACAGTTTCTTCTGTCTTGAGGTTCTGAGGCGACTTACCCTATTTACATCCCGTTTTCCTCTGTGCTTAAGTTCACTTCCAGTGAGAGAACGCTATAGTTATGGTTGTAGTCTGTTGAGCAATGCAAGTGTCCCACCTCTATAATTTCTGCCTGTTGACGTCTGTATCCATGTCAGCCAAAAGTGCAGTGAAGCCCTCTGGTTAATAAAGCCTTCAGAGCACAGGAGAAGACCCCTTCCCCTGGGAGGCACCCATCACCCTGCTTGGGCTTTTGGTTTTGCCAGCACAGTTCACCTCTCATTGAAATCAATAACCTGGAAAGTATGACATTTGATATCTAGCAACAGAGAAAAGTGGTGTTTTATTGTTGCTACTGCCTTCTGGGGCAGATGGAAGAGAGTAGGCCAGAAGGACAGCCCTTTCTTTTGGGAAGGGCTCTCCACATTCACCCCAATATAAGTTTTTGGAAGGTGAATCTATCTTCATTGTCACCAAAGTGTCAGCGTTTGTCCGTCAGAAATTACCCTGAAGTACTCCATAAAGCTAGCCTTAAAATTGTTATTCTGGTAAATACTTAAGGAAGTAGGAATCTAGTCCGGCTTTTGCAGAATTTAAGTCCTCTCTACATGAAATGTGAATGTGTCACCCACCCAAAACCAGCTGATATTAAAAAGCAAAGTTGGCTGTATGGAAAGCACTTGGAAGAAGTGTAGGGCTAAGGAATATATTATGTTGATGCTTTAATGCTAGGTAAGAAAAAGAGCTGAGTTTCCAAATGAATGTGTTAGGGCCAAAAACCAAAAAATGATTCAGTAATGAAGCAGGAACTGA
>JAWWES010000133.1:23429985-23446480 GCA_035583135.1 Lophotriccus pileatus
GAAAAAGAGCTGAGTTTCCAAATGAATGTGTTAGGGCCAAAAACCAAAAAATGATTCAGTAATGAAGCAGGAACTGAAGGAATCATATTTTTCTGCTCCTAAGATCAGAAATACCAACGTAGCGCATATAATTCAAAGTATGGCAGTACTTTGTATTATATTTAATCTGTTTTTATATCTTCTCAGCATACATGAAAGTAGATTTTGTGGGAAGATCAAATGAGCTTTTTCTATGAGTTGTCAGGGGCAATCCTGGTTTTCAGTTGTACAACTTGTGAAGAGATCAGTAAGGTTTCCATTACATCAGTCAGTCACATGGAAAAGGCCAGGAAGTTACTGAAACACAGGTTTGTAGGGTTTTTTTTAAATTATCTGGAAGAGACTTTCCACTTTGCATTAGAGCAGTTGTACTAACTGGGGAGTTTTGTTTGTTTGAAGGTTTGGTTATGGTGGTTGGATTTTTTGAGGGGGAGGGTTGTTTTGGGGGGGAAGGGGGTTTGTTGTTGTTGGTTTGGTTTGTTTCAGTTTGGTGGTTGGTTTGTTTTTTGTGGTTTTTTTGTGTTTTTTTTTTGCAAGTTGACCTTCTTTAGAAGAATCCAGCATACTTTCTCAGAAGGAAGTCAGCATATTTTCTTTTGGTGTTTATGCCAGTACTTTGAATTGAATAGGTGAAACACATGCATCGTGAGAACTTCTCACGATCATATTAAGTGTTGTTGTTCTCAAATTGGGGCTTAGGTTGCTTATGCTATGTCCCTTTTCTAGAATCTGGAATGCTGATCAATAGTGGTTTGTGTTGATGTTGATGCAAAATGGGAAGGGGTGGGGATTTTTAGTCTGAAAAAATAATAAGGAAGTAAAAAGTAAGCTAGTGCTCAAAAATCTTAGGCATGTTAAGGATACAGTTCTTTTGTGTGACCAAACTGGCAATATTTGTGTAATAGATAGATGGTGGAATAATTTACATGATTTGTAATGAAAGAGTATAGCTTTTCCAGGAAACAAGGGGAAAACAGCTTGTGTCCCAGCACGTAGGCTTGCTCTGAGGTCCAGATCACCAGCATGTGCCTGGAAAGGAATACAGCGGGAAACATTATCCAACAGCTTTTTCAATGCGTTGGTAAGATTTTGACATTTAAGGTGAAGGAAATAGCTAGAGGACTCTTTTCTCTGTAAATAAAGAAGAGGAAATCATTGAGGTTGTCCAGGCAGGGTAACCTTGGTGAGAGCAATCTAAGAGATGTTATTATATACAGTTTCTATGATGGGAATGAAAAATAACAACATAATAGCAGCAGATTTCAAAGAAAAGCATATCAAAGTGCATACCTACCTCATTGTGTAAGGTTGAAAGAGTAGTAAGAGAACAACCCCAAATAAAGTCCATAGGAAGTAGAAACTGTATCGGGTTACTAAGGTCAAAGATGGAATTGTACCACAGGCATTTAAGGATACTGTGAGAAAGAATAAGGCACAAAATGAAATGCAGCTAACAAGAGAAACCACAAATAATAAGAAATGTTTTTATAAGGCTAGTTTTCAGCGATTCATTGTGAAAATGGAGAGGCTTATTAATTAGTGTTGTCCTGGTTCCTGTACTATTAAGTACCTTATTAGCAATTTGAAGAATAGAAAGATTTTTCAAATTCCATGAGCCAGTGTCGTGATTTATGAATGGACATACTGTTATCCAGTTACATGAAGTTTTGAAGTGTTCACAGTTCACATCTCCTTCTAGGTTTTCAAAGCTGTTGATTTCACTTTTCAGAAAGAACTGCATGACATATTGAGGTCTGTACTGAAGAGAAAAAATAAAGACAAGGCGCTGAAAGGAAAAGGACAAATGAGACTGTGTCCTCTTGGTTTTATACTGCTTTTCTTTAGGATGCACTGACTCCAAAGTCATAGGCATCCATGTACCTCCATAACTGGTATCAAATAATTTTAAAAGCACTGCTGCACTTGCACCTGGGCTCTGCATACTCTTGCAGCCTTTCTGGCAAGTCCGTATAGACTGGGATAGCTTTAACCAGCATGATTAAAGTGACTACCCATTTCTCAGAGTCCAGGAGAATCAGGGCTCCAGGTTAGCAGAGGGAGAGGGCAGCTGTTGGAGTCTTTCAGACTGGTGCATCTCAAAGAAGTCAAGTGGTAGAAACTAACATTTTCTTGTTGCTTAGCAGTCAGAAGAGGCTGCCTAAGCTGTGCCTTTAGGACAGCCATGCCTGTCCTCTGATCTGAAATGCTGAGCTACAGAACAGGGGGGAGAGAGATGAACAAGCAATGCATCTCTTGGAAGAACTGTGAACTTTGAATGTTGGGAGTGGGATAAGAAGGAATGTTGTGGTGATGTGTTATAAACAAATCAGGCAAGCAGATCTGTCTCAGCTCTGAAAGAGCCTTAGTGTGACTGCACAGTATTTTTGAGATGTCTAATAGCAAGCCTGAATGCTATCCAACAGGCAGCTGGAAATGCCCTGGAGTCCAGAAGAAGATCAAATTGTCTTTGTCCTAAACAAATTAAAGGCAGCACCTTCAGTTTAATCTAGTGTTTGAAGTCTTGTATCTCCCAGAAAAAGGCTTGATGAAGAAAACTGCTAGGCAGATGGACTGACTGAAGTGTGAAAATTGAATTAAGATTGGAATTAAAATCTAGATGTGACCGGCAGTAATCCTATAAATTATGGGCTTTGTGAGCATCACTGCAGGGAGCTGGCTTTTTTGTGCTCTCTTACTCGAAATAGTGGCTACAGTAAAGGTAATTTGTATGGAAAGGAGAAAGGCATTGCCTACCTCAGGCAGTAATGCACTAACTTTCAGGAGACAAAATCTTGAGGAAGGAACACATGATGTTCTTTAGACATTTTTTACACAGGATAAGGCAGCATCATTTCATCCTGAAGCAGAGAATATCCGGGAAAATAGCTGCAAAGTATATCCTAGTAGAGCCTCACTTACATGAAGGGAAGAAAATAGTCCAAGTTTTAGTGTAAAATGAAAAGATTCTCTGCAGAGCCTCGCAGAATATGTATTTCATTTAACATTTTAAGTGGTTCTGGAATAACGTGTCTTGTTCAGTTTTCAGGAGTTTGCCAAGGCAGCATGTGAGCTATTAGGTACAATAGCACTGAAAACTGAACAGCACAGAGCTGTGACTTGACCAAGTCTGCAAGAAACGAGAGGATAATCAACAGATGGGATGACAGATTTGTCAAGACAGAGGCACAAAGCTGTCAAGTCCATATCAGCATTTTAATGGTGCATTTGATATTTAAGCACCTCTTTTTTTAGTCTAAACAAAATTTAAATCTTCCAGTGCACTTCTGTTCATTGCCCTATATAATTTCAGGGAGCTAACTTGAAGTAATTGTTTTTTAATTCAACCCTAACTAAAGAGAGTGTCTTGTCAAAGAGTTCAATGAGAATTTTACAAGCAATGATAAGGACTTTCTCCATCAGTTTTTCTAATTGCTGTAATCCATAAAAACTAAGGATGTAGGAGATAGCAAGTACAGCAGAGACACAAAAGGCTTTGTTACATACATTTAAAATTTTTTAAGCAATACCAGTACAATAAGATGAAATAGAGATGTAAGTCTTAATTTAAACTCACAAGGCGTGTAATTATTCAGTGTAAAAAAGATATATATATACAGTGGAATTTCAACTTGTTAGGGACCTATTTAATGAAAGAAAAGGACAACTAATAATTGGACAACTGGAAAACAATGGAATAAAGTGTGTAAGAATCATATGAATTAATGCATTATTACTCTAAGCATTATCCCAGGCCCAATTTAAGCATGAAGAGCTGATTTTTGAAAGCTGTTGAACAATGTACCATCAGGAGTTCTGTCTTACTTTGTTTCTAGAAATGTAAGGTACAGATGTCTCTTTAGATATATCCATTTATGTTATACATAAGGATTAGTGTGAGCTGTGATTGATATATTTATCTGTGAGTATCTGTTTATAAATTAAATAACACTGTCCAGGTGCTTCTCATTCTTGCCGTATTTAAGTATCACTGGTGGGTTGAACTCCTCTGAATTCTTTAGTTTCGCCCTTCACTATAAAAGAAGGTACAACACACCCAATTTCAGTGCTGTGGGCCCTTGCCAGAGGGAATGATTCTGTCTCAGTACAGAGTCACTGGAGGGAAATACTTTGAGGGATAGGAAAATCCTTTGTATAACAAGAAGAAAATCTTTTGAAAACGTGCCTTAAAAAGATTTTTTTTCAGAAGAGCATTGTAGGAAATGCTGACAAGTTGGGTAATAATAATTTTGATAATGAATTTCTGAGTAAATAACTGAGATAAATCAATTCAGGCTTTGTCCGTCTTATGAGGGACAGCTTTGAAGCTATTAAAAAACTTGACCTTTTTGAAAGGCAGTTAATCAAGGCAGTTAAAATACAAAACTAAAAGAAGTTAAGTATATACTTTTTGATGCTGAGAGATGACATTTTTATCTCAGGACTCAGAACATCATTAGTCTCTCAGAGGACTTTCAATTTATCCCAACTGTCTTGTTGCATCCCGAGGTAAGGAAATTATTTTCCCAACTCACAAGCTAGTTTCAAACACTCAGAGCCCTTTCCCGTAGTCTGTTGGGAGCAGTTCTATGCTGACAGCAACAACTTTTTTATAACTTTTTTATTGTAATACTGTTTCCCAATGAAGCTGGTTCTTTCTTTGGAAGTTGATGTGACATCCATAAGAAATCTCAGAAAAAATCAAAGACCCGTTTTCAGCCCAACAGGTTCAAATGACTTGGAAGTTCAGGTCTGTGCAAGAGTTGTACCCAACACCCTAAAAGTAGAAAAACATCATGCCAACTATGCTGTTACATTCAAGTTACATGATTCAGCCCCTATAAAAGACCTAAAACTAATGGGCATTCATTCAGGGCATCATGGCAAGGTTTGCAAGCTGAGCCATGACATTGTTCTGATTTAGCTATGTTGGTTTGCATTCTTAAATAAGGACTGCCTTTGGAGACACTGCACTGTTTTCAGATGCACGGTGTCATCATACCCGGTATCAGAGGACACTTTTGTCATTAATTTACATTACACAGAATTTTCTTCTAGTGTAACCATATTTAGTTAAAGACTGTTTCCATCTGTTCAGCTTTTCTGTGTTTCACAGGTCCAGGAGCCTTTTAGAAAGTGTAGTCAGGGGCTAAACTTCCAAATTGCATCCTGAATTCCCGAAGATTCAGCATTATCAGTAGAGCCATTATAAGCAACCAGGGTGGCTGACCTTCAGTCTTTTGAAACACTGACATTTCAAAAATGCATATTAATCATGTCTATCCTATTGTTTTTTCTGTGAGTCACCAGGTTTCCTTCAGCTGAAAAATAACTGTGTTGAAGAAAATCAGCAAATGCCATTTGTTTCTTCCACTTACCCTTTTGACTTCATTCTACCAACTGTATATCCATGAGTACTTCATGTTTGCAGAGATAAAAGTGGAGACTTTGAAAGATTTTCCCTGGTGTGTTACTCCAGTGTCACAGCAGGAGAGCTTAATACATCTAGAGCTCTCCTTGCTTGATTTCTTCTACACACGTCCTCTCTTCACAGGAAACATATTTATTTATTTATTAGGCCTTACTTATTCCCACAACGTACACTTACATTTAGCACATGCAGGCCTAAGTCTTTTGAAAATAAGTATTCTGAAAAGCTCTTAACTTTGTGGCTTTTAAGATGTATCCTGTTTCTGCAAAGTATAGAGGAACCACAGAAATGTTGGGGAAGTTAAAGAAAAACAGGATTCTCTCATTGATTGTATGGGCACAGAAGGCAGAGATTAATACTTTATTGTTGAGGCAAGCATAGCTGTGTAGAGATCCAGGTATGTTCTTAGAGCAGCAAAGCAGGACAGGGAGGCACCTGTTGTGCAGTTTGATGGCTGCACTGTCTTCAGACTGGCATTCATGAGGTGGCTGTGTACAAAAGCTGCTGGAAAGACGGCATTCTCAGTTCCCCAGAAAAACCCTCTTATTTCTCAAAATTTTTTTCCTCTTTCATGCAGCAAGAACTCTGTCTCTGAGAACAGTGGTTGTGGGTGCCAGGAGACAGCAGGATACCAGGAACAAACTTCTTGAGAGTCTGGCATGAGCTCCTGAGAATCAGTTTCTGTGCTATGCAGAATGGTGTAACTATGTATCAGTTCTTCGTCTTGCTTGTGAAGTCCACGGTCCACTGTTCTGCTTGTAATTAATCTTGCAGTCTGGATGGTATATGGACCACGCTGTTTCCCTGCCTGCTTTGGGGTTGGTGTATTCAAACCCCCAGAGTTTTGTGATTCAAAATTCCTAAATAATTGTCGAGGGCTCCACTGTGTCTGTGGAGGATAGTTTCAAATCCATTTACACAGGAATCAAGGTCCTGTTGGGTTTCTTTAAAAAAACTATCACTTTTTGAGATTCTGGTTGTTTCTGAAAATCAGCAATTAACAAATGTGTGTTCTATATTTAAGACAACAAAACTGTCTGTAGTTGTATTACAGGTTTGCTTTTAGCTGCTGTGGGTGACCAGAGGTTTGTATCTCTTCTGCTTGAAGAAATACATTGATAATGTTTTGGAAAACTGATTGTTCTGACCCTCCTGAGGTTAATTTTGAATAGTGCTGTGTAAACATAAAAACTTTCTAGAGGAACAAAAAACCACTTTGCCACATTTGGTCACTGAGGTAGAACTACTAGCATGCTTTGCAGTCCCATTTATGGTTTTTCAGTGCACACACGGCTTTTGGTACCACTGGGATACAGGAACTGTTTGTAATGAGCTCTCTAGAGATTTCTTGCACTGTGTGCACCCTTGAGCTATTCAGTCATGTCCTATGGACTTCGTGTTTTTCTGTTACTGATCTTTCTCATTATCTATGAGTGCTTCACAGCTGGGAGCAGACTTGGGAACTGTCTGGACAGCCCAGTGCACAGCTAGGTAAAGATGAATTAGCTTCAATTCTTGCTGTGCAAACTTGGTATCACTTCATGTCGGAACCTTGTGTCCTTTACATGTATTCAGATACCTGCGTTCCTTTTGCCAAAATATGTATATCATTACATAGTTGGAAATGCACGATGTTTCTGTCTCCACTTTCCTCCCAGTAGAATGTTCAATATTATATCAGTAGCAAAGTGTGAAGGTAGG
This sequence comes from Lophotriccus pileatus, assembly GCA_035583135.1. Classification (NCBI taxonomy): domain Eukaryota; kingdom Metazoa; phylum Chordata; class Aves; order Passeriformes; family Tyrannidae; genus Lophotriccus; species Lophotriccus pileatus. The sequence goes on from JAWWES010000133.1 coordinate 23,437,154, forward strand.
AGATGATATCACTAAAACAAATATTCTTCTTTATTTTTCTTTGTAGGTTAACACAGCAAATAGTTTCACCAATTGCAGGGAGGAAGTAGAAGACAGTAACACTTATGAGCTTATGTTAGGCTTGGAAACTCAACCAGCCATGGGTAAGTCGTGTTGTTAGACAGTTTTGTTGGTATTGGTATGTGCTGTATTAAGTGTTTGAAGTTATGGACAGAGAGGGCAAATTATTCTAACACTTTCAACTTCCACGTTATTGCAACTTCCAGGTAGTTGACATTTTGCAGCTTGATGTTCATACTTCTAAGCATAGATCAATGACAAGCTTGTTGATGATCTGTGTGGTCATATGCATTCCCCTTGAAAACTGCAAACAAAGTTGCTTATTTGCATTTACTGATGGCATATATTTTACATATATCTTAAGAGTATCATGGATCTATAAAGCTAGATTTTATTCTCTTTCTATCTTGTTGACAATTTTATCTTTTTAACTGTCTCATACATATGAAAAGGATTTGCTAAATTTAAGCTGGTTGCTTTAGCACATATAGGTAGATGATAGACACTGGAAAAAAACAGGTTAGCTCTGGTAAATTTTCAGTGTCTCTGTCACACTGTATATGTGAGCACCGCAGGGTGGACACGTGGAAGAAGAACACAAATTGTAACAGCTGGGCACGTTAGGCAGCTAAATGCCCTAACCTCATATTTGCATCAGTAGTGAAAGGCAGACATCACCAAAGGATAACGCAGAATGGAAACTTACCTCAAGCATTCAGTAAAGTCTGCTGATGGACTTACATAGTTACTGTGTTATGTTACTTATCTTGACTACTAAAATTTTGATGATATACATAGCAGTCAAAATGTACAGTTTCACATCCCTCCACTGTATCCTTGTTCTGTGGTCCATGGGCTACTAAAGGCAGAGTCACAGAACCGTGGAATCAATTATGTTGTAAAAGACCTCTGAGATCGTCGAGTCCAACCTATGATCTGACACCACCTTGTCAACTAGACCATGACACTAAGTGCCATATCTAGTCTTTTCTTAAACACTCTAGGGACGGTGACTCCACCACCTCCCTGGGAAGCCCATTCCAATGCCCAGTCACTGTGTGTAGAACTTCTTAATGTCCAACCTAAACCTCCCCTGGTGCATCTTGAGACTGTGTCCTCTTGGCCTATTGTTGGTTGCCTTCAAGAAGAGGCTGATCCCTACCTTGCTACAACCTCCTTTCAGGTAGTTGTAGAGAGTGATGGGGTCTCTCCTGAGCCTCCTTTTCTCCAGGCTAAACAACCCCAGCTCCTCAGCCACTCCTCACAGGACTTGTGCTCCAGTCCCTTCACCAGCCTTGTTGCCCTTCTCTGGACCTGCTCCAGGACCACAACATCCCTCCTAAACTGAGGCGTCTAGAACTGGACACAGTGCTCAAGGTGCAGCCTCACCAGTGATGAGTACAGGGGTAGAATTACTTCCCATGTCCTGCTGGCCACACTATTCCTGATACAGGCCAGGATGCCACTGGCCCTCTTGGCCACCTGGGCAGAAGAGCTCTGTTTCCACAGGTGCACAGTCATGTCTCCCACGGGCAATGTTTATTTCATTTTAAGCAGAAAGCACGCTAACCCCATTGTATAAAAACAAGTTCCACAGATATGTGAGCTGTGGCTTTATTTTGTTAAGTGTTGCACTGTGCGGCATTGAAAATCAAGTAATACAAATTATGCACCCAAGGAAAGTGTGTGTGATTTCATTCTGACAGCAGCTCTAGAAGAGTTTAACATTGCACGCACGAAGATGGCATGTATCAGAGTAGCAAGGTACAATGAAAACTTCCACTGTTCATTTGGTAAATATTTAAAGAGCTGTTCACTGACAGTATGTATTTGACAGCTTTTCTACTGTATCAGTTCATAAAAGTTTTATTAGCCATTGTGTTGCTTCTGTGAGAATCCTTGAAACAGGAAATGTTTCCAAATGGCAAATTTTAAATTAAATAATGCATTCTTTAGTATTAAAAGCCAAGCAGAACCCGGGAGATCAATATGGAATTGGATCGAGATGCCAACACAAAGCTGAAGCAGATGAGGAAAAGGAAGATGATGCAAGAGACAGCAGAGAGGAGACAGAACATGAAGATCAAGAAGAGGAAGACTCATATAGCTTTCACAACAGTCCTGATGATTTGTATGCCAACATACAGGATGATCTCAAAGAGAACAGAAGAGACTGCTTTCTCTGTAAGAGGCCGCCCCCTCCTCCCCCTCGAAATCTGCCTGGCATCCTAAGACAGGACAATCTGCACAATTTATCACAAGGTACAATCTTGGGAGGAAAATAAGCCCAGATACAAACATGTGCAAGTGCAGACTAAGTGCTGCTGCAGAGATTACATATGATCACTTCTAAGAGAGTAGCTAGGCAGTACGGCCCTAATGCTGCAAAGCAAGCATGTGCATGAGCACTTTGCTGCATCAAATATTCATGACCAGGTAGGTCAGGTAATACATTGGTGTGGGCTGCTGGGTTCACTGTTTCCTAACTCTGCCTGTCTCAGAGAGCTGCCAAATAATGCACAGTGCACTGGATTTACAAGAGGGGCTTGAAACGAAAGATTGAGCTTATATTTTTGTCAAGTTGCCTTAAGTACTTACCATTTTAAAGCATTAAATACTATCTTGATTTCACGTAGCTTGGAATTTCACAGATAGAATTAATAGAAAGTGACCATGCAGAGAGGAGTAATATAGTATTTTCTTACATTTTAGCCAATATTGTAGTTAGTTAGAAGTAAAAAGCTATATTGTGTTGCAGATTGAAAAGAAAGGGAGAAATTCTGACTGTTAATTAAATACTTTACTTTTTTAATCTTTTTTTCTAATACTTATTCCCCGGAGTAAAAATCTAAAATTTTGTGTTGAGTTTGATTAAAGTGATAAGAAGCCCAAAATACTATTTGCATCTGTTTCAGAAGGGATGTTCATCAATTTTTCTCACTGAGAAAATAAATATGCAAAATAATTCAGGTTGAAATACCGGTCTTAAAAAGTTGCATAGGGGGAAAAAAAAACTTCTTATTTATTGTGGACACTACTGGTATGTGTGCACACAAACTGCTTCTCCGTTTCTCCACTGCTTATTACTGTTAACTCTGTTTTCAGATGTGGTGTAACCTATTAGAGTCTTAAATTACCATCACCAAGCACCTAAGTAATTAATTGCCAAATGTCCCCTCCATTCACATAATTAGACAGAAATAGCTCTCTAGTCTTATAGCCTGCTATAGGTAGGGTTTTCCCTGTGTTCTGCTGTCCAAGAAAAAGCTGGCTACATGCAGGAATCTATAGGTGAATTCTAAGAGAAAGAGGGGCAGAATAAAATTAATGCTGAAAATGTGTTTTGCCTCCCACAAAATACTCAACCAGAGCTATATGTGTGTATAAATGAGAGATCAGTCTTGGCACGCAGGATTTGTTAGTGTAGGTTTGATATAAATGCCTGTCTTGGAATAGGTCTTACATGGCTGTACCATCAAGTAATAATGTGACCCTCTCTGCCAAACACCAGCTGTCTGTATGTGGGTACCAGCAAAGAAAGTTTCCTGGCTATGTAGTGTCCTGTGCTGGTAAAGCAGAGTTCATCTGAAAATGCTCCTGTTTGAAGAGTTCATTTAAAACGTGCTCTGAATTTTCCTTTGTTTAGCCATAAAACATGATTGGGGAATTGGTTATCAGAATTCCTCTAAACGAGGATGATGCTTGTTTTCAAAGAGGAGCTCTAATGAGTCATTGCTACGTATTTTCAGTCAGCCGCTTGTTTTAGGAGTTGCTGTGAAGTACCTCAGAGGCAAGTCCCCTTTTGTTCAAGTCTGTGTTTTGGCAGTGGCCTGAGAGTGCCCCCTGTGGGAGTTAAGAAAAAAAAAAGAATGTCCTACAGAGAAGGAAGCAGAACTTGTACAGTGACATGGCAACAAAGTATTATTCTGATTAAATATGGCAGGTGTATTAGAAGTGAAATTAGATCTCTGAGTTACTTTAGGAAACTTAAAGCTTTAAGGTAAGTCCTAATCTGCTTTTTTTACCCTTTATATGCAACACAAGTTCTTCCTTTTTCAGAGAGGAATTTTGTGATGGACAGGAATAAGAGAGAACGTGGTGGTGGACTCAGCACAGCGAGCTACAGAGAAGACCAAGATACGTGCGAGGAAGACAGCGAGGAGGAGCACCCGTACACTGCTGTGCAACTGGAGGAGTCTGTGTACGATTTCATACTGGCTGAGGAGGAGGAGAAAAGGAAACATTGCAGGTCCTGTATCATGAACAGGCCGCCAGCCCCTGCCCCTCGTCCCACATGTTCACTGGTCAGAGAGGAGAACACGCCCTATATAGTACAAGGTTAGTGCTGCTGCTTTGGTGGTATCTTCTAGTAGAATGCAGACATGTCTCTTCTATTTGAGGAATAACATTTTCTAAAAGACTAAGATCCCTGTTCAGTTACCTTCAAACCAACACATTGTTTCAGTCAACCTATTCTCCCCCTTCAAATGAGCTGAGAACATCTCTGAATAATGTTAATTTTCAGTTGGCATATCAGATAGCGTCACAGTTTTTATTTAGCTTTATGAGGATATGAGGGAAAATGAAGAATCACTGGGCTAGCTGTGAGTGTATCTGTTCTAGCAATTTCCTTTCCTTTCAGTTTTTTTATTGAAATGATTGAAATGATTTTATTTAGTTCTAAGAGAGAAATTTAAGGGTTAGGGTTTTTTTTTTCTGATAAGAACAGTGGAGAGAAATGCCTGTGTGAGAATTCCTTTTCCAAATATCCTTTCTTCAACACGAAATGTTAGAATTGGCCACCATTTCTAGGTAGGATCATTATATTTCTAGCAGAAAGGATTATGTCTTACCGTTACTGTGAAAACTAGGGAACTTTTTTGAGCTTATTCATGGAAATATAAGGCTGGAAGGGATTTCAGGTGTCTTTGCATTCCAATTCAGACTGAAGCCAAATTTCAGAGTAACAAAAGGAATTCAGTGAACTTACTGCAGAGATCTCTGTATCAGTCTCAAAAATCCATGCTGCCTACATTTCCAGCCTCCTCTGCAAAAAACTGCCAATGTATAAGAATACGCATAATAAATGGTAGAAAAATAGGCTGACAAAGGACACCATTAGATTGCTTACTGGGTGCAGTGCATGTTTTGCACTAAATCACAATTAATACTGTGCAAAACATTCCACCAGATACAGAGGAGCACCTGCTTTTTCATACCTTTCTCAGTCAGTAATTTCGTTTATTCTTCTTAGCTATCTCTCTTCCTCCAGGCTTTATAACTCCAGGTTAGGGTCAGAATGCATGGGCTAATGTGGTCATCATGTAGTTACTCTTTCTTCAGCATATTCAGGAGACATAAGTATGAATTATTACAGTAGTTACAGTGTGTTATTCCAAGAACGGATGGGTATAGGGGGCCTGTTACAGCTATAAAAGTCATGAAAATGGCTGCTTTTACTGAGGTTGCTAGAGCAGTGTCTCAAATCTTGATCCACCATCATTATGGATAGGCCAGTGATTTGAAAACCCTTAATGTGAAGGTGCTTTATTTGGGGGATTGCTTTTACTGTCTGTTATTGCACTGGAGTGTTTCTGCTTTGTCTCCTCTAACTGTTTGCTAAGGAAGAGATTATGAGAGGAATTGCTTTGATGGGACTGTGATTTACCAAATATATATTTATATATACCCACACCCACAAGGTTTTTACCTTTGCTTTTATAAGTAAGGAGTGGTAGACAAATTAGTTTCCTGTAGTTCTGTTAAATCAGCCCCTGGCTTAAGTTCCTTTACTTACACAGGACATGAGAAAAGTAGAAGCACTTCAAGAAAGCTTCAGCTGACCACTCAGGCCTCTATTTTGCCTAACTGTTCTTCTGGTTCCAGATCTGGAGTATTTCACTCTCCTGTTTGTGCAGGAATTCCTGAGATAGCTAGTGAAATTGCAGACAGAAGGGATATACCTTCCCGTGAAAGATTTTTCTTGCTACTTGGATAGGCAATTTTTGCTCTTCTCCACAACGGTTGAGAAATACTTTATCCAGTCCAGCAACATCCCAGTTTCCAGTTTATTATATTAGAACTGCTTATATTCAGGGGAAAAAATGATTGCTTCATCTGTAAGAACCAGAAAATTTTGTTCTAGTCCATCATTACAATCTGCGTGTGTTTGCAGCCATTCTTGTCATTTAATCTAATCAGTGTAAAATACTGTAGCGAGTTAGTGCATATACACATTTTTCATCCCTCAAATAAATTGATGGTACCTTTGGGGTTTGTTTTCATGTATTGTATTAAAAAGAGTATTGCAGAAGAGGCAAAGTCAAATAATCAGAAAGTTAGAATTGAGGTAGTTTTGCTATTCTTTCCCCCTGCCACAAACATTGCAGTACAGTAATAAGTAGGTAGCTATATGCTTCTATTTATCACAGGTATTTTGTTTCATCTAGTGTGTAAAGTTGTTAAGCATGAAAAACATCCATGTTTTTTATTCCCATTTTGTTTAAAATATAATTCATTCCTGCCTTAGATCACACGTTTCAGACCCTCCTGTTTTAAACCCTTTGATTTTTTCTCTGTCCATTGAGTTAATGGCTGCCCAGTATGAACTAACTAGATTCTTGAGATTTAACAGCATTACCTAATACTTTATTCATTCAAAGACATTGATTTCAGTGGCCACTACGGGTTCCCAGAACTTCAGATTAAATCATTAGTGTGTCTAGTCAGTACCCTGACAAGCCTGAATGTTGTCTTAAATGACATGTCTGACATTATGCTAGGGCTTCGTTTGAAAGCAACTTTTAGTTCCTTAACTGAGGCATCCTCCCCTCCTGTGTATTTTCTCTCCATTCACTAAATACCTTTCAACTTATAAAACAAATAATGTAATATTCCTGTAAGAAACAGATAGTCTTCACTGCACAGTTCTGGTTGATCTCCAGAATCATTTCCTTCTGGTGTTTAGTAAGACACAGGTCCTATGGAAAAATGGGATTAGAGAATGGAACAAGCTGCAGAGAGGAGGGCCATGTTAAGACCCCACAGTCACTCACAACTGGATCCCCGTGTACTTTGGGAATTAATGGAAAGAACAAGCTTCATGCCTGAAGGATTGCAAGGACTGTTGTGATAGTGCCATGCAGAGAGGCAAGAGGAGGATTTCTTTTTATGTACCCATAGATGGACTCATTTATTGGGGGGAAAAAAAAAAAAAGGCATTGCATAGCAGAAATGCCTTTTGCCTCTTGGATTGCATGCTGGTGACTGCTTTTAATCTATTTTTTTATATCCATCTGGACAAATCAAGTAGCTGAATTTCCATGAAGACTTTCACCACAAATGGAACGAAGGCCATGAAGTTACAAAAGAGTATCTTTAAGCAGAAGTGGTGTTTCCATGAAAATAGCAACAAAGAAGAAAGTGAGCAAATAGCTTTCTTTGTAATAACCATCTTCCAAATACATGGAATCTCAAGTTTACACTGGGCAGAAAGTCTGCTCCTGGTAGATTAACCCATTGGTGCTCTGCTGAACAGGCTAGGGAAACTGTTGGTCTATGGAAAACAAACAGGGGACTTTGACAAGCCAGTTTTTAGAGTCACTTTCAGAGTAAGATCTACACTTCAAAACCTAGGCAGTAAACATGCAGTGATGCAAGTTGTTGCAACTGAACTACCACAATTTACAGTTTGAGCATCTGACTTGAATTTGCAGACAAATAAATTCTGGGAAACATGGGGGAGTTGAAAGATTTAAAATGTAAGTGTTCTAATTGCTTTTACTCAGTTTCATTTATTCCATTTTCAAATTTTAATGAACATTCCAACTACTGTACTGAGCACTGGTAAACATATACTGAATTTTTAACAATGAGAAAGTACATTTGTTCTTTAATTTAGACCACTGCAAGAATTCTGTCTTATGCATGAAAGGCTTGTCAGCCAATGGAGCTGCAAATTGGTGCCAAATAGCTTGTTGTCCAGATGGTGTGCACCCTTAGTGTGCTCCCTAACCATTTCTCAGGTGCTTATTATTCCTTTGCAGATTATTATTGTCCTGGCTTAATCATTTCCCTCTTATCACAGACCCCTAGTATGAAAGGGGTTCTCTGCAGCAAGGGCACCTGTCCTACACCAGCATAAATAAAATTTCATACGCTATAGCCTTTGTTCCTTTGCAAACCTCCCACAACTCCCTGAAGGAATGTGTTACCCCTCTGTGCACTGAAAACATTTTACTATTTAAAGATAACTTTCTGTGGGACCTCACACTAGGGTTAAAAGTTAGAAGTGGAAAAGTATGTTTTCCAGTTACTGTTCGAGAGGAGAATAGCATTCTCATTGCTCATCAAAATCACAGGGTATGCAGTAGCAGCCAGTGGATATTTTTAGGGAGGCAGAATATATGACATACAGAATAGACAGCATAAACCCAACTGAAATGAATAAACAAAATCCAGAACAGATCTGTTAATGTCTTGGAAACTTACCAGGCTGATTACTGGGAACTATAGTGATCGCATCCTGAGTCAGTAATTCTTATTATGCCAATTGTTTAAAAGCTCTAAAGTAGGGAGTTCCAAAGTGAAGCCTCGGAGCCCATGCAAAACTGCAAAACATATATGTCCCACAGAGAGATTTTGTAGTATTTCCTACAGTGAGTTTAAAGTACTGCACTGCAGATGAATTTCATCATGTATTCCCAACTCAAGGATGTTTTTCCATGAATGACGTGATACCAGGAAGCACTGTTCAGCTGGCTTTGGGCAGTTAGACTGTTTTTATAGAACTGGAGAGTGGTATACCAGCTTCATCCACTGTATTTATTCAGTCAGGTTTTTTGCTATCCTAACTTTAGTAAATTGAAACATTTACTGAATAAGGTGCGCAGAGAGAAAGAATATTTATAGGATGCTGCCTGGTTGCAAACCAAACTCTTCCAAATACAGATAGAGAGTCTTCCCTTTTTTGTTTTTCTATACTCAAGAAAAATGGGACTGAAGAAATATATTCAGTTTTTACATGCTGGAGAAAATACTCCTGAGTGTATTGCTGAAGTCCTTCCAGCTTCCATGATCCACTACGTTAAACTTCCAACAAGAGCAGAGGTGTGAGAGTTCTTTTCATTTTGTGTGGTACAGCAAGTACATTGACACCACTCTCTGAACAGCATCTTGAACTAACCACGAATACCTATTCTTCTCACTCGTTCTTTACCCCTTCTGTAAAAAGGGGTTCTGGTATTATTTTTAGTATCTTGCCTCAGC
>JAWWES010000133.1:23446580-23479833 GCA_035583135.1 Lophotriccus pileatus
TACCTATTCTTCTCACTCGTTCTTTACCCCTTCTGTAAAAAGGGGTTCTGGTATTATTTTTAGTATCTTGCCTCAGCATAGGGGAGTCATCTCTATGAGGTCTCTATTGACCTCAGGACCTCCTGAGGTCCCTCTATGACCAAACTTTCTGGGATTCTAACAGATTTGAGCTTTTATGCTCTGCAAAATTGGGAAGAGAATTGCTGGTGAACATACATTTATTTCTGGACTAACGTTTTCACATTGTCATTGCACTGTAATTCTTTTTAAAATTATTCTGCTTTTGGTCTGAGAAAATGGGATTTTTCATTCTCAGCCAACTAAGTAGCTGTTCAAGGTAGAGGCTGACAATAGCCTGTGTAAGTTGTGATGAGTGGATGTGATGCTGTCGCTGAAAAACTCAGGCAGCATGCACTGGGCCACTGCAAGTATCAGAGCCACGTCGCAGTATGATATTTCTGCAAGTGCATTTGACCTCACCTAGTCTTTATTCTGATGAAATGACTGTTCTGTGTTACCAAAAATGTCTTGAGTGTCAGGCTGCACATTTAGACCAGATCAGAGTACCAGTTTAGATGTGGTCACTCATTTTCTTGCACTTGTGCACTTAAAACAGACTTTTTTCCTTTGCCTTGTCATGGTGTAAGTGCATTCAGACACCTCTGCTGCCACGACAGGGCAGCTTCTGGGACTTGAGCCTTTGTCACCTTGCAGTGTACAGCCATCCCTTCTCCACAATAATTAGACCAGATTCATGAGGCATACTGATGCACTTTTGTTCTGTGCTCAGCTGCCTTCTCTTGGAAAAATAAAAAAGTCTGTTTACAGAGCCCAATTTCCTCAGTTGATTTCATGTTAGGAGTCACTAGAATTTTTTGATTTAATCTTGAATATGTGAAGTATTTTGTATAAGTTCTAGGAGTGGTCATTAGTCATCTCTTACAAAACTTACTGGTTAGCATTGCATTGATGACCCACGACATCTAATCCTCATGCTGAGTGAGCTTCAGTGTGTTAGCAAACAAAACAGACAAAAGGAAAATGAAATCTAAAAAGATGGGAACAAACATCTGCAGAGTTCTCATCTCCTGAGTCATAAGCATCATTCTACTATATTCCTTCTTTAGTATTCTCTGTGTATTTGTCATCCCTTGCTGTGCTACATCTAATTTACAATCTAATCCCTATCAGGAAAAAAAAGAACTTGCAAGTTTTATTTGCTTAGGTACTATGCATACACAGTTTAGATGTTAAAATATTTAAATAATAGGCAAAAAAATGGAATGAGCAAAGATAGGAGTCTCTCCCTGCAACATATCCCAACTAGCAATTCACCCCTTCTTCTTTATTGTTCCATTAATCATTAATTAATTGGATGACAATTCTAAAATGAATGAAGCAAAAACCTACTAAGAACAAAGAGGAAGCTTACAAATTCATTGTAATTTGCATCTGAGTTGATATGTGTTAATAAGTGCAACCCTAGTGTATTAATTAATTTGAATTACCACTTAGTCTTGTGTTCATATAAAGATTTTTTTCCCCTGTATTTTAGTTTTGAATGTTTACTAAATAAAATAGTCATGACGATAGATAATTTTGTTTGGAACATCAGCTCAATGAAGCTGATGAATAAATGCATCTCAAATTTCCTAAGCAAGCTGAATTCAAAAGAGTGATATTTATTGATTGGTTTTTTCTTTTTTCACTGTGTCTTTTCTCCTTTGTGTTTGTGCTGCTGAAAGTGTGGATTAAGTATATAAGTATTAGGTATGATTAGCTCACATATTCTTCCAGAGGGTAGGTTCATCAGTCCAACTCTGTTTGAATCATTAGTGCATAGTGGCAAATGGTTGTTTGATTTTTAGAGGTAATGCTGCCCATACAGCACATTAGGCAATACCCCTCACAGTTTAGATGATAAAAGTAAAATATAAATTAGGACCCATATTTTGTTTGATCATTGCCTCCTGACTGATATGAGTTCTCCTCTCCCATGATCTAACTCCTTCCACGTTTTCATTGCCTCTGTTTCTAATGACATCACTAAGCAATTTTTGAAATGTCATAGTGCATCTGTGATTCCTTACAGTTACAGCTTTGTGTTAGAACCTCTGTTAATTCTGAAAATCAAATTCCTATTCTTTCTGTCAACCTGCAGCTATTGTAAAAAAATTCTGTCTGTCTAGACCCTTTATACCCTGCACAGTTTCTTGCACTATAAAACACTGTTCTTAGTACAGAATTATACACAAGAGATTTAGATTTCAACTGTTTCTAACCCTTCTGTTTGTGGTGATAACCATGAAAATATTAACCACGTTTCAAGATCATAGCATTACTTACCTGCATGTGCAGACAGCCTGAAACAACATCTGTAGCTAGTCTGATTGAGATGAAAAAGGCAATTCAGAGTTCCTTGGATCCCACTCACTTTCCAAGCCTTACATTAAGATTTTCCCAGAGTTCTGCATATTTGCCACAAAATTTCTGTTTTGTCCCACTTTTTAAATGTTGTTTTCTGGTTTCAAGTCCTACTAGAAAATACTGCAGTAGTTTCATGCTTTCTGAGTTTGCTTTGCTGGAGGAATATTGAGGTTACATTACATTCCTAAAGAGCGATCTTACTGCCTAAGGCATAAAAATGTATTTAGGGCTTGCAAAGAACTTAATCTGTATCCTGTAGAAGCTGAAGAGAGGAGAAGGAATAAATGGAATTACTTATTAGTTCTCTCAGCTTTCCTTAATTCTGAGAAACTGCAAGAGATATGTTGTAGACAAAAATTATATAGCATATATCAGGTCGGGACATATAATTTGTAGATTTTGACCTACAAGCATCTGTGGGTACTTTAGCCAGTCATGATTAAACATGATTAAAAATCCAAAAGGGCTCTCTGATCATACAGATGTTATTGAAGGGTGCACATTAAGTTTAAAAGTATAATAGAAGTATATAAATAAATAAAAGGTTTTAACCTTTTAATCAGGTTGTCTATGGCAGAGAGGCACAGAAAATATATATGTATATATAAGTGAAGGATTGTGGAATTTTGACACTTTAAAAAATTGCTGTATTAATCCTGCTTTACTGAAGGTATATTTACTTTATCTTCCCTAAAGAAATAATGGAAGATGATTGTTTCTGTGCCAGATTACTTGTTTCTTTTATTTTCACTGCAGTATTCAAGTAGTTCATAAGAATGTGGGAATGAAAGGGTGGATTACCAGAGCCTTCTCTAAACCTATGGCAGTCGTACAGTGGAGAGTGCCTGTCTTTCCAGGCATTCCAGAAACAGGCGTTTGTTTTCATTGACCTCACCCACACTGAATGCTTGTTGCCAACTAAAATCATTCCAACAAGATGCAGCACGTAAAGTGGTTTTAATAGTTTTACTTTTCACTGGAGAAGTAATTCCATTTCTGATTACTCCAACACTGCATAACTCAGCAGAAATTTCAAAGTCTATCAATTAAAGTGCTTTCTAATCAGGCACACTGTAGAGTATGTCCCTTCTCCTTATGCAGTAAAATTCAGGCTGCCTGCATTACATCTGTGTTCTCATTACTTTAATTTCATCTTTTAAAGGAGAATACTGTTTCAAGTATAGAAGAAAACGCTGCAACCATATTTAGCAGGATACTTTGAGAATGACAGAAAAAGTTAAAACCTATCAGTGTTAGGCTGAGCTAGGGATGCAACATCATCAGCTTATGCTGCCTGTGTTTTCTCTCTCTGCATAGGCTGAGAACGTTTTTAATGAACATCAAGTCCCTAGCTGTTTTCATTCATCATCACCTTCCATGCAAGCCTACTGAGGAGTTAGCATAACTTTATTCTGCAGTGTAGAAAATACACCCTTATGAATTGCTCCTTCCTCACCTCTGCATGCAGCGTGTGCTGAGTTTAGGTGTCACAGTGGTCTTGATCATCCATTTGACAAGTTCCCGTGAGAGCAGCAGATGCATCATACAAGGCAGCCCTGGGCAGGCAGGCAAGGTGCAAACCAGGCTCCTCTGGGTTTCCCTGGTCAGCAGGAGCAAGAAGCCAGGATTCCAGGCTGCCACACAGAGCGTGCCTGTTCTGCTGCTTGAGCAGAGCTTCGTTGTACTGGGCCTTGGTCCCCGAGCAAATATTTGCTCCATTGAACTGGCACATTTGCTGCATTGCAGTGATGACAGAGGATTACTTAATTGGAAGGAATTATTCTAGATTGTCAGTTTGTTTAGCTAAAATCAGAACTGAGACTTCAGAGAGAAAGCTTGTGTGGCAGTAGCTAAGTCAGAAACTGAGCAATTCCCTCCTTCTGGGTTTTAATGTGCGTGCTGCCAGCAAAAGTTTGACGGTAGCATTTGAGTTCATATGCAGGCTGGCTGTATTCTGGGCACTTCACAGGAATGGGGATGATGGGCTATGCTAATGGAGTGATTGTGCTTTGCTGTTTCTAATGCTTGAATAAAATAGACAAAAATGTACACATACTCTTTCTTTAGCAGTATCATTATTCTCACCTGGTACCATTGGGTTTATTTCTGCCTTAGCTTTCCCCATAAATTAAGAAACAGGATACAGGAGGTGTCTGTACCATGTGAAGTACTCTGAGATCTAGCTATTTCTTCTAAATAAATAACATGTGAAAGTGATAAGTCCATTTTATTTTCTTTAAAGCTTCTTGTCATGGTATCTGTAATATCAGTAATCCTGCCATTCTGTGCAACAGAACAATTTTTCAAGTAATTAACATTAGACTGACAAGTGGGTTGAAAAGTACTCCTAGGCTAGAACAAAAAATTTATTCCAGCCTGCTTTTATGAGTCTACTTCCTTTGTTCAGAATGTGTGAAAAATTGCCATTTTTCAACTTCTTTATATTCTTAATTTTGTTGCAGTGTTTCAGCAAAAGGCCACTCGAGTGACCACTGACAACAACAGGACATATTGCGTCGCCAAGAAGCCCGGTACAGAATTTAATTTAGCTCTTTAACTGCCTTGATGTTTTTCAGTAGAACTAGCAGAGATTTGCTGTGACTTGATTTTGGCTAATTTAGCATCTGTTTTGCCACCTATGATTTATGTCCTTAATGGTATTGCAGCATTAAGAGATCAGATTAAAGAAAGAAGAATAAAAGTTATAGTCCCGTAGGAAAGATTTGTAGAGTCAGAGTTACTTCACATTTTTCTGTTTCCTTCCATCACTGTGATTAAAACCAAAAAAAAGGAAAGACAGGAGGGCTCAGCTGTGCACTAATGCCAGCCATGGAAAGATGGGAGTGTGGGGAGCAACAGTTCTCTCCTGGGTACCCCGAGATCCATGTAAAATTAATTACTTGTGGCAGTCCAGTTGTTATTTGAGTTGCAGCACTTCAAAATGTTACTACTGTAAATTCTGTTAATGGTACCCTAAAATAATTAACAGTGTTGTGTACAAAATGAATGAACACTGAGTGAAGATATTTCCTCCTTCTTCAGTTATCAAATAGCAGGTCAGGATTAAATCATATAGAGCAGCGCGTAATCACTAATTTATTACTGTACTGGGGAACTGCAGTGAAGTTGGAAAGGGAATGAGAAAAAAGGCACTGTGGATATTTTTTATGTCTTAACATAGCAACATTTCCTTTAAAACATCAGAACTCTGGCTGTAGTGATAGAACGAAATGTAGTGCTAGACAGAAATTCTTGTAGGAACTAACACCAACAGAGGATCCATGGACCAGGACAATAGTAATGAGCAAAACGTTCAAGATGCTACTCTGCTGCCAGAGAGTAATGGTACAATACTCATTGATTTGTTGCATCTCTCATTTCTCTCTTTCTACGTTTTTTTGTAGCACACAGAGGCCACACCGACACAGCAACTTACGGCATCGTGAAGCACAACGTCCCTGCTGAACAGGAAGAACTCATCCACTTGCAGGAACAGGTGAAAAAGGGGGAAATTTCTGTGGATGAAGCCCTGGAGAGATTTAAATGGTGGCAGAAGGAAAAAGAGAGACTACAGTCCACTCAACAAGTATGAATCTGAAACTTGTTTCTTCACAGGAATCTTGATCAGAAGTTCTAGAAACAAAGTCTTGTGTTTTGGCTCCTACATGTGAGGTCAGAAATAAGAGTCATGGTTTATCTGCCAATCAGCTCCCAAGGAGCTTGTTGTTTATGGTTCTGAACTTACCAAATGCCCACTTTCACTGCTGTTTAATTACTTGAGAGACTTTCTGAATTTACTTTGCCTGACTTCAGGTGCTGTTGCCTTTGGTTAAAATCCCAAGTAAGTTAAATATGTTGATCTTCTAAGATTTGTGTTTGAAACTGTTAGGTGATGCTTAGGTCTCTGTATCTGTGAAGAAACCACAAACCTTATGTCACCAAATGAGCTGAATGTGCTATTGAGCAGTGCCAACTAACAACAACATACCTATATCAAGCATATATTTATTATAGTCAGTTAATATATACCAACTTACACCAGGCTTATGCATATCTGAAAATGTTGAATATGCTTAGTGGAATTCAGAACTGTTAACAAGCCTCTTCGGCTCCTTTGTATTCAATGTATGGAGTAAATTGAGGTGCATAAAAACAGGATTTACAAAAGCCCACACACTGAGTCACTGAAAGAACTGCATCAAAGCTGCAGGCTATGGAGAGGAGGTTTGTTAATTACTTCTAAAAAGACACATGGAGGAAGAGGTTATGCCCTCATTTTATATGAAGTCATGCATTAAGAAAAATATTTTGTTGTTATCCTTTCAGTCATTTAGTACAAAGAGGAAAACCAAAGCTAGTCTGCTGTTTTGCAGAGTGGGAGAGCTGTCAGATGCTGCCAACAAGGAGAGATTAAATGCTCTTTGTGTTTGCATCTACTGAAGAAATAGTCTGAGCTTAGTCATCACAGTGGAACTTAACAGCAGAAGTGCAAGGGCCTAGAAGAGTTTAGCAGCCTGGTTCCTGGCCTGGGCACCAGGAGCATGGCACTAGCACAGCAGTAGTGCAAGAGTATGGTGGATGCCCCTTTCCAAATCCATCTGCAGCCAAGCACACAGATGAATTGGGGATATTGCCCTATCAGTCAGGAGAATTTCTTGTGGAGGAAGATGATACAGCTTAGTGCTGCTAAAATGGCACAGATTAGAAAAGTCTTTTTTTTCCTTGCTAAACTATAAGATTGCTGTATTTCAAGAAGGATTTACTTGGCATGTTTTTACTGCTCCAGAGAAAAAGCTACTTTGTAGTGGTCATTTATGCCCTGCACTGCATGTGTGACTTTTCTTTGGTTTTGTTCCTTTTTTTTTGGTTTTGTTCGTTTTACCTTGGTTTTGTTCCACAGAAAAGTCTTTTGTTGTTGCCCCTCTATGAACATGGTGAATTTACTTCATGCTGTCATTGCAGTTGCATTGTCTTCACTTGGATTTTTGAGGAAAAATTGCTTGTCCAGAACAAAAAAAAACAAAGCAAAACAAAACACACCCAGAACCCCAAGTCTCAGTAATCTAATGCCAGAATCAATGTAACTTACTGATGGGGGGAAAATTCCACAAGACTTAAGTATAAATGCTAAAGTTATCATCACAGACATTTTTCAGTCTTTAAAAATTATTTTCCTGGAGAGAGAAGCTTGGTGTTCAGAATGCTAAAGAATTCAACTTTTTGTAGTCACTCATTATTTTTACAGTAAACTTCCATTACTGCTTTTTGCTGCTGGTTTTATGCTTGTTTTTTACTTGAAGGAAAAAGTGCATCACCCTAGAGACACCACTATTGGAAACAGACAAGAAAATGAAAATCTGAATGGTAAGTTGCACTTTTTCTGCCTTTTAGAACTATGATGCCTTGAACTGTAAGTATATTGTAAAGGTCCAATCCAAAGCCTTTTGGATCAGGCATTGAATTTGTAAGGATTTCTGTATCTGACCACATTTAAGTTATGGCAGCATAATCAGGCCTTCAGCAGAGTCAAGATTTCATCCCAGAAACAAACTCACTGAGAGTTAATGGGGCAGAAAATTTACCAAGCCTCTGTGGCTCAGCTTTTCTGTAGCCCATTTCCTACTGCATCATCACAATTAGGGTTGATGGTTTCTTTAGAACAATTTGCTTGATGACTTCAATATTTTATTTGTAAATCAGCCATCAATTGGCACTTGCAAATCCTTGATGAACTTTCCACTGCTACAGCAGTTTTTATGAGTATTGTGAGTCATTAATTAAAAGTGTACCATTTGTCATTCAAGATGCCTTTTCCCTTTTGGGGGAAAAATGGGACTTTCGGGGTTGTCTTGTGTATGACCAGCAGGTGGACTCAATGATCATTGTGGATGCCTTCCAATTCAGGATATTCTATGATTCTTTGTGATTGAATGTAATTTGCAACAGTATAAATCATTTTCATTTCCTAGAAACTGTTTTCTCTTGTTATGAAAGGAATATATTAAGTGGTATTGATTTTAGGCCTATGATTTCTGTAAATTCAGTGCATGTGCTGAAATGAAAATTAGTGTTTCTTTTTTACATTGGACTTAGTACCATTTGTATACTGCTATTTAAAATTATCACCTAAATGTGTTATTTCCTTACTGCAAAAGAGAAAAATAATCTACAGTACTGCTTTCATTATTCTCTTACACATCGTTGTATTTACGTGGACTTGTGAGATACTGTAATTAATTAAGGGAAATTCTTGCTGGCCCAGTGGCAGCTTTGCAGTCCAGATATTTCAGCATTAATATCCTCTGTGGCTGGTAGCATCAAGAGCCTTCACAAGGCACTCAGAGCCTAAGGGCTTGGGATCACTGCATTTGTACCTACAGCCTGTTTTCTATGGGCAAGGCAAAGCTCATGTCAACATAGAGGTGATTCTTGGAAAGTAGTTGTCTGGGGTTTTCTGAGGTCAGATCAATCCTGCCTGTGTAGCTGTCCTCCCTCTCCAGGGTTCATTTATTGAATTGTATCAGCAGAAATGTAGTATCAACACCAGAATTGTAAGTTTTGTGAAATTATCCAGTAACTCAGATAATGATCACTATGTTCCCTTCTGATCTTAACCTGTTTGCCCTCTGTCACACTGTTGATGTCCTCTGGTGCATATAAATCAGCGGCTTAGCACTACAGAAATGCGGTGGGAAGAATGATTATGGAGGCCCCTGTCTTGTCCAACTGCACTTTACTATCAAATATTTCAGTGCTTGAAAATAAGGACTTCCTCTACAGCTGGTGGCATAGTGAGGGCAAGAATTAAGAAGGATCTCAGTAAACCAGTACCTAAGTCCAGACAGAAATACGTTGCTTGGAACAAAAATTACAATGATTTTCTTTTCTCCTTCAAAGTTCCTAAGGAAAGCAGACAAGAAAGCGTTAATTTGAGAGACTTGTTTTTTTCACATGCCATTTAATAAAGCAGTATATATGAATGTTAGCAGTCTTTAGATTTGTTTAAAGAATTCTAGTTTTTACATCTGTATACAGACTCTCCATTCTGTACCATTAAAAATATGGGCCTCCCTCTCCTGATTCTGTGTTTGAAATAAGGATTTGCATAGTCTTTTTCATAGACAGTTTTTGAAGTCTTGATTGAGGATTTAAGGAGATCACATCAGAAGCCTGGTAGGAAAGGAATTTGCTTTTATTTTAATGAGAAAAGAAAATATCTCTTATAAATTAGTGTGGAACATAATTTTTAGTTTCTTGATAAGTTTGATCTTGCTTCCCTGTAATGAAAGTTATTAATGAGAGTGGCACTTGGTTCAGTCTTCCATTATCACATTTGATGCTATCGCAAAGTTCATGTCTCAGTTTGCAACAGTTTAATATATGACTGAGTAACACCCCAAAAAAAAATCAAAGCAAAAAGTTCTGCCACTCTTGGAGTGAAATATCTACAAAATCTTATTTTAAGAATAACTCAATAAGGCCTAGAATGTTCATTTGCAGAAGGTACAGGCACAGACAATGGTTTAACTCAAATATACAAATATGTATAACATACATATGGTCTGACCATATCTTAGAAAAGACTAAATGAAAGGTAAGTGGCCTGCTGTGGAAAGGTCAGAGCTTTTTCCACAGGGATCTCCCCTTTAACCATTTATTTCTTAGCTATTAAAATCAATAGGTAGTTACACTGAAGTGGTCTTCATATCCAAGGACAGTTTTACTAGCTGTTGCTATAGACTGTTTAATACTGACCTGCTCCTGTAAGGCACTGTAAGTAGCCAGGTCATCCACTGCAGTAAAGGCATCCTCCACAGAATTTCTTCTTCCAGATTTTGATTTCCAAATTTGCAGATGCCCAACCAGCTGCCAAAGACCAAATCTTTTTCCCAGCTTCATCCAAAAAAACCACTCAAAAGAGCACAATGCACCTTTTCCGAATTGGCAGGTTATTGATTACATTCACTATCCTAAATGTCTGGCTTCGTTCCTCAGCCCTCATCAGCAACTCGTATTTAGTCCAAGTTGCTAATAGATTGCTTGTTCATCAGTTGATACCACTCCGGCTTGAAGGTTGTGTCTAAGCAGAGTTCTTTGAAAACCCAAAAAAACCAGCTCTTAATTTTGGGCACAATAACCAGTTTCTGTTGTCTCTGCATTGTCAGTAGAAGATGAACAAAGACTTTAATTTTGACATTTCGATCCATGGGCATTCAAACTCCTTCAGTCAGCCCAGTTAGCAAAGTTGAAATAACTTGGGATCCTGAAGCACATACAAGCTTTTGTATGTGTGGAGAGTGAGGAAGTCATAGAAAAGCATCTTTTTTCTTCATGACTTCAACAGTATGCATTTCAGTTAGGACCTCTAGTCTTTAAAATACTTACTCGTTGGTAGTTTACAATACCGTCCATTGGACTTGTGAAGCTACACCTTTAGCCTGGCATAATTCCAGTTTCTTAAGTATTCTGTAGCTTCACTTGATGCTCAAACTTAATATCGAGAAAATAACAAAAATCAGTTTGCTGCCTATTTGTCACTGAGTCAGGTGTTCATGAGGCAAGCTCACAGTCACACTGTTGACTGAGGAGTTCACCAAGGCAATGAATATTTGTGTACCCCTCAGCCTCTCTTAATTGCCAGCCATAAAGACCAGACATGCTGTTGGGAGTAAGATTTGTACAAAATCCACCTCATGTCATTCTCCCACACAACACCTGCTTATTTTTGTGGATGTCTCTTGCTCCCCTGCTCCCAGGGACCTGTGTTGTCTTCACATTTGAAGTAAAACACGTAAGAAATGACTCATCCTAGGTATGTATTTTCTGAATTATTCAACTTTGAAAGACACTGTGCACCGACTTAACTTACTGATACAAATGACTATTGCTTGCATCTATTTCTTTTTAGTCTTCAACTAGGAGCCCAACAGACAAGGAACATATACCTAATTAACTGAGGTAAGAGCACGTGAATGTATGTGTGCCACACCCACTCACAGACATATTTGTCATGGAAACTAATGCTTGTGGAAGTACTTTCCATCAGAGTGCATTCATGTGATACTACAATGGAAGTGCAGCTCAGAAGTTCTAATTTCACAAGTTAAACCATAATCATCTGTCTGGTTTGTCTTAGAACTTTTTATCAGATATCAACCTGTTCTTGCTTAGTGCAGAGCAGATTAGCAAGAAATTTAGGCACTCAGCTAACTTGTGGGCGCAGTTGAAGAGAGTTCCTGTGAGTTATTGCAACTAATGCAGTTGATGCAACTAAAAGCTTATTAGAGTCTAGTCCTACATACTGATTTCACACACAGATTCAAACATACTGAATGAATTTGAAAGCTGTGGAGGCAAGGATATGTCCAAATGAAAATCCTGGTTTTCTAACTCCTCTAAAAATAGTCATGCAACCTTTCTTATGCATGGAAGGATGACTGCCATTAAAAATTCAAGGCTAAGAGCGAGGATGTCAGCATTCTGCTAGTGTATGTGAAAACCTTTTTCCTTGAGATCTTTACCAAATTCCCAATTCCTTGATTTTCTCAGGTACTGAAATTTTTCAGACAAGAACAGTCTGTGCTGAACAGGTTCAATAGTCGGAGTTTGATTTTCTTCTTCAGTCTGCTTTCCCTCAGATGAGCTTAGGATCTGAAATTTTTTGAAACTGAACTGTAACGTTTTAGATATGAGGAGTATTTGTGATTTTGCACTATTAGAGTTTCAAAAGGGATTAAGTACTATTTGTTCACAGTAGCAAAACGATGCAATTTATTCCTTGAGAAAAATGTCATTTTAAAGGCTTTGTTAGCTAAGTTATTTTCACTTGGCAAAGTTGGAGAGGCAAACTGAATCAGTGTTGCACTATTGCAGTGGAGAGTTTTTTGGTACTGTAAGTGGATTATCTTCAGTGAGGTCATTGTAAAGGAGTGGGCAGTTGCTTCTTGTGAGAACTGTGTTTCCATATCTCATTTCTGGAGCCAGCTGCCCACCTGCTCACTGGAGTACATTGTCCACACCATAAAACACTAGGTATCTCCTCTGCTGCTGCTTACCCTCTAAATCACTTGTTCAGGCCTCCCTCTTCCCTTTTTCATTAGAACTAAAAAATTAGTCTTATGACATGAGCTGAGAATGAAAAACTATCACTCCTTCGAGAGGCAGTTTAAGTCCTACATGGGCATTCCTGACAGCGCTGTTTCCTTGAGCGGAGATGAAGTCACCTGCGCTTAATGAGGAAAAAAAAATCTTTGAATTTCAAAAGCCTCTGAAGGTGGGAAAACTATTAAAAAAAAAAACAAAACCACAAAAACAACAACAAAACAAAACCAAAAATAACCCACCAAACACCTGGGTAATAACAGAGATGCTTATAAATTTCAGATTGCTGAAGTGAGATGAATCACGCAAGGGGAGATACCCTTGGGATCAGAATAGGTGATTTCTGTCACCTTTAGAAAATCATTATGTGGGAGAGAGAGAAGGTGAATTAGATGTGGGAGAACTTGCAAATACGATTTATCCAGCACATTCAATCAATTCTGTTTGTGAATTATCCACATCAAACTCCAAGGTTCTCTGCTTCTGCAAATTACGGCCGTTCTACAGCTTTCTTGCAGTTTTCTGTCTTCATACTTGTTCGGTGTGACCATTTCTTTAATGACTAATTGCAGGGACATTTTTGAGTGTTTGTTACAAAAAATTGCAGATAACATTAAAGACCTACCTTTCTATTGCTAATATTTTGACCCTCCAAACAGCCGAGTCTCCAACTCCGGTGCAAAGTTCTTAACTGCCTTAGCTCATGTCTACCCACAGATCATCACATTTTCCTTATGTAAGGTGGGAGGAGAATAATGGAATTGTGGATCTGAAGGAACAGACTGGTTTTGATTCTCTCATACTCATTTCAACAAACACAGTCTTTGATTTTATTCTAAAGAAACATGACCCAGTCTATTGAATAACAGGCATTTTTCATTATTTCTTGTAGTGCAGCTCTTCAGCCAGCCATGCATCAGTTTCCTCTGCTTGGCATCCCACACGTCTTCCAGCTGTGCCCTGACAGCCTCAGGCTCCAGCCCCTCCTGCTGCGACAGAGCGATCATTGCTGCCCTTTCAGCATCTTGGAATCTCTTGCCTGGGCCAACTCTAGAAGAAGACCAGTATCACTAAAGCAAAATTAATAAGATTTCTTGTAAAGTCAGCACTGAATTTTACATCTTTTCTTTGCCTTTTTTTTTCGCCCCCAGAGATGACAGCTGAAAATTTACATAAATACGTGTTGCGTGCCTTGGTTAATAATTTTTAAATCATTTCAATTTTTCTATCACGCTTGATATTTGTTTAAAAGCAGATTTTATACACAGAAGAGGAATATTGTGAAAAGTTATGAAGATTATAACATGATAATAAATAAAATTTTGGGTTTCCTTTTTGTTAAAAGATTCTTATATTAACTTTGTGTAAAAAGTTGTCTTTCCTGGGAAGAATAATTGTACTCCATCTCTAGCTTAAATAATTGTGCTCACAGTAAAGATAATTTCTTAAGCCAAACTATGTAAATCAGTACTAATTATCTACTAATGCATTAAAATGATTACAAGAATTTGGTTTACAAGGAAATTTTGTTTAGTAAGTTGCCTAAGGTAAATAATACTCAGAACAAAACCAAAACACTCACTACTGCATTAATACAGCAAAAGCAAAGGAATAAATGTGGTTATTAGGTATTAATGCTGTGCACTCCCATAGTGTTATTCTACAAAATTTAAGTGAGCATGTGATGATATGAGTATGCAAGATGACTTGCCCTATTTCATGCACACACACACAAAAAAAATCTCCTAACTGTAAATGAATTTTTCTCCTTAACTACATGTTAATGTGACACCCAAATTTGGAAGAGGGGAGTGGATTTGATGTTCGAGCCCTCAAGGCTTATATTATTTTTCCAGTTTCAATAAGTTATTGTGCCAAGTGAACCATTAGAAATAAAAGTAAGCCAAAAAAGACGATGTTGGGATTTTAAAATAATGACAGAATCTTGAAATCTAGAAATCTAGATTTAGACTAATTAAAAATCTATTTTAAGTGGGTTGATTAAACATTTTCAGGAAATTATCTGTTCTCTGGGGGAGAACTCACGTTTCTATTAAAAACACTCCCACAAATACTGCAGATCTATTGCTATGAAGTCATAAATATTCAGTGACTGCTGTATTAGTGTGGCAACATAGCTTTGTGTTCCATACAGAGCTATTTGAACCACAGCAAAAGCCTTGAAGTGTATAATGTATTCCAGAGCTGGAAATACAGTCAGTGCCTATGAACTGAGGGGCATGAGGCTGGGCAGGAGAGAAGCTGTGATGGTTTAAGACTTACATGGCCATATGGAAATGGGAGTAGGGAGAATCATTTGGAAATCTAAGTAAGTATAAGCTGTTATTTTCCTTTAAGAGGTCCCTATTTCTCCCCTCAAAAACATTTATGCTTTTAGAAACCTAGGTAGTCAGTGTATCCCCTAACAAGCATTCCTGAGAAGCCGAGATATAAGTGAAAAGAGAATACAAATAATGAAAAGGTTCTTCATGTCGGTACCTGGTGTCTTTTCTCACATTTGTGGCTTGTTTCTGTAGCAGAGGAGATGAAGGGCCCTTTCTTGGGAGGAGTCAGTCCTCAAACCTCCAGGCAGGACCCAGGTGCTCTCTGTGCTGCCAAGGGAGAGGCAGTGGCCCAGTGGCTCCTTTGCTCCAGTGAGAAGGCACCTGGAAAATGCAGGGATTTGCTGTCAATTGTCAGAAACTACAAAACTGGAAATTTACAAAAATGGAGCACAGACAGTTACATCAAGGAAACACTATGGTTTTTCCTGGGGAAAAATAGAGTGTAACAATATAGCAGCAGTGCCAAACACACAAAATAAGCCAGAGGGTAACTCCCCATCGGGAAGTAAAAGTGTGCTCTGTCTATGTGTGTGCAAGTATTTGCATCTATAGTGCATGCTGTGATACTCCACAACTTCCAGCCCTGGGGAGTTTAGGATTACCCATAGCAAAGCAACTCCTGTTCTCTGCTTTTGCTGCTTCATCCAAGCCCAGCTCTAGGCATCCCCAGTGCAGTAGCGCCAATGTTACAGATTTCAGCAGCCCTGATTTACGATATTTTCAGCTCCTGCATCTGGGACAGCTGCCTGTCACAGAAGTACAGCTGTCCTACAGAGGGCAGAGTAGTCTCAAAAGGATGTAAGATATTAATAGGGAAGACGTGCAGTGTCACTTTAATGAAGAAATACTTTTGCTACGCTACAGATTTGCTTGCTTTTATTGTTCTGATCTCCACTGACTCCTATTAATGTAGACCCCCCCCAAAAAAAAAACCAAAACAAAAAACAACAAAAATAACAAGCAAACAAAAAAACTCCCACCAAATTCCAGATCAGTTGTTGTCAGTCCACAAAATCTTCCTGAAAAATTCTATGTTATCCATACCAATGTAATTGGTATGCTATTAAATTCAGCAATGGCTAAGCAGCAAGTTTTGTTCATTTGGTTTTTGTTTACACACACGCAGAATTCCCACCCACCCAATAATTTAAGGCAGCCAAGCCAAAGCCCCAAAGAAGAAATGAAAGGATGGAAGGATGGATGCTTTTTTTTTTTTTTTTCCATTCTCCAAGGGGAATTTCTGAATCTGTTCTTCTACAAAAATAAAAGCATCCCTTCCCACTCCTCTCATATTCAGTTCACAGTTTGTTTTCTGCTGCAGGATTTCTATACATTTCCTCAAGGTGTGCCACTAAACTTCAGACATATTTATGAACAGAACTCCAACACAAGAGAGGTCCTGAAGTTTTGCTAATGAAATGTGCTTAACTAACTGAGAACATCTGCAAGTGCCTGTTTAGCAGTGCACAAATGATTAAGCAAATCACAAGGGCCTGGAAGCCTAAGTGAGGCAAGATTCCTTTTTTAAGTGCCCTGAAATACTGGCTTCATTGTAAGGTAGGGGATTCAGTAGTCAGCCCATCAGCAATCACTCCGCTCTACACTTCCAGCTGCCAGCATTTATTCTATTAAACTTCAATAATTCACTCAAAAATAAATACTTTTAACATGGTGACATCCAAGAGAAAGAAAACCATACAAAGACATTCACAGCAACTGCAGTTACCAGCAAGTTTCTCTGATCTGTCAGGAAGAGCCTCATTACAGGAGAGACTTCAGTGGGTCATCAGTGCTCAAAGATTGTCCACTGTTTGTTGAGGTAACTTACCATTGAGATGTATCCTGTTATCCATGAGGGGGTGGTATGGCCTTGCTGGATGTTGATCCTTATGAAAAAATATTTGTAGAATTTTAACAATAGTATAACATACAGCAGGCTGAGAATCTAAAATCCTGCCTTCATTTTATTAAAGAAGCTATAATCTGTGCAGGAATGTAAGTGATGCAGAAGATAGATTTGGGCCTTGGTAGGAAATGTCTACCATGGTAAGAGCAGGAGCAAAGCATCAAGAGTTGTCCTGACAGTCCTCAAGGGGATGTGAATAACAGAGAGGGGAAGGACCACGTAGACTGACTGCTCATCCCCTTTGTTTACTGTAACCAGTTTTCTTACTGACAAACTTCAGAGTCATATTTCAGTAATTCAGAAGTGAGTCATTCCAGAAACAGGCCCCAAGACAAACATGCCCAATCCCATGCCACTAGCTACGCTGGCATGCAGTAGCTGAAATTAAGAACTGCATCAAGAAAGCAGGGAAGAGTTAAATGGATACAGAAAACAATGCCAGGGAAGCAATAGTCTGTTTATGCTGGACAAGAAATCAAAAGACCTCTACCAACATTATTGCCAACTCTCACCAGTAGCTTCAAAGGCTTGGATGAGCCTCTTCTTACAGAGGAGAAAACCAAGGAATCAGTAGGCATTCAACACAGGTGAAGAATCCATTGGGATTGTCCAACACTGATGCTCCCTGGTTGGTATGGTATGCAGTGCAAAGCAAAATTGAAAAGTAAAAAATACATATATAAGCTGCAATTGTTTGCAGATGCAAGTGACACGCAATACTTGCTCGTACGGGATATATAAACCATATCAGTTGTCTAAAGAAAATAAAAGCAAGCATGGAAAACCTTTACTAGAAAAAAGCTTAATGTTGGTATCTGTACAGAGAACGCACCTAGTCTGATAAAAGAAAAACAAAATTTACAAAAAGCGGCGTTTTTTAATCAGCCAGTTTTAAAGTTCATCTATTGTAAGGCTAAGATGCCTCATTACGAACTTGTGCTTTCAGTCCTGGCAGAAGACAGGCCAGAATATTTCACCCCAGGGCACTAAACTGTGAAGCTTGTTGGGTTACAGCAACTCTTCAGAAAGTAACCTCAGATCCAGTGCATTTCAAGGCAAGAGACACAGGTCTAACAATTATCTGAAGGGGGGTTTTCCTAGCATGGATTTCCGTATTTCAGCCACCTTCTCTGGCATTTGCAATACCTTGCCCTGCTAGATTAAGTGCTGTTATCAGAAGTCTTTTCATACAAAGATTTTTCCAGGCAAAGGAAAAAAAACCCCAAACCTTTGAAAACATCCTTTCCCTTCTTAAATTGAGATCACAAAGCAGACTTTGGTTAAACTTTGCTGTAGTTCTTGAAGTTACCACACACAGTTCTGCCTGCAAGGCATGGGCTGGAACACACCATTGCTGGTGTCAGGGACCATAAGGTAGCA
The DNA here is from genome assembly GCA_035583135.1 of Lophotriccus pileatus. Classification (NCBI taxonomy): domain Eukaryota; kingdom Metazoa; phylum Chordata; class Aves; order Passeriformes; family Tyrannidae; genus Lophotriccus; species Lophotriccus pileatus. The sequence goes on from JAWWES010000133.1 coordinate 23,464,740, forward strand.
GTAAATAACTGAACAAACAGGACTATGGCAAATAACCACACTTCTCTCGAAATATCACATCAGTAGGTTTATATACCCTTTTTCACCCAAATCTGACTTCAGTCCTAGACATCAAAGGAATGCAGGCACCCAAACAAGCCACTCTGGAAGTGAAAGCCTGGAAGTCTGGTATACAGCCTGCACTATTTTTGCATCAAAGTCCCTTTATACATACAGGAATGTTTCAGGGCATCCTTCACATTCCCCTATGCCACAGAACTGTTGAGAATAAACTTTGAATACAGCAGGAAAGGTAATTATGATAAAAAATAAATTTAAAAAAAATCAGGAGCCATGAAAACCCATGGTTAGGCTATGAACTCGAGCTGCTTTTAGTCTAGCAATTTCCCACTTGCCCTTAACCAGACAAGCAAATAATACCAGCAGCTGCCAGCCACCAAACAGAGCCCACGTTGGCTGCCATTCTCCCATGTCATAGTTCTGGGTCACAGCACAAAAGGGCAGTATGGAGAGAGACAAAGGAGACTGAGAACTAGAAATTATTTTAGGCAAGGGGTAAATTGCACCATTACCACAAGGGGGAAGCCTCCATTTAAGTTAAAAACTCCATCAGAGACAATAACAGCCAATAACTTACATTAGTCTTCTATTTTAGGGTGGATTCAGTGAATCTGTAACCACAGGATGCACTAAATTAAGTTCCTGATGTTGTCTCTACTGATTAATTAAATGCCTTTGGAGCCAAGAAAATTTCCTCATTAATATCAACACTGTAAAAAAAACAAACCAAAAAAAAAAAACTCACACACATTTTTCCAGCCGTAACACACTAAAAACTTTGGGATTGATATAGTACACAGGTGGCACAATAGGTAGTACAGGGCAATCCACAAACTGCAATGCATATTTTATGTTGCACAAGTTCCACTGCCTCCCTGTTCAAGAGTTTCAATCTCACTTAATGTAGGAGGCCCAACAGTGGTACAAGTGCTCTAGTAAGCAAGAGTGACCAAAAAGTGCTGAAACCAAAACAGGTGAGAAAATTCTGCTCAGTTTTACAGAGCATCCTTCTTTCCTTAATCCATCTAATAAAGTTTTTATCATACCTGACCTGCTTTAGTTTATTAAGAAGAGGCTAAACTCACACTAACTCCTGTGGGAAAAATGACTGAAGTATTTTTATTTCTCAGTATTAGACACCTGGGTAACCCCAGAAAGAAGGAAGAGAAAGAGGCAGCAGCATTCTTCTGGTCTAATAATTTCGGTGCCATTTAAGCATTTAAGCATTGTCACATCATTTCTTATTTTCTTCTGCCCACCATAAATAGAAGTTTACAAGATGTGAACACACCAGAAAAGGAATCTCGGGGAAATGTACATTATAAAACTTCTCATATAGGATTATTTAATTTCTGGATACTTTTTGTTCTTATTTCCTGCTAAGTGAGCTTGAACACTGAATTCAATTGCCGTCACACAGTATGCATTTCCTCAATTTTTGTGGCTTTTATTTGTTTGTTTGTTTTGCCCAAGTGTCATTAACCAGATCTTGCATTCTATTTCTGAGTGTTGATCTGATTACAGTTCCTATTTCTTTGCCAGTTTTACATACTAGATGTCAGGTCTGTGTCTAACTGTATGCCTTTCAAACACATGCAAGTTAAACAAAAAAAACTGCACACTGAAGGCATTTCAGAGTAAAAACACACACTGTTTGCAAAATTAAGCTGAGATCAGGGTACTAACAAAATCAGCTCTCTAGAGCATGGGTCGACATCTCAAAACAGCTCAAGAAAGCTACACTTCTGCTCATGCCCATCCTTACCCCAACAAACATCAGCTATTTTGAAACATATCACTTCCTACAGCCCAGTGCTGTAAAACATGATTTTGCCTTGTAAGGGCAAGTAAGGTATAGGACTATTTCACAAAACAAGGCAAGCAAATAACTTTGTGGATCCAAAGCAGGCTCCCTTCCTCCTCTCAAATGAGACAAGTAGCTTAACCCCAGCATGAAAGGTGGTGTTTAAACATCACTTGTGCTGGAGTATTTCCTCCAGATCTACCTTCCGCACTTCAACCAGAGCAGTGACTGAGCTGTCATTAGTCCCAGCTTAGGATGGGGGTTAACTGGATAAAGGCTGAAATACAGTGACAAATTTCTGATGTTTAAATGCCAGAAAAAAACCAACAACTTCCCATTTGCAGCACAGATCAGCTAACACTTGCAAGGAGAGATTTGGCTGTTCCAAATATCATGTCTCCAGCCACAATACTATTGGTCAGTTTTCCAGGCCTGATGGTCACTGTCATCCTGAGATTCTTCTTCTCTCTAATTCACCTTTGAATGCAAGATGTATGACTTGCACCAAGTAACCCAGATTGATAGCTAAAACTGTAAAAGCTCATAATGTGTTTATGACGCTACTGAAGAAAAGCATAAATTTAATCTGCATAACCTATCTGACCACTGTCCGACTAAAGTTAAAGCAAGGTTTGACCAGATTTTGTATCATTACAGCAAGCTCCATTTCTCCAAGCTAATTTAAACACCCCCCTTATCTTTCAGCAAAGAATTGGAAAAATTGCAGTGGTGTTCCTGAGGAGACACATGACTTGAATTGCATGTGTAAGAACATGTGCATATTCTGTGCCACCAAAAGCAGGGTGAAAAGAAAGTGTTTTACCATGGGGAGGAGATTGGTTTGGTTCACTTACCAGGCTATTAATTCTAAGGTTACAGAGTAAACCTCAATCAAGAGCACAAGATACCTGTTTTAACAGGCAGCTGACAGAAGGCATGTGAGATATCACACCATTTTCCACAGAATACAAATTAGCATGAACCAGAATCAAGGCTAATGAGATTAGATAGGGCTAGAAAAAGTTATGCACTGTGGGGAAGCATGTAAGTCCCCTAGTTCAAAGGAGGCCACACAATACTCTTTGTTTCTCTCCTGCTTGATCTTGGTCAAGCACTTCCTGCACCTGTAGGAAGAGCTGAGCCTAGTACCCCCTCCTCCCTTGATTGCCTCGTATCTTAGACTGGTATATGCCTTGAGGAAGGAAAGCCAATATCCACCCATATACTTCTTACATCTCCCTTCTGCTTGGTTGCCTACCCAGAAGGACATGCCTTTTCCCCAGAGCAGGCCAGCCAACCCTTCTGCAGCCACACAAGAGATTTCCTTTTTTATTCTTCTTTTAACTTCTGCAAGCCATCTACAGCCAAACCAGAGAGAACAACAGCCCAGAGAGAAACCAGTTCAGTGGTGGGAAACACTTTTTTCCCCCTGTGAATAAGGCTGCAGATATCATCAAATTGAACAGACTAATGAAACATCCGCATGTCTGTTCTGCTTCGCTGACCTAATCTATTTGCTAAACACTTTGGGTTTTAGGATATCAGAAAATCCCATAGTCAGTTGCTTGCTCAGTCTCACACAGCCAAGCTCTCCTTATCTACCAGCTTTCCATGGAGCATTAAGTTAAGCAAGACTCCCTGCACTCACCACAGAAGCTGCAGATTATTTATTCAGGAAACTTAAGCAGACTTTGAAGAACACTGGCAGCCAGGCCATTTTCCCCATTCCTGAAGGGAGCATAGAAGCAAAAATATTTCAAAAAAAATCCCACATTGAGTTCAAATGGCTGGGGGAGTAAAGACCCCTCCATCCTCTTCTCGCTTGTATACCTAATTGTAAAGAACATATTAAAGTGGTGGGTGAGCTGATTTCAAGCCTTCCCTTTCCACCCACAGCTTTTATTGCATTTACCTCTGTTCAATCATTCATTCATGCTCCCTCAGCCACTCACCCACATATATTCCTTGCTGACAGCCCAGCTGCACATATGCATTCAGAATTACAGTAACTGCTTTTGTGTTCCAGTACCGAGAAAATTAGAGAAGCAGTGGGGAGAGAAGGCTCTGAAAGGCTGCACGAGATGGACCATCACAGGTTTACAGCAGACACACATGTAATGTGCCAGTGTTCAAGCTAACTGGTGCAAAGCCACTGAAGCAGCCCCCGGGGACTATTTGCAAAAGCAAGTTGCTGCTAATTTTAGATCCAGAGGCAGCACCAGTAATCATCAAACATGGGAAGTGGGTTTTTCAGAGGAGCTGAAGGCAGCTGAAATTGAAGAGCTCGAACTTGAAGAGCTCAGCCTTAATAGAAGCCTTAATGGAAAAGGCAGCTCCCTCTTATAGTCTCTGAGTTGGAGGTACCCCTGCTCATCCAGCAGATTCATCATACAGGAGTGCTGTGAAAAACCACACCATCCCTTACAGAGACAAAGGCAGCTGCCAGGTTCTGTGTGCTCAGCTGCAGCCAACACTGCCCGTGGCCTCACCAGCATCACACAGCACAAGCCTTCACTGCTCAGCCCAGAGACCCACACTGAACAGCTTTTCTAGGACAGACTCCTGCAGACAGTGCTTCCACTCTGGCTCCATGGATTTTATTCAACCCAAATTCATGAGCAAATACAGGCAAAGGAAGAAACACAGAATCACAGAACAGTAGGGGTTGGAAGGGATCTCTGGAGATCATCGAGTTCAACCCCACTGCTAAAGCAGGTTCACCTACAGCTGATTGCACAGGATCCCATCCACATAGGTTTTGAATATCTTCAGAGGAGGAGACTCCAACAACCTCTCTGGGCAGCCAGTTCCAGTGCTCTGTCACCCTCAAAGTAAAGGGTTTTTTCCCATTCAGATGGAGCTTTTTATGTTGTTACTGGGCACTACTGAAAGGAGTCTGGCCCCATCCTCTTGACACCTGCCCTTGACATATTTGTATGCATTGATAAGATGCCCTCTATCTTTTCTTCTCCAGGCCCAGCTCCCTCAGCCTTTCCTCACAAGAGAGAGGATCAGTGTGATACTTCACATTGTAATAAAGGGTCATTACTGGAGAAATTCAATACAACAAAAATTTAGGAGAGAAAGCAATCATCTTCTACAGATGCTATTGGAACTTCGATACCTGCCATCTGGGCTCACTTGTTTTTTCCTCATGTTCTTCCAGCAGCACTTTCCCCCTGTTCCTTTCAGGGTTCAAGGCAAGCTTCAAGACAGTACTGCCTCACATAGCAAAGAATCCAGCCTACCCAGCAGTGAGCTACAAGAACAATCCTGCAAGAAGTGTTTCAAGCTCTCAGAAACCCTCTTGATGATCTTGGGCATTACTGGCACGACATGATATATGCAACGGCAAAGGGAAGACATGATGGGGCACAGACAAGGAGCATAATAGCAAGAATGACATAATTCCTGTACTTAATCTTCATTATTTGACAGTTCACCATCTCTTCAGGATGAAACCCACAATCTCTTATCAGCTGATGTGCTCAGCTGATTGCAGTGACACAGACTACATTAAATTCTCTAGCAACCCAAGTGTAATAACCCCCACTGCTGCCACAGATTGAAACTGCCATTTTAAATCTATTTGATTTTCTCAGCAGATATGAGTTTCTTATGAATCATTATGCTTCAATCTAGCAGAGGGGTTGGGTTACAACTCAGGCAGATAACCAGCAGAGAACACAAAAGATTGTATAGCAACATGATATGCAAGGCATGGAAGAATAATGATCAGGCAAAGGCTTTCAACCCTAAGTGAATGAAACCAAGCTTCTAAATTATACAGAACATTAAATAAGTACACCAATTTCAAATATGGTGACTACCTGCTGGGACTATATTGCAAAATTTGCTCTCATTTTTAAAGAAGTGAGGAGGAAAAAGAAGGATGATGCTCTTGCCATTAAAGCCCCAGCTGAGACTTGGGCAGCAGGGCGCATTATCCAAGCGCAGCAGCTATTGCATGTGGCTTAAGTCTATACTGTGATTACAAGATGCCAAACGGATTTTTATCAGAGGGTCCACAGCAAGTGCAAGCTGCCACCACATTGGTACAAGAACATGTAACACCTTGGAAGTTTTGTCCTTGGGATTAGTGCTCTCATGTGGGCTGGGAATGCCAAGCTCAGAGTCAACCCCAAATGTCTGTCCTCTAGCACTTTGGCCTCATAGCAGCAATTCAGGCCCACTCTAAGGCATTCAAATCTGGGTGTACTGTAGGAAGAACTAAGCATCCATTAGGGATGCAACACCTACAGGTTCAATACTGAGAAGCTGACCATCATCAGGCCTACAATCATATGGAAATCTAGCCCTCTCAGGTCTCTTCAGTAATTAGCCATTTCCACCTACCTTCTAAAAAGCATAAAGCTGCTAAAATAGAAAGCAAGGCTAAGAATTAAGAGCATTACAACATATACCAGATGTCTTGCCAAGGACAGAGAATACCAGAAAACCTGAACCAAAAGTTAAAAGCTTCTTTTTATGATTATTCTACCTTAAATTGTTTACTTGTTGCTGAAACATGTAGCACTTTAACAGCTGGCTGCATTGCAAGGATGGGTGAATTCATGTTACCCACATCCACTGCAAGCCTCCTAGAGTTTCATTTTTCACTGTGAAAGGCATCTAGCAAATATGAGGTATTTCCAAGCAGCAACAGGGGAAGTAAATAATAAGGAGAGCTCTCTTCAGATGGTTTAAGATATTTAAATAAATGAGGCTTAACAGCCATTTGTTTCAAAACTACTGTTGCCAGTGATTAACATGTTGTAACAACTCAGCCTGGGGTTAATCTCTATGGGCAGACGAAGAAACATTAACCTACACTGTTTGTTCATAATTTTTCAACTGAAATTTCATAAGATACTTTGGGATGCAGTAGCCTCTAGAGGTCCCATGTAAATTAATTTTTTTTTCAAGTATCCACAACCTGAGGAGAGAGGGCTTTAAATTATTACCTTGCATTAGATGAAATGGCTTCTCATTATGCCCACTGCAAAATGTGAATTAACAAAGAAGCATCAGTATCTGTGCTAGCAAATTATTTTATAATGAATCATATTGTCAGAGACACCCTTTGCTTTCTCTCACCTACATTCACACAACTGCTTTATGGTAAAACCAGCACAGGCTTGCCTTATCAGAGGAGCCTGTGCCTTGCAAGGCCATGTTGATGAACGTATCAGAAGAATTCAGACATATGCAAGATTCAGGCAGGCGCTTGGGAGGAGAGGAGGAAGGAGGGAGTTTGAATGTTTGGGTTTTTTAAAGCACTAATATATGAGGAAGTGGAGTGCTTCAGCAGTGGGAACAAAAAATGGATGATGCAAGAAGTTCTCCCAGTCTTAAGGTCTGTAAAATAAGCCCAAAAAATATTTAAATTATAAAGAAATGGAGAAGGCTTAACTCAGCAGATATAACTGCACTTGTCAGTCCCAAGACTAGATGTGAAAGCATAATTTATGATTAACATTTTAGCTGATGCATTTTTTGTTAGTCTCAGTACTCATCCAGATAATATATCTGCTCAACATTCTTTTTTAATTTTGGCAAATCGGTTTTGATCAATAACTGTCTTGCTAATAGGCAACTTCCTAATTGGCATCACAACATCACAAGCTTTAGCTTCTCGTCAGGCTTGGGATGGAGAGCTCCTTCAGTTACAGCTCTTTTCCAAAGTGCTTGCAAGGCCTGCCTAGAATGCAAAATAAAGAGTCACCTGCTCGTCCAGGTCCCATCTGCGCGTTGTGTGGTGAACGCACATTTAATGTATCATTCCAGAAACGTGGGCAGAGCTAATTAGGCTATCTGGGCAGCCTGGGAGTACTGATTACAGAGACCCAGTGAGCTCAGATAACTTCTGACCAGCACTGAGGAGTGATGTTTTGATAAACCAAGCCACTCAATAAGCCTAGAAGAAAGATCCTGACAAACGTCAGGACTGAAATGACAAGGCAACAAAATGCCAGGTTGAGCTCAGGTGTGTTTTTCTTTCCAGTTTGAGTAAATCATACATTCTCCAGGAGCTTGGAGGAGTAACTTTGAAGAAATACTTGACAGTTACTTTGAGTAGATCAACAAGAGATTCTGCTGAATCTGCAATTGTTGCTAAAGCATCAACAAAAATCTTACACTGAAGTAAGAAAATTATGGAGGATAAAGCTGAAAACACACTGTTATTATTAGAAAAAAAAATATAGTTTTCTTTTTGGGTAACATGGTTTAAACCACCTCCACATACAGTCTTCAAAATCTGTTGTTCTTTTCCATGTTTTTCATGTGCAAGTGACTTGCAGATGGGTAATTGTGAAAGGCTGGGAAGGGTTTGCTACTTTTAAAATCAGAAAGTCAAGTAAGAAAGGATAACACCAGAATATGTCTAAAGATACAGAAAGAGTTAACTTGACATGCCTATTACCTGTAACTTCAAAATACAAAAGAGTGAGCCCAAAAGGCAAGCTTGATGGAAAGAAAATACCTACAAATTAGTCACTGTAAGTGTTGCTAAAAATGTAGTTGATGGCACGAATTCACTAATTTGAAAGCATATTTGACATGCATATGTAATAAGAATTACACATTCATAAACATACCCTGGGGCATGCCTCAGCCACTGGACTTGGGGAAAAGGTTGTCTATAATGGATGTTTTATATCTCTTTGCATCACAGTTCTGATATTCCTGACTGTTCTTTAGAGCAATCATGAGATTAGCCTATGGTTATTACCCCACCTCACAGCATGCTAAACCACAGCTATCAGAAGGAAAAGCTAGTTATTAACGAGGCTGCTCTCATTTTATTCTGGAACCAGATGTATACAAGAAGACAACTGTAAGTAAGGAATTCCAAATCTTGTTTAAATTCACAGTATTATTTATGATGAACATCATATTTCAGCCCAGTTTCTTAAATATAAGGGAAACAGCATTTGTAGTTGAAGTAAAATTACAAAGAAAGGAAGACAAAATGAAAGAAAGAAATAACAAATGAATATTACAGACCCTGGTGTTAAATGCAAGCATTCAGATGCTCTTTTGAAATCCATTGGAAGGTCAGAATTAACACGTGGCTTTATTACCAGGTATCAGTGCTGGGAGAGGCATTTTGAAACTGGAGTTTAAGCTCTCCTCCTGCCCCTGCTGAACTAGCAAAACTAGCAGAACTATGGCAGTGCACCACAGAGGGCTCCAGGATACATCAGCTACTTTATCCCTCAACAATAATCAATGCGAAGGAAGCCAAAGAAAAGGCTTAGCAGAACAGCACAAGCAGATCCCATTCAAAGTAAGTGCAGACTTGCAAGGCTTCTTGCCCATTACACTGGATATTTGATTGGTCAGAATACGCCTACACTGAATTTCTTTGCCGTTTAATTTTATGGGTCATGCCCCAGAAGAAAACAGAATCAGGAAATTATTACAGTGAAGCAAATTAATTAAAAGTTACAAGGAGTACCTGTTAAACATTAAGGCTTTTGTTTCTTCTGGATTGACTTCACGCATTTGTTAAGCAATGCCCTCACGCTCGGCCCTCCCTACCTGTTTCCAGCATTATATTACCTCAGGAAGCTGTACTCATGCCACATCTTCCTTAGATTACACAAGTTTGGAAAAGGAATTTTTCCTGTAGGTAAAGAAATGTAGTTGTGGTTGACAGATGTTCTGTTTGTTTTGAGTGCTTCATTTTGATCCCTCTTCTTTCACTAAAACAAGACTAAACATTGTATGGAGCAAAACCACATAAAACATGAGAAATCTCTCATTTTTTTCCCCTTCAGCTGCTATTAGAGTTTTATTAAGGTTTGGGGTATTTAATGATTGTACTTAAAGATATATACACGTCCACAGGAAGTTGATTGACCTTCTAAATAATCCATTATACATAGGATAGCACCAAGTTTGTGTAATTTATTGTAGTAAGGAGGCATTGGAGGAATTCACTGTTTTACTCTACATCCCCAAGTCATGCCTACTCTGCCAAGAGGCCAAAAAACCCTCAATAGGAAGATAAGACAGACTAGTAAATCTTACCCTCTTTATAATAATCTGCTTGTGTAAAAGTGCTTTCAGTAAAATTTGTTATGATTCAGACCCATTTTAGCATCTTTTGAGAAGAAGTGTTTTTAATTATGCAATGTACATACAAAACTGCAGCTCTGTACTGTTTTTCTCATGTAACAATACTTAACTATCCCATCCCCGAATTCTTCATTTTCTGTTCCTCTCATCTAGCTTTTCCAACTAGAATTAGTCTTAACATACCTGCAATCCCTGCTTTTTCCTTTACCCTGATGTTTCATTTATTATTCAAAGGTTACAGCAACACAATATTGCAAGCATGCTTTTCTTATAAAAAGGTCTGTAAGGCACGAGCCAGTATATACATGAAAGTGTCTCACTGGAGCCTTAAGACTGAATCTTTCCCTCTTATGCTTTGGATATTCATTTGTAGTTGTGCAGACTGGCGTAAAAATTTGGCTGTTTTCCTTTAATTTTACTGTTGTATGTAAACGGTAAGGCAGTTGTCTCTTTTTTTAAATCGTATTTTAAAAATCTTTAAAAGACAACAAGTTGGGGAAATTTGCCTAATTTCAGTCACAATTATGGATGTCAGCATAGGGACAAAGATTGTAAGGACATGGTCCTACATCATTTTACTTGTTTTAGAGGTTGCTTTTTTACCTGAGCAAGTGACTAAAGTCTCAGCCTCATTCTGTAAGTGACGTAAGTATTTGATACAAAACCAGTCGTTTGTACCACAGAAGTGTTACTACTGGGATCAGACTCCACCAAACAGAGCTGTACTTCCAGATCATGACTGTCTGTGCCTAAAGTAGTTTACAAGGGAGAAAGGAAGCATTATCTCTGTATTCACATAACTGCCTTCAGGAAAAAGGTAACACGAGAATACAGCATTTATTTACATTTATCAAAACACAGACTATTTCTGCAAATGTAGGTGCAAACTCCCACAATACATTACATGTTCCATTGCTTAGAGGCTAAAGTCCATTTTGAGTACGTATTTAATTTTGCTGCTAGTTGTCCAATTTTCTTTCACCTTTTGTTTTCCTCATAGTAAGAAGTAAGATCATATCAGGTTTAAAATCAAGCACACCTGATGTCCCATTAGGAGAAATGTCAAACTCTCTGTGCTGGAAGAGTAACTGATGGCAAATTTTATTTAATATAAAAATCCCTCTCTGGAAAAACAGGAAAATGCCTGCCCTGTATGAATATGCCCTACTTGTTTGAGATTACAGCCTGCAGCCCAGAGTGCAAGCCATCTCTCTTTTAGATTCACAGCCCTTCAGCCAAAGCCATGGTACTTGCTGTGTGCCAGCTCTTACCCAGCAGTAGCTGAGGAACAAGTGATCTTTCATTTGCCAGGCAGTAAAACCCACACGGAATAATTACTGAGCAACAGCCAACGTGCTGTAAATCAAAAGTTGTTGCAGAGCTATCCTCTCAGAGGCAAAAGATTTGCTGGTTGTGTTTCAAAGATCTGGTCTAGCCTGGATCTGGAGGAGGCCTCATCATGGCATAAGCACAGGTCTCAAAGAATGGACCTTCTCACTGTTTGTTAGGCACCCTGGCTTAAAAGGAACTTGGAATAATGGTCCTAAATCCCACACTTCTAGTAGCTCCCAGGCATCTAAGAACAATGTTGAGTTCTTGAGCCAAACAAATTTTCCCTCTTCCCCTTACGGTTTTCCAAGCCTGTCTGTACTAGTGATAACAGAAGCCACTGGAAAAGGGCAGGAAACAACTGGGATAAATAACAGTAGACACAATGAAAAGGGGATGCCACAAGACAAGACAAGGCCCAGACAAGTCTTCTTCCCCAGGATTTTCACTTCCATGTGAGCTTATTGCACTGAGGTCAATGAAAACAGAACTAATCCCCCTAGACTGCAGACAAGGACCCTGTTATCCACACCACTCTGCTCGAAGAGGAAGGCATCCAACTCTGGTAAGATTCTCAAACAATAAGCCTTATGTCACAGTCTACTCTGAGCAACATGAGCCACAGCATTTAGTAACCTTTCAAAAAGTATGGCCATACAGTAGAAGACAGTGCTTTGGAAAAGTAACTAAACTCATATGGATGAAGAATGATAGACCAAATACTGTGAGAAAACAGCCGATTCCCTACGGAATGTCACTTGGGATAGGTTCGGCAGGTTTGCTCATTGCTGTCCATGTCTGTCCCAGGAAAGAGTGTGGGCCTGTCTGGGGTGACGCTAACCCCAGATCTCCTCACACAGCCAGCTACAAGGGTAGCTGGCTTCATCATCCCATGATGAAGCCAGTTACAACTGGCTTTTCACAAGGGCTTCACTGAAGACAGGGTCCCCATGCCAAAATTTCTTATTAAGAAATGTGCTGTACTTGAGAAATTGCTTCAGATCACTTAGAAACTGGAGAGGTGGCTTGAGAGGTATTTCATAGTTATGGTTTGAAGAGATCCTCATTATCACAGGGTCTGAGTTGTGCCAGGCAGGCATAGCAAGGTGGCTACTGAATCCATTGCCAGGGTGGACAAAATGTCTAAATATCTCTGATATGAACTACACAGAGGCCACAGCAGCCATAAAAAGCCATATTATTTTGTTCAACTGCCTTTATGTAAAGCTATAAAGGATGGAAAACTATTGCCTGCCAGAAGTCAACCATCACCTCTTCCACAACCTATTTACTCTGGTCTGTACAGCAGAACTTCTCCATCCTAATAGCTGTAAATGAAGTAAAACCATAAATTATATTAAACTAAAGTCTTCAACAACTCCATTGTATTTTTACGGGGAATGGCTTCACTTTAGTGTTTAAAAACTATCTGTGACTGAAAATGCCACTGTTTCCAGCTAAATTAGTGTTATTTTTCCGAGGCGAAATTAACCTTCACTCTAATGAAACTGAATCCACTGACACTGCTCTTCAGTGAGCCAAATTACTCCAAAAATTCATCTGTCTGTAACAAGCACTGACTAATGCCCTCTTACTACAAAACACAAGCTAAGTTGCAGCAGATGTCACTTTCAGATCTATTCTAATTGAGGCCAACTCAGTCTAGAACATTCAGATCAATGTGCAGCGTGTGCAGGCTCAGAGTGCTGGTGTGTCCAGCCCTTTCTGCAGTTTCAGCTTGGTATCACACACATGTACACATTCACTCTGGAATTTTTATCTATTAAAATTGTAAAGAGCATTACTCCTTGCACTTATTACTTAACTGGCCAAATTTCTATAAGTATATGAAGAATAGTTTTTAGAATGCTCCAGATTTAGGTAAAATTAAACCAAATGGGTTTGGGTTTCTTAATCAGAATATACAACTATTTGAGCACTTATTATTGCTCCCATATTTCTCCCAAGAGTAATAAATTACAAGGTTCTTTCCGTGACTTTGCAGTTCAATTTCTTATTTTATCTCTTGATTTCTATTCTCTCTCCCACATGTTCCTCCCTTAATTATAACTTCAAACATTAGAGGGAAAAAACTGTCACAGTGAATCAGATGGTTAGTCCACGAAGTGTGATATTCTATTTAATACTGATGTCAGACTTGCAGATCTTCTTGGAAACAACACTGTGTTGCAAGTCAGCTGAAGAGAAATTCATGCAAGGTTTTTGATTTGCCAATTCCTTTAGTTGATTCCATAGTGGATTTATCGAATGTAAACCAAAGAAAAGCCAAAGAGACTGCCTGCAGCGGTTGACACACGTGGGTTTTGAATTGGTGTCATTTTTCTGTGGTGGCAGCACAAGATACCTATAGAAAAGGCACAGCAATTGGGCCTTCAGAACACACTCATACAACAAAATTCAACTTTCTACCCAGGCAAGATACTTCCCCTGTAGCACACTATTCTGTATGCTCAGGAAAAAAACCTAGAAAAATAATTAGGTTTATGCATTTGCAGAAAGTGTTAATCCCTTGAGAATCCCATTTACTCTGTCTTTTCATGTATCTGCTTTTTAAGCAGCAGTCTCCTAACATTTCAGGGGCATGAGAAGGTAAGCAGCAGAGTTCAGTTAACCCAGTGGTCTGCAAGTTCTGCCTGAAATCACAGGTAAGGCCAGGTTTAGTTTAATCCTAGGCTGAAAAGGCTTCCCAATTTCAAGTTTGCAAGTTTTGAGCTTCTCAGTAACTCTGGCCAGAAACTTCAGCTTAAACCTATTTCAGTGTTATCCAGCGTCAGTAGCTTCCCCAAAGGAATCCCACAGCTAGAGTTTTCTTTTCGGATTGGCCCACTGTGTGTTTCATGAAGGAGCAGGTGTAAGGACAGTGTAGAACTAGAGGCTGTATAATTACCTCTACAGTAACTCTCCCTTTAGTTTCTGACTGCACATAAGCATTCCATAAGTATTCCGTATGTTTTTGAAAGATAAACGCACATGTGAGAAACCTGAAGTGAGAAGACATAGGAGAGCAAAGACGCAGAAAAGAATTCCTACAGAGAGGCAGTAAAGTCAAATACTGAGGCTCACAGTTCATAATTCAGCAACCTCTTCTAAATATCCTGTTGCATATTCTGTGTGATCTCTCAAAAAGGTTTGAGATAAACTAGGCCTTAGTGTAGCATCAGGGAAAGTAACTGCAGTCAGTAAGATGCTTCCACTCACCTTCACGAGAGCAAGATGAATTTTGAATAACCTTCTTTTTTATCATACAGATACACACTGTTTACTTATTTAGAAGACTGTTCTCTCCTTCCTGCCTCAGTAGGTACTCAGCAATCACTACACTCTTTTAATACACTTGGAATATTTGAAGCATGAACCAGAAGGTAATATTGCACATAGTGTTTTGTTAGGTATTTTATGATAGATTACACTCATTAAACCTGTGATTACTGTTTGTATTTATTGTGTTCCTAGGAAGGATTACAAAATCCTACAGACCTGCTAGAAGGCTTAATTGCACATTTGCTGTATCTGCACCACAAATTAAAAAGCAAAAAGGTACATTCTTTAGGCAAAATTAAAGTTTGCCCACACATATATACAGAAGGTTTTTTTCTAGTTGCTGGATTTCAGCATTCTTTATTATAGAGTCCTGACATATAAAAGACTCTATTTCTGTACTCTACATAATGCTTCAGGGATTAGAAAAGGAGAAATAAATGCAGTTGCACAAAAGCTTAAAATTATTCACAGCAGTACTAGTTACTGGTAGTGATACCTTTACTTATTTGAGTTTTCTTCAGTTATTGATAGACT
>JAWWES010000133.1:23488901-23513099 GCA_035583135.1 Lophotriccus pileatus
GAAAATAGGACTTCAGCTAAGAAGTGAGGCTGCAACCAGCAAGTGATTAAAAAGTCTTCAAGAACAGATGACATATAAAGTGTTGTAAGAGCACAGTGATCATGTATTACATCGTGGTACTCAAAATACCAGATGTTATAATTTTTCCAGACAAGGTGCAAAATGCAGGTTCTGCTTGCTGTGACCATTGTAAGCCTTTCAAAAGTCAGGAGCTTTACCCTCAGTGAACAAGCTAAAGTTCCTCATGTCATCCATTTCTTACTGTTTTGTAGAGTTGTTTCATATTATCTTGTAGCTGCATTCTATACATTCTACTGTGAAAAGAAAAAAAAACAAAAGATACGTATGTTAAACTGAACTAAAGAGCGAAGATGCTGGTCTATAGGCAGTTCTTATCCCAAATTTGTTAGAATACAGTTATGACAGAACAGTTCGTAGTGCAGTAACACCTAGTACTATATATGTTAAAGCCAGAAAATCGTGTGCCTGATACTTACCATGTAAATATATACTACTATCACTTCATGGAGATACACTATTACTATGTCACAAAGAGATACCGTCATTTCATGACATAGCACAGCTTTCTCATGAGGGTTGACTGCCTTATCAATATGGCTGTCTTTCTTCCTGCATAGACTATTTATGAACACTCACTACTGTGTTTGTCTGAGCTCATATAGATCTCTCTCAACACAACCCCTCATTGTGCAGCACAGACATACCCATTCAACATGTCAAGCAAGAAGTTATACAGAGTGCAAGCCCAACTGCACCACAGGGGTTTCTAAATTCACAAAACACTCTTTGCAGAAGACATTTCAAATATGAAATACCATGTGTGACATCAATATTTATGCCCCTTTCATACCCAAAGTTCTCCCTGAAGTGTAGAAGAAGTTTGTTATAAGTACTTCAGTGAACAAGGCCCTCTGTTGTTATCGATGAAAGTCATTCACTTAAGCTGCTAAGTGATTTTTCTTCATGGTAAGACAAGCAACCATAGATTAAGCTATGACTGGATGAGCAATAAAAATTAGGAAAAAAAAAAAGAGAGGTAATTTTTATGGATTGATTTTTTTAAAAACAAAAAAGGGTCAAGGAACATTATATATCTCATCTAATTCCTTGCCAATTCATCAGAAGCTGTATCTTTGATCTCACTAATGTACCAATGAAGTGAAAAGTTACAAAATCTCTACTTAAAGGAGGACAACTCTTCTATTGCCACAGAGAACTATGCTTTTTAACACATGAGTATTAATCACGATTGAAGAATTTTTTTGTACTTGGGTCTGCTGTTTGTAAAGGGAGATTTCAAACAAATCCCACTGTAGCTTACTTCTAATGAACATTTAACCACTGCAAATCATACCAACATTTTTACAACCAAAAAGGGATCTGTATTATCTTACTAATAACCTTACTTAAAATGGTCAAAAGCTTTCTGTAGAATATAAGAAGTATACAGAAAATAAGTGAGGAAGAGAGACACCCAAAGTTTTGTGATAAACTTTACAAGATCTAACTAATTTCAGTCTATGAAAACCTGAAAAATAATTTCAAAATCTTCTCAGCATCACACGCAAGTATGATTCTCTCAAACATAAATGTTATAAAAAAGGTTTTATTTGCAAGACATTGCAAGGATAAAAACTATACAAATCAATACACAGCAATAACTTTTTTGTCTTACAGAAACAGTCAGTCTCTTGTTGTATTTACCATGAGACAAACACTTCATTAGCTTTCACCCATGAATTGGGAAAATGCATTTTAGTGAATTTTCTATATCCTTTAGGCCAATGCCATCAAAACCTTTTTGTATTCTCTAGCTAACTAAATTTGCTTGACTCATATAATCTCATTTCGTGTTTCTTCTAATTAGATTGGGTTTTTTACTCTTTAGCACTAAGGGAATGCCACTGTGCATGTCTTCTTCTCAAGAACCAGCCTAACCAGAGATGACTGCTGCTGTTTCTCCAATTGACTAAGGCTAGCTGGATATAAAAAAATTTTATTCTTGTCCTGCATTGTCTGTACCACTACTGTTCTACATAATACAATATTTGGCATAGTAACTAAATGCTTTTATTGAAGAGGATTACTAATTTTTATTATTTTAATTTTAATAACTCGGGCGTTGCCAAGACCAACTCCACAAAACACCACAAGCCTAATTTCAGCAACTTCATGGGTCCAACTATATTTTCTTAGCAAACAAAATCGTGATGACCTCCTGCTCAGCACTTGCCAGGATGGTAAAACAGTAATGTGGAATGGGATAAATGCAGCTGTCATCAGGAGATACTGGCTGTGAATGATGAGGTAAAGCCATGATAAAACAGAGAGAGTAGAATTGAGGTGATCAGATTTGGGGAGTTTCCAAGAAGCAGTATGTTTTGATAAAAATGAGCAGGCAAGAGCCATCCATAAATGTTATATTTTTCCATGTATGCAAGGTCTGGATCTTATTATTGAAGAATAGCATCTTTTTCTCCTTTAAATAAAGAACATATATGCATGTGTTGCTCCCAGTGTCATCAAGAACTGTACACACTCAAAAGCTACAGAAATCAACAGACAGATTCTAACTAAAATTTTATAGAAGAGGGCGATAAAGAATCAAGGAGAATTTTTGATATTAGTTTTTGGGATGTCATCCATCTTCTCAAATGGTCTAAAGGAGAGCTAACAATTATAGACAGAAGGCTCATATTTTAACCCTAACTCTATTTCTTGTCTTCTTCCAGAGAGGTATTTCATGGTTTTACTTACTTTCCTTATCTGTAAGCTTTGCTGTCTACACAGCCCCCCTTTTATGGAACGATTCAGGACCTAGATGTGAAATGAGTACATGAGAACTAAAGTCTTCAATCTGAAGTCAACACAGTAACTTAATATGCATTGGATTTTATAGTGACAATCACAATTGAAATATTTTATATTCAAAACAAATAGAAAAATCCAGTTAAGCACAGGAACAAGGGCAGCACATCATAATGAAGGTGTAATGTTTTTTCAGCACTAATGTCACTAAATGATGACATTTTTAAACTCTAACACAGGCTAAGATTGCAAGTTAAAAGACCAAACAAGATAGCTAGTAAGCACTAGGAAATTAACAACTATCCATGGAGGTAGTCAAGATAAGGAAGAATGTTGAAGTTTTTTGTCCTCAGAGCCAGGAACTGTTATCTCTCTAAAGAAAGACAAATTTGGGTGCTATGAATCTTTCATAGTGCTTCTACCCAGAGCAGTAGTTAATAGCTGTATTATGGAGAATTACATTATTGCCTAAGTTTACATGCTATCCACAAATTCAAGCTACATCCTCCCAGCAGTTCACTTCCTGTGACATTCTGTATCTCCTATTTTTACCCCAAGCACTAAATGCCGTTGCACTTAACTTTAAAATGGAAGAAAATGTAGAAAATGTGGAAGGCACTTAAATTAAAATAAAGTATTATGATCATAATAGCGACCACAAGACATGTAAACACATTATCTTCTTCAAAAGCATTGTAATAACTAAAAAAAAAAAAAAAAAGCAATATATATTGGGTGCATAATAAATGTAGATGGGATTAAGTCCCAAAAATAGAATGTAACCTTGTCTTTGACAGGTGAATTACATCTATTGCCAGCAGATCTTTGGCTTTCTCTCTAGCAACCTTTGTCAGCTTGACAGACCTGTACATTTTGAATTGAACCGCAAGACAGGGAGATGAGTTTCTTCTGAAATCTCAGAGAGAGAACTCGTGCATCAAGTATTTTAAGAGCTGGTAAAGCAACTACAGCATTCCTGGAAAGTATGGGATATTACATTAAAATAAAAGTCAATGGGTACAATACACACTCAGTGCATGGGCATATGTGAAATGGTTTGGTGGCACCCACCAACCTATACAGAGAAACCACATGCAAAGGGAAATCCAGGTTAGTGCCCGGCTCCATTTATATTTTTGATTTGCGAAATACAACATGCATTTCTAGAGACAATTTTTTTCTGTCATTCTTTAATTGAACTTCCATTGAAGAATTCTGAATGATTTTGAACCTTTTGGAAATGGCCTCACAGCATCTGCGCTTTGTTACGCCTATCACTTAGGCTGGAAGCTCAAACATCTGAAGCTTTTCCAACATACTCAAGGAATCAACTTATAGCTGACTAGATCACGTAATTGTAGACAGAAGAGTGTGTCTCTTGTTATGTGCTGCCGTTCTTACAAACAGATCTAAGCAGTTTTCACTCGGCTTAAACTGTTTGTGGGATTTTTTTTTTTACTTTTTTTTTTAAGTTTCAAGGAATCTAAAAGATTTCTTGAATTCTACCTGTGGAAAGGAAATGCATGTTCGATCAATGTTCAGTCAGTGTTCTAAATTTAGCGACAAGTTACATGTTCGGAGCCATTAAAACTTGGCTCGACGTTACTCGACATGGCTTCATTAGAATTGCATGAAGCAGAAAAACAGTCGTCTCAAACTGTTTTCTCCCCGGATCTTAGTCACCTTCAAACTTACACAGATGACATGCTACAGTAGAAGACAAAACAACATGGTAATACGTGAATCTGTTCACCTATGTACAGGTAAAATCAGTGGTGTCTTAAAAACTAACAGACTGTGATGCAGAATTAGCACACACAGTAGATTCTCTACGTGTATCACATAGGAGATGTTTCCACTGCTATCATTAGCATAACTGTATGCAATTTATGCATGTTCAAGTCATCTTTAAACCATGTAGTTCAAGTTTTGTAGCTCTTTTTGTTCAGGCAACACAAAGCTTCAGGCAGGCTACAAAAGTTAATGGAGCAGCAGGGCAAATACTTCAGCACAGAGAAGACCACAGGGAGTTCCATACTACTGTTAGAATGGGGCCGGTATTTAATTGTTGCTTATAGTTGAGACCAAATGTTTAGTTTGGTGCCTCAAATCCTTACTGAGTCAAGAACTCATCAAAATGTCAAAAACAATAACCCGAAAGTACCAACTTAATATTTGTGTTTATTTTTCCTGAAATCATAGGTGGTAATTATGTATCACATATTTGACAGGCTTCCCCCATAGACCCGTTTTACTTTTCTGCATATCCTGTCTTCAAGGGATCAGAAGAACTCTAGGATTTACCCTCTGTCCACCTTGTTGCTCTTTACATGCTCCTGTCTCCTTCTTCAGTGTGTTATCAGTGGGGTGGGTGGGCGTGGGGGAGGCACTGGGGTGTTGGATTTTTCCCCGCCTCTAGTGAAATTTTCAGAAACGTGCCTTAGGTCATGAATCACGTCATGGAAAAAAAAGGAAACTTAATGACAGTGATCTATTTACAACTGTACCCTATCTATGACAGTATTGCCAATAAAGAATATCTTCCCAAGTATATGTTAGATAATGCCTAACATCAGTTGTCCAGTAATTTGCCCTAATGAAACAACATACACTAAAGTATGTAAGAGCCCTATGAAATTACATTACACGCTGAATTTGCCCAACTGTTGAAAAGAAGGCTGAAGAGGTGGCAATTTAAGTTGAATAGTATTGCAGATGACAACACGGAAAAGAATATGAAAGTCTTTCCCTCAACTAATTTTCAAACCTTTTAGGGAGTAACTTATTGCAGTCTTATTTGTCACAAAAAAAACCCAGGTTTTTGAGTATTTGCTCGTGCTTCTTCCTCACTGGAAGTATCTGCAAAGTCTAGGAAATCACTTAGAGTCCTAGAATTGGAATAGATGTATTTAATATGTATTGGGCAAACAAGTAATAATAGCAAAGATATACAGACAAACCTGCCCATACAGAAATCAAAAAGCTTTCTTATGTACTATACATCCAATTAGAAGAAAAGACAATTTGTTTTTTGACTAAAGCACTATGAGGAAAATCAGACTGTTCCATCTCTAGTCCGCTCTGTGATCTAAAAGTAGGTTATTTCAATGACTCGTTTGCCTCAGTTTTTCCTCCTTAGGGAGCCTCCTTTGCAAATGTTTGGATTTAAAGGTGAAAAGTACCATACAGGTGTCTTATTAAAATAATCTGATTAACTAGAAATGGTCAAATTATTTTGAAAAGTCAATGAACATTCATAGTTACTAAAATAAATTATTGTCATACACAGGAGTAGCATTTACAAACAGCTTATATCCAAGGAATCAATAAAGAAGGTATTAAAGGAAAGACATGGAGTGAGAGGATTCATCTTCACAGAAATTTAGAGGGCACAAAGTAGCTAATAAATGCTTTTTCCGTAAAGCAAATGTCATTGGCTACTATGATTACATTTTAACATTTATAATGTATTTTAAAGTAAGTATCATTTACAACTTCTGTGCAGAAGAATAGACACCTAGTTATTTTCTCTAATGTAATTACAGATGAGTTCAAGTAAAACATTAAAATAAATCCTTAGATTTATAGTAGAAAATCCATTTTAATAGAGAATTAAAAATAAAATATTTGTCCTTTCCTACAATCAGAAAATACATCAAAAAATAGTATCTTCTTTGAAGCTGTAAAACTTGCTTAAAAATCAATGAAAAAAGTAACTTACTAGAGAATAACATTTCCTTCAAAGCAAAGTGGTGATTGAAATGGACTATATTTTTTATGAATTTCCGTGCGCACACCTTGTAACACTAGAGGTGATGAACTATTTATTTCAGAAGAACTCATACATATAAGTATGATTTTAGAAAGGTCACATGCAACAGACTGTGATAAGAATTTGTATATTTTATTATCACTTCCTTCCACTCAACTGCACATGAGGAAATTATTCAAATTACAAAAAAGCTTACTGGAATGTTGATTTTAGCAGGATTTTTTTCTAAATTCCACTTTGTGAAACTAAAACACTGATTTTTTTTAAAGGGAATATTTGTGAAACTTAAGTACAAAAGTCTATATTTTCATAGAATACAAAATGCTTGTATGTTTTAAAATACTCAATGTTTCTAAAATATTATGGAGTTGATAAAACAGTCATAAATTTAACACAAGTTCCCTCTGATTAAAAAAAGTGGTTCTCAAAATAAATCAACAATTCCCTAGTGCACTTATAAAGAGAGAAGATCAAAAGCAGGAACTGGTATCTTTCCTTCCAGTGTTAATTAGTAATTAAAAATTTTAGCTTCATTAGTACCTACTCTGAAATAGTTTGATTTTTTTTTTTTTTTTTTTGGTGGGGAAAGGGGATGTTACACAGACAAATTCTGCAAGAAAAGTCATGAAAATTGAAACTGCTTGCCTTCATCACAGTTAAAAAAGAATATGAAACTCTATTATTTTCTTTTAAATACACATCTTCCTTGTACACCTCAGCTTTCAGTTGGTCCTGAGTTGCATGTATTGCATAATTCTACTGGCCAAGTAACATCCTTTCTCTACAACAGTTCAGATATGTCTGATAATTTTAAGTAGAAACAAAAATACTACCATCATTTTTTTGGCATCGTAGCGAAGTTGACAGCTCCTGCTATTTGGACTGACTGCAAGTCCTACAGAAGAATTTCCTATATTTGGGGCAAGAGGGACAGGACGGGACTTGTCACTAATGAATGTCCCTTTACGGATTTCAAGTGTCTTCCATTTGCAATTTACTTCATGTCTTCAGTAATGATTCCATTTTCACTTGCATTGTCACAGCTCGATATTTCCTGCATACAAGGTGATCATCAGTATAGCAGTAAACCCTGTTAGCAAACCAGCATTCTGAATAAGGAAGAATGTAAGATCCATCTTTCTTCCCGTCACTTTCTCCCGCAGCATATCATTCATCTCTGGGAACTGGGTGGGAAAAAAAAAGAAAAAAAAAAGAAGGATATTTTTAGGTAAGTATTGCCATCTCGTGGTAGCGTGCTTAATTTAAGGCATTAAGAACCGAACAATATTGCTACTTCGGACTGAATATTAGAACTAACAGAGCATGAAGGCAGTCACAGGAGCAGGTCACCCTAATTACCCTGAAAAACTGCTCCACCAAGGATGGTGAAATGAAATGGTGTCTTGTTCCTCTCTATTGAGATTTCACCTGGTTGTCTCTCATGCAAATTTTCCCTTTCTGATTCCAGCAGTCTCCTAGGTTCCAATTGTTGGTCTACATGTTGCTAGAAGGAGCTGCCATTGTATTACTAAATGTTGTGTTTCTTCCTTCACTGGTATAAACGGAGAAATCCTTGTTCAGGAAGTGGAAGATTAGGATTCTTTTGCTTTATGTAAAGGCAAAGGAAGTGAGGGTGAAAACATAGACAACGCCTCAGAAGTGAGAAACCTTTTGCATGCAGAAAGCCTGGTGGGCTCGTGAGGTCAAGCAAGGAAGGAGAAAGAAGACTGGTGTGAAAGTGGTGGTAACACACGGGAGTATTACATTACAGAGCAATGAAGGGAGTCTTCATTCCGCAACATGCATTTTAATGGTAACATAATAGCAAAGGATGACTTCTGTGCTACAAACTGCAGAAACAAATGTACCTCCTCTTAGTTGATGGCAGAAGAGCACAGGCAAGAACTTCCCTGCATGGGATGATTCAGGGTATGTGTTTGCTGCAGATAAAATCAACTACAGTAGACTTGACAAACATGCTAAAATAAACTTTCTCTTCTCCTGTTCTGCTGGGAGTAGTATAACCAGAATGCAATGAAGACAGTTTATGTCAGTCTTAGTTTGGAAACCTTCAGGCTGGGTGACTCAGAAATTGTATCTTTGATCTCACAATATAAAAACAGCCATTGAAGGTAACACAGTTCTTGAAGAACAGGCTAAGGTTAGCAGGAAGTGACCAAACCTTCCCAGAAATCGTTCCAGAGCTCCGTAATGCTCTTGCACAAGAGGCAATGGCAACAAACCAGATTAACTTCATGCCATACAACAAGGCTCATCTGTGCTCACACCTCAGTGTACACATTCTCACCTGCCCACAGCCTCACCTCACAGTGATGTTACTGGCAGAGGTGGGATATGCCAACACTGGAAGGAAAAAGCACAGCAAAAAGAGAAGGAGGAAGGAATGACATTCCAGTTAATCCTACCTACCTCTGGACAAGGAAACCAGAAGTGTGTGAAAATCATAACAGAAAGCAGAAAGCCAGATCTCTGTACAGAGCACTTGAATACCCTACGTCAGACTTTCCAGGGGGAAGAAAAATTCAGATAGGTAACTGATACAATCCAAAAACCTATAAAAAGAGAGAGAGACTGGGGGGAAGAGGGGGCAGGAAGAGAAACACAGAGGAACAGAGAAAACAGAATAAAAGTAAAAGATAAAAATAAAAGAATGTTACCTACTTTGATGGATTAGTAACAAATTTGAGCCACTCTAAATCTATGCCATGAATTTTACACATCGTAATTCAGTACATTACTATTCATTATATGAGTGAAACTAAATGCAAAGCATTAGCAAGCAAGCAAATAAGCAAACTTATAAAATAAACTACTTATATTGTTTCTTTAATTCTAGGAGTATTAAATTCTATACTATTACCTAAACTATAATAACATTTAATGAAATAGTCACTGTAACTATATGACAGTTCTTGAACACACATAGTAACAAACTCAGGACTTAAATCTTTTCAAAGTCAGGCCTCACTCTTCCACTTCTGCACTCAAATGGATTCTCAAGTGGCAGGTGTAAACACCTTTGCACCTGCTGCATTTGTTCTTGCAACACTGAATTAAACATAAAACTTAAAACTCTTGAAAGACCTCTCTCATTTTGAGACAAAACATCATCATAAGAGGAAATTATGGAATATTGCTAACTGCCTGTGAATCCAGATTTTATTTCCTAATGTCTGAATCCTATTTGGATCTTAGCACAATTTCTTTCTCTTATATCTTCTAGCATACTTTGAAAAATAAATTATAGACAGACTATTTTGCATAGAGCTGAGCAAATGTTTTAGTCTGAACCTTGAAACTGGGGCTGTCACTGTTTAGTTTAAACCAGAACAGAATTTAAATCAGGTTTTTCAGCTAAACAACCCCAAATATATCATGGTGGTTACAAAACACCTTTCATTAAACTCAAAACTTAATACTTAACTTCATTTTGTTTACCTTTCTTTTTCTGCTTTTCTTTCACAATATGGTTTAAACAGACAAATGAACCTTTTAAAAATAAGGTGAAATACTCAGGCACTTTAAAATGCTGATACAAAGTATTTATTACTCTTTAATGAAAACATTCATGAACAGCTTGTCCCTCTCTAAAACTCCTTTTCAGCAGTAACATGATGAGCCATATTTGTAAAGTGAAAGACTTCCATGTTTCATGAATAAACATAACTATTTGTGCAGTCCCACTAAGGGTATAATTGCTGATTTAACATATAATAATAATAATAGTAATAATAATAATTAGATGACACTGGCATGAGAGCAAGAAAGTACTAAATTCTACTGGAAAGACTTAGTGCAGTCTTTGTTTTCTTGCTGACAAAAAAATAACTGAAAATTAAATTATAACTCACCGTATCTGCCAGAGAGATGTACAGGAACATTCCACCAGCTATAGCAAAGATGATGTTAGGAGCAAAGTTGTTGCCTACTAATATACCAAAAGCCAACCCAATGTAACAGGAACACGCAGACAGAAAATTGAAAAACAGAGCCTGGCGAGTACTCATTCCTGCATTAAGCAAGATGACAAAATCCCCTAGAAGAATAAAAAAAAAAGAAAACCATCTTCAGAAAATTATATTGTGGTTATTTTCTGATTTCAAAGGAATTCTGAAGAAAAGACATGATTTGTATAATTCCCTGTTGTTTTTCTTCATTCAAGTACATGATGAGGATTTCCTTTGAATACTAAGGAAACTGATATATTCTAAATAAATAGGTGATGCAAGGTTGAGCTAAGAGCATGGGAACACACACCTACTTACAATGATTTTTGTTTTCAAAATTAATTAATACAACAGTGTATGCAATACATATGAACAGGATAATTAACACCTTTCCAATATACAGTCCCAGCTTCCACCCACCTGCACTAGGGAACTTCCTGTGCCAGATGTGTATTTTGATGCTTGGGAACTTCTTGATGAATATTTTTTCCATTAATTTGTCTAAACTTCTTTTCAAGCTATGCATCCTACAACAGTGATTTCCACAGTAAACAACATGTGCAATGAAGTTCCTTACCTAATTCATGAGGAAACTCTTCACACAAGATGGCTATGGAGGTACTAAGCCCTTGAAGCAGAGACAGAGTGAAAGAAGCACCAATAGCCAAACCATCTATGAAATTATGTACGGCATCACTCAGTGTTACCATCCAAGCAATGGTCCCAATCTTTGATAGTGGACGCCCATTAAGACACTTGCATAAGCTGCTTTGGGTGGCTTCTTCCTGGGGAAAAAAATAACACAATAAAGCAATTACATGAAACACTGAATAAAGAAGCCAACAAATTATGCTTCTGCCTTTAAATGAATGCCAAGTATAAACTAAAGCACTACTGCATGCAGAGATCAAATTGCTTGGCCCAAGAAGCAAAAGGCACAGGTAGCAGCACCAAATGTTTTCCTTTACAACAGGTTAACCTTAAGCCCAATCACCCTTCTGACTACAAAGCTACATCTGAATGCCCTTCAGCTGAGACAGCAGTTCCAGCCATAGTGGTCTGAGTGTCTCTCTGGAGTCTCTGTCAGGTAAAGAGTGTCCCAAGGCTCCTCACAGCCTCCTCAGCCACTGCTATTAAGCATGTACAGCCGGAAGGACCTGATCACATTGACTGACAGCATCTGTATTTAAAACACAACTTTCAGTACATCATGCTCTCAGAGACACACCTGCTGCATAACAGCCAGGTACATATGAGTATAGAAACATTCAGATATTCCATAAACTTTATTTCTAATTTTGGGCAATGATAGTCAAATACAGCTATTCAAATTCGTTTCTACAAAGTGAATGTTTAATAAAAACAGTAGTGGATAATTCTGACTGTGCAAGTTAAAGGCTCAGAGTATGAAATCAACAGGCTAACATAAAACTGCAATGCACATACACTCCAGGGATATCACTAATTCCTCCCAAAGTGGAAGTAATTTATACATGTGGTGCCATGAAATAATGAAAAACACGAAGCAGATAAAAGGAACTGCCATTTTAGCTGTGAGCACAAACTAACCTCCCCTAAAAATTCCTGGTGATGCATTCTGTTAAATTTCTGTACACACATAGTGTATTTACAGAATATTTGCCAGCATTACAGTATTTCCACCATTAAAAAAAAATATTTGCTTGTAAGGCATTAATGAGTGCTCACTTACTAGAATACCTAAGCAGTAATACATACATCTGTGTGCCTATAGACATACTTATCACAGAATCACAGAATGGATCAGTTTGGAAGGGACCACAGTGTGTCATCTGGTGCAATCTCCCAGACATTTGTATACATTAACAAATCCCCCCAGTTGTCTCTTCTCGAGGCTGAACAGGCCCAAGTCCCTCAGCCTTTCCTCACAAGAGAAATGCTCCACTCCTGTAACCATCCTCATTGCCCTCCACTGGACCTACTCCAGGAGCTCCATGTCTCTCTTGTACTGAGGAGCCCAGAACTGGACACAGCACTGCAGATGCAGCCTCACTGGGGCTGAGAAGAGAGGCAGGATCACCTTCCTCAACCTACTGGCAATGCTTTTCCTAATGCAGTCCAGGATACCATTGGCCTTCTTGGCTACAAGATCACAATGCTGGCTCATGGACAGCTTGCTGTCCACCAGGGCCACCAGGTCCTTCTCTGCAGAGCTGCTTTCCAGCAGGTCAACCCCAAGCCTGTGCTGGTGCAGGGGGTTATTCGGCTCCAGGTGCAGGACCCTGCAATCATCTTTGTTGAATTTCAGAAGGTTCTTCTCTCTTCATCTCTCCAACGTGTTGAGGTTCTTCTGAAGGGCTGCACAGTACTCTGAGGTATCAGCCATTCCTCCCAGCTTTGTATTTGTATTGTCAACAAACTTTCTGAGGAGGCATCTTCTCCTTCATTCAAGTCACTGATGAATAGGTTAAACAACACTGTGTCTGATACTGAACGCTGGGGGACATCAGTAGTGACAAGCCTCCTGTTTTAGTTTTGCCATATGCAAATACTACCAGGAAACTCAATTTTGAACTACAAGGAAATACAACGATTAATAAATTCTTACAAAATCTCTAATGACAGAGCAGTAAGGACTGTCTTGTGATTTGCTCACCAGACTCTTATCTGACTACATTCTTGTATTAGGAGCTGTCTTGGGACAGGACAAAAGTTCAGGTCAGGAATTTCCCAGTCAGATGCTTATTGCACTGTCTGGAACTCATAGACAATAAAGCCTTGCTTGAGTAGTGCCAAAGCTACCACAAAGCACACTTACAGGTCCTATTCAGTCCATAGGAACTTCTGAAATTGCACTTTCATGATGCAAAAATGAACAATGGTATTAAAATCTGGGAGTTTCCCTGATGACTCAAACACATAGTTTTAGACTTGTACTACATGCTTGCCTTTCGTTTTTGAAAGCTTTCCTCTCAACATTTCATCCAACACAAGCAGTGCCAATGATTCTGTGATTCTACCTGTACTGTTTCTGCTTGAGGTAGGACCTCTTATGAGTAATAGGCCAATTCCACCAATTCACCCAGCTCCCTGAGCTGAAGATCTGCTCCTTTATGTTATTTTCTGTTCCCTGGTGACCATCCCTCAAGCTGCCTATGAACAGGTGGAGGCATTGTTTTGTAGATCATCTTAATTTCTGCCAAAAACACATCATCTTTCTAGTTTCACTGAGGAAAGGGAGTTTGAGACTATGCACAGATTTTCATTTGAACAATTACCTCACTTTTTCTACTAGAAAAGAACGTTGTTCACATACACACAAACAACAGCAATTATTTTATGACAAAGCAGCAATATTAATCTCAGGAAATTGTATTTTGAAAAGATATGTTAGCAACTTCTACTATACATGAGAAAGAGGCATTGGTTTTGTTCTGTGAAAACTTTCTATTATCAAAAAAAATTCTCACATCAAATGCCAAGCACTTCCATAAAATAAACAGTTTCATGGGAAAAAAAAAAAATTTATTAGGATGAAACTTCCTGAAAAGGCAATGAAAACAGTGAGCAAATAATACAGATGAGCAAAAATGTCACTTGTACGTACTTGTTTATGTTTGTTTCCACAAAAGCACAGTTGGTTTTACGCAGGGACCATGTGTGTGCATATGGCTTTCTGAAGGCTGTGATGGCACAACTGGCTTAGCCACAAAACTAGGTAAAGGACCCACTTTCTGGCACAGTCGAGAATTCCAATGACAGCCCAAAGCAGAGCATATGTACAACACATATAAAATTCTGATCTGAAGGGCTTTTTAGTGAAATAAATAATTTACAAATATACATGCTGAACCTTCTACGCATCTAATTAAAAAAATGAACACTGAGATACTATTAAGAATTAGCTGTTGAGTGTATCAAGAATGAAACTGACTCTAGAAAAGTGCTGAGGTATGGACTGTTTTATCTATGTACTTTTTTTTAAGTAATTGGAATTAATTTAGGATACCAGTATTGATTGACTTCTAAAAATTACTTTCTTGATTGAATCTTTCAAAATGCAGAAATGACTGTAGTTTAAAAGCTAGGAAAGAATTTCTGAGAGGCTTCTGCAATACATATATGGCTATCTGCCATTTACTGTGTAGTTCTGAAGTATCATAATTCTTGCATGTAATCTATTGTAGATAATGTCTTGACAACTTCTCTAAATCATATAAAGTACAATGAAATTGCTTGTCTGGATTTATATTCTGAACTTCACTAGATCGCGTGTCCAATAGAAGAAGATGAACGAGTAATACATATTCTTCATGTTTAAGATTAGGCAGACTACTGACAAAATTACCCTACAAATACATAGGATTTCAAGGCAGAAAAATGAACAATGTCTGTCTCTGCTGGGCTATTCTCACTTTTTCATGATAATTTAGCAGACATCACAGGAGATATGCCAGCCAAGGAACTCTGTAATACCTAGCTGGACTATCAGGTCTAATTTTTATTCATTATTAATACAGTTCAGTATTATTTGTATCTCTACAGTTTCTGGAAAAATACCAAAGATGTCCTTGGTATTTTTCCTCTTCTAGACACAGGGGTTTTTTTAAAAGTAATGATCTCTCCTTTGTTCCCAAAACTAAAAAATTATACAGAGCCTCTCTTATTTTATCCCATGATATCTCAGATTACTATTGCTATTTCTAATGCATCTCTGATTCCCTCAAGCAGGAAGTAAACATGTCCTTTTGAGTTCTCTAGAAATGCCCACAGGACCAAAAAGGAATCCTGACACTGACTCTGGGGAACAAATAAAGGCCACTGTAAAGTTTTGTTACACAACTCTAACATTCTGCACTCAAGAATACAGAGATTTCAGCAATTTGTCTCTGAAACAACTTTTCCTCAAAGGTACTGTTGTCAAGCCATCTTTCAATGCATAGTGGATTTGGGTAGAGCACAAAGGAGGTTTCCAAGGGTGCAATTACTGCTTCAAGTGCAAACAGAAAGTAAGTGACTAATTAAACATTTACTCTGGCAGTCAATCTGTTCTGGCATTAAAGGAGAGAATATAGCTGGATCCCCACGGCTAAAACAGTTACCACACCTCAGCACAGTCAGGCTTCAAATTCCCTCCTTAAAGACTTCATGATGATTTCTGATGACAGTGTTTGGCCTATTTAACAAGCAGGAGATTACATGAATACATTAAAATTCTCTTAGGTATGTGTTGTCTTATGCCAAAGGGTTTCTTCTTTTTTTCCTTCTTAAATACTACATGCCTGTAAAGTTGAATGCAGCCTTACCCTCATGTCATTACCAATCTGCCCCAAAACACCTCGGTCACACTGCCCTTCCCTGCCCCTTAATGACTCTCAAGACTACCTGGCCCCTTTGAACTTCACTGGAGGAGAACAAGAGTAATGATGGCTTTTTTGTTGCTACCTGCAATATCATAGAATCGTTAGGTTGGACTTCCGAGATCGAGTTCAACCACTAACCTAACACTACCAAATCCACCACTAATCCATGTCCCTTAGCACCACATCTATGTGTCTTTTAAATACCTCTAGAGATGGTGACTCAGCCACTTCCATAGGAAAGCCTGTTTCAATGCCTGACAACCCTTTCTGTGAAGGATTTTCTCCTGGCACAACTTGAGGCCGTTTCCCCTTGTCCTGTCACTTGTCACTGGGGACAAGAAACTGACCCACACCTTGCTACGATGACCTTTCAGGTAGTCGTAAAGAGCAAGAAGGTCCCCCCAAGCCTCTTCTACTCCAGGCTAAACAACCCCAGCTCCCTCAGCCATTTCTCACAGGACTTAAGCTCCAAAGCCTTTCACCAACTCTGTTGCCTTTCTGTGGGCACTCTGCAGCACCCCAATGTCTTTCTTGTAGTGAGGGACCCAAAACTGGACACAGGATTACAGATGCAGCCTCACCAGTGGCAAGTGCAGGGAAGCAATCATTTCCCTAGTCCTGCTGGCTACACTGTTTCTGATACAGACCAGGATGGCATTGGCCTTCTTGGACACCTTGGCTCACATTCAGCCGGGTGTTATCTGACACCAAAATTTCCTTGCAGCCAACCTTGGCTCCAGAGTGAATTTTACCCTGTTACTATCAAGATGATTCAATACAACATATTCTCTTCTTGGATTTGCAGAAATGGAGAGGAAGAAAGGTTGAAGGGCGCAAATTTTCATAAGAACAATAAGTAGAAGGCCTGTGTGAAAATTAAGTTTTTAAGTTCCTAAAGTCAAGACTGCATGTAAAAGGAGATGTGTGAGTATTCCATAAAGGATCTTGGGGTGACCTACAATACTTCATGGTCACAAGCACCTCATCTAAACTAGTTGCTAGAAATAAATCCTATATAGTTGCATTTTAATATTCTAATATGTGGCATGATTTTGTTATGTTTAGGTTATGCATAAGCAGATGGCTAGTCAAAAGGTAACACTGAAATAGGTCCAGATGAAACTTCTAGTACACAGAACAGAAAAACAACACCCGTACCACTAGAGCTGTGGAGAGCAGAGTATCTTTCTGTTTGTTTCATATATCTACAAAATACAGCTTAGAGACACTCATAATACCAATTCCCTCTTGGTGCCCATGTGATTTTAAGTATGTTTCTCCTAGTTTTTGAAACGTCCAGCATCCACCACACTTCATGACATTTCTACAGTAAGGACAAGTATAATTTTGTTGCTTTAAACTGTGTGCATCAAATGCCCTGTGAGCCTGCAGGGTCGATGCAGAACTCTCATATCTTCTCCTGGCTGACAGGGCATGCTTCTGACTTGCTCTCCTGCTTCCTCCTCTCTGCTCCCCACAACCAACTTACTGGCTAAAGAACACGGATGGCAAACCAGAAATCTCTACTATGAAAAAAGTCTGCCTTGCACATCCCAGATTTTTTTTAACGTGTTTTTAATTTTTTATAAATAAGAGACAGTACTGCTCCTCCCTGCACAAGGGAAAAGACTAAATAGCACAAAACTTTCCCTTCCTACTTCCATCTTCTTCTCAGACAGAAGGAAGTTGTATTTGCGGTATGAAAATAAACACAAAGAAATACAGAGGAAAAAATCTGAAAGACAGTAACACTTAAACCAGGAGGAATGGCTTCTGTCTCAACATATGACATCCATAATTCTCATAGTATCCAAATATACTGAATTATGACAAGCAGTGCTCACAATATACTGCATGAAAGTTACTCTATTAGTTTTTTGTATTAAGTTGCTGTATTATTCAAAGGAATCAGGTTCTCACACTTAACAGTTTTACATAATCAGGAACACTAAAATACACTATCACTCTTAAAGCAAAACAACAACAACAAAATCAAAATTAACCAAATTATCTGATTAAATACATCTCCCTGTCCTACCCATCAAAACACTGATATAAAATAGCCCTTTCTGTTGGCTACAAATTGAATGAATCATTCAGCTTCTGTAAGCTTGTCCCAAAACCTCACTGTTTTTTTCCATAGGGCTCAAGCAAATTATAAGCAGTAAGTTTACAAAAATTTACGAAAGTAATAAAAATTCATATTAACTCTCCCCTCAGAATTGCTTATATATTTGGCAGGAATACAATAAAAAAATAGACACAATTTTCATACCTGTGCTGAGACCACACTGATGCTGTCAAAACCAAGATTTCCATTGCTCTCTATGACGGCTGAATTCGCGTAACACGCCCCCCCATTGCTGGATGACACTGGTTTGGGTGGGTTAGTCTTATCCTGAGAATGATTCTCTTCACCATTTTCAAAGTAATTATGGCCAGTCTAGGTGACAAATAAGTAAGTAGGAGCTAATTAAAACAAAAGGAAAAGAGCAAACATAGTAGAATAGAGACAAAAAGGAAAAGGTGGGTGCATCATACTCTTGCTGCCTTGCTTTCAACAGCAAGTGATTGTTGAAATGAGCAGCAGTAAACATTTCAATTTTTAAATGAACTCCAAATGTATCTAAGTTCCTAACTTATCTCTTACTTTTAGCTAATCAGAATACATGTGGGATTTTTCATGTTTACACCTTTATGTAGAACCTCCTGAGCCAAACACCTAACCAGAAGTGACCAACATTTGCTAGTTATTCATGGTTGCTTGTCATATAGAGCATATTAGCTTTTGTCAATTGTGTACAAAAATAAAGAGTAACAAATAGGTTTTTTCTATTTTTAGCTATTACCAACAAGGAGCAGTTGATCATCATAATTTTCAGCACCAGCAACACTTTGGGAGGGGGGACCTTAAGAGAGGTAAGAGGAGGACAGGTTCCTTTCACAAGTAATGAGCAGAGAGGACCAAAATTTTCAGGTGCCTTTCTCTGAGACAAATTCAGCCCCACCCACATGAGTACACAGCAAACAAGTACTCTCACATATGGGTAGAATGCCATCAGAGTGCTGGGCAGTAAGAGGTAACTGCAGTGTTCACTAAAGCAGGTCTGTCTACTACAGCATGGGGAAACAGAGAGCTGAAGTTACTGAAGGAGAGACTCAGGTCCTATCAACATGGTTACACCTTGCAGATGACTAAGAAGGTATAAATGTCACACAGATTTCTCCTGAAAAAGGGAAGACTCCATGGGCAGACTCCATTCTCTCCAGCTCTTATGTATTTCCATACTTTTCTGATGTTTAGCTATCATGCCAACAACTTGGTTGTTGAGAGCAACTGGAGCATATTCCAGTGAGAGCAGACCACACTCACATCTGGATTCTATTCCCAGTGCTGCTTGTAACTCCTTCAAAAAGTGAAGTTGCTTCCCCTGTTCATATGGATTTTGAAGAGATATATCAGAACATGCAGTAGGGCTGAATTCCTCAGATAAAATAGAAAAAACCCCATACATTTTATTCAACTGGCAAGTATCTCATAAAATATGACAGGTACTTTCAAGCACGATTTGTTCATTTAGTGATAGGTTTCATTACCTGGTTATAGATCTTTAATATCACTTTAAGAATCCTTTCCACAAAGAAGAGAATATAGAATCCACCAAACACAGCAACTGCCTTCTCAACGTAGTTATCTACTTTCGGGTCAAACCCAAATGCCTAACAGGGAAGAAAAAAGCAATGCAAATTAGCCTGTAATCTTAATACATTTCCAGAAAAACAAACAAATGCCACACCACACAGATACCTGTTTATTATAAAATCTGTATCTATACCCACCACCAGTTTCCATGAGCTGAAACTGTGAAAGATCCTGACCTTTTAAATTTTTTTAACTTGGATTAAATGTTAACAGTGTAGCCCAATAAAGTTCACTACAATATTATCCAGTGCATTTCTCTTTCTGTCTAAAGGCAGAATAGCCCTTGGTCTTCCCCAATGCATAACAAGACAGAGACCTTGATGGCTCTGACTCATCCCAGAAAGGGATCATGGCTAATGGCACTGAAACCCACACAAAACTCTTTGGAGACTACAACCCACACAAAACTCTTTGGAGACTACAACCCACACACACAACCCCACAGCAGCATGCTTCTAAAATTAAAACACTTTAGAAACCAGTATGCAAACCAAATAATGATTCCCCTTGCTTACCTCTGGAATGAGCTGGAAAATTGCATTAGAAAAGAGAGTACCAATGGCCAAGCCCACAAAGTAAGTTAAAACTTTGGGGAAATATGACTTTTTTAAGAGAGGAGTTAAAATCAATCCCAGAAGTGATGCCAAGTTAATGATAGTCACAGCCAGGAACCCAAATCCCCAAACTGTGGATAAACAAGGAGAAATACAAAACATTTTAGTGTAACACCCACTTCAGTCTGCTTGTGATTTCTCTAATTGCTAAATTGTAAAAATGGAATTGGTAAAGAGAGTGGTTCCTTGATTGAAATTTAAATTCACAAATATGTAATTCTTAAGTAAAGACATACACCTGTAGAAAGGAAATATCTAAAACCACTGTCTGGGACCACCATATTAAAAATGGAAACTAGTGCTAGTATAATAGTGCTATATATCTGGGCTAGTATAATAGTGCTATATATCTGGGCTAGCCTATTTCCTGCTAATACAAATCTCTCCAGCCAATGAAGAGTAAAAATTAAGGCTTAGGCCAATAGTTGAATTAGCTATAGCACAGAGATAAGACAAAACTTGTCATTAGTCCGAGTCGGATCCAATTGCCATTTACTTCTAAGGAACTCCAAGACAAGAAGTATGCTGTCTTGGCTGTACTAGATACAAACAATCTTTCCTGACAATGGATGACTCCTTCAAATCACCCTCAAGTGGTATCTTAGTTCCCAACACTCCTCCCTCCCCCTCTTAGTCAAAGTTCTGCTGGCTGAAAATGCTGCCCATCACTGCTTATCAAACAGGTGGAGTGACAGATAGCTCATAGTCATGACAATTATAATAGAGAAATGAAAGTGCATCAAAAAAAAAGGTTCTAGGTTCAAAAAGGATATGCAATTTAGGTACACAAGGGGGAAAACCTTTTCTAAGAAGCATAATGTTGTTTCCTTCACCATAAGCATAGTCTCAGGTTTTTCATATTCAGACACCAGGACTTGCACAAATCCATATCATAGTAATTCTGGAGTCTGAATTATAGGTTGGGGAGGTGTGGTGTGGCTGCTATTGTTGCTCATAAGCATCACAAAGTCGTGCCTCTATGCATGATTACTGTTTTTCCCAGTGACATTTCAAGTCACTGTGAGTACAGAGAAAAGCTTTAAAAGTTGCACTGAAGAGGTCTACAATGGTCTCTCAAGTGATGCCACAGAACCACAAAGTTATCCACAAAGACAGAGGGTTTGTCTGTAAAAATTAACAACAAATAATAATCAGAGCCAACACCACATTGCCTAGATGAGAACAGTTTGGTTTAATCCAGAACACTGCATCGTTATACTTGTGTATACATTGTGTTTACTTAAAAAAGTTGCATGGCAGAAACTAACAGATCAGATCTGCAGCCTAACTTTTCTGGAGCACAACTGGAAAACACAACAAATTAGATTACTCACCTGCTACAGGGATGGCTCTGTTTTGTTTGTACAGTATCACAATTTTTATGTATAATGACATTTGTATAATGTCAAGAACAGAAAGCATTAGAAACATTTAAAGTATTCGAAGAAGGTATATCACTGCCAATTAGAACATTAATTTGCCCGTTTTTGAGAGAGATACACAGAGAGCAGGTAAAAAACACAACTAGATATGGGTAGATCCATTAAGATACAGAGGAGTTTATTTTCCATTAAAATAAATGACAATTAAGCTTGTAAATATCTTTTTGAAATCAAATTTACAATAAACAAATGGGCCTACAATTGTCATCAGGAGTCAGAAACCACTGTTCACAGTTTGGGATTAATACAGAAGCATGAGTCTCTTTCAGTTCAGTGAAAGGGACATCTACACATATTCTATGCAAAAATGTACATTTTAAACCTAGTTAACAAAATAAAAAAGTAACAAAATTCTCTGATAATCACTGCTGCCAAAGTTCCTGCATTATAGACTGTATTTCACAATGCAGTATGCACTGCTATCTTAAAAAAAAAAAGTGAATGAGAGTCCCTGGGGAGAACATTCACATGAGCACAGATATAAACGTGCACAGAAGATTTTGCTTCATGGGCAGTAACTGAAATCACTTGATGCCAATGCTGTTGCAATGCAACATGGGGTGGGGATGTGCATAAATCAACAGCTGCATTTGGCACTGGACCTTCCTGTGAATTCCTGTTCAAAATAGGTACCACTATGTGCCACAGCCTCATAACCTTGTGGTTTAAAATACTCTATATGGGCCTTGCAGATTTCTTGCTCTGCAGCCAAGGGAGGGGCAGGGAGAAGGCTGCCTTGCTTATCTAGCT
This sequence comes from Lophotriccus pileatus, assembly GCA_035583135.1. Lineage (NCBI taxonomy): Eukaryota > Metazoa > Chordata > Aves > Passeriformes > Tyrannidae > Lophotriccus > Lophotriccus pileatus. The sequence goes on from JAWWES010000133.1 coordinate 23,511,322, forward strand.
ACTGGACATTGCTTCTGAGCTGGAGGGATAAAAGGAAAACAAGGGGGATGGTCTAAATAGCTTAGGAGATTAACTGTAGGTCAAGGATTCCATGTACAACCTACTTAAACAGTTCCCCCCAACAAAATGAAAAAAAAAAAGAAAAAAAAAAGAGAAGGACAGATCCTACTCTCTGGTGCAAATAGTACAGACTTCTTGGCAATACGTGTCTTCATATGCTATAAGCAATCTAGAACAGCCATAGTAAATTGGTGCCATGATTTCAGTGATTATTCATGTAGAATTCTAATCTTTCACTGACACAGCTAAGCTTTAGTAATGACCTCTCATTCTTAATAAATATGATCACCTATATTAATCAGAATGTTATTAATGCTAGTATTTCAAAAGTTATGAAAAGCACCTTTCTATCTCTTCTCATAAACGCTGACATTAGGCACCAGCTCATCCGAAGTCCTAACTTGTAAGTTTAATTCAGCTGACTCCCTTGGAGTAGTAAATTTATTTGTGATACTGAGTCAAATCAATAGGTCATTGTATATTTGATCTTTATCAGTGCAACAAGTTACTTCATTAACCAGCTGAATCTTCCCTTTCCTACGTTTTTTACTGCACCATACAGTTCTGTGCACAATAAATATGGAAATAATAGTAGAAGGAAGGAAGACCAAGGCTACCTAGCCATGTGATGATATTCCACATGGAGGGGTCGTCACAGAAGATGAAATGAAAGCAGGAATCAGAATTTAGAAGGAATACTTCTCCTCACTAAAACAATCACTGGCTCCCCTGATGTCATGACTCCGACCTGCAAATATCTCCACTCAAATGCAGCCCCCTAAGCAATTTTACCTTGTATTGCCTTGATACATGCAAATCCCACCAAGGTGATTTCCCACTGCAAATCACCTGCACAAACTTCCCTTCTGTACTCCCATCTTCTCTCCTATTAACCAGCTGTTAGCGAGACTCCCTGTGTTTGTTTAGGTGGTCTGCTGACCTGAAACAGCATTTTATGGTTCCACTTTACGACGATATCCTTCTAAACAAGACACTCCTGTCATGTATAGATAAATGGTTACTATTCCCCTAAGAAAATCCCACTCCTGTCACAGTATTAATATTAATTAATATTAACTAACCTTGTAAAGAATGTGGTTTAGACGTATCCTCAATGTTTTCTTGATGATCACACGGGTGAAAAATTAGTTGTTGCAAAACAGCAGGACATATTGTAGAGAAGCTGGAATTTGATATGTGACTGCTGTTTGGTATCCCATGCAAAGAAAAAATTTCTTCACTAGTCAAGCACTGAAACAAAAAGGGATTTTGCCAACTTAATACATTAATACAAATCCAAAAATTCATACACTGAGAAATCCAAGAATTACAACACGAAAATACTGTAGTGCATTTTCAAGGAAGTCTATGCAGTGTTTGTACACTGTGTATGAAAGCCCTGTGATTGCTTAATGTGAGGCAGAAATGATTCAAAGTATTTTAAGTAAGATAATCCAGAAATCAATATAATATATTTTAAAGAGACATTTGCAAATCTTATGCCCTATGACCCAGAACCTATGAAGCAGTTAAACTCAACAATATATTTGGAAAAATAGCTTCAAAGTAAATGAAAGAGCATATCATTAAAAAATAATTACATTTAAGAGCAGAATAAATACATTCAAAATCTCAATGACAAAAGTATGTCAGAAAATGACTGGTAATTCAGTGACAGCTTATTCATGAAAGTGACCTCTTCTGTGTTACAACAACAC
>JAWWES010000133.1:23513199-23541369 GCA_035583135.1 Lophotriccus pileatus
AAAGTATGTCAGAAAATGACTGGTAATTCAGTGACAGCTTATTCATGAAAGTGACCTCTTCTGTGTTACAACAACACGTCTTATTTATCTCCCCAAATTAACTGCTTAAAAATGGTCTGAAGCTTAGCAGCACTCAACATTTTTCATTCATCTTATAGCAATAACTCTTAAGAGCAAACATTGTTTAGTAGAGCTTTCCTGCACTCCGATGAGATACACACTCCTACTTTGGATCTTCACTTTGCCTTCAGCTCGGGATATAACAGTGTCTGATGGGTCAATAATAAACGCACTTGGCAGTGCTAAACCAAGCCAGGGCAGGGCTGGTTCCTGTGCCTGTCACTTTCAACCAAAAAGATAAAATACAGAGCAATAAATATTGTAATACATACATCTACAGAAAAATTGAGTGGTTTTATATTAAATGTTCCAAACTGTTGAAGTCTTTCACCTAACACTTTCTGTTCATCCACATTCTTTGTTTCCTACAATGATAAGGAAAAAGTGTTCTTTTTTTGGATGTCAACAAAAGTGATTTGGCTTATTGTTGCACAACAAACACACCAAGGTTAAGTCTCGGGACCAAAAAAAGTCAGCTGTTTTCCTTCTATAGGAGACATCAATTACAGCATTACTCCACCTGTAGCAAATCCCAGTTGCCAAAGCAGAGCACTGGAAGTCTTAGCAAAATAAAAACAAATGTTCACTCCCTGCTCTTTTCAGTTTTGCTACCCTTCAGATTCCATAGGACTTCTCCAATAATTCAACATTATTATTTATGAAGCCATTTCCTTCTAGAGACAAGCTTAAGCAACTGCAAGTCATTTACTTCAACTTCTGATTCCATTAATAAATAATTTTGTAATACCGTCCAAAAGGTGAAATGCATGTGCACATCACTTGAAAATTACTCTTCTTGACTTAGCTTGGAGAAAAAGAACATGCAGGCCAATTCAAGCAACTTGAAACAAATATTACATCCAGGATCTTTCTATCCTTCCTCTTTAACGACCCAGCCTACCAAAGCACTCAAATATGTGCTTGAACTTAAACATAAGTACAAACTTCGTTAAGGCCATGAGAACCTGAAGACTCAGATATACAGAATCGAAGTACATATAATTTCATCTTTCAACATCAATGCTAATGTCAAGGAAGTATCACATATGAAATATATATGGCTTGATAACAAAGACTTTTTTGCTTTAAAACATGTTGCTCCATTTAATCTCGATGGAAGTAATGCATAAAGAAATCATCACTGAAGATACAGTCTTTTACAGACCAACACAAAAAACTTTGGAGTTTTCTAAGCTGCTTATGTGCCTAATCATTTTCCTGTTAACTCTGCATTATGGAATAATTCAAAATACATGGCTAATATGCCCACAGTGAAACAAAGGGAGAATACTTGTGGTCTATAGGAACAGTTCCTGTATGGTGCTTATTACTGGCTTATAGAGCCATTCCTGGGACCTATGGTGAAAAGCCCTTAAAAAACCAAGCCACTAAGAGCTTAGAATTTATAACATAACTATCTCATTTCTAGAAATACAGGATTAATTATTATTTTTTTAAAACACCAATACATTAGTATTAACATTAGTTCACAAAAATCCAAACAATGTTGTAGGTAGGAAGACAGATTATGGAGAGAAAATAAATCAGGCACAGCATGAATTAGTAAACTTGTGACTTATAACTTTGCCCACATGCAAACATGTAAGTGATAAATACCATTGGACAAGAGCTCTTTCATGTGAAATTGAGAAACAGCATTTTATTTAATTACTATTATTATTTTGATCAGGGACAAACCTAGAAGATAATGATTCTTATAAATGATTCGTTGTTATAAGTCACCTCATACTCTCAGTAAACTCCTACATATATCCAAGAGCTTAAAAGCAAGCTTGCATGAGTTCCCTGGCACAATTAAAGGATTAATTAAAAGACTGAATCTATTAGAATTCTTGAACTGGAGCAATGCATGTCTGCACACTTCAGAACTCTGCATTTATCTCTGGAGGATAAATAAATACATTAACACAGCCACACTGCTGTAAAAACATGCAATATTTATTTTGTAAGACTGACAGATGATCTCAGCAGAAAGAAAATTTAGCCTCATGGAACAGGGGACTGAAAATGATGTCCTGACTCACCAAGTCTACTGTTATGTCTGTCCCCTGCTATTCAGTAAGACTTATCACAGCGATTAGGTGAGGGGACTGGCTGTAATGTTACTGTCACCCAGAGTTTAGTAAACAACTGCAAAAAAAAGATATAACACAACTGATTGTCCTTGAACTTTTAAGAAAATGTTTTTAAAAATGCTTTCATCAAAACTGGGGAGGACTTAAATCAGTAGAATTTGCACAGTTACAAAATATTCAGACTTAGAAAAAATTAAACCATCAACTAGGTTATTCAAATACATGCTTGCTTTTATCCTGCTAAGGCTCTCCCAAAAATGACTGACCAGTATGGGATTCCTCTAACTGGAAAAATTAAAAAATATGACAGTAACAACCATCTTTTAAATGCATCAGTCCCTGTGTTCTGCCGTGTTCTTATCACTGCTCTGCCTGTTTTATCTGTAGCATTCCACATATGAAGTACTAAAACACCCAACAGCATCCTGGACTGCAGTTTCTAGATGTTGCTAGATTAAATACCAGCCCAGCCCTGGGCTGAGCAACGGGTTCCACAGTAGCAACAGCCAAGAAAGAATTCAGTGAATGCCTATCTAACCAGCTTGCTTTTTTTTTTTTTAACTTAGTCTGAGCCTGGATAAGGCAAAATAGGGACACATACAACTATGTCTTCCTCAACTGACTCGTAACAAATTAAATCATCTAATGCTAACGCGGTGACAACTTTTTGTCACACAGCTAAGAATGGGATGCTACGAGATGATCATTCCTTCAATAAGCAGCATTCCATGAGGAGTCAAACCAGATGAAGCTGCTTGAATGCACTTGTGTGCTTAAGGGATTTCTCACACACCCCACGTTCAAGGCAGCTGTTCATGCTGGGAGCTGAAAACTGTCCTTAAGTGCTGAAATTTGCTGAGCATATTGTAGAAATAAGACACTTAGAGGGTAGAACAACTAAGCCTATTTAGCCTCACTGGTCAGACAATATCAGACCATGGTGTTGGATCAAGAGCCTACGTCCCACTCTCTCTCCATTCTTTTAAAAAACATGAGTTTTAACAAGTGAAACACTACCAAAAAAAAAAAAAGAAAAAGAAATCAAAGCAGATACTAGCCTGGTTCTAGTCTATCTGAAATACTAAAGTTACTGGAATTTGACTCGTCCTGAGATGTAAATTAATTATAACTGATCATGAATATTAATAAAAATGTTAATCACATTTTGTCCAAATGTTTTGTTTAAAAATTAAAATGCATTACATTAAAACACAGTATTCAGCTATAACATCTAGACTGGTATAAATATAGATTTAGAAAAGTCAAAGAAAGAAATAGGAGCATGATTAAAGCACCTACTGACTACATCAAAGCACAAAGTAATGGTGATGTTAATAAGCTTTCTTTCCAATGACCATTTACCTTCCATGCATTTTTGACCAAAAATCTTGAGTGTGTCATTTAATGCCTTAGTACACATGTATGGCTACCATACTACAATGAATCCAGTGACAGAAGATTAAGTATGGTTTCATGCTTTTACATCTTGCTAATAATGTAAAATACAGAGCACATAACCAAGCCATCATCTATTAGATTGCAATTGCTAATTTTACCCCTGTTAGTAGGTCTAAAATGTGGGGAAATTCCACAGGAAAATGTGAAATAGCAGCAGTGACCAGTATTTGAGTTTGCTCAGTTACTACTTATTTCTCTGACAAGAAGTCTGAGCTTATATATTAAGAAAGGATGATAACAGAAAAATTGAAGAGTAAAGAAAATATAAACACACAATAAAAAGAATTATGAAAGTTCATGATTAAAGAAGAGACCAAAAGAGTAAGAAACTAGAGACAGTTAACTGCAAAATTCCAAGAGTACTCAAAAAGTGTGCCTTTTTTTTCCTCCTACATAAAAAATAAAATCAGCATCTTCACAAGTTACCATAAATGCCTACATGAGCATATGCTCACACACCATCACCAACAAGTTAAATAATTTTTCTATTCTCCCTTATCTTTTCAAGTCAACCTGGTATCTAAGGAAAACAGAAAACAAGCATCCATCTTCTTCTGGCTTACACACTCAGACTTTCAACCTAAAAAATGAAAAATCTGAAAAAGAAAATAGATCAGCTTCTTGTGGATCTTTTCATGAGGTTAATATGCTTACCAAAATTGTTATGAATGAAACATTAAAACTGAAAACTAATACTGGGATAAAACTTAGAGAAACTGTTCCTTTCTGCCAGGTGCTGTTATCACCTGTCCCTTACAGATCAGCTCTGCACTAAAAATTCCTTCAGGTTTGGCTGAGAGACTCTCTGAAGAGTAGGGGTGTGTTATCTTGATTCAAAGAAAGGCCTGGAAGTCATCTCATTAGCTCTGGACATAGAAATTACAAACTTAAAATCTAAGATAAACCTTGTGTCTTCCTACAGTCAGATATTTATGCAGCCTTAATGGATTCAGCCTACTTGAGAAAGACCTGAGTCACTCTCCAGAGGTATTCACTTTCCTCTGTAGAGAATCAGTAGAGCTTATGTCTCTGATACCTTCCAACACCCCAATTTAGGTTAGGTCATTTCATGGCTTCTGTCATAACCAGTAGACACTGAAAATTATCAACTTGTAAGCACAAAGACTCACAGTGTTTAAAAATACTCACATAGGATTTACTTGGTATGAATATGCATTTGTAAGCACCACCTGCCCAAAGTCATGGACATACCTAATATCCATGAGGGATCAAAGGTCAGGAGGAACAAAGCACTTGCTTTAGTGGTACAAGCTGATGGAGCAGCTGTAAGGTCAATTTTAAGAAAGAATACAAGTAACTCAGCGAAAAAAAGTATACACATTTCAGTATGGTACCTACATATTATTCAACATGGACACAAATAGAACAGGCCTGCTAAAGATTTTGTTTCTGTTAAACTTCAAATTATTAGGAACATGCATCTTCAGTAATAAGAAAGAGCACTACTTTTTTTTTCCCTCTGTTCCTTGTGCCAAAGCCTGTGTACGAGAGCTACGTGCTTTTGCAGAGGGAAAACCTGAAGGACTGAGGAATCTGCCCATTTCTATGCCCTCTTAAAGAAAGCTCCTTTTCATAGCCACATTGAACACTGAAAACTTGTATTTAGCATGTGTGGCTGGGAGTGTTTATGTTTTTAACACACTGGATTGGAACAGTGTTCAATTTGTGAGATTTAAAAGCAGTGACTCCTGCAAATATTGCTGTGCTTATACTGAATACTACATTAATTTCAGTGGCATTAATTCCCAATTAAACCTAAGACAAATGGAGGTTACCCAAGATTTGTCTCCTTCACAGAATAAGAAAAGGAGTTACTACTCCAAATGTTAAAAAACAATTCTCAAGGTGCTAGAGCCATCCCTCTTCTGTTTATTAGGGAGTAGAATCAAACCAGACCAAACAGTCATTCCTGCTTTCCTTTCATTTTTGTGACTGACTTTGCGTCCCTGATTTCTGAGCACATGGAAATCTCCACCAGCCTCAAAATTCCATTTCAAGGAAAAAAACTTAGTCTAGGGCACTAAGATATGTGAAATTACACACACTTGAAAAGTAGCTATGAGATCAGAGTTTTATATGGAGACACTAAACAGGGTAAAAATATTTTCACAAAAAGTAATATTCCAATGATAGTAACTTAAACATCAGTTTAAAAAAAGCTTTTGGTAGGTTAATCGACGCATGTACACTTTTTACTCAGCTTAGATGGAAGATGTGAAAATTTCTGGAACAGTTTCTTTACACAACCAGACCTGTCTGTACAACTGAGTTTGTGCTGTCTCATGACAACTGTATTTTCAACAAGTCCTGAAGATCCGCTGATTCAGCTGTCAGAGGAGGAAACTAGCTGATTCTCATACACTTCTTGCTGTTGCCCAGACGCAATTTAACCAGGAAAAGTGCCACTTTGAGAGCTGAACAACGAGGAGGGAGAACTCCAGAATGCCAGTAAGCAGCAGTTCACTGATGGACGGCAGCTTCTCCCCTGCCGCAAGCTGCTCTCACCGGCGGACCGGTACCTTTGCCCGAATCCCGGACCCAGCGCCTCATAAGACATTTGCTCCCTTCCTCCCTCCCTCTTTTCCCATGGCTTCAACGTGAGGAAACACCACGGCGAGGGAGACTAGAGACACCACGGAGCCGCCCGGCCGGCTCGGCGCCCCCGCCCCGCCGGCGCAGCCCCCGCCGTACCTGGTTGTGGTGCAGGCGGTGGGGCGGCAGCGCGGAGCCCAGGGCGGACGCGGCGCCCAGCTGCTGCAGCAGCGCCGAGAGCTGCGCGGCCGACAGGCTGTGGTTGGCCCCGAACACCCTCAGCACGTCGTCGGCGAAGCTCGTCGCGGTCGCGGCGGCCGCGCGTGGGAGCAGCATCTCCATCCCGGCGGGACGCGGAGAGTGTCGCGGATGGCGCAGCCCCGCCGCGCCTCCCCCGCCTCTGGGGCTCTGCGGGGCGGGAGCGATGCCCGCCCGGCCCCTCCCCGGGGGCCGTGGTGGGGACACGGGGCGGGCGGCACCGCGGCGGAGCCCCCGCGGCTCCGGACGGGGCGGGCGCCGGTCCCCCGCGGCGGGAGCCCCCGAAGGGGGCCGTCCCGCTGCTCGGTCCCCGCGGCGGTGTCGGGCTGCTTACCGAGCGTCAGCCTGGCCCCGGCTGAAGGTGTCGTGGGGCTGACCGTGATGGCCCCACGCGCGGGCAGTGGGGGAGGCTGCAGAACTCCTGGTTGCCACCGGCCCCGGTGCAGGGGCCAAGGGTCGCACAACCATCAGGGTCATTGCCCCCAGTGTGTTCCCAGACATATATCCAGCTTGCCTGCCTGCCCCGATCTACCATGCAACACCCTTCCCCACACCCACCTGCCCCGACCCACGGAACGCCGCAAGGGATAGTCGAGGCCAAGGTCCAGGCACTCAAGTATGGCCCTTGCAGTACACACCTCACCAACACTATCTCCGCAGACGAGGCTCTGGACCTTGGAATGAGTTGTTCAGTTGGCAGCTAGTTAGGCAACCTGCTTCTCTCAGGCCCCCTCCCTCCCACAGGTTGAGACATGGATTTGTGTCTGGTCTACCTTTTTAGGAAGGATTAATGCACAAAAAAAGCATGGGATTTCATGTACGCTTTTAACAGAGAAACTTGGGACTGGTCACAGGTATATTCCTGGGGGCTATCACTCAAGTGGTTTGGATAAAAATCATCACACTGCAGGACAGCAGCTCCAGCTCAGTAGAGATCTGTACTATTAAGTTATTCTGTAACTGGCTTTTACAAAAATTCTTATATATCCAAGTAGTGGGCAGAGACAGCTTGTTTTTAAAGAGTTGTTTGTTTGGGGGGTTTTTAACAGATTCTCATTTAGATCACTGTGTAACTGTGCTGAATTGCATGAGCTGAGGCACCGTCCCAGATTCCAGATTTCCTGAAACCAGAATTTTGTACTGTGTGTGCCAAGTAGTCTGGGTAACAGCACTATGAAGGAGGCATGGTTAAAAAGATAATTCACAAGCAGCAAAACTCATTTGGTTAAATTTTTCATAAAAAGTTTTCATGCCACAATGCACAAAGTATCTTGAAGGAAAAAAAAACCACCAGCAACATAACCCACTACTGGGGAGGTGGGGGAGATGGATCTAGACAGAGCTACAATCATATAAATTCTAATACTGAAAAATCTGTCACTTTTTCTTAATTAGAGCCTAGACAGCTAATTAACTAATATATTTTCACCCTTCCCTCTTACTTGGTTGGTGGCAGCTAAAACAGCCTGGGCACAATTTGGCTGCACGTTGTTCCAGATGTCCTCATCTGTACTGGTTATACCACCAACTGTGGCTGAAGATGCTCCACCCTACCCACCCCTTTATTTGCATGAGCATTTTGGCTCTCTTCCAGAGAAATCAACTCCCTGCTAAGGGAATTACAGCATGCTTCTTTAGGCAGTAGCAATAGTCAGTGGCAAAACTAGCACCTCCTGTACTTTCTTCTTCGGCGTGTGTATTTCTAAACACAGATCTAGTACCAGTTGATTACTGAAGGCATTCTGAAATTTTAAAAAGTCTAGATTTGAAAACTACCTTATGGCCAGTAGATAAACTGTGAACAACTGCAAGGTGATTATAACAGGTAAATCAAAACAGGTTGCCGAGTGCTCTGTTGTGCAGGGCCAAAGGGTTAATCGCAAAATTGATTATTTTAAGACTTCCTTTTTATCACTAGAAGAAATATAAAGGATTAAGTTAGCGTAATTAAACTCGTATTTGCATTCATTCTTAGACCCATATTTGCATAATGCTGAAAAGTTCAAGGAAGTCCTGGGTAATGCCATTAAGATTTATTCTCTGTTGCCAATCCTCGGCAGAATGAAAATCCCGCTTTATTTCTGAGACACAGCCAAAATTTTTCCTCAAGGAGTGATGTACTCATACTGCTCTAGTTTAAAAGAAATAAAAAGTTTCTAAACTCACTGTCTCTGAAAAAGCCTGCAAGAACTAGGAGGACATACTAACAATAAGACCAGACGTCATGTACTTTTCAAACAGTATGTATAGCACTTGAAGAACAATTCCAGGTTTTGTGTATATTCTTGTGATGTTCAGACCTAATCCGAAAGTCCAATCTTTGTTCATGTCAAGTCTGATAAATCTTAGGCAAATAATAACAGAGCCAAATGCTCTTTCTCAAACTGAAAGAACAATCTGTTTGTACACTGTAAACCAAGTATTTCCCAACAGTACTTCACGGTCCTGATTCACTATTGTTTTGTTCCCGCTTTTCTTACACCTGTGTGATGTTACTGTTACATTTAAACCACCACGAAGTGCCAGCACACCAGATGGTGACTGGCAGTGGGTGAGACGACATATAATCAGCTTCTCTAATCTTATACAGGGCCAAATCCTCTCTGAGGTGGGTTTTTCTTAAGAAATTCAGTGAAGCTGTAGCTAGTTACATTAAAGCTGACATGATTTGTAATCATATGCCTTATGTACCTATCTCAAAGTAAAGAAGAATCTTCTCTATTGTCATTCAAACTACTGAAATAAATCTATTTGAAAATAACTTTCAGATAAAATTCTGTCATTTGGCAGGTAAAAGAGACACGCCCATTCCTTATACTAACACCTTTTTTCACTCTCAGCCCTTAGTTGAATTAACTATTTAAACAGGATTAAAAAATTATATCCTGTAACTAAATATCCTTGAATGAAATGGCATATAGCAATGGATATTTTAGGGGAAGTACCTAGGAAGATATGACTTATACCTTTTTGCACATATTTTCTCTAAGTGATTCTTTTCACTGTGGTTACTGAATTCTCAGCAGTTCCATTTGTTCATTTTTAGCTTGACAAGGTAGACTTAAACACTCACAGCCACTGTACCTTAACTTCCAGAGACTCACAGTCAAATAAATTACAGCTTAACAGCATGCTAAGACAGACACTCTATTTTCAACATTGCCAGCTCAGGAATCTTGCAGTTCTCCTCAGTTCTGTGCTCTTGTAAATACTGAATAGGAATTCTGGTATTAGAGCTCTAGAAAGACAGTCAAAGTGTACTGTGAAGACTGGAAGCCACAGCAGCCAAATAAAAAACATACTGTTTGGCTTAAAATTATTAATGTAAAAATCTCATCAATCTGCAGATCTTGACTAGTTTTTGAAAGCTTGGGTACATAGAGTAACACTGGAAATATGTCCTTATATATAGAAAAGTAGTAGAATATATATAGTAGAAAAGTTTCTGAAGTTAGACAATTGCAAAGAATCTTTACTGCAAAGCACAAAATACCTACTGGAACTGTAAAATTTTCAAAGGAAAAAGTGGGATCTCAAGTTTTACAAAATACTTTGTCATTTTAATCATTTCATAGTGCATCACAAAAGCTAGGGGCATGATATGGCCCTTGAAGTACGAGAGGTATGTATGGTAAATCAATCACAACTTGCTTCTCTTCTTAGGCCGCATTATCGGTACCATTTGTGTACTGTTTACTATCCTGAGAAGATTGGCACCTGCAGAAGTTTAGCATTATGCAAGATTTCAACCAGCAAGAGGTATTACTTGTTCTACAAACTACACCAGCCAGATCATTAGCTCTTCCTGTGAAACTGTAAAATACAGTTTTTCATAAGAAATGTGATCCATTTGCTTCTTAGGACTAATTACTATTTGAACAAGCACCTTTAAAAACAAAGTCTCTGTAATAAAATAACTATATTAAAGTCTTCACTGTTTACATTTTCAATTATAGAGATATTTAAGGATCTTCAACCACAAGGATAAGAATTGTCTTTAATGGAGATATACAGGTGAATTAGCTTCAATTCATAGCTGCTCATTAGAAAATTAAGCTTAATAAAATTCCACTGACTTTTTAGAAATATTATCTGTACCCACCTTGTTAGTGTAGGGTCAAGATTATTTAGATCCTATTGCTACTGTCAAAGCCTGCAGTTGTTTTGAATCTGAAGTTTCAGCCTAGGGCCATCTCTAATTGTCAGTTGGTAAACTGGCTTCTAACCTAGAAATCCACGAACTGTTGAGCTACAGCTTTGGGTGGTATGAAGTGAGATAGTGCCTGGAAAGCTGAGCCAGCCCATAGCAGCCTGTGACTCAGAGTACCCCAGATATGTGTGCAGAGAGATATGAAGTAATAAACTGCCTTAAAAAGAGAGCAGTATTCACCATGAAGATGAATACTGCTCACGTTGCCTCACATTAATTAAGTAATTTTCACCAAAGAGTCATCTTCTGGAAAGAATACACCTTTTGCAATTTGGGGGGAAAAGAAAAAAAAAAAAAAACAAAAAAAGACACTATACATTCTTCTCAGTTAAACTTGATTTTGTAAGAAAATGTAAGTTTAGCAATTTGGAGTTCTTTTTCAAGGCAGCCTTATTCTGAACTGTACCATTTACCATTACAGGAAAGAATTTTTACATTTACAAATTCTAACTCAAACATTTCAGCTATCCTCCCCAAGCCTTGCAAACACACTTTTAAATTTAGATTTTCTATTGTTCCGAAATTAGTTCAAACCCCATCTTAAAGTCTCAAAAACATCGAGGAAACAATACATGTTTTGTAGGCACATGCCTAATAGTGACCTCTTACCTGGCGATGACCTTTAAATGCACCAGAGGATCCCAGGGGATGATCGGTACATGACTGAAAGCTACAAGCTCAGATTCTGTTGACATACCTGCACCGAATTGTATGTATCTAAAGAACAAGGGTTACCACAGAATAAAGGAGAAGCAGTCATTTGTCAATATTAGTACGATTAGATAAGTGAAGTAGTGTCAGCAGGATGTCTGAGACACAACTTGCTGGCGTTGTATTTTACAGCCTGGATCCTGCAGGGATCAAGATGAGCCCTGTGAGACAGCAATGCTGAACCAGCTGCAGGAGTCCTTTAGGTTTTTTTCCCCATAATCCAATAGGATGAAAGAGTAAGTAGAGTTTCTGGGGAGGGATCAGAACAGCCTTACTAGCTCTCATTACAGGATCCGTGAAGAAAACAATTGTTCTGGACACTTTTCTAGGTAAGTGGCCTTCAATACATCACTCCCTCCCTTTGTTTCTTGGAAATACTGCTGCTAAACATGCTTGAATAAGCAAATTCTTACTGAAAATATGAACACTCAGTCATGTCGGTACGCTTAGCACATCTACAAAATAGGTGCTGTACTGGTCCCTGGAACTGGTAACTATGCATTGAACACAGCTTAATTTTTCAATAAACACTAAGGTGAGAGGGGACCAAAGGTGCTACAAGGTAGAAGATATCTTACTTCTGAGAAAAAAAAAACACAGTTGCAGCTAACACTTTCTTATTTGGGGATGCTGTGGTTAGCATATAGCATCAAGCCCTTCAGCCACTTCTCTTCCACACACTTAACACTGACATTTTAAAAGTTCCAGTTAACAGACAGTACTCCAAGCCTGCATGAGTTCTCAAGTGCTGTCAGCACGCCAAGTTTAAATTCAGGATGTACTTAAAACTGTGGCGCTTTAACCTATTAGAATAATAGCTCCCAAATGACAAAGTATTTAAATTTGAGACACAGTTCTCAGTCAAGCATTAGTTCAGTCATTTGGGAGATATTAATTGAACACAAATAAAACATTCAGGTATGTCAGACAGGACCTTATAAAATGAAATAGAGAAGGGTATGAATCCCTACATATAGGTATAATACTTAGGTATGAGGTCACCTACAGACAACCTTACCAACTTTTGGATTTCATACTCACCAAGGTGAAGCTTCTAAGACCATACACAGAAGGAGCACACTAGATCAACCAAAGGCAGCTCCTAGTTCATCTAAGGTTATTCAAACCTGAAGCATTGTATGTATGAATTATTATGGAGTCAACTGACACAACAGTGAAATCCATTTCCATGCTTATTTCACAAAATATGACTATGCATAAACACAAACAAGAGAGGGTTTAGAATATTCTACCACTAAGTAACTTATAGGGAAATCTTTAACATATGCAGCCAGAGGTACAAGGACACCCACAGGCTATGCACAACACTGGAAACATAGTGTATATGCACAGTGGACTTTCAGTATTATTTCACCTATTTGTCTACAGCAGTAACAGCAGTATGAAGTAAAAGTTTGAACCTTCCCTCACTGGTACTCAAACTGACAAAATGTTAATGGAACAAGTATTTCTGACAAGCAGGTATTTAATGTAAATATAGCTGGACAATTTTTAGATTTGAGTTTGCCATTTATGTAAGAATTTCTAATGCCATTTGTAACTTCAGCATGGTATGCTTGTTTTAAGAGTTTTATTAGTGATGGAATTGGATGTTACTCTGTCTGTGTGTGTGTTTTCAGGTTTTTTGGGAGGTGGGGGGTTGTTGAGGAAAACCATTTGTAAGTGACAGCAGAGTTTTTTCATATTCAACTATTTTTGCTTTAAAACCTTGTACTCTCATTCAGGCCTAACATGATTAAGACTTGCTTACTGAGGCAGGAGTACAACCAGCTCTGCTGAGTAGTCTTTATACACAGTGTGACAGAAGGTCAAGGTTGAAGAGCAGTGATATTAAAGGAGTTTAGAGAACCAGAAAGGTTCTATGATTAAAAAAAATATGGTTTAGAAAAAAATAATTTAAAAAACAAAAATACCATTTTGGAAGGTGTGTGTTAACATCACATCAGGATAGAATACTAAAAAAAACCTCCAGAGAACCATCACCTTTCTTTACCAGAACTCAAACATGGAAGTGAGTGACTTAAACCTCAAAAAGTAATCTAAAAAGTGAGGAAAAAACTGCAAACAGACAAAAAACACCACAAACTTCTAAGCGTATTTACTATCAGTTGTGGGAAACTGTGAAAAGAGGATAAAACAATACAAACACTTGACAAAGAATACTTCCTGAACAAATTACAGATCAAAAAAGTTACAGATCTGTAACTGCAGATCCCATAGAAAAAAAAATCACACACACACACAAAAAAAAAAATCGGAGAACTAGTTCAATACCATTAACTTAAGGAAGCTGTCTGTAGAAGTGTTCAGTTATTTTACAGCTCAATTCACACACTGGTTTCTTAACATCCTAATCCTAAAATGCTGTAGAGGATTTATAGCCAATTAACACTTTGAAAGGCCTTTCAAGATTAAATACGTTACACTAAGTCATTTGTGTCAATTTGTGCACTTCTAGTATAAGTCAGAGTGGAACCTCTCTGGCAAAGAAGAACAGAGGATGAAGCACAATCACAATATGTAACTCAAAAATTAAGAGAGTCCCTCAGTCTCTATTTGCTTGGCCAACAAAAGGTATCCTCTCAAGCAAGCCTAGCAAGGAGAAAAGAAACACCAGACTTCAGGTCAGCTCATTCACCATTTCTGTGAGCTTGTGAAGCTGATCTGTGGACACAACTCTAGGATGCAAAAGCAGGCAATGAATTGCTGTAGATGAGGAAATGACCTCTCTATATCCATTTGTATAGCTGTCAAAGTATACCAACATGAACAGAAAATAAAATTATTCAAAAGTAATTCTTATTTTTAACAGAACTGAAAAACTTTGTGAGCAAATGCTTATAACTGTAAGAGAATGATTAAAAAACAATGGCCTTAGGAAACTGCCCTAGAAATAGCTCATTTTAGGGGTGTGTACAGACCACCATATGATAGAAGAGCACACCACAACCAGTGAGAAATCTTCCTAAGTAAACAATTATCAGCCTACTGTTTGACACCACAAGTTGTTGAGATTCCTAGCATAGTTGCTGGTGGTTAATAATGATTCCTTATGAAAGAAAGATTCACCATCTAATCCCTGTAAATAAACACAGTTCAGCTCTCATTAAAGAACAAAAAAACCAATA
This sequence comes from Lophotriccus pileatus, assembly GCA_035583135.1. Taxonomy (NCBI): domain Eukaryota; kingdom Metazoa; phylum Chordata; class Aves; order Passeriformes; family Tyrannidae; genus Lophotriccus; species Lophotriccus pileatus. The sequence goes on from JAWWES010000133.1 coordinate 23,527,755, forward strand.
GTTTAATAGCAATAAGCAACTCAAGTGTGACATTCATCTGAGAATCTCAGGAACACTGAATTTAACTACTTCACCTTCCCAAAACCTGTGAGTTGAAGGAAATACTACGTTAGTTTTTCCAGACCAGGAAGTTTACAAACGGTGAAATTCAATGATTTAAACACAAACAAGTACATGAAATCCACTTTCATACTCCTGCACACCATCCCTTGCTGCTTTATAGAACCGATCTTCTATGAACACTGTTCAACAAGGGCAAGGCTGTGTATAGGATTAAATGCCTAAACATGAGAAGCAGAAAGGATGAGAGGCATGTTAAGCATTTTACCAAGAAATTTCCTTTTTTTTTTTTTTTTTTTTTTTTTTTTTTTTTTAAAGTAAATACACTCCAGGACACAGAAAATTACAGCATTTAAAGACATGTTGTAATTTTGTTGTTTGGGAGCGAAGAAGCAAAGTTAAAAATTGGTTCCCAATAACCTGGAAGAATATCTTCTATTTCTAGCAACACATTAATTAAATATGGAAAGACATGACCCTCCCTGAATGATCCAAACTTTTAGATGCTTTCTTTTGTAAGGAAAGCATTCATCACTGACACCTGTGTGGTAAAGGACAGGCAAAGGATTTAATGTGGGGAAAAGCTGCCGTGTCAGCCACTGAAATATCTGTCACCAGGTCAAGTGGCAACTGCCAAGAGGTTAGACAAGTTTTCTTCCAAAGACCAGCTGAAGTAGAGCATTTAAACATGATCTTTTTATTTCACAGGACAGAAGTAAGAGGAAGTGGAGTATTTGGAAAGCATCAGATAAGTAGGGGGGAGCAGGAAAGGGATTTTGAATCTGTAACTACATTGCCAGAATAATCCAACATTAAATAAAGGATATCAAACATGGTCCTGCATTTTAGGTTCTTCATGCTTTCGTCCTTCCCAAAATACTTATGACGGTAAGAAACATGATGACACCAACTCCTGACTTAACCACCTAGATAGTGTTTGGGAATCTGAAGCAATCCCACAAAGCCTGTTAGCATTACAAGCTGCCAGAAACAGAAGTGTGTAAGAGACAGTGCCCATTACAGGTGATTACAGCTCAGCCCTAGTAAGCTCAGCATCATGTACTACCTTAATCTGCTCAGACATCTAGAGAACATTATTAAGAACAAATTCATTTTTTTATTGATAAATCTTCTCACATTATGAACAGTATTCCTAAAGTATCCCATATAACAACACTAATTACCCAACAACACATACAAGTTTTGCATGGTAAACTTAAACTTTGCACAGTAAACATATAACAGAAATTCAAAATGGATTTGCTTATTCCTGTCCAGGTGATTGAAAGCAACATAAATAAAATTAAGATAAAATTAAGATAAGTATACCTACCTTTGTTTATGGAGAAGAGACTGTCACAGTGTCAGATAATACATATTATGACAATGTACTCAAACACATCTCAATACTTCCATCTTCTCGGACACACTATTTCCTTACTGTTTATAAAGCAAAACTTTCCCCTCTCTGTCCTTCACTTGACTTGGTAATAAGTAATATGAGAGTGTTTGAAATTGGAACAAAACCTCCTTGTCCTGAGAGTACAAGGGGCGGAGGAAGACCCAGATAGAGCAATAGGTTGTTCTTAGTGCCTTACACCACCCTCCTTGACAAAAGCCAAAGGACAGGATATTAAAGAGGCCATTCCAGGACAGCTATTCCTGAATCACTTGGGTCCAGCTCCTTCTTCATATTTTGTTATGGAGTTTTCTGGCAAGTGTACTCTAAATTGAAAGTTGCTTCATTGTTTTTATTTTTAAAAAAAAAATGGAAAATGCAATGACTGACACCTGCTCTAATACTACTCACATTCAATGGTGACTTAATGTTGCCAGGCAAAGGTTGTACATATACACAAGTTCCTTTTTGGTCTATTTAATGAAGCAATGGGATTTAATTTATGAAATATCTGACAAGGATATTATACAATAATATTCCTATTATACAAACTGGGAGCAGATAATGCTAAATTGAAGAAGAAATGTCTTCATCTTCTGCTACAAGATTCAAGTATTAGTATTACCTGTGAAGTCATTCCCATATGCCAGTACGTGAAAATAAGTTAATACTCAAGAAAGATTGTGTTAAACAGCTGAAACTCTTCCAAATGATTTATCCAAAATAAACTTCTTTCAGCCACTTCACACTCTCATATTGAGACTTCAGAATTTACATTCATTTCATTTAACATCACTAACTACTACTTTGTTTAACACTGAACAGATTATGGTTTTGCCTCACTAAAACCAAACTCCTCCCACCTTACAAAGAGCCAGCATTTTAGAGCTTATCTTACAGAGAAAGGACTGGACAAGGATAGGGTGCTTACTCTCTCCTCTAAAATTTGTAAAGAGAAATAAAATTGTTTAGATAACAAAACAACAGAGCTGCTGTGTAAGGCCTAAATCAGTTTCACAACTTCTACCAGATGCACAGAGACAGCAAGCAGGCATGGATATGGACAACAGAGCAGTCCTAGATGGCCGTGAGAAGACAAAGGGATGGTGAGGACAGTCAGAGGCGCACATCAACAAAAGATGGGACAACCAAGAGTGCTGCCAAGAAGGGAACTGAAGTCATCCTGAGAAAGTCAATGTGATGTTACCTTAAATGATCACGTGCACAAAATGAAACACATTTCACGCAGTAATGGCTCATGATTATATTGCGTTTGTATTTTAATCGTTGTGATTGAAGCACTTACTTGTTTCTTTAGGGCATTACCTTTCAGTCCTGTTACAGCAAACCCACAGTATCAGAGAACACACGGCTCAGCTCTTGCCAAGAGAAGGAGATTCACAGCTGTCCTCTTGGCCTGCTCCCACCCTTGAATCCCAGCAGGCCGCCGATCAACAGCGAGGGTCGCGCCCGTGCAGTGTGTTCTGCTCTGACAGGTGCTGGCGTCTGGCAGCATTCCCAGCAAGCAGGCAGCTGCAGAGATAGGAAGTCTTGGCTGGAAGTCAGAAAGCCAAGCTCATGGAAAGCACAGAAAGACACAGAGGATGCAAAGGTGTTAAACCCCTTCTGTCCTTGAACGGCCAAAGGCTGCTCTGAACTATGCTAGCTGCCAGCAGTTGCAAGCAATTTTACAGAAACTAGGACACCAACAAGAAAAAATAATTTGAAATTAAGCATAGCCAAATATTTACCAGAAAATTTGGAGGATGTCCCTTAGCTCTTCATTATCTTCCCAGCTCATGACACACTAAATTATCTGAGATGCTTAATCATGCTGTCTGGGTTAGCTGAAGTTTAAGGTCTGGCTTGAAGCAACATGCCTACAGTTTTTCCTCCAAAGGAAGTCTAGCCTCTCCATCCTCCAACATCAGATAACATACCATCCCTTCAGCTTCTCTGGAATTGCAAGGGCTGTTTTGCTTCCATTGTTTAACAACTGTGACTCTACAGCTTTAGGCTAGACCAACAGGTAGGACTCCCTTGAATCCGCTAAAGACATTCCACTTGCAAAACAGAGCCTTCTTTCAATTCATTGTATTTAAATGCTGGGAATTCCACTGTAAGCTGCACAAAGAGCAGAAAGGAAAGTTATTTTTCCATCTCCCTCCCTCTCTATGCTTCCACATTTCCAAAACATTAGCACAAGAGCAGTCGATAATTAGTGAGCCTCCACCAAACTTAAGAAAGAAAAGATAGTCATCAATTAAAATTTCTTTGTACGTCAGCTTACTACACTAATGTTCTTAATTACACATTAGCAGCGATGCTCGAAGTGTGGTTATGATAATAATCAGAGAAAGAGGTCATGAGAAGTTACTTCATTTATTCTCAGTCAACTGTATCTACTTTTACCACATCTCCTTTCCCTGGACTGATGCTATTCCTGCTTATTTACTTTATACTAAAGATTTACATTACAGGAGACCTATGCAAGTAGCCAATGACAAATTGATTCTCCATAAAAGTCTGTTTAAAAATCTCCCTTTAAAGCATCATGATGCTGTCATCCTACCTCGAGTTGCAGTTTTGTCTTTTCGGGCAGGGTTTTACCATAGAAAATAGGCATCACAAAGAAGCAGCACACTGTTGTCTGGAAAAGCACTGTATACTTCTTAGGTTAGAACCACACTAGATTATTTGCAACTACTACTTGAAAATTCTGTGAAGATTCACCAAAGTAGAACAATTCTGTCCTTATAAGGTATATAGATCAACATGGATACTTTTCTTCCAAAATTGTGCATGTACTTTGCACAAATGTTAAACTACATGAGGTTTAGGACAGTGTAAACATGGGACTCATTGACTCGTACAAACTGAAACATCATATGGTAGTCTTCAGTTACTTTAGAGCCACAGAACTGCATATAGGACAGAACTGCAAAAGAAATCAGGGTAAACACGGAAAAAATTGTTAGGTTTGGAAATATTTGTCCTTAGCTATGCAAATTAAAGTCACAACTTATAACAATCATGGAGGCCTTTTATCAGTGGAGATAATACTTGATGTATCTTCAAGTCAGAGTTTGTCAAACACTGATGGACTCATTCATAGAATTTAAAATTTCTTATGAAGGTAAATGAAGAAAGTCTGTCCTTACAGTGGAAAGATGAAGTACATTCTGGCAAAGCTGTTCTTTTTTTGCAGTATAAACATCAAATGCTAGGTGGTTTTGGTTGGATTTTTTTAATACACTGAAAACAGTTATTCAACACTTGCTGGACAAAGAGCTAATATATGTCGTCTATATTGGAGTTAGACATAACACAGTTTCTAATCCACAGAAAGCTATGGTTAATTAGAGAGTAACCATGCTGTAAAGTTAGATTACAATTCAGGATCTGAAAGCCTCCAAATATGAGTGGAGCATTAGTTTATTTTTAGTGCAGTCTACAGGACTGACTTTAAAAAGTTAATCCCAACCCAGACTCTAAAAGTATACGTACAGCACTCATGCCAGTGTGTTAGTGAAAAAATATGTACTTCTAAAACTCCTTGGGGAGGGACTGGTAGGGTAGACAAGGCCTTTGCATTACCATTTCATCCCCATATTGGACACAGTTAAGAATGCACATGAGTGAAAGCATTAAAGTAGAGGCACAGAGGCAATTTGCTAAGAAACCAAGGACCTAATGGAAGAATGAATCAGTTCATTTGTGCGGCGACAAACCCAGATCTGAGTTTCTACCACACCAACAATGTGTCTTTCAGTCACTTACTGGGAACACCCAGTACATCAGCCTTTCAGCAAGTACTTATTAAGGAGCCATTAATTACCATGTATCCAAGTGCTAGAGTATTTCAGTTCCCTCTGCTCTGATACAAGTACTGCTGTTCTTGATAAACCAGAACTGTAACTAATCCTCTGGCGTTATGCCTGACTGTATATTTGTTTTTAGTGATATAGTCTGACTGTGCTGGATGTTTTATAAGAAACATGCTGTTAAAAGGACAATTCAAAACTTTTTGATTTGTTTGCACAACTGAAAACTTGGCTGTCCCTGTTGTGGCCTTCTCTGCACAAACAGCAACTCTAGGGGAGAAGAAAATTATTTCCACATTATAGAACAGGCTTTTCAGTTTTGTTGTGAGGATTTGCTTGAGAAATTAGTGTGTTGTGCTTGTTCAGGTCTAGTTCCCCAGCACCTTTTTCTTCAGCCTGTCTCCTTTTCCTGGCTTCTCTTCTGCATCCTTTTCCAACTCAAACACGGCTTCTAGTTCATACCATCACCAGCTCCTCTCTTCTGCTGCTGCTTCAGTCCTCCAGGTCCTACTGCAGGCACTGAGACCAAACTGACAACCCAAGATGACTCAGTCTACAGTTTCTCAGGTGTGCTTAAGATCTGCTCATCATTCCAGAAGCCAGTAAAGACATGCCGGGACTTGTGCATGCAGGTTCCAAGCCATGACTGCCTCACCTGTGACACAATTATTTCTCAATCACTGGGAGATATTTTAAAGCTTGCATAAACATAACAATTTTCAGACATATTTTACGAGTGCCTAACTTCAGAAAGGATTCCTTCCAGGTTAAGGTAAATGAACCTGACATTTTCCTTCTGGATTTTCAAGTAGAGATACATACTGTGGTATCCAGCATTTTGGGCTTAGGTAAGAATTCAGCAGTTCGTCCTTATGCTGTCATCAGCCATTCTGTCACTGGAGAACTGCACTCAAATTAGATCGTGGTGAAAGTTCAGCTCCAGAGCAGTACCATTCTGAGGGGTTGGGTGTTTTCAGGGTTATTTGTAAGTGATTATGATGATGCTGGAGTTATATGTTACATACAGTATCTCCAGGAATCAGTACTTTTCTGTATGTCAGCTGTTGACAAAGCAGGCAACTAACTACAAAACACATGGGAAAGTAAGTAGTGGGGACCAAATGAGCAAACTGGGTTTCCAATCTTTCTTCTTCTCTACATTTAACAACAAGAGAGAGAAATGCATTAGACTTCATACCTCAGCGCTGCCCTCCTACATCAAAAGGTCAGGCTGTGCTTCTGATTTTATGCCACAGGGTCACAAAGGACTTGTTCGCAAACACAATAAAACTTGATTGTATTCCCTCTTTCCAATACACAGATATTGCAAACAATATTGTCCTTAACTACAAAATGGCTACTTAAAACTAAAAATTATCAGATCAACTGCTAGATACCAGTAAAGACTCAAGAGGACAGACAGAATGAACCAGTTCATTTGTGCAGTCAACAGAGCAGCTTCAATTACTGGTAAGAGGATTTCCAAACAATTTCACTGCTTTTCTTAAGAGGGTCATCATTACTAGACAGCTTAGAGGCCCCACTTCTCTTTACTACCTGTCTCCCCAAGTTCAAGGATCGAGCTTTAAATCATCCTGCTAAAGACATTGCCCTAGATTTAGAATACTGAATCCCAATTTCTGTTTTTCCTCTAGTCTTGCTATGAGGGACCAAAAAGCTTTACAGTTTTATAGTGTGTTACCCCGGGGAAGGAAAAAGATGCATGTACTTAAGTCTAGAAAGCAGCATCATTGAAATAGCAGTAGAAGGAAGAGAGGTCTTGACCTGTTTATCTTTTTTTTTCTGCTACCACCAACACTCTCCATCAAGCCTTTTACTTCTTCACATTTCAGAGGCATTTAACCCAACCTAGTTTTGGAAATGAACAGAAAGTTTAGTAAATGAAGCCATCTAATGTCCTGTGAGGCACACAGCTGTTCCTTCTTTAACAGCTGGAACAGTAAAGAGCAAAGTCTTTTCTCAAAGAACTGGACTAATTTGTTGTATCTTCCCAGGTGGAGAACACAGTCAAATAGCAACCAGAAAGGGAAGCGCAGATTGAGAATCCGTTAAGTATTTAGAGTTTGTCAACTGACATACAAACATAAATAATGTTTTTAGGACAAGACCCTCAAGAACAGTGAACCCCCACAACCCAGTCAATTAGCAGAGATTAAGAACACATGAGGTCTTGGGGAAAGATTTTGTGTTATCACTACATGCTCTTGTAAAAAGTCTCTCTTCAGCTTTCTTGTAGACCTCCTTTGGAAGGACACAATAAGATCACCCCGGAGCCTTCTCTTCTCCAGGCTGAACAAGCTCACATCTCTCAGCCTTTCCTTCCTGTGCTGGTTACCCCAGAGCTGGATGCAGCACTCCAGGTGCAGTGTAACAAAAGTAGAGTAGAGGGGCAGTCACTTTGCCCCTAAAAATGCCCAATATTCTACATCAGTAATGGTACATAATCTATTTTTTACTTTGTGACTGGCTTTGTCTTACTTCAGAATATTGCTGTACCAGACTGTCCTCCAACAGCAATATGTAAACCCCAGACTACAATCCCATTGTTCTAAAGGCTGGACAGAGCAAGGCCAGTTCCTGCCCCAAAAATCACATTTGAGTCGTGGATGGTAGCTGCCCTTGCAATATAAAAACACACACTAACATGAGCACACTCTTGCCTGAGTCACCTCACATAAACTATAGATTCTGGTCTTCTCAGTGTTTAGAATGACCATCAGCAGTCATGAGCAGGCACAGAGGGCTCTGGCTGATATGGAGGCAGGATGAGATAACTGCAGCAGCACCCTGCTCCCCTCTTTATCTCGCCCCCAAACAACACACTGTTATGCAGGGTGCTGAGCTGCTCACTAAGCAGCAACGTGGGCTCCTGCAGTTTACAGACAGCCTGTGAAAACAGATCATCACCAGTTTTGGTTTAATGTACTTGTGTCAAACTTCCAACAAGTTCTGTATCACTCTGCAATGCCACAGGAACTCTTACAGTATGTCTCTTTTTTTGTGTTAGAGACACAATACACTTGCAGCCATTAAGTTAGGATACATTCAAATAACTTAAATTCAGAGATTACCCCCATTCTCAAGCACTCTGCTGAGGTTCTTCTGTGAAGAGAACGGCACTTGGTACCACTACTTCTTCACTTGCCAGTACTCAGCTTGGAATTGTAATACTGAATGGTTACAGTTGTTATAAAAGTGTTTTCAGATAACATACTAACGACTGTGAAAACCTGCAGACCTGATGAATGCCTCAAATGTTTTGCTTCTACTCACGTCCAGGAAATAAAATAAATGAGATACGAGCTTAAGTCCTGATGTGAATTTCTACTTTTTTCATACGTTCAACTTCCTTTTTTTTTTTTTTTTTTTCACCCTCCCAAAAGATTTAGTTTATTTGTTACATGTTTTCTGAACATACAAGAAACTTTCTCAGAAAGAAAAGCCTGTGGACTACCCTGAAGTCTCCAAAATGAAAGCAAGGTCCCTTCTGGAAGATCCCTACACGTGGTAAAGTTTAGTCCAACGTTTCTGGAGTTTCTTAAAAAAGCACAAAGCTCCTGAACACAAATACACCATAACTGAATGCTGAGTTTTTCTCACTTTAGTGCATCTCTTTGATATCATATAAAGGACAGAAGAAACATGCCTTAAATTCACAGATGTACCTTGTATGAAAGCAGAACTCAAACAATCAACTCACAAATGCATTTTGCAGTTTGCAACCATTTACAGTGTATGTCTCGTGAAAAATATAAAACGCAGTGGTATTAAAAGTCTGACTCAACTCTTCTCAAATGTTAAAATATGAGGTCATGATACTGTATTTGTCAATTTTGGCAGGAACTACTGCTGCTCAAGGACACACTAATGATCAAAAGAGGAATGTAAGCATTGTGGCATTGCCAGGTATAGGTCTCTGTGATGCAGGGCCTAAGAGATGGCTGCAGGAAGGAGTCACACTCTGCCTTGCCACTCATCAAAGAAGCTTTCCATTACTGAAGATATTATTAAAAATAAGCAGTTTAATAAATGTTTGAATCAATTATTTTTTTAATATACACTTAACTGAGATCTAAGCTTTCTGCAGGACCTATTCTTTTCAAATTTTCACTCAGAAGAAAAGACAAAGTGTTACATTAACGGCAAGACAGATTTTTTTCTAGATATAACTGATGCAATAAAATGTCCTGAGTGACTTCTGTGCAGTATGAAACACCAAAATCTATCCTCCTGAAATTATTTTTTCCTCAATTTGGAGTCATAAGAATTCAAAAAGCATTCCCAGCTTCATCGTCTTCCACAAATCATTTATCTTTTGACAGAGACACAAAAGAACTTAGACACTTAAGACACCATCAAAAGCTACAATAGGTTTTTAAAAGTAACGCCTTCCTTTCCAAGAAAAGCATGCAAGTCTAGCTCTCCCTCCACTCCTTGTCAGTGAAATAAATATGTTTCAAGCAGAGAACAGAAAGCTCTTAACTCTGTGCCGTGGCAGGGTGTGGTTATTATCACTACTCTTACAGATTGTTCTGAATTATCTTACTGTCCATTCAGACTAGGCAACTACTGATCTCTTCATGTTCTAGTGAAAATTAGTCCTTAATGAAGAGCTTACACAATTAAAAGAGGCAAATCTGCAGCATGGGAGAGAAAGACCACTCTTATTTCAGATTAAATAATTGGAAGCAAACAGATTAAGGAACAAATCTGCAATGAAATTCAAGTGTCTAATATTCATTAAACTCTAACAGGAGCTGTGTCTAAGCCCTTTTATTGGCCTTGGCCTGCATAGTCCAGGTTACACAGACTGTCACAGAGTTATGAGCTAAATCATCCAAATCCTTCGGTAGCACATTAAGCAAACAGCATCACCCTTGTGTTTGTATATTTACCCTCAACAATTATTCCATTGCCATAAAAAGAAGATATAGGACAAGGGTCGAGTCCATTCCTGAAGCCCCCCAAAACTAATATTATGTTTTCTAAGTTTATATCTTCCTACCAAATCCAGAGCCATAAGACACTTCAGTCAGATGGCTCAGATGCCCCACCTGCCGCTACCAGAATTGCTCACAGCTTTAATTTCTTCCTCCTACAGTCAGTCACAAACCTGCAGCATGTGTTTCTAGATGATGGCAACAGCAGCTGCTGCCAACATTGTCCTGTTGACTTACCTTCAATATCCAACTTGTATCCTCTGATTTTGTGTAAGGCCTTCTTCATTTTGCAAGGAAAACAGATATACAAGTGATCATTGTCCAAACCCAGTGACAAATTCAAGCCTAAATGACTAATTAGGACCATGTGAGTTGGATTTGATTGATTACTGTTTTTAAGCCACTAAAAAGTGTGACAATAAACTTTTAAAACAGCTGAAGCTGGAGCTCCTATAATTAATAGAAAATTAGTCCATACTTTCTATATATCACTATGAAGTGGAATTAAGCATCCTACTACTGTAGCCTAAAGCTTGAAAAAAAAAATCCAGCGGATTGTTACATACACGTTTGATAAAAAGGTTTTGCAAAAAGCTATGTTTGGTGTCAGATTATTAATGAAACATAGGTCCAAGTGCATGTGTTACTTCCAGAATAGGATGATACAAACACCACCACTGCACACATCTGCACCACACTGGCTGGTTAAAGAGGAGGGTGAGGGGGGGGAATAGATCATGCAGCTGGTTTGAGTGGTTTACAGTATCTTCTCCCTAAAGGTCAGTGAGTTTCCCAAAAGACATGCCATTTCCTGACTTTTTTAGAGTAAATCCGTTGAAAACTAGCTGTCATCCTCTGGAAAATAATGGAGTGGAGGAAGAAGAAAAAACCCTATCTTTGCTGGCAGTAACAGGGCACTTGAATAAAGAGTACAACTTTAAATTCCCACTCTTGGCAGGGTTTTCTGCATGATCTATTAGGACTCTACTTCTGGTTCATCTCTTGCTCCCCCAGTGTCAGGAAAATCAGAGACAACTACTGTACAGCTGATCACGATCCTTTTGCAAGCATTTTGGAACCCTCTTGCTTCTTAGGACACACTTCACATTTGCTCAGTTGGTGCAACAGCATTCATCTCGGTGGTATCAACAACAACTCATTCCTCTTTACATCTGGTGTCTGTTAAAGTGGTTCATTCACTACATAATGTGGGGAAAAGAAAGTGAGGCTTTTTTAGGGCATCAGTTATTAGCCATCCAGAGGGACCTGGAGAAGTGGGCCCATGGGAACTTCATGAGGTTCAAAAAGGCTGAGAGCAAGGTCCTGCACCTGAGTCAGGGCAATCCCCACTATCAGTAGAGCTTAGGGAATGAAGGGATTGAGAGCAGCCCTGAGAAGAAGAAGTTGGGGGTGCTGGTGGATGAGAGACTGGACATGAGGCAGCACCATGCACTTGCAGCCCAGAAAGCCAACTGTGCCCTGGAGCTACATCAAAAGAAGTGTGACAGGCAAATTGAGGGAGATGATTCTGCCCCTCTGCTCTTCTCTCATGAGACCCTACCTGGAGTGCTGCATCCATATCTGGAATTCTCAGTAAAAGAAAAACATGACCCTCTTTGAATGAGTCCAGAGCAGGCCACAGAGATAATCAGGGGCCTGGAGCACTGTGCCTACACAGAGGTGAGAGAATTGAGGTTGTTCAGTCTGGAGAAGGAAAGGCTCCAGGGAGACCTTACAGCAGCAGCCTTCCAGTATCTAAAAGGGGTCGACAGGAAAGCTGGAGAGGGACTTTTAACAAGAGTATGTAGTGATAGGACAAGGGGGGTGGCTGTACGCTGGCAGAAGGTAGGTTTAGAATAGCTATTAGGAAGAAATTCTTTACTGTGATTGTGGTGAGACCGTGGGATAGGTTGCCCAGAGAAGTTATAGATACTCCATTCCTGGAAGTATTTAAGGCCAGGTTGGATGGGGCTTTGAGCAACCTGGTCTAGTTGAAGATGGTCCTGTTTATTGCAGGAGGTCCTTTAAGGACCTTTAAGAGTCCCTTCCAACCCAAACAGCTCTATGATTCCACAAATTATCATTTGCAAGAAAAATCAACTACCACATAATGAAGGCCAGGCAAATAGGACCTGATTAAGATCTCCTTCAGAAAGACATTTTGGGATAATAGCTGAATCCTAAATCTACTGTAAAACCCTTGCATTATATTGTAGTGTCCTCTGGGTGGACATTTAAAACCCAGTTATCACTACGCTAGTATTTTTCCCAAAGCCGACAATTTTCCAGTAAGACTGTAGGTGGCAGCAGCTCTACGGTTATTTATTTTCCTGCTTCAATCTCGCAAACACTTAGCTGCTGCTAAAAAAAAAAAAAAAAAAAAAAAAATCTTTATTCCTTTTCTGTGAAATAGGTTGTGGGAGGACAGTCAGCATCTAGAGAAAAAAAAAAAAAGCATTCCCTCTCTGCTTGGATAAACTATAGGATGCAAAAAGGGCTCATTTCCAAAGATTCCCCCTTCCCCAAGAATTAGATCAGGTTCCTGGTCTAAGAGAGTAACATTAATGCTCTTCAGGGCAAAGTTAGTTTTATGGATTGTGATTCCATATTCAGGAGGAAGACACTGAGAAACCCGGATTAGTAGTAAAACCTGCATAATATGTGCTGGTGAGGAGAACTAGACATAGAAAAGGTTGATTCTCTGCTGAATTACCCAGGTTTAGCCTGCTTGCCACAGGCTTGGAGCTAGTTAGACCAACTAAACTTATAGGAAATCCTTCATAATTAACTTAATGAGCTTAATACATTATGGATGAGATATCAGCAATGGCCATAAGAATGTGGGCATTTGTGTAGGTTGTATATCCTTATTTCATGTATCAACACCTGTACCTTACCCAAATACACCATAACTTATATACATGATGTCATCTTTTTTATTGCTCCCCCTCCAAGTTACCGTCCACCCAATGAGCAGTGATGTCTTGTTCTATTTTCCTTGCTCTACACGCATTCCCATAACTTGTTTAGTGAAATGTATTAGAATTTGGGCTGGAGACAGTGTTGACTTGTCCATAGCTCTCTTTTTCCCCCTCTCCCCCCCGCTTTATGTTACTCAACTCTATAACAAATTGAAAAAAACCCAAATACCAATACTATTAGATATAACCTCACAATCACCTTTCGAGTGGGTCCTGCCAAACAGAGTATGAGGTCAAGGCACAGTAAGGTTGAAAGCTGCAGTCCAGGTATATGCAGCTCTAATATTACACCAACAACTGCTTCCCTTCTCCCACACATATACACTCTATCTTTGACTAAATATTTGAAGTTGCTTTTTAAGTATTAGTTAGGCTTAGGATCAGTGCTTT
>JAWWES010000133.1:23541469-23567782 GCA_035583135.1 Lophotriccus pileatus
GGTAACCGTGGGTTGAACCAATAGGGAAAGGGTTAACAACGGACAGATAGGAAAGGGTATAACCAGGGTACAGAGAAGGGGAATTAATCATTAGACAATTTCTAAGGTATCCCCAAATGGTATTAAACTTGAATTAGACTCCTAGCGTAAACGTGTCACAGTCTTTGAGGCGGCGTCTTGTTCCTTAGTTCATCTCGATGTATTCACACTCTTCGCCCTCTTCTTTAAGTCCTCTCCAATGGTTGTAAGCTTCTGTTGGTCCACTCCCGACACATATACACTCTATCTTTGACTAAATATTTGAAGTTGCTTTTTAAGTATTAGTTAGGCTTAGGATCAGTGCTTTTTATGAAGACACCCTTGATTTATTAGGAATTGGAACTAATCTTGAGGGTGGGGTTTTGGGCAACATTTTGCTGTTAAAACTAGTTTTATATTAAAACACAAAGAAAAACAATGCAGCAAAGAAAAATAATCTACTCTGTCATAAATACTGTCATAAATAAGCCAACCAGTGCTGGACCTGTACAGGGTGTCTGTACTTGCAGAAACAAGATGGTTTGCATTAAATTGTAATAAACCTGCTGATGCATTCAGTACTGAACTATATAACAAAATACACAATGAGTCAAACCAGTGAATTGAAGACCGCATAAACCTATTGGATTTCATGTTCTGTAGGTAGTAACTAAAGTTATGGAGCAATTTTAGGTCTCTTGACAGTATCATGTCCGTTTGACAAAAAATATACATTTCAGTTCAATGAAAAGAGGTGAATATAGTTGTAAAAAGCTATAAAGGAACAATTCTGTTGCCTTCATCTTCTTAAACTAAGGGTTTCTCTCTGTATAAGCTTTAGACAGAAACACAATGGTACAACTGTGATTCACTGCCCAATTTGTGGATGGCGGATTACATTGTTGTTCTGACCCCACAACAATTGAAAGGTCAAAATCTGGTTTCTGTGGTGAGGGAGACCTTGGGCAAGTCCTCAGCTGAAGCACCTGGAGGACAAGGATCCTTATGCATGGTGGGGCGTGCACTTGCTGTAACCTCTCACATTTTTACATGGCCATTTCCCAAAGACTTTCAAAGTTTCCTTCTGATGTCACTTCCTCAGCTGGATACTGAAGCTTGCTCTGCAGATCTGACTGGCACTACATACCGTACTATGCACATTTCAGAAAGTGATGTATGGAGGTTCTGCTTTCTGGTTTTCTACATCACAGTCCGAATTTGACTGCAGAACCTCCCTGTGTCACTGTGACCCTTTTACCGCAAGAGTCAGTTCCTCTCTAGCATTTCTCAAAAGCCTGTCCAGATAGCTGGAAACAAGACCCTTGCCTTTGCATACTCGTAACATAGTCACAACTCAATATAGTCTCCTCCAGATTCCCAAAGTCAGTTTCCTTTTTGCCTGAGAAGCAGAATATGACATCAATATGCATCACATTGCTCCTGCCGTCAAAAAATATCATCTGGGCTCACTTAGTTAAGTGATCTCCTCATTTTCTATGCCGAGGTTTTCCTGGACACAAGCTTGCTATGCGTGTCCTCAGTTCTTCACTTCTGATGAATCCTGTTGAGATACTGCCTAAAACCACTCACAGGGTACAGATGTTGTCTTCTCGGAGCCAGGCTCACAGTTTAACATTCTCTCCACAGAGCATAGCCCTAAATCCCTCAGGAGCTTAAATACATTCCTTCCCACAGAATCACAAAGTACATGAGTTCCTCAGAAACAGAATGGCTTTTCAAAAGATTTCTCATCACAGCACAATTTTTCTCTGAAAATAAAAAGGCATTTACAGTTCTCCATGAAAAAAAGAAAGAAGGAAAAAACCCACAAGTACAGTCCATAAAACCAAGCACCTTTACTCAGACTCACCCTGTTGTTAGCTGTCTCAGACACTCTGTATGTAATGAAGAAAAAAACGTAGGTATTTTCTGTTATTACTGTCTTCCTGGCAAACCACACACTGTAGCTGCTAGAGAACACTAAATTTTCAACTCTTGTTAGGGCTCCTCAGGCTTTCTGTCATACGACTGAAGTAGCTTCCTATCAGGTGATGAACTCTTCACCAGGTGACTTGAGTGCCAACATGCCTTTACTGGTATCTTCAAACATACTGTTTCTTCTCCGTGGTAATCTATTTAATGTTTAGAAAGCTATTATTTTAACAAGAATTTCCTCAGCTGTTTGACCTTCAGTTTGTACTACAGTTCTTTGACATTTAGTTCTTCCGTGGAAAACCTTCATGCAGTGACAAGCAGAGGACTGTACTCAGGTGTCTGTGCAGGTTAGTGTTTAACGCAATGGATTGGGTGGAAATCAAAGGGGATTTTTTTGTTTGCTTGGTGTCAAGTTTGTCTCCCTTCTCGTGTGGCCGAGACAGACACTGATAAATACTGACTCCGTTTACTCAGAATTTCCCTCTCTATTTTTTCCCTCTGGTCTTCGTTAAACAAGTTTAGGTTGCTGTAGGAAGTCTGACATGCTGCCTAGTTTTTTTTAGATCTACTTCAGCAAGCCTGGAGATTCCAGAGCTGCTGTTCACAGCTCAGAAGTATTTACCTAACAAATGCCTGATGTGAATATTACCAAATTTGGAAATTTTGAAGATTGTTCAAATTGTCAAATGCCTTTTAAGGTAGATATCAAAAAAACAATGTGTCTATTTCTTCAACAGATTTCAGGGCAGGACTAAGTTTTGGGTGGTCTCCATTAATTAGATCTGACTTTTTTGTATGTGCCACTCATATTTAATTTCCATTGTGTCAGTTCTCTAATGCATCTCTCAAGTGTTTCCATGCAAAACAAAAGTGAAAAAGCTTAAAACTCAAAATCAATGTGAGCTTTCCTTTTTAGAAATGGCCAGTGAGAATTTGACAAAGTATTCTGTTGATTGCATGTTTTCTAAGCAGAGTGTAGCTCTATAGCAGTCTTGGCACAGAAGCACATGCAGGAGTTAAAAGGAGTCAGAAATGAATTTTTAATTTTTTTTTTCATGATGATATGGCTTTGATATACACACGGAAAAAGAGGCACTTTGCATAGCTATTAGGAGAACTTAACAACAAACATAATAAAATTCAATAGCTGTTTTTTCTGTTAAGGGGTCAGGTGATGAAACAGAAACAGTTGTGGTTGGTTTTGGCCCCTGGTTAAAGAACCTGTAACAGGTTTGGGCATGTACTGCATGTGATCAGGCTTTTCTACTGAAATCTCTGAGCTGTTCTGTTAAAGACATGAGTCACAGCCTGAGAAACAGTGCTGGAATCCTCAGAAAACCAGGAGGCTACTGACAGTTTGAGATGACAGAGTCCTCATTCGTTCTGCTACTTGATTATTTCATGACTTTCCTGTAAGGAGTCATGTGTATACCTCACATCATGGGGAGAGATCATCAGTGATTCCAGAAACATTTTTTTTCTGAAAATGGTGAGGATGAGGAGAATTCTTCAATTTCAGTAATGTCAAAGACCTAATAAATGCCTGAGATGCAATGGTGCCTGACAATTTCAGGTCATGTTGGATGGAAGGTAGTGGGGGTAGACTTTTTATGTAGGTTATCATGATGAAAGGCATCATGAGTTTACAGCTCAGTAGTCCTGTTTTCAGATTTACCTTCCTGCCCAGCATTTCTGTTTCAATTTGTGCTTTTCGTAAGCAGAGCATCTTCTAGAAAGGGAATCACTAGTTCCATTTTCAGAAAGACTGCATTTTTCAGCTAGAGATGTTACTTATATGACTTTGTCACACAAAATATTGATAAATAGTGAAAGATGAGTCACAGATACTTTGATTAAATCTGGCCTTGTCTCTTCCACTTTCAAGTTTACTTAAGACTTGTTTCAAGGTTTTAAAGCTGCTTTTCTAAAAGGTTATGACTTAGTGGAACTATTGGCAAATCAATAGACTGCTCCATGGCAACTAGTCAGTTTTACTGCTTCACAGTACGGGTATTTCATGGAACCAGAAAAATCACACTACTGTATGTCAATAGAGGATCAAAATAAGTTTTTGCTATTCCGGTCAGCAGAATCAGGATTTGGAGATTTGTTTGCAAAGTGGAAAATAATTAAAGGGTTACATGCAATACTAAACAAGAACTGGTTGCTGGCTCTTACTTCTATTTTAGATCTTCCCTCTCTTTCTATTGAGACTATTATGAATGGGGATGATTATTCTGCTATAGCACCACTAAACGACTGAGGAGAACTTCTTATTAAGTGATTATTTTCAGTTTATAACCTCAGAAAAATTTCTTCGCTTGGTATGAAAGTTGTCATTCCAGGGCACCTGAATAGGGCTGCTCTAGAAAAGAACTGCATATTAAAGAGACTGCTTTCTATAGGTCCTCCATTAATTTCTTGGCAAAATCTGGGAGGATTATGACAAACAAGCAGGTAACTGCTAGAAAAGAAAGCATTAGATTCTTAATCCTGACCAAGAGGGATGTATTGTCTCCTCTTCCGTGACAGAGTTCCTATCATCTTAAACCCAATCCATCACTTAAACCCAAACTTTTCACAGGTAGTCGGTGTTCCTCATCTTTTAGATGCTTGACTCAGACACTGAGTCTGATTGCAGAAGTACTAAAAACACATCTGCAACTGAAGTCAACTGGGGCAATTGCTTTGAACACAGCAAGTACTATACCAGTTCAATTTAGTATGGTCCAATGACAAGTGACTTTTTTCTAATGGCACAGTGATGTCCTCCAAGTATGCTCATGAGATGGAACAAGACACAGTGAGCTCCAGAGCCATCTGAATTGTCTGAGTGTGGCACATACAGATCATGACAGGGTTGGCATATCCATCTATGTAGTGACAAAAGCTGTGGGGTAAATGAGTCTCTTGATGTTTCAGAATCATCTCAACATTCCTATTTCCAATCTTCATTTCTTTGGACTTTTGTTCCCTATCGTTAGAATAAGAATAGTACTTTCATCACAAGAACATCATTCTAACCTGTCTAAACCATTGTCAGAACTCCAGCAAACTCAGATGGACCTCCCCGGAAGCATTCTTAAAGTCATCATGATGCCCACATTACCTTCTTGCAGACCAACACACAGCTTGCAAAGCTAAATCTTGCTTCAAGAAAATACTTGAACAGTTTTGCAGCCTTACGACTTGCAACCAGATGAGCCCACTGTCAGAACACTTTCCAAGCCTGTAGAGAAGGCAGGGATCCTCCCTCAGCCGCCAGCCCTACACCCAGGTAGGTCAACAAGAGTTTGCTGTTGATCTGAACACAAGCAGCACAGTTCTCACTATGCTGTCTAAGGGAGTGTCTTTGGGTGCAGCCAATTGTTGGCAGCACAATGCGTAAAGCTGGGAAGAGCTGTTGTAAATACACCCAAGGGCTTAAACCGTAGTCTCATATACTTATTTGGATGTCTAGGTAAACAGCAACATTTGAAGACTTTGCAATTCCATTTCCCTGCCCTCGGGTGAGAAAAGTCACATGCACTTTCAGGTCAGGTCTCAGCAGCACAGAGACCCTGAGCCTGCAGAAGTACACATGCCTAACATTTAAAGCACTGTGTGAGGTTCCTTAGCCCTGAAAGCAAGGCAGGCCATGTAAGCGTGACAACATCCAAGACAGTGTGCTTGGGAACAGCAATAGAATTGCATAGTCATACCAGTTATGGCTTTGGTGCTGGCATGTTTATTTATAGCTTAAAAATCACTGTACCATGCTCTCACACCAGGCAGAAAAAGAATAAAAGACTGTCCCCTTATAAGCCAGGTTTTAACTTCCAATCAGCAAGTCAAAAGGGGAACTGAGAAAGAAACTAGAATAAGGAGAACCCTCTGCTTCCTCCACCTACTTCATGCGTAGAGTAGAAAACAGATCCAAGTCTCTCTCAAGTCCTGAGACTCTGCTCAATCACAGAGCTCTTTCTGTTTTTACACAGCATAGTGTCCTGCTTTTCACCAGCCTGTTGCAACTTATCACAGTTTTAGGTAACACCTGTATTGTTTCTGATTTTGCAGCCCTAAGTATAGAACACTTTCCTAAAAAACATTTGTAGCCCTCACAGTTCTGGAACAAAGGTTGAAAACACAGGCTTCTGAGAAACCAAATCCATAAAACAGCTTGCCTTTTGTAGTGCCCTCCAAATATCCTTTTATAATCTGGCATTTTTTGGAAGCCTTGATTCATTACACTAGTGATTTGTCTCAGTTCACCGCTCACTGTTGTTAATCCCCCATCATTACAAAATTATAAAGTCCTCTAAACCCACAGATTTGCCTAAAGAGAATTATATCAATTTAAAAATTACCTTTTGAACATGGATACTTTGGGGGTTTTCAAACATAAGGTTTAAATTTTCATCAAAACCTGAGAAAAAAACTAGCCATATATCCAGATATTCAAAGATTGGATTTTTAAGAAGACTATCACTGGTTGTGTTAAAGGCTTACAACTTGAAACAGAATCAGTTCAGGAAATCAGAACTTACTCCTACCAACAATTGAGAAGAAGACTTAAATTAATCACTGCATGAGTTCAAACAGCAGTGAGTGTCATTTTGTGCTTTCATAATCTGTTTTTCATTATATATTTAGATGTTGAAAGATCTGTGGCAGAAGAAATCTCTTCCCTATATGTTTACACCCTGCTTAGCTATCTGGAATTTTCCTTGTGCTGTAGCTATAAAATAGCAGCAATATAAATCAAGTTAGCTAAATTCTACTTAACTACTGTTAACATTGGTCCTACTCAGTACACCTGACCCAAAATGACCCCATAAATTGAACTGAGCATTTATGCAATGAAAGTGACTATTAAGAGAACAAAGTGACAAAGACAACAAGAATCAAACAGCTGCTTTTGTTTGCATTAGCTAACTGGGTGAAACATCGTTGAGGCTCTAAAGCCACAGTCATGTAATGGGAAGAACTTACGTCTCTTGGGAAAACAATTGGGCCCCTGAGTTGGGTTCTGATGGAGGTAATCAGATAAAAGTTAGAAGTATTTATCATTCAGGTATGCAAAATACTCTGAAGAGAACCCAACACCCTCATATAAGAAATGCTGACCATAGTGCAGTATTAATCATAACACACGGAAGTGGGAAGAGAAGAGCATGAATGCCGTGGTCCAAGAACCTGCTGCCACTGCACTCAAATGGCAAAAACCCATCCCTCTGCCTTCAGTGGCTGGCCAAGGTGTTATATAGCTGAGTGACAGATGAGTGAATTTCTCATAATCTGTATTAGGCCCAGATTCTGGACAACTGACTGGTAGTTTATTAGATTTATCCCAGAAAGCACAACTCTTGACTGCAATTCTACCTGTTGTAGCAGTTTGCTTCTGACTCTAAGCCGCATGTCCTTCACATTGCTACGCTAATGGTCCTATAAATAGTTTTTACAAACACAACCATATTTATATTCTGACAATACATGTTCATACTGTTGCACAGTATTACATAGCTCAGCCTTCAAACCTGAACTAGTAAGTAGGACCAGCCCAGGCAACACTTTTGGAGCAGTCTGTGTCTTCTGCATTTTTTTATATTAACTGGAATGCCTACTTCAGGGAAGCAGAAATAAAAGTAAACTCATAACTTTATCAGCTATTAATGAAAGAAAACTACAGGACTCTGAAACAGAAAATATGATAAACTCTCTTCCATCCCTTCTGATCTAGTGACTAGGAGCCTGCTTTGCCAGCAGCTGTATAAGAGGCACCACTTGCTTGGAGGAAGCGAGCAAAAGGTACATTTGGGATGTGACCTGTGTAACTACAGAAGACACCACATTGTTCTGAGCTTTGCAGGGTGTTGCTGTGTCCATCTAACTCTGATGAAATATATGATGAATTGAGGCCAGGTCATCATCCACCAAAAATGACAGAGATGACAGAAGGTACTTCTCATGGATGCTGCAACATGGGGATTCAGCAGCATCACTGAACTCTAGACTCTGCTCTAGCTGCAGTTCAAACTAGTATGCTTTGCATGTGTACTTTGACTATTTAGCATGTCTTTTTAATATAGTTTCTACTGTCAATGTCATTGAGCTCAATATATATTCTGTCTCAGGATGATGGCACCATCTCAAAAACACAACTTTTTTTTTAAAACATGTTGTCTTATGTTTCTGGTGGATTCAAATTACAGAAGATAGTGGCAATGGCAACAGCAGATGTTGGCTAAACACTGACAAACCTCTATGAGGACTGGAGTGTGGTAAGATGATCACTGGCCACAGTCTAACATGAATCAGTTTTTAGGCTAGAACTTCTGGATTATCTGGATGAAAAATAAATAATGGATTGACCAGAAAGAGATTTGAATAGTATGGCAGAGCAGGACAGTGAAGACAGACAGCTGAAAGCATTAAAAGGAAGTATTTCTCAGTAACTATTATAGACTTTTCCTTATCTTTTAGTATCAAACCTACTATGTCAAAGGGAAGGAAAAGAGCCTATCCTGATTCCAATATATACCTCAGAAACAGAAAAAAAATAATGTAGGAAACATCAGTGAATTTTTCCAATTCAGGCATAACAATTAAAGGAAAGAATGATTACTATAAAAACCTCTGCTAGTCTTATATTTTTATCTATTATTAGTCGCAGGATTAAAAAGTGCTGAGGCCAAAGATTTCTGACCTTGGAGAGGAATCGGTATTCCCAGAGCAAACCTAGCAGAGAATAGAAGCGGCTTCTAGATTGCGTTTACATATGGGGAGACATAAATGTGCACAACCTGACTAAGGTGAAGCAGCCTGGTTAAACGTACAGCTAGAAAGTCTTTCCTCCAATGCACTTGTCCAGGTAGCGGAAACATGACTAGAAGCATTTCACAACACTCCCCTCAGCTCAACAACATAAGCATTTGCTCCTTTGGGTTCAGGTCTAATCACCTGCTCTTCATTTGTGAGCTGATATTGCCCAGGTACTGAAGTATCTTGACGGTAATAGCGGAAACCAGTGTTAACCAGGAAAGAGGCACCACTTTATCAACACAAACCCCTCACGCCTGAGTTTATATTATCTGCCTAATTTCCCTAATAGCTGAAAACTGGATTAGAGAAATAATTGCTTATTTGGCTCTTCAGGTGGGAATCCCATGCTTTAGAGCACTTCATTTATCTAGAGTGTCCTGCGAACATAATTTTACAAAACTGTGGGCTTACAGCCTGGCACTGTAGTGGGTTTCAGTAGAAATAACATTTCTGTTATGGCATTAAACTCAAAAAAACAGACAAATTTATGTTTTAAATGTAACTGAGAAGAGGAATTTATTTTAAAACCTCAATATTTGCGGAAGCTGATAAGGACTTTATAGGGAAAGCTGAGCCTGAGTACTTGATAACTCGTCCTTTTAAAATAAATCCACCAGGCAAGTCTCCTTAAGTTTTGGAACTTTTCCACCTCGTCTGATTTCCTGGTACTTGTTCATACAGGTTTTGCCCTGTGAGCACACCTTTGATTAGCTGTGACATGGCACCTTTCCTTTCAAATGAATCTATTTTGAAACTTCTTGTATTTAAAATCCATCTAGACTTCCTTCAAGGCTTTGGGATCCAATTCCTTCCTTACTTGTTCTGCTTAACTCAGTGTATTTGCTTCCACAGAAAAGATTACTGTTGGGTCTCAAGTGTCCAGAATTACTCCCATTTAATAAGGAAAAACATGTTTTACTCAGAAATTCTGAGTCATTCTCAATTCCCAGTTTGGACTGGGAAGAGAATGGGGGAATGCATTTTTAGAACTGCATTTAGAAGAGCATGAGTGGCAATCCAAATAAAGGAAATGACTCTTTATTCAGACATATGTATACATAACCTGTATGAGATTTCAGTTCTCTTATCAAGAGAGCAGAGAAAATCCTTTGCGTTTCCAAGCTCTCTTTGGCAATCTCAGCATAATTTTAAACGAGTCTATCTCTTCTCCAACCCAGACATGTAGCACTAAATGTAACATCTAAATCTACTCCCTTTCCAGGACTGAAATCTGCTACTATCTGGATAGACTAAAGTGTTCAGTAGCATAGTCTCCCTCCATGACATGACTGGATTATCCGTATAGCATTAAACATAGGGCTGTAAGAGCTCTCTCATAAAAAAACCCCTTCCATCTTGTTCCAATCAACAGGTGGCTTATGGTTTGACCCTATTTCTTTTGAATACATTTTTGCCATATATTACAGTTTCTTGTTTCAGCGATAATCATATACCTTGATTCCATCATCTCTCTTTTTTTTTTTTTAATCCTTCTTATAAACTATGATTTTTGTTAGTCTCATTCAAATAATCAGTGAAGTTCCATGTCACGTTGCCTTAACATAACAAAATCCCCACAGGTATGCTGCTGACTTTCTGGGCTAACACACATGGTAGGTGCAAGACTATTTATTTACTCTTAGCAAACCACACATTTAAGATTCAGCACAAAAATGTTTGAACTTACATGTTTTCCAAAATTTTCGAGCCATTTAAACGTGGCACTAGCTCACTTTCTTAAGCCTTGGTTAGATGCCTCTGGGAGACTTGGTTACTCTACTACAAACTTGGATTTCAGTATTAAGTAGAGTGTTATTGACGGCTGGCACTGTTTAACAGAAGTGACTACACGGAGCCTGCTTTGCCAGCAGCTGTATAAATTCACAGAAAAATGGTGCTGTGTAGCCTGTACTCCCTGCTGATATTTTCAGGCGTCGGGTGGAAATCAATTTGTAAACCTCCTTTCACGAAGTGCCTGGGAAAGCCAGCCAGGCGGTGGGTGAGTGGGGTTAAATTCACTCATAGTCCCCCTTCCCTTCCAAAACACCTTAGGGGTCAACCACTAAGAAACCATTGGCAACCACCGGATCGGGCCTCTCTCGCGACATAAGAGTCGCGAGTTGTCGCCGGGGGCCAAGAAACGCGGACAACGACAGGACTGCTCTTGCGGCGACGGTAACTCCCCTGGGATGAAAAGGCTCGCGTGTCTACGCGGCTTCATCCGGGCGGGACGGCTTGTCCCCGGGAGA
Source organism: Lophotriccus pileatus (assembly GCA_035583135.1). NCBI lineage: Eukaryota > Metazoa > Chordata > Aves > Passeriformes > Tyrannidae > Lophotriccus > Lophotriccus pileatus. Next base: position 23,552,473 of record JAWWES010000133.1, read on the forward strand.
GGGATCTCCTGTCCGGCGAGCGGGCGGCAGGCGCTGCCCCGGCTCCTTGCCCGCTGCCTCCTCGGGACGGCACCCCGGACGGCTCGGGCGCCCCTCCTCCTGCCCCTATCTGGCCGCTCGCTCCTGCTCCAGCTCCTGCTCCAGCTCCTGCTCCAGCTCCTGCTCCAGCTCCTGCTCCAGCTCCTGCTCCAGCTCCTGCTCCCGCTCCTGCCCCGCCCCGCCCGCGCGGCCCTTCGCGCTGCCGGAGCGTCAGCGGGAATTTCCAGCCAGGAAGTGCGGCGGGCCGGGGGCAGGGGCGGAGGCTGCGCAGGCCGGTGCCGCTCGGCTGCCCTGGCCGGCGGGGCGGGCGGGGAGGAGGGGGAAAGTCCGCGCTGAGCGGAGCCGGGGCGCGGGCGGCGGCACGCCGCTTACATGGCGCGGCGCTGAGGGACCCGCCGGCGGCACACCGCCACCGCGACCTGCTGCAGGAGGAGGAGGAGGAGGCGCCGCCAGCCCTGCCCTGCCCCGGTGAGCCCCAGGCGGCCCCTGACCCGCCGCTCGCCGCTTTCTCTCGCCGCTTTCTCTCTCCGCTGTCCGTGCCTCGGCGCCCGCCTGCCGCTGGCCGCGCTCCCTCTGCCCGCGCCAGCTCGGGCTGGGCTGGGCTGGGCGGCGGCAGCGGCGCGGGGAGCCCCCGGAGCGGGGGTTTGCCGGCGGGAAGCGTGTCCCCCGGGCGCAACCCCGCGCCTGCCGCCTCGGCCCGGGCGCGGAGCTCCCGCTGGAGCGCCGGGAGGAGCTGCCGCGGGATTCGCCCGCGCTCGGCGCGGCGGCGAGCTCGGCGGAGCGGGCGGGATGTCCGGCAGCGCTATTCTGCCGGGGTCTTCCTGGCGAGGAAAGGGGTGTCTCCGACGGGCTGTCCCGTAAAGTGAAAAATTCTGAAAGCCCGACTTGTTTTGGCGGCGTGGCGGGTGCTCACAGGGCGAAGGAGGTGCAGCTTTTGCCAATTTTGGTTTCGGAGGTGACCCCACGTACGTGCTCCACCTGAGACACAGCCGGGAGCGCCCGCCGGGGCACAGCATCAAAACGCGGGTTTGGTACTGCCAGCTTCGGCTGTCCTCGTCTTGGGTGGAGCCCAAGAGTGTCGCAAGTAGTATTTAAAATAAGACTGCTTTGAAAGGTAGGAAATAGTGAGGTTTTTTAAAGGTAATTTAGTAGTAAGTGATGAAACTGAAAAGTTCTCATCATGAGGAGGAATGTTATTAGACTGATTGGTCTGTTACACTTGACCTAAACCCCAAGAATATCCAGCTTCTCGTCGTCACAATTATTTTTTTTTTTGCCTATTGATGCTTTCTGCTTTGACTGTAACTTTGGTAAAAAGGCGCTGTTGACATTTTATGTGAACATAAAGTGGAGTATTATTTCTGTGACACACGCTATGTGTTGTTGGGCCATTACCATAATTCAGCATACTACTGTGTAATTTAATTCAAATAAGCGAATGTCAGTGCCTGTAAGCATTTGGGGAATAAGACTCAAGAGACAAGGGATCATCTGCTGTTTCAACTTCCTGTTTTAAAACGCTCAAAATCTTTGCTTAAGATTAACATTTTAAAGGAAATACAGATTATTATTATTTTTAAAAGTGGTTTTAAAGTGCTGATCATATTTGATGTGTTTTGTGCTTCAGAAGTTCTCTTTTGACTTTGTTCAGAGAGAAAAGTGGATGAATTCTTTGCCTTGACACCTCGTGTCTTACATTCTGTCAGGTGACACCACTACGGTCAAGCTCACAGAACAGAGTTGAAAATATAGCACTTTGATTTTATTGACATCCAGAGTCTCTGTGTGCTATGTACTGTGTAGTATCAACTTTTGCAATAGTGTTTCAGTCAAAGCATTTCTATTCTTTCAGAAAAGAATGTAGCTGCCCCTTCTAGGAAAGCATTAACCAAGACGTCATTCTAAGATATCCTGTCTTGTAATGTTTTGTAATCTGCAGAAATGACTACAGTTTAACTGAGAAAATGAAAGATGATAAAGCAGCCTGTAACCATCCAGAAGCAGATGCTCTGTTCTGCAACCTTTTCTGGCTCAAGAATTTAGCTAACAGTCATGCTGAAATATTATTGTCAGGAACTGCCACAACATGTGGAGGCTTCAAGGCATCTCAATGCTAAAATCTGTGCAAATAACTTAATCTGAAATATTTGTTTTCCACCCTTTGTAAGGAAAGAAATATCAATCAGTGGTAGTCATCAAAAAATGGAGTAATTTTCTCATGCCAGAAATTAATAAGCTGACTAGAGATAAGTGTAAAACTGAGAACAGCTTTGTATCACTTTGCATCGTGTTGTGTGTTTTTAAAAAACAGTGTTGTAGCAGATAAACTTCATACCTGTATTTGCTTCGTTCTGGCAGCACCACGGTAATGTTTTTGTAGTATTTATTTTGAAATCAGAAAAGTTTGCTGGAAAAAAAGTTTGCTGGGAGAGAGAAAAAGAGAATCTTGGAAGAGGCTGAGAGGGTGGAAAGCAGACAGAGATATTTCACTGATGTGCACATTTGAAACTTTCCTGCTTCATTTGTTGAAAAACAGCATTTCTAATTGTTTCTCAGTTACTATGCATTTGACTTTAAAAATCAAATTTAATAATAAATTTAAATTTGCACTTTTTCATTGAAGTGGCATTACATGAATTCAGTAGGATACCTACAAATAAATATCACTGACACAAATTTGCTGATTTAATAGATTTTTGAGTTTCCTTTTCCCAAAAACTTCCCATGCCACTGTCATATGAATACATGCAAACTCCAGAAATATGTTCAGTTGGGAATTCATGTTATTGTGCTTATTGCTGAGCCGGGAAGGACAGGAACTAAGCTTGAGGGCCTGTGAGTCTTTACTATCAAGGGTGCTTGTATACAAAGTAGATTTTGGTTTTGAAGTTGCGAAGATACGGTGAAAGACAATATATTTTTTACTAAATGACATGATGTAGTGATGACGAAATCCTGTGGTCTTCAGAGATTCTGGTTAATTCTGTGTTTTCATAGATCACTTCAAAATAACTTGCTAAGATATTTTCACCTGTCAGTGCTGTTTTCCAACTCTGAATTCAAAAGTATCAGTCTTAAAGAGAATTGTTACTCATTTATGTAAACAACTAATGAAAACTCTAAAGTTAGCTAAAAGATCTTTTTTCTAACATGTTGATAGCTTTCCTTTGGTTCTCAGGCAAAATAACACATCTCTTATGAAACAAAGAGGAAAGAATGTTTCAGGCAGATAATGAAAATCCAGTTCCTGGTTTTGGTCACTTTCAGCTCTGACACAGGTATTTTAGAAGTGGAAGTTGTTATTTGATGTCCTCTAAACAAGCTGTGAACCTTTTATGAAGTTCTACATTGATAAGATCATAATTACAGTTGCCATTAATTGTGCCCTTAGGTCAGTCAGGCACTAAGTTTGCATCTAACTTCAAGCATAGAAATAATTCACTGAATCTTCTTCAGTGCTTTCACCTAAATATATGTGTTTTGCTGAAGCACTGTTGACAGTTTCAAAAGCAAGGCTTTAAAAGATGTTTCAAATTATTATAGTTTCAAGGTAAAATCCTTTGTTTAGCATTTAGGTAAAGCTGACAGACTGTGTGTGGGGAGGAAGCTACTATTGCTGCTACTAGCATTATTTCCCCCTTTCAACTTTCATGTTTGTTTGAAAATCAGTGACAGAGATATGTTTTTTTTTTTTCTTCATTTAAAATGCTAAACTGAAATATTTCTGTTTCATTGCGTCCTTCAAGCAAACAGTACTGGTATCAACAGGTCAAGTGCAAAGTACGTCTGAGTTGTGTGGTGTTGGGGCTTTGTGTGTTGTTTTGGGGAGTTTTTTTGTGTCTGCTGAAGATCATATTTCTATCTGTTTAAACATGGACAGATTTTAACATACAATTCAAGTAAAAATGAAGTAAGCAGCTGATTTTTTGGCTCTCATTAGTTTAGTCCAAGTGGGTTTTGTTGTGTCATAGGTTACTACAGAAAAGTGAGACAGAGTTTTACCATTTCTATGTAAAAAGCAAAAAAAAAAAATAAGCCTTAGTAACCACTTTGCATCTATAGGTTTGAAAACTAGGGTATAGCTGTGACAGTGCTGGGCTCAGTTCAACCTGTTTGGTTACACTTACTGGTGTTCCTGTCACAGTATGTTTTCAGTGGCTGTTTGGAACCAATGGTACACTGAGAATCCCTTAGCTGACTTTTGTGATTGCAGCAGTGCTGAGAGCCCTTGATATTGTCTGAGCCCTCTTCTGCCACTGTTGTTCATGAAATAAGGCACTGTCTTTAGTAAGACCTCAGGACTTGTGTAAGTGAACCTGATGATACCAGGAAACCTTTTGTCAACTAGACTTCTGAAATCTTGGGTTTACTTGTTACTTGGCTTCTCAGAAACGCTGTTCTTCCCATGCTCCCCTCCCACCACTCTCCTCCCCCCCAAAAAAATAAAGGGAAAAGTTTATAGTTTTAATATTGATGATTCATGACACTTAAGGCTTATGAGATGAGTATGTGTGGCTTGTTAATTTAAAATTTTACTTTGATGAACAACTTCTGTATGAAATAGAACTATTTGTAAAGAACATGTCAGCCTTTTTTTTGCTCTGTAGGAAAATTAACAGCATTTTAACGTGATATTCAGGTTAGTTCAAGTAGCATTAGCACCCCACATGGCTAAAATGCAGTGTAGTTACTAAAGCTGTTTTGCTGTGTTGAAACTCAGTATTTTTACATATATTTAGCATTATACATGTACCAGAATATGTTTGCCAGATGTTTTAATACTGTTTATTCCTTTGGTTTAAGTCGCTTTGAATGTGTTTTAACAAAAACATTTTAACTTTATTCCAACAATATCGTGGAAAACCAGTTTATATGTTTATGGCATTTTAGTGTTTCCTTTTGACATACTAGTTCACTACTTTGATACTTGGGAAAGGAATAAAACAAAAGTTCTGTTTGCCCAGACAATTAATAGAGCAACCATTCAGGTAGTCCAGTTCCTCTTTGCCAAGTGAATTTTTAATGCTATGATTTTTTTTCTTCAAATTTTGTAGTTACCTGCTGTAATAAATTTGATTCTGGATTTCAAATCATAAAATAATTTTGCACCCAACAATTCTGATTTAGAGCATCACATTTCTGAAATCTCTTAAATAGTTGTGATTGATTTAATTTCCTAAATATTTTGTAGTTTTTATACTGTTGTGAAATAATGCATCTGCTCACAACTGATAATACTTGAAAAATTTAAATTCAACAATTTACAAATTTTAAAAATACACAGACACAACTGCCAGGTCCCACCCAGAAGGAAATAATAAGCAGGCTTAATTAGTAAGAAGGGGAGGCAATTTGTGTTGTTACATTAGAAAAACAAACAGTGTCATTTAGGGTTATGTAGTGTTATTGCAAATGGGACAGTCTGTGGGTAAGAAAAAGTCTGCAGAGGAAAGTAGAAACTTTGATAAAAATGTGTCTCTGCACAAACTTTTCCTTACTTGTGCGCTGAGAGATTACACTCAAATCTTTATTGAGCGATTACACATCTTTGTAGTACCTGAAGGAATGTAAAAAGTACAACTTCCTTTTGCTGCTTTAGCGGAAATTGAGTGTTGTTGAGTTGTATACTGAGAATACAGTTTCCTTAAAACAGCTCCCTTCAGCCCCAGGTACTGAAGTCACAGATGAGAGAAGAAATAGTAGTAAACATTTATCATTTAAAGGCAAATTTCAAATCTGTTTCATTACTGAGTTAAAACCTCTTCAGAATAACATAGTTGATGGGGCTTGCTGTCAACCTGAGCAAGTTAGCAATCACTTCTTGTGTTTAGCATGTTTTCTTTCCTATTTGTGCTAAAGATATCTCTGCCAATATTGTGGGTGACAGTATGCATGATGTTCCCTTATATTTTGGTTCTGTTTACTTCGTATAATACAGAATACTACAGTTTTTTATCACCTCTTATTTTGAATAAAATGGTTTTTACTCTGGAGGTGTACTTCTGGCATTCTGGGAAAAATAACTGAGTTCAAGGGAAATGAAGTGCTGGATGAATTCAAGAGGGGGCCAGAAGCAGAGTGAAAAGGCCATGCATTGGAAAGGGGTGGGCAGCATCCTGACTTTGAAGGGACTGTGGTGGTGAAGCCTTGAGACTAAACAGCTTGGATCAGTGTCTCAGATCTGTCAGGGCAGCATGCTCTGGCCTCTAGCCAAAATCATCTCAGCAGCTCTTGTCCTCCTCCTCTCCCTGACCCAGCAATTCCAAGTCTCTATTGCACAATACTTTTTCCCAGCATCTCTGGGAAATTTTGATCTCTAGAACAACTGTCTCTGCAGAGGTACAGATTATGTTTTGCAAAGGGTAGAAGAGTGAGGCTCAAGGATAGTTGCCACTTAAGTAAACAATGCCAGGTAAAACACATGGTAGAGACTGTACAGTGCAGCAGTTACTGTTCCTACGTCAGAATTTCGTAGCTGCTGTTCCTAAAAATAGTTCTCTGCAGTCAGATAGTCTGCCACTTTTTATAGCCCTGATGTAGCAAAAATATACTTTCAATATAATATATAAATCACAAATGTCTTTGCTTCTTTTTCATCCTCATTCCTCTCTGTTTTTAGTAAGGAAAATAAACAGGCTAAGAACATAACCACAGCGGATTTCATTACTTTCATTAAGTGTTGAGTTAAGTTTATTTTTAACAGGTAAATTACAATGAAAGCCAAGCTAAAGCGAAAAAGCACTCTGCTGGAAAACTTTCAGGAAATATTGTTCTTTCTGTATATCAGGTCAGGTTGAAGTATAGTAGTTGAGTTTCTCATCTTGGGGCTTGCTTTCCGAATCCCAGCCTTGAAAGGTGAGAACAGGTTGATGTAAAACATCTCATAAAGTAGGCAATGAATGTTCTGCAATGAAGAAATTTATGTAAACCATCAGACTAATTCCAGTTCACAAGTGCAGTGGACTGGGTAATAAAGATCATGGTTGTCTGTAGAAAGGTAATAGGAAGTCCCATTCCAAGTTTGTAGAGATTGGATTGGATACAGGTATCAAAGAGGACAAGGGTTTACCTCATGCTTTAAATTCAGGCTGGAAAGTTGAAGAGGAGAAGCAGAGGGAAGCATCTGGACTCTGAAAAATCAGGAGGGCTGAAAAAAGTTGGGTAGGGAAAGTTGTCTTGGTTTTTAAAAAGTAAACATAGCGCACGTTGGAGAACAGGGAAGAGCTCTGAAATCAAGTGATTGCAATAAACAGCAATGAGAATTCTTGTTCCTCGATGAGAGCATTCCTACGTTAATTATGTTGTTTCCATTTTAAATGCCTGATCCTTTTGAAGCTTTTAAAACAATTATTCAGAATGCAATAAATGAAGTCATGTTCTTCTAGCTGTGCCTACTTGTATCCTATGCCCGTTTGGTTACTGAGGAGGAGGAGGGATGGCAAAGTAACTGCCATTCTGTTTGCTTGGCTGTTTGGTGCAACCCCATCATCTTCCATGTATGTGTATGTACAACTTCCTAGCAGTTGGGGTTTTTCCTCCTTTTTTAAACCTTTTTCACAGTGGCAACTGACCTGCTGTGAGGAGAAAGGAATACTGCACATGTATGCATATACACACCCCCCCGCCCCCGTAGGTACAGCTGTGTGGTTTTGGGCAAGCTTAGCTGGATTTTCCATTTTCCCATTGTGCTAGGAGCTAAATGAAGATGCTTCAGCCACCTTTAGATTTTCACACTTAAAAATACTGTGAATTGAAATGTCTCGTTTCCTGAGCCTTGTTATCTGAAAGACTTCAGACAATCTCCAGGGTGGAGACTGCTGTTGTTGCTTGTGGTCTGCAGATGTTGGGGTATTTTTTTTATTGTAGATGCAAGTTTGCAGTACAACTTGTGGGAACTGGAGATTATGCAGGAAGCAGGCACATATAATAACTTGAACTTCCACAAAACAGTTTTGATCCAGTCATCTTCCAATGAGAGAGAGGTGGCAGTCTCTGCCTCATAATACAGCTCACGTAGGGAGAGAATGAACAAAGCTACACCAGGTAGATGCTAGTCTTACCACTTGATGCATGTAGGAAAGGTGTGTAGAAATTGGAGCAGTAAGGGAAGAGGCCAATTAAAAGTCACATAGCAAATGCTAGGGACTGTTTTTCTGCAAGTGTCTTTTTGGTTTTTTGATCGTTATTGACTCTCTGGATTTGCACCAATTTTCATGTAAGAAGAGGAAGTGTAGAGATTTGTTAACTAAATAAATCCTAAGGAAACAAATTCTGGTTTGGAGATGGGGTCCCAGAACACTTTTGTCATTTGTTTGGCTTTGAGGAGGACAAAATATATAGTGAGAGTGTTTTCAGTCATTTAGAAGGGTCATTTGAAACTGCTGGGTTAATCTTTGTCTATGCCCTGAAAAGGCAATCAAGTGTCAGTTCACATACACAAAAATGTATGTTTGCACATATGAATCATAATCTGTTCATAATAATCTGTCTTAGCATTTAGGCCTGAGAGAAAGTCTTTAACCTTCCCCCTACCCCAAACACTGCAGCTGACTGTTGAACACAAAAGCTCTCAAGCAACAGCAGCCTCTGCTGTTGGTGCAGGAGAGATTGTGTTTAATACCTGGTTAGACATTCATTATGTACGCACCTGCAGCAAGTGGGTAAGTATGTGGGTAGTTGCCTTGCTCCTTCCAAGTGTGATGGTCATAGAATCATAGAATAGTTTGGGTTGGAAGGGAGCTCAAAGATCATCTTGTTCCAGCCCCCCTGCATCATGGGCAGAGACACCTCCCACTAGAACAGGTTGCTCAAAACCCTATTCAACCTGGCCTTCAACACTTCCAGGGCTGGGGCATCCACAGCTTTGCTGGGCAGATTGTGCCAGTGTCTCACCACCCTCCTAAATGAAGAATTTATTCCTTCTGTAAACCTACCCTCTGTTGGTTTAAAGCCATTTCCCCTTGCCCCATCACTAAATACCCTTGTAAAAAGTCCTCTCCAGCTTTCCTGTACACCCTCTCTAGGTACTGAAAGGTGCTGTAAGGTCTCCCTGGAGCCTTCTCCAGGCTGAACAACATCAACCCTCTCAGCCTGTCTGCAGAGCAGAGGTGTCCCAGCCCTGTGAGCATCTTCGTGACGCTCCTCTGGCCTTGCTCCAACACGTCCATGACCTTCTTGTGCTGAGGACCCCAGAACTGAATGTAGTACTGCAGTGGGGACATATTTAATGGCTGCTGTTTTGCTGTCATGGTATCATTCACTGCATCAGCTAAAAGGGCAGAAATGACTGCACTGATAAGGTGAAATTGAAGGGCTGATTCGGATAGGCATAGGTTTTGTTTCTGTATGGAATTTAATTTTTGCATCAGAGTACTTAAAATGAAAAGTCTTCACAAATACTGCCTCTGCGGTATTTTTCCCCTTTGTTGGAAAGTCACGTAATGTAGAACTGTAGGCATGACCAGGAGGCGTAGCAGGTATGAGAACTGCTGTTCTCCCAGAGTTCTGCTGGAGGGAGAGCGGTGCAGTCTGAGAAACTAGAACAGGGCAAAGGCAATAGAACGTACTATTAAATTTATCCTATTGGGCTTAAAGAAAAAGCTGTGAGATGCTTGCTTTGGAAGTTTTGCAAATGATACATTTAGCAAACAGGCAAGTAGGCAGATGCCATTTATATTAGCTCCTCAGAATATTTCTTTTGGAACAAGGACATTTACTGTGTCATCTGGGTAGTTTTGGAGCACAGTTTTGCATATGTGACTCGTGAAATAGTGTATAAATATGAGAAATCACAAAACAAGACTTTTAGGACCAGTTTTTATTCTGCTTATGCAGGAGAAATATGGCATTTGCACTCAGTTACCTAAGCAGAGTGCATCAACAGGTTAGGTATTTTCTGATGCTTTGTAAAAAATGTTGGCTGTTGAGGTATTCAGGTTGTTTTCTGTAATATCAACACCTCTCACTGGGAACTGTTTAACAAAAACTAAATTACAGTTATTTCAGTGATTTCAGTAACTTGTCAATTGGTGATGATGGTTATTTTATTTCTATGGAAAGGAAGTAAAATAAAAACATCTTAGCAAAGTTTGTTGTATACTGAAGGATTTTTATGCATTCTATGTCAGCTTTTTCCATAAAGATTAATAATAACAATAACAAGTTGTTGATGAAAATAATGCTTTGGAATGTGCCTGTGAAATAATGTGATTGACTGGTATTTTTTATATTGCTGAAATCCTGATGTATTGGGTGATGAAGTACAGCATGGGTGACACTGGCTGCTTGTTATATCTGTTACTAATTTTTGGCTGAAATCTTATGACCAGTTATTTGATATTTACTCAAATGCTACAAGTAAATATTTCTCTCTGAAACTGAATTACAATTTTTCCCATTTCCCATTTGTGTGGGATGAATGACTATATATTGGCTTTGGGGCTTGTTTACAAGCTGAGTTGAGTCTCCATCAAAGTGAAGTACCTAAGTATTCCAATTTTCTTATTGATATTTGCCTTTCTAGTTCCTGTAGAACATACATGGTGACTCAGTTTTTCTTTACTGATTGCAACTCTCTTTTATAGTGCAATAGTTTTCACAGTTCACTTTGCTTTGCTGGAAAACATGGCTCATGTTCATTGTGGTGGAATATGAGGGCCAGTGACGTGTTTCTGTCTTCTGTTAATTATTAACGTTATTAAGTGTCTGCTTGCATGCAGACATGAGTCTCTTGACATAGCCATACAGTTATTTTCAGATGTTCCCTTGGAGAGCCTTGTTTAGTGAGATCAACATAGGTGAAATCAAAATTCATTCAGTAACAGCTACATTAGAGGAAATAACACTAATATTTTCTAATAGACCTTATAAATTCCTAAGCAAATTCACAGCCTCTGCTCCTGGCCCCTCGCTACTGGCCCCTGGAAAACTAAGCCAAGCTAAACTTTCCCAGGGTCCAGCATTTACACGTAGACCTGTGAGAGAGGGTTGGGAATGCTGTACGTCCATAATTGTCATTGTCAGCACCGAGGCCTTTGTGGGTGCTAAGCACTTGTGGGCCACTGGAAATAAAGGTGTCCAAGGTTAGTCAATATTTGACTCCTGTTTGTATTTATAAAATGTAAAAAATATTGGGTGTTCCTCCTTGGGGATATTTGCCTTGCATTTAGCAATACTGCACAAGAAAACCATTTGGGTTCATTCATGAATGCTCAGAATGCTCTTTTTATTGTGTAAGAATGCAGAGTCCTGCTTTTGCTAGAGTATGGTAATGATTTTACCTGAAGTCTAATTACAGAATGGTCAGAGGAAAGATAGAAACAAATTAATTCCTGAAGAAATTTTGACTTTGTGACTTTAACTATAATTTTTAGTTACTTGAGAGTAGGCAATGGAAAATCCTAGCTGTAGCCTATCCTGTCCTTACATTGTCCCTTCCAAATCCGGAGAAGTTTTAAAAGTATTTTAAATATCATTAATGTTATGAGTAAAATAAGAAATTTCAGAGATGGGGCTTTTACCTCTCACATTTTCCAGGTTTCTCTACTGCTGTAAATTGGAAAAAACCAGAGTTCTAATCATGGTTTTGTGTTTCAGGACATAAAATGGCAGGAGAAGATTCCTATATTATGGGAGTATCTGATCCCCAAGTAAGTGGATTTGTCTGTTTTCAATATCCCTGTATCTTCTTCTAGCTCTCTCTTTAGGTTTTTTGTCATACTGTCCTGTCATTTCCTAGGCTTAACAACATGGACATATAAAAGCATTTTGCACTGGAAGAAATCAGATTTGGGGAAATCTAGGGTTTTTTTTTTCCCTAAGGTGATTTTTATGTGACCTGTAAAGTGCCTTGCCACTGGTTGAATGGCTGAAATGTAAAGGAAAGCTAGGCCTGCTGAAATAAGCATTTGGAAAAACTACTCATTTTTATGCCCTGCCTGCCTGTGTCACTTACTGGGAAGTTTCTGCTGTGGTGGACAGTGGACTTTTTCTGAAAATAAAGCCCCTTATGCCCTAGAAGGTCCTTTTGTGTAATTTTTTGTGATATTTGCATTGATATTGATGAGTAAAATGTTCTCTCAGTCATACAGATCTGTAGGCCTAGCTCGTATCAGCTCTTCCTGATCTAAGTAGATCTAAACTGCGAAAATGGTGCTTGGGTGAAAAGTTTAAATAAAGAACAGATCATCTCTACTCACCCTAATTTTCAAAGAGCACGTGTTTTCTCCTTTATGCTTGCTCCACTTTGGAAGAAGATAGATTTATACCTGACAACAATTACAGTGAGTTAAGACATGTCAGTGTTAAAAAAAATAATAAATTAAACTTTAACCTGGGTATACTGTTTCTTGCATTAGAGCTTGTCAATATATTTACATAAGGAATGTAGTCTGGTGAGGTTTAATCAGAGAAGTGAAAATGAAAACTCACAGGTTCTCAGCAGGGCCTTGGGCAAGACATCTAGTGTCAGATTTTCAAAATTTACTGTATAAGCTCTTTTGGATATACAGTTGTTAGTGCATGTAAGCAAAATGCACGTATAGAAACTGTGCTGAGGTCGGTGTGGTCTCAGGATAGTGGTGGGACTTGGGGCAGTGCTATCAGCTCTGCTTGCACTGTTGTTGCCAGCAAAAATAAATTAGCTATAAGATGTTCATGTAATTCAGCAAAGTGTTTGCAGTCTCAATATTTGCAGAGAGCTTTGAAATTCTTTGCTGATAGATGCTTTATGCAATTATGCATACATGTAGTAATGAATAATATGTTTTCTTTCAATGTAGATGTTTGCAATGGATCAGTTCATGGGAATGAGTGCATTATTTAATACTACAAATTACATCACTTCGGACTTACCAATACGAACAGGTAAGAAGCGTTACTATTTAATGGTGCTATTCTCCTGCTGATTCTTCCTGTTTGTTTCCTTTTGTAAAGTTCTTTTCAGAGGCTTTTTTGTTTTCAGTCTTTCGTAATACTAGATTGCAAAATTGTCAACTAGATTTTTTTTTTTTTAAATATCTTTTTGCATCTCTTTCCTACCCACATGAAACTTTCAGCAGTGAGGCAAATCTGATTCTCTTTTGGCTTGTACAGAAACTGAAAGTTTCAGCAAAGTTTCCCAGCTCAAACCAGAACAGTGACCAAAGAGCTTTGAGTGACCTGATTTTATGAATTATTTTGTTTTGTTTTGTTTTCTAAATTTGTGCCTTCAGTGACCTACATGTTTGTATTGCCAGTTTTGCAGACTGCAACATGTACTTCTTTTCCTTTTGAATGCTTTCATTTGTTGTAGTAGCACTTAGGGTGCTTGTTTTTCAGTAATAAAATGTAGAGAATATTAACTTCCTGTGTTTTTCCTTCTCTGTGACTTCTCTGTTTCCTGTAAAGTGGCAGTGTGGTATTAGAAGTACCTGACAATTTCCTGAATAATAACACTTGTTTAAAAATTCAGAGTCAAATTTTGCAACAAACTGCTGAAAATAAGCAAATAGTATTCTGCAAAGGTCTGATATGCAGCTCTTACAGTATGGTTTAAGAACAGTAATAAGAAATACTAATCCATTATAGCTGAGTCAGTATTAGCTGCTTGATCAACCTTAGTCTGGTTTTGCTTATTGAATTTCTATATTACTATTACTTCTTGCATGAATTTGAAAAGGTCTTTTTTCCTGCTTAGTGTATTAGAATAGCTAATATGAAAGGGAGAAGGAAATAAAATTTCATTTAAGCTTTTGTGTTTTTTTTCTTTATATATAAATGTATCTCCAATATAGCTATTAATGTCTTAGAGCTTGATCATTTCAACAGCATCTGATGATGCCATAGTCAATTTGTTTTTTGAGTAGTATCACTGTAGTGCTTACTTCCTCCCCTGCTTGAAACTGTGCTGTGTTGTTACTATGGACTAGCTCTTCAGCTGTAAGATAATATAGTAATTTATATAATCTGCTTTAGTGGTTTCCAAGCAGGACTAATTAATGATGTCTTTCTACACAGTGAGGTTAGTTGTGGGATTTTCCAAAAATGCTTCCAGCTGAGATACGGAAAGAGGGAAATAAGTGTTCTAAGAAGGATTTTTCTCTAGGACTGTTGGATGATCTTTCAGTCTGTGCATTCAGAAATGCACCATGTCAGACCTATTACATTGGCAGACAGGTTTAATATATAACCATGGATTGCCATATCATGCCAGTTTAGGTGAATTAACAAATAGCTGGGGAATTTGGGGACTTTCTGATGATAAACATTCTGCTGTTATGTTAATATTTACAGTAATAGTTGAAAACCTTTGAGCTGTTGGGACAGTGATTTTCTCGATTACATTGTTAGTCCTCAAGTGTCTTTGCTCACTTTTTTTTTCTCTCTCACATATGTCAATTTTCAATTAAAATTAGGATTTGTTGTTTTGTCTCTAAAGCTATAGAAGATAGTTACATGGTTCAAGTTCTACATTTGCATCTAAATCTAGAAAGAGAAATAAATAGTCTCTGTGTGCCTTTGGTGGAAAAGAGATTTAACGAGTGCCGTAACAGTGCAACTTACAGGGTGGAGCTGTGTGTTTAAAGCAGCACAGCCAGTATGTCACAAAGTCAGCCTCTTCTTTGACTCATTGGGAAGTATCTTGCATTTGAGAGTTAGGTGCTGATCCTCAGTGGCCTCAGGGATGGAGGGAGCATTATCCATGGCATGTATTTAGACAGTGTGAAAGCAGATGCACATCAATGGGATGTCCACTGTGTAGTGGACAGACAAAGTGGTGCCTTACATTGGAGAGGAAATGGGCAGAGCTGTGGGCCAAGTGGTTTATAATTTTGGATGTTTCTTACTCTCTTCTGATTATACAAAGTCATCTACAACCATGGAACATAGCAATCTGTGTGCCAGTAAGAGGTGGTTCTGGGAACTGGTTAACTGTTTTGTGTTCTAGGGGCTCTGATCTAACTAGCTCTTGGCATTAGGTGGTGTGTTTTTAAACCTTTGAAATTGAAGCAGGACCATCAGGAGCTGGACATTATTGCTTGGAGTCTCCTAAAATTGGTTTTCTGGTGTTTCTTGAACTTCCTCTCTCCAACCCTGTATGATGCTTGCTGTTCAGAAATGAGAAGGGCATAGAGGGAAAAAGAAGGCACTTAAAACAGCTTCATTTCATATTTTTTCAGAGAGAGATATTGTTAGAGATTCAAGGAAGCCCAACCATTACCAAAACCAAGATGTGTGTTCATTTTCCCCATCCCAGGCAATGGCCCTAATCCTCAGAATCTTGAACAGACTT
>JAWWES010000133.1:23567882-23588078 GCA_035583135.1 Lophotriccus pileatus
ATTACCAAAACCAAGATGTGTGTTCATTTTCCCCATCCCAGGCAATGGCCCTAATCCTCAGAATCTTGAACAGACTTGCATACTGTTTCTGGTGTTCTTTCTGGATCTTCTCTGCTTGTGTTTTGGAGAGTGAACTGAGGGAAGAGCTACTTGCCCATATGCTGCTTGCTTTGAACATCATGCTTTGAACACTGAAGAGCTGAGATTGGAGAGACCGTTCTTGTTCCCTGAGAGGGAGGACGTGCAAGTGCTACAACAGGCCTTCAGGAGGGATAATAAGGCACTAGGTCTTGAGCCTGAGCTTTTGGCAGCAAGGTACCAGTGCCAGGATGGACGCAAGGGGGTTGGTGTAGGATTTAACGATCAAAACCTGGAGGCTGTGAGTGTTTTCATCCACGTCCGTGCTATAACAGCAATTATGAGGGTGAGATGCCTGTCCTGGGAGATCCACAGTCAGACGGGAGGTGAGCAGGAGACTTGTCCGCAGCTGGTTGCAGGTTAAATTGAATGGCTTCAGGTACTAGCTAAGCTAGGTAAAGGACCCCACTAGTCCCACAGTGCTGCCAGGCTTGCAGAGATATCCCACCAACCTTACCTTTTTTCCTTGATTTTGTTATGGTGGGAAGAAGGAACCAAGAAGGAGCCTAAGATGGGTGCTTCTTTGGAAGTGTATGTGTAGGGTGAGGCCTGTCAAGAGGAAGAAAGAATGTAAGTGGTGGGAGTGTCAGGAGGCAGGAGGACCTCTGACTCAGGCAGGAAGGAAAATGAAGAAACTTAGCAGTTGAAGAAGACGTGGGGAAGTGGGACTGTGACTCAGGCTGGAGGTGAGGCAGTGGGATGCAAGTCGGTCTGTGGCAACGGAGGTGAGATGGAAAAAGAAGCCCTGAAGCATAGCCAGGATGTGGCAGTCTGCACCAAAGCCCCTCCATGCTGGAGGACTGCATGTTTTAGTTACAGTTCTTGGCCCTTCTGGCTGCAGCAATGCCGGGCAGTTCATGAGGAGTGCTCGTGTCAGAACTTGGCTCTTGGCAACCACGAGAGTCATCCCTGTGTTGAGGCCAGCTCTGTGACTGTGTGCCTTCAGCCTCTCTGTAGGGCAAAAGTAGAACTTAAGCTATGCATTGTGTTCCTTCTTGTGGTTGTTTAACATTTAAAAGGGGGTTGCTTGTTAAACAAGAATGTGAAGCAATCAACCTTCCAGGCTACAACAGAGAAGCAAAAAATCATCACAAATCTCGTCATTATTAGTTTCTCTTACAAGGTGTTTATCTTCAGGTTCCTGCTCTCTGTCTGCTTAGACCAGACATGCCTAGTAATAGAAACAAAATATTAAAAACTTCCGTGTGCAAAACACTAAATGTCTTTTTTTTTTCCGTGGGAAAGGATGAGTGAAAGGAAGAACCACACACAGCCAGTGTTAGGCTGTCTAAATGTACTTCTGGGAAGTACACAGAATTTAGTGAAGACAGTTGTATGAGACTTTGCATGGGGTAAAATCCTTTCTATAATCAAAATTATGTGCCATTTATGCCTGGGTGTTTTCTTGAACATTGCTGCTTTATTTTTAAATAGTATGTCAGGTGTAATTAAGGGCACTGCATTAGAGTGCCTCCTCTGTACTGTTATTTCAGTCTAGTTCAGATGCTATACCAGAAAATTACTTAATCATTGTAAAAGAAAATGTTTATTTACAAAACCCAGGGGTTAAAATAAGACCTCACAAAACTGTGTTTTAAATACATTGATACATGATTTATATAAGGTGGATTAAAGATAGCAACCATCTAGTTTGGCTTTGTACATTTACACTGCATCTTTTTGCACTTTCCTAGTGTTAGCATGTAAGATTTTTATTTTAGTTGGTATCTTCATCTGCTTTTTATAAACTTTTTTCCAAGGGGATAGAAGAACCACAGTCCCAAGTTTTCAATTTCTTTGCACAAGTGTTGTGCGAGGTCAAACCATTTCAGTGGTATAAAGAATTTCCCTTGAGCCAAGGGAAATGCCAGTATGCCAAGATAGTGTATATCCCTCTCTTAAGAATTTGAAAAAAGTTGAAACTTGGATCTGCTGCATCCTGGGGCACTTCTATGACCACTTAGCCATGGGATAAGAACACTCCTTTTCTGGCTAATGTTTGAGAGAAAGGGATAGTACTTTGTGCGGATACTAACCCGATGCATATGCCTTGAAAATGAATTCCTAAGAGGAGAACAACCAGAGAGGAATTACTTTGCAGGTCATGCCCTCAAGGCTTGGTTGAATGTTGAACTACGCAGTTGTATTTTAGGTGCATTATTTCTGCCAGTGCCTAGAAAATACAAGGCTTCTGGATTTTTGAAGTATTTCAATTTCAGATGCCTAAAGCATGAGGAGGGTTAGAGGTCTGTGAACAGAGGTCTTAAATTTAAGTGCTGATATATTGCTTAAACCCAGCTCAGTTCATCTTGACTCTGTTACAGACAAAAAATGAAACATAAGGCCAATGCTAAATATTACTCCACGTCTTGTAAAGTTGACGTCCAAACTGTTTTTCGTGCTTTCTAATGTAAGGTCATGTGTATATGGCCTTGAGGCAATTTTTTGCATGACTTCAAGTAGCACTGTTTACTTTTACACATGAAAGTACAAATGTTGGACTTAGGAGATAAATTATCCTTAGATGTGAAATTGTTGTGACTGACATTTGCAATATAACTGCGATATGAAGATAATTCAGTGGCTGAGTCAGCTAACTGCAGCAGCACAACACTGATTTCATATCGGTGTATTTATCACAACTTCCCTGCTGAGAGAAGCTTGTTCAGTTAAGACCTGTGCTGACCAAAGACACGAAGGTCTATTTTATTAAAATGAAGTTGCACTGAGGAGCTGAGAAGGATGCATGTAGTCATTCTACAAACCATAAGTCAATGAATCCCTTGCTGTTTTTAATTATCACTGCACATTAGGCTTATTGGCAAATAAATGTTGATGCAAGTATGTAGTCCTGTGCTGAAGCCAGCTTCTATGTAGTTGGTGTGGTACTTGAGGATGGTGCAGTTGTTCAGAGGCAGAACACACCTGAGGGTGGCAGGGCATGGAATGCTTTGAGTGCTTGCCGTCTCTGCCACATAGCTGTGGCTCGTCTGCTTTGGAGGATTCACATGTCCCAGTGAGCCTGCTTGATTCATGAGCATTAGTACCTTTAATAGCATAGAAGTGATGATACGTAATTTTGACAGGAATATGGCTGGCAAAATATTATGTAGGTATTCACAGTGAAGCTGTTGTTTGAGATCTACTTTGAAAACAGCTGATTTTTTAGCATTGAAATGCAAATCTTCTTGTCTGCTTAGCAAGAGGCAGGGAAGAAATCATACCTCTTGGAATTGTTGTTTTCAGACTCCCAAGTGGCTTGCATTTGAAGAGGTATTTCACAGCCATCCACCTAGAGGGCTTTACTTCTTGATGTAAATAATCTAAATGATCAGAGCTGGAGCTAAGCTTTGATCAGGTGATGAGTTCTTAACTCTGGTGACACAGTTCTCATTGGATTTAGGGTCTGCTCAAAGGCTGTTTAAACTGGTGAATTTTAAATGATGTTTGTAGTATCAAGTTAGCCACTGTACGAGACTGAAAGTTGTTTAAGGAAGCTGTCTTTAAAAGACTTAAGTAGAATTTTAGTAGAACATAATCCTATGTATTGGCACCATCCTCAAGATGGATCTCGATATGGAGTCTCCATCTGTAATCAAATTGAGTGTATTGAGTGTTTTTAGAGGCACAGCAGAGCAGTATATTTAAAAGTGTATCTGAAATTATTAAAAGAATGTAAATTGTTTAGTCTTCTCAATTCCAGGATTTTTTTAAAGCAGCTCTGACTGTTAGGGCATGTTGAGGCAGCTTGAATTCCTCCTGTATTCCCATACCTCAGAGCTTCCCATTGGCTGTCTCCAGACTTTCGAAAGCACCTATTCAGTAGGAAGCCCTAGGGCCAAAAGCTTGTGTGTATAGTCTTTAGAGCCCAAGGGGTTTAAATATAAAAGTTAACCTCAGCTCAAGAAGGCCAGACTGCTTGTCAGTGGCAAGGGGAGGATCCTGTTCTTGTTCACCCTTGCAAATTTTAACGGAGTGATCAGTTGCCCATTTAGGCCCTCTGACCTCCAATTAACTTTTTTGAGTTAATCCTTCTCTTCTTACTCTACTCGTCTCTAGGAACACTGGAAGTGACAGACTGCCAAGTGATTGAATTATTTATTGAAATTTAAGTTCTGAAGAGACTTAGGTGCTTTCAAAAATTTTATCTCAAGACATTCAAGGACATAATTGTACCCCTGCAACTTACATGTCATAGTAATAAAAATATAATTTCTATTAATACTTTTCTTTCTTTTATGTTAGCAGATGGACCATATCTCCAAATCATAGAACAGCCAAAACAGGTAAGAACAAGGCTATGTTTTGAAAATGAATTACTACATTCAGCTTTGAATAAATTTAAGACAAGAAAGAAAGAGTACAGAAAACGCTGAACTCTCAGAACAAATGTGGCACGTGAACATGAGCATTTTTAACTCTTGTAGTTAAATTGTTTCCTGTTTTGTTCTGTTTTATCTTTGTGTCTCTGTGGAAGTGTCATAATACAAAAAAAAAAAAAACGCTTGAGGATTTTAAAAGTTCCTAAAAGTTTAAAAGACTTTTCATCTTAGAAGTGACTCTTACAGTACCCCAGTATTTGGAAATATAAAACTAGTGGACCAAACATGGAAGATTTTTAGGATTTGTTTCATGTTTCTTGAAACACAAGAAGGAAAAAAGAAAAACACTTAACTCCGTTCCCAAGTTACAGGAACTTTTGACTTGTGTTTTGTCATGTTAAAGAAATTCCTTGTTTGAGATTCCTTTCGTTGTGGTTGTCTGTTTTGAATAATCCAAGAAAAATGAAGGTAAGTGCTTGAATGTAACTTTTTGTCTGACTATGTGGCAAACACTGACTTACGCTCCTCTGACAGCAGAGAAGTTCATTCCGAATCAGGCCCTGTCTTTGCATGGTGGGGCTGACAGGATACACAGTATGTAAGGAGAAACTGTTGTTTCCATGTGTGACTTCTCAGCAAGTGGCTCCTCTTGTGGAATACCCATGTGGCAGTCTGGGCAGTGGTTTTTAACAGGGTGATGAGAGTGATTCATCGGAAGATTGATGAGCTTATGATCACTGCTGGAACAGACAGAGGAGGGGAGTAAGACTGCGTGTGTGAAAATATAGGTAGGATAGCAAAGAAAATAGACTGAGGAAAGCCAGTCTGGCTGGATCTGCTGGATTGAAGGCATCAAGGTGAAGAGAGACTGGGCCATCGTCTCCTGGGTCCTGACTGCAGAGGTTGCTTTGTCATTTGCACAACTTGAGCTCAAGCTCATCACAGCTGGGCACTTCACTTGCAGTACTCTTGGTCACTCAGTTCAGCTTGGGAAGGCAATTGGTCAGTATCTGAAGGAAAGTCAGATCTTTAGATTTGCCTGGGAAACAAGTTCTTAACCTGAAAAGGCTTTAGTGAGATAGGTATTGGAAGCTAACATTTGGAGACTAATTTTAAATCGTGTTGTTTGCTTTCAGCTAATACAGACTTGAAATTCAGAGTTGTCTTCTATGAGAGAGAAGCTGAATGACTCTTGACAAAGGGTACCACACTAACTGGTGCTGTTTGAACAGACACTGGGAACCCTTTATGAGATGGGGATTTTGCCAGAAATTGCAAGACTGGAGAATAGATCTGAAAGCAAAATTGGGGACCACAGGAAATATGTGGTTACGTAGAGTTATAGTTACCAAATACACTTGCTGAAGATTTCCATCTCTTGTGCCTTATAGTAAAGGGGATGTTATTTCCTATAAATAAAAACACAGTCAGTGGAGAGCTGTACTCTGGGCTGGTTGCCAACATCCTACAGTTCTCTGAAGTATATTCAGGTGTCTGTTTATGTGACTGAGATGAAAACCAGCCAAAGTCCCCTGAAGCTTTTGTTCTGTTTCTGGACTTCACTTGGAGGTATGGCTTTCATATACTTTTCCCAGAAAGAAGAAGCATTTCTTCTGTTTCATCCCTCTTCTCTCCTTTATGATGCTTTGGACTTCCTTATTATTGGCTTCAATTTTGTCTGCCTAGCAGGAATCATGGGAGAGAGTATCTGCTCTTGCATTCTGTACATTTTAGTTTTTATCCTGTTTTGAGAGTATAACTCGATCTCTGCTGTAAAATATCTTAACTGAAAGAAAAAATTCAGGTTGCTGCTATGTGTAAGAGTGAGGATTTAACAGTTTGTCCAGAGCTGCAGTTCAGTTGTGCTCTGTTAACCAGCAGTCCGCATTTCAGGGATGGAACAGCTGTAACTTTTCCCTTTGGGCAGGTCTTGTTTGTATGTGTGCATGTTCACGTGTGAGTGTGCTATTTTAATTTTGGTTTTGTTTCTGAACAGCTTTCAAGTTTCTTTTCCTTTCTTTCCACAGAGGGGGTTTCGTTTCCGATACGTGTGCGAAGGGCCTTCACACGGTGGATTACCTGGTGCCTCTAGTGAAAAGAACAAAAAATCTTACCCTCAGGTCAAAGTAAGTACATAAATCATTAGTTTTCCGAACTGAATGCAAGTGTCGTGTGTATGTGTAGAGTTACTGCATAGCACCATAAATGTGTGTGAAAGTACTCAAGGCGGGCTACATTTCAGTCCCAGCTTTCGAAATGGAATTGATTTTGAAAATGAAGTTTTCTTCAGATTTGTGGGGTTATTTTGGCACCGTTTTTATCTGCCAGCAGTTGAGCAGTAAGCTGTCCTGCACCAACCACCTCGCTGCCCTCGTGCGGACTAATGGAGCTCTTCCCTAAGGTGCAGTTTTAGCACGAAGCAAGGCCTGAGCTCTTCAGTTGCTCCACTTCTATTGCGAAGCATGAGGCTGCTTAGTTGTTCCACTTCACTCTGGGATGCTATTTACCGAGTTATCCTATTTTATTTTGTTTATGTTACTGCTTATTCAATACCTCTAGGATACTCTGTTCTTAAGAACTTAATTCCTTTACAGTCAAATTAAAACTTCTCATTTTAATAGGAACAGTGTTATGTTCAGGTGTTGGCTGAACTCTCTTGGTGGATTTTTTTTTCCCCCCTGGAAAAAATTCAAATATGTTAATCAAAGGAAAAAATTCAAATATCTTAATCAAAGAAATATTCTGTAGAGGCACATGAATATTAGTGATTAGTCATTCTGGGATTGGACAATTGTCTTTGCCTATGGTTCTTGCAGCAAATTCCTTTCCTGTGGAAGTTGGGAAGATGTACACTGCATCTTTTCAGTATTTTTTAACTTGAATGGAAGTCTTGGTCTTATTACATTATGCCTTTGAACTATTGCACTACAGATTGTCTCACGAGGAACAGGGTTAATGTATTCTAATTCTGGTGTTACTTCTTAATGTATTCTGGTGTTGTCTCTTACTTCTTTATGGGGAAAGAAGGGGAGGGAAGCGTGGCACACAATCAGCCTCTGCCTTGGTGCATGCCACTCCTCAGTATGTGTGTCGTTCATCTGCAGTTCTTGGGAAAGGCTGGAATTTGGAACAGTTGCATCTCCATAATGAATCAGTATAAGCATGACTCAATGGAAAATAATCAGCATTGGCTGAGGTAGCCCAGGCAGTTAGTCTTGCAAATTGAGAAGAGGCTGGGAAAGCTGATTCCATATATCCTTGCAAAACTCCTGTGAAAAATTAGTAGCCCAGGAAAATGATCCACTTGCTTTCTTCTCTCCTATTTTGATAGTAATGATGAACCAATGAATGAAATTTCACTGGTACGTTCAGATATAAAATAATTTACTTCAATTGAGCCCGATCCTTGGATTCCACTCCAATCTGTGTTGATAATAATGCAAGTGATACTTTATAAAGGTGTGATAGGTCACACAATAGCATGACAGTGCAATGAGGAGTTACACAGGAAACTAGAAAGCACAGTGTTCTTTGGCTTTCCATCAAACCTTCTGATTTCATTGATCATCAGATTTTAATTTCATCTAAAGCTTCGCCCCCCCCACACACACATGTCCCTTCCCCCCCCTCCCGTCCTACTGTGTGCATCTGGGGTTTTTTTGCTAGTACAAATCCCCACATGGCAACACCTGCTGGGAGAGGCTGGCAAGGGAACACAACAAGTAAATTCCTCAAGGCCATTGCTTGTTAGTGCCTGTTCTTGATTCAAGTGGTGCCAGTAAAGACAGAAGTGTTTCACACCTTTTCCTGTAAGTCTCTTCTCTGTTTTGTCAGTGTGCTCACCTTGTCACAACTGAGTGGAGCACAACTGAAGATTGGTATTTTTCGTTGTGTTGGGGTTTTTTGTTTTTATTTGATTTTTTTTTTTTTTTAGGTTTTTGGTTGTTTTGTTTTTTTTTTACTCCTGTTTCAGTGTTTTCATAGTAAAACCTCCGTTATTAGTTGATCACAGTGCAGTGAAAGGACAGTAGTATGAGCTTTGGCAGTGCTGTAAAAAATGAGGCTTTGTGACAGATCTTTAAACCTTGGCCATGATGTGGTCAGTGCAACTCACATTGCTTGGCCAACTCTGTGCAGAAAACTGATATAATTTACCAGTAGCTACCATGGAATGTCCTGAAAATAGTCATCTTCATTGCACTAAAAAGCACTGTGATCTCCCTACTCTGTTTTTGTAGGATTATGGATTGAAGGCCAAAAGAAAATACATTTATGTGATCTGACCTCTTGCATAATGTGGGCTGTTCAACTTCACCTCTGTTTTTACTCCCTGCACCGTCACTAACTTGTAGTTGAGCTGGAACACGTCAAGATGCATCTTTCATATATAAAGGCTGGAGCTTTGAAGACTTTACTGTGTCTCTACCAAAGATGTTTTGGTAGTTAATGATGTGTGTTGCCACTTCTTGTATAGTGTATTCATAAATGGTGCAGGTCAGGAGTTAGTGTAGCAGTTCTGCAGTGCCAGTCTTTGCACTTAAATCAAATGTGCAATTCCACTGCAAGGTGGAATTGATGTTAAGATCTCTTGTTTTAATGGAACAGTCCTGACAAATGAAGTCTAGGTAACAACAGGATTTTTTTTATAATATAAAAAGGGGATTCATTTGTGGGTTATGGAATTATATTCCTTTGTTTAGGCCTTTCTTTGCTAACAGTAATCCTAATATGTAGAAAACATCTTGCATATTCAGAGGATTCTATACAACTTTGCATGTTATTATGGAGAGCAGAGAAGTTGTAGATAATGAATATGTTATAATGAAGTTACGTTTCATGATTGCAGTAGAAGGCTACCTAAAATTCTTCATTTAAATTCGACTTTTATCCGCTTAGTGCAAGTAACACAATGCTGGAAAATTTTACCGTCTAGAACAGTTGAAATCAAAGCTTCTGAATTGCTTGTTTGTCACTAGCTGTTTGTCACTAGCAGGGGAAAAACCAATCAGTACTATAAGAAAGAATAAATATATTATCACCAGCTTACTTAACTATCTACATTTTTTATTTATAGTTTGCTTGAGTTTTTTGTACTTGAAAAAAATGTGAGAAAACTTGTACAGAAAATTTCCGCTGCCCTGACATGTTTACCGTGTGTGTTTTGATCTTGCGTACTCTTACTAGTGTGGACATATTCATATTTTACACTGAAGTGTTTGATCCAGTTTTAGGTGTGAAAATAGTGGAGTTGAAAATAGTGGAGTTGCTGTAACAAAGTGATTAGAAAGAGAAATGGGTGTTTTTGTAGTTGCCGGCTTTGTAGGTTTCACATGGTCTTTTCCATCATTTGCTGTCTGTTGTTGGCCGGTTGGTTTCATTTCTTGTAAGAGTAACTGCAAAAAACATCTTTGAACTAGGAGAATGTTCTTATAAAGTTTTTGCAAAATTTCAGAAACTATGAAAATTGGCTGGGGTCTGGATTGCAGGAGGATGTGAAATAACTGAAAAAACCTTAAACTCTTGGTTTGAAATTGACTCAACTTCAAGTTCAGAGGGTCCTTTTAATCTTTCAGACAAATCTCTCAAACAGAAACAGCAGATAAGTGTGAGCCTGCAGCATTTTGACTTTATCAGATCAATTGAATGATGCTTCAGTACAGGATGTAATCAAGTATTACAGCTATACTCTTCCCAGGAACTCCTTATTTTAACTTTTTTGCTTCATCTTGAATATGAAGATCAGGAGGTGATTTTTTTGGATCACAGCTCTGATTTTGAGCCATACAGCACTCACCTGCTGTCTCCGTCCCATGCTGAGTATATGGGTTTTTGTCAACACCATAATCCCTATGTTTCTATAGATATTCAGCACTGTAACATACCTTCTAACTTTTCATGCCTTTGACAATGTTTTTGAAGTTCGTAGGTAAAAGGTGATAGTTACTTGTATACCTTAATGCCAGAATAAATTTCAAATTAATTCTGAAATCGTGGCATTGATTCAAAGACATGGGAAAATTATTTCAGACTTAATTTATGGTACATAAGGATATTTAACCACTCAGACTATTTTGCTGGGCACCTTAGATACCCTGGATGTCTCAAAATCAAGTAGGGAAGTCTGTCCGTAAGAAATGTAGGCAGGAGACAGTTCAGGGACATTCTGTAGCCTTTGCAGCATAGGACATCAGACTGGATGACAAAAATAGTCCTTTCTTGCCTAATGACCTACATAAGGTATTACGTTCTAAGAAGGTTTTAAGAACCCTTTTGTTTTCCCCCTGAGAGGGAGAGACTACAAAGATCATGCTGAGCTGAGTAGCAGGGGGAGATTGCAATCTGGTTACCACTGCACTTCTGTGTTCTGCTTTCAGAGGCTGGAAAGTCCTTGTCGTGCAGCAGTCGCACCTCCAGTTTCACTGTGGTTTCTACAGCTGATGAAGGATTGTCTTGAACTTTCCTGATGCAATGTTAGAGCACTCGTGCTACTCATAATGAATGTAGTGCTAAAGATGTGCTTTATAAAGGAGATTTAGAGCAGGGAAAGGCTTGTTTAGTGAGGGGTAACACGAAAATATTGGGGTTTAAAGCCACTTTTTTTAAAAGTTAATTATAGTAGTGGTGGTGGTGGCATGTATCACCAAACACAATCCTTTTTATTTTCAGATGACTTTGTGGAAGGTACGTAGGAATTCTCACGGCTGGTAAATTACAGAAATAGTGCAGCTGTGATTATTCTGCATCTCTGTATTGTTTCAGTCCAACACTTTGGAAACAGGAGGGAAGCATGAGTATCCCAAGTCTTGTATTTTTATAAACTAACACTTGTAAAATGCACATTAGTACAGTATTATACAGTTAACTCGCAGGCAGTGAGTTACAAGAGGGCTTTGGCACACCTGCTCCTCCTGGAACAACTTTTTCATAGTTGGGATTTTTTTTGCTCTTAGCAGTGAATAGAGAGGCAGGGAGGGCATGCATTGTGCATATGCAAAGTGTTTCAGCTGTGATGGAACGGGTTCAAGAGCGAGGTTAGCTGGAGTGAAGGAAGCTAGCAGGGCTCAGTAATGTGGTGAAATTGAGGCAATCCCTCGTTATCAGCATTTTATCAACAATATAACCTTAAATATTCAGTTCATCACTGATTCATCACTTTAATGTTTATCATGATCCTCTAATACCTTGGTTGATTAGATCTATAAGCTGCTGTAATACAAAGGACTTTGCCCAAGGCAAATTAGAAGAAAAATTAGAGGAGGAGGGGGAAAAGCCCACATTGATAAAAGGGTTAATTAAATGAATTAGAAGGGAAGGTAATGTTTGCTTTTAAAAAGTGGGGTAATTTTGTGTTCAGCATAATTTGAAAGTGATGCATAACCCGTAACTGACTTGGAGTATTATTTGCATAGAAAGAAAATAGAGTTCTAAATAATATATGTAAAGCAAATAACTTACCAATATGGTATGTTATTAGTAACTTTAGGTGTGTTTTTGAGGCATTGTTTGACATCACAGCTTCAAAAGCTATTAAAAAGTGTGTGATGATTAGAAACTATGGCAGAGGGGAAGAAAAATTTTGTAGTCTTCTAGAGTCAGCTGTATGAAAGCACACAGTTTGTCATAGTTTTAGTCTGGCAAAATTCTAGATAGGAATTTAGTTACATATATCCTCGTGTACATTTCAGGGAGATATTTACTGGACTGGGTAGTATGTGTTGATGTAGCATATTGAACTGACAAAACACCTATTAATGTAGAATTCGTTCACTTTAAAATCTCTACCTGAAGAGTCAGTCGTGAGGCCAAAATGTTTTAAACCAATCATAATGTTTAAAAATAATTTTTTAAAATATTTTCAAATTGGGCAAAACAATGCAGGGGTTTAAGTTAAATACATACATTTTATGTATGTTTTTTAACAGGTGTCAGTGTTTATTGTGAATTCAGTGTTCTGATTGGAATTTAAGGAGAGCAATGTGGAGTAAATGGTCAGAATGTAAAACTGAGATTCATGATTTAGGAAACAAAAGATGTTTTCCTTTAGCTTTTCTGGTCACTACTTCTGCCATTTGTATATCAAGTTTAATTGCCAAAAAAAGTGTTGACTCTTCTTTGTGATGATCTGGTACAGTTAGTTTCTGCCATTTGTATTTCATGAGGAAATGGGTGCACATTTCTCCTATGTAAGTTTGATTGTACTTAGCTGACAGAAAATACTCAGCTGGAATTACTTGTTCCATTTAAGGAAAAAAAAAAGTAAGTAAACTATCTCACATTTTTTATATTTGTTTACAGATCTGCAATTATGTTGGACCTGCAAAAGTCATTGTCCAGTTAGTAACTAATGGGAAATACGTCCACTTACATGCTCACAGCTTGGTGGGTAAATTTTGTGAAGATGGAGTGTGCACAGTTAATGCAGGACCTAAAGACATGGTTGTAGGGTAAGTCTGTCAATTCCTTTGTAACCCTGAGCAGCAACACTGTAAGAAGCAATACGGAAATGCAGCTACATGGAGCACTGGTCTTCGTGCTCTAATCTGTGCTTTGTTTGTATCCTGAGCAGAAAAATTAATGGTGTTTCTGTTTACCTTTGTAGAATTTGTCCTAAGCAAGCTAAATATGTTTAAGTAAATAATTTTCACTTAGAATTTATAGAATTTTAATCTCTTGGTGTGCCCTCCAAATTTGTATTGTAAGTCTGTTCTTTAAAATGCAAGTAGTTTTGATCAGAGAAGGGACTAAAGCTACTGAAGAAAAACTTTTATTACTTCTTTGATCAATATTTTATTTTTGTTGAAATCTGCCAATAGGAATATAATTAAGAGAAAAACATTAAGAAAATAGGATTACTAAATTTGAAATTAATGCAAGACATGTATAAACACGAAAATACTAAATGAGTCAAACTTTTAAAGTTTAAAGCAGTGAGATTGTTGTGAAATTGTAGTTGGTCTGTTCTTGTTTAATTTAAAAGAATAATTGTTTATATCGGTAAATGAAGCTGAGGCTCCCAACTATGCTTTCAGGCTTAGATCAGGTTTCATGCTGGCTGTGAGTTTTAGTTCTGTGATCTCAAGAATGTCTTTGTTGGTGAAGAAGATGAAGTTTAAAAAGCTGAGAAGGTTGGGAGAGAGGTATTCTTTTAAACTGTAACTTTTGATGTCCAAGCCCAGTGCACTGACTTTACCGAGAACAACAATTTAAATAGCTTTATTTTAAATGCTCCTTTTCATCTTGAAAAGTTTGGCTCATTTTCTAACCTGTCTTGTTTTTCATCAGATGTCAGATGTTTAGAAACAGCTTTCCTGTCCTCACTTGACCTGCATGAAAATTGAGTTATTGTCTTGTTTTCATACTTCCAGATCTAATTGATTTTTAAATGTGCCAGGAGATTTTTACAAAAGCAGATCTTGCATTATGGAAATTTTCATTCAAATAGATACCTGAAGTGCCTTGGTGAATGACCAGAGCCTTGTTTACGACCTTTTCTTTGGAAAATATTGCACTGTTTTTAGTGTCTTAGCTTGCTCTCCAAACTATTTGAAACGGACGGAGCTTATTCTGAGCAGTTTCTCTGCTTAACAGACAGAGTGACATATTAATGTCATTGCCAAGACAGAGCAAACAAAGTGTAACAACCAGATTTTCCAATGTTTTGTAAGTTGCCTTCACAGTTTAAGTCTGCAACCTGACAAATTACTACTTATGCCATAGAATAATCCTGTGCACCCATAAGATCGCTGCCATGTAGATGGTGCACATTTTACACGTGTTGTAAGCTTGGCTCCGTTTTTCTGGATGGAGAATTTACCCTCAAGAACTAATAGTGCCTGAGTAAGCCTGCAGAGCCCTTCTTTTGACTCCAGTTGTGTAGCTGTCTCTGGTAACAGAAAGACTGCCTGCTGCAGGTTTGGCATAAAGCATTAAGAAAATACCTTCCTCCATCAAAATTTGGCAGGTTTGCAAATCTTGGAATACTTCATGTCACGAAGAAGAAAGTGTTTGAAACCCTGGAAATGCGCATGATAGATGCTTGCAAGAAGGGATACAACCCGGAACTCCTGGTGCATCCTGAACTCGGCTACCTGCAGGCAGAAGGATGTGGAGACAGACAACTAACTGGTGTGTAGAAATGATGGTCTGGTTTTAATTGGTCTTTTACTAAAAACAGATTGAGCTTCTCCAAACACAGGTTCCTTGGAAAACAGCCTGTGGCTATGTGCTTTGAGATCTGTTGTGCTGTTGCTGTGTTTTAGGGAGTCTGAAACAAAGAGTCTTTGCTGTCAACACACACATGAGAAGGGAGCAACTTCCTTCATAGCTTCCTGTACCCGCCTCTGCACCTATATTCCATTGCTCTTATTCTGTCTAATAAGCTGTTAAATAGAGTAATTTTGCATTATTGCAGCAAGACATGATATCCTTAATTAACTTAGGGACCTCCTTTCGAGAACACTCTTTCCTTCAGCTGCATTTCACCCATGTCCTTGTAAAACCTGTGGTCTGTGTTGCTTTCAGGTACTGTATAAAGGAACCATCCTTCTTTTTATCACTTCAAACACCATGAATTCCAGTGTCCTTAGTGGTGGCCTTTGTCCTTTTCACAGCCATTATAAATTGTGAGCAGCAAATAGTAATTTTCTGTCTTAAGCCTTAGCTTAAGTAAGATCTGATGCACAAACTGCATTATGAGTGCTGTATAATTTTGAATAGCTGCTCCTCTCTGCTTAAAGAGAGAGAACCCGACGGACACTGAGTGTAAAAGAACACATTTCCTCGCCGTTGGTGCCTTTTGATAGCAATGTTCGTTCCATCTCTGTTGTTACGGGTCCCCTACCCCTGGTGTGTTACTTCATCTGTCTACCTGTCGGTTCCAGAGCGAGAGAGAGAAATTATCCGCCAGGCAGCGATACAGCAGACTAAAGAAATGGACCTCAGTGTCGTGCGCCTCATGTTTACAGCCTTTCTTCCTGACAGCAATGGCAGTTTCACACGGAAGCTCGATCCTGTTATATCAGATGCGATATATGACAGCAGTAAGTATACTGGGCTTTAGGTACTTTTTTAATAAGGGGCAGGCTTTTGGACGTACAAAAACGATAGGCAGATATTGCTATACGTAGACTCATCCAGCCCTGCTGCTTGCCTGTTATTAGCCCCATGTATGTACTGTCCAAGTACCTGTAGTATCATTCTGGTTTTTAATGGGGTGGTGACGTAAGCCACAGAGCAAGATTTTATTTTGCTGTTGGCACGTTTGATCCTGCTGCTTTTATTATGAGGATTTTGTGAATTCGCGTTACGTTCGTGAGAAGGGCTTGAAATTTGCAGTTTTCAGTTGCTTTTTGCGACAAAGCCTTGTCATGCAGGGTGTGAGGAAAAAATTACTTTGCTTCAGTCTTGGCTGACAATTTGACACCTTTCAATTTTGCTGACCATCTGCTTGTCCTTGTTTTGAGAGACTAACACAACCAGAGTTCTCAATCCGTTTCCTTTAGATCTGTCAGTGTTTTTTATACTTCTGTTACATCCCTCTGTTTGTCTTTTTTCTAAGTGAATCTTTTCACTTCATGTTTTCCCTTGTGCTTTTTGATTAAACTGACTCATTTTACCTGAATCCTTTCTGCTGCCTGAGTTTTCCTCCCTGAGGCTGTGGATTACTGTGTTCCTGGTAGTCATTCTGTAATGACTCAGAAAAAGTACCATTTTTTTTTCTTTTGCAACAGTCATGTCTATATCATTGCTTTTTAAGGGCAGAGTCTAGATGAAAAGGTATGAAATGCAACTATTCTACTGTGTCTGTTCCTTGCTGTTAATAGGGAAACGTAATGATGTCAAAAATTTTTGCTTTAACTAAGGAGACAAATAAAGGGGAAATTTTGTAAGCTTGTTTCTGCTGTCGTAAGTGGCTACACAAATGTGAGTTACTAGTTTCTGATCCCCCAAGGGGAATTCTTGGTTGTTAATTTCAGATTTTTCTTGGGGTTTGTCTGTTGTTTGTGTTTTTTCTAATACTCTTCTTTGGTACCGTTCAAGCCTCTTTCACACAACAGGCATAACTTGTGGTAGCATA
Organism: Lophotriccus pileatus; assembly: GCA_035583135.1. NCBI lineage: Eukaryota > Metazoa > Chordata > Aves > Passeriformes > Tyrannidae > Lophotriccus > Lophotriccus pileatus. The sequence continues at coordinate 23,584,419 of JAWWES010000133.1, forward strand.
ACTGCCTGTCACAGCTGCTTTTACTTATCAGATGATAGTTCTGTCTGGAGGACCAATAGTTGCTTGTTGGGGCCTGTGCCAGGATCCGTGGAGATGGGCTTTTTTATCACAGTCCAGTATACTGGCCAAAAACTGACATGCTTTCAAGTAAACCACAGTATAAAGCAAAGCACTGTATAGAGTGAGATACAGAAAGCAGCTCTCAAGAGTGTCAGGCTGCCAGAAAGCAGGGAAGAAAAAGCTGTGTTCTTTTGTACTGCCCTTTTGTCATAAAATCAGTACTAGTGCAGGGTGCTGGATGCAGTTCACTGCTGGGCTACTTTGCTAGTGGAGTAATTATGGACCTTATTTTATAGTTCACAGTTCAGTTAAAGCTTGGAGGATACAAGATTATGCTTTTCATATGAAAAGTTGTTGATTTATTCATGTTTTAAGAAAACAGACAAATTTAAGTAGGTGGGTTTGGAGGCTTGTCTTCCTATTGCATTTCTGTGTGTTTTGCTTGGGTTTTTTTCTGAAATCCTAAACTGTTATGAAGTTAAGCATTTTTTTAATCTTCCCTTTCAACAGAAGCTCCCAATGCCTCCAACTTAAAAATTGTAAGAATGGACAGAACAGCGGGGTGTGTAACAGGAGGGGAAGAGATTTACCTTCTCTGTGACAAGGTTCAGAAAGGTAAGAGTCCTGAGTATTTTAAGGCACACCGGGGTGTTCGTCTGGAGTACACATGAAGCCTGCTGTGCTGCCTTAGTATTCTCCCACTCCGATAGTGCAGCAGGATTTGTAAGCACTCAGCCTTTCTGGAAGTCAGGCCAGCAGCCCAAAAAAATCAATAAATCAAAATAGTCTATTGCAAACAAATTCAGCTTGTGTTGCCTCCACGGAGACCATGTGATCACCTTTGTTTTCTTCTCAAGAGTTTGCCCTTGCCCATATTCTGGATTTTTTTGTGGGTGGTGGGTCCTGGGTGACATTCGACTCCATTAACTAACACCTTCTCTGAATTATTGTAAAGCTTCTGATTTATCATTAAGTTCCTGATTATAAGGAGTTAGTATGAATATGAACATTCTCTGTTCACCATGGATGGGAATTTAATGTGTTCAGCACTACTGCTAGTAACTTCATTTTTATGTATATCCTAACGATAGAGATTACTCTGTGTAAACATACTTCTCATAGGTTCATTTTCAGTCTCTGCTTGTGGCTTTGAATGTGTCAGAATTTGGCAGTGTGAATTTGGATGCTCTGTTTTTGTATAGGAAGATAATGGTTAATATGGTTGATTGTATTTGGGCTAAACTAAAAAGAAAAAACGTGGGAACGAGGGAAATCCTTTGCATTTCTCAGGTATAGGTAGTGCTTGGGACTCCCTGGTGTGGATTGCATGGTTGAGTGGGTGCCCTGTTCTCATCTGTTTGGAATCAGTCCGTGCACATGTTGTAAAAATCACACTGACATTTTCCGTGAAGGCAGGCTGCCCTTTTCCATCTCTCTTTCTTGCAAATGCCCTTCTGTGAATTAGGGAAGAGAGAGCACTTTGGGGACTTCCAGGGACTTAGAAAAGAGATAGGGCTTTGGGGGCTTCTTAAAAGAAGGGACTTTGAAAAAACTATTTTCCTTCAGTACTGTATCTACCCTTTGCCATCAGGGCTGAGATAAAACATAACTCTTGTGCACAAAATAAATAAATAAATGTGTGAGTCAGTGGAAGCCCTGCGGTGGGGTTTCCCCTCAGCCAGATCGGGGTTTCCCCTGACCTCACTGCTTTCAGAAACCTCATGCCTAAAGGAACTTGAGCATGCAGGACAGCAGGACTGGAACTGGTGGTTCACAGTCTTGAGACTAGCAGGTGTTGGATCAGACGAAGCAATCTGTCTGCCCCAGAAGCTTGTCCTGCATCAGTCACCCTAAGAGAGAACGGGGCTTCTTCTAGTTTGTTTGGTTTTTTTCTCCAGGAGTGCCAGGAAAGGAATTTGCTAGTGTGATGTCTCTCAAAAAAAAAAAAAAAAATGCAGAGAGAATGAAAGGCAATTTGTTTAGAGGAGCAAAAGCCAAATGAGGTGTTTCTGGCCTGTGCTGTGTTTGGAGGGGGAAGGATCGCTGCTGACACGCTGCTCGCTCACACCCTCTCCGCCTCTCTGGGCTGCAGCTCCGAAGTGGCGCTCTGCCAGCAGCAAGCGGAACTTGAACTGTGGCACTTCAGGTTTTGCTACAGTTTTTTGAACTGAAACTGTTGGAGGAGAGAGGGTGGTTTCTACATTTCACGCTTCAAGTTCTCCCCTCCTTACATGTTGGTTCCAAATAAAGCTCCTCTGGAATGTTTTATAGCTCTAGAATAGGAAGAGGTAGTGAACCTAGTTCTGTTTTCACAGCTCAGTAACTAGCAACTTCAGTGAAGTCGTTACAATTAGGCTGACCTAACATTGGTGTCAAAAATGGGTTATTTCTGCTGTTTTCATAAAATGGATAAAGCTAATTGATGTGTTGTGTAATATTGTCATCCAGCCCAAAAGTAAACATGTTGATTTTTATCTGAAATAAACTTAGCCAAAGGTTAAACAAATGCACAAACATCTTTCATTGTTTGCAGATGATATTCAAATACGTTTCTATGAAGAGGACGAGAATGGTGGTATGTGGGAAGGCTTTGGAGATTTTTCTCCTACAGATGTACATAGACAGGTAAGTAACACAGCATTTGTCATTTGTCAATGATTTTCTCATTTCTGTAAACTAGGATTATATTATAGTTAGTAAATGAGGTGAAAGCATCTGTATCCTGTACTGACCTCTTCTTTGGCTGGTTACTTCCTAGTAATAATACAAACTTAACAGTTCTTTAAAGACCTACATTAGGTTACTATGCACGTTGGGAATACAATGCGAGGAAATTGGGACATAGCACATGCAACAGTGTAAATTGGGATACTCTGTGAACACACTGAGAAAGCCACAGAATAGATGCTAAATGATGCAATACTAATATATGGGATGGGGTGGTACTTCGCATGACAGTTCTGTCTTTCCCTAAAGGCCTTAGGACTCAACCTCAGGAGTGAAACTGAAAACTACAGTGGAAGTTTATTATTGTAACAACCCTTTGCTACAACTTTTTGCCTCCCAACCTGTAAACCAACTCCTACAAAACAGCGCAAACTTAAAAACAAAGTTGTCAAAAGCCATGCTCCGTGATAATTACCTTCCTGTTGTTTCCTTCACAGTTTGCTATTGTGTTCAAAACCCCCAAGTACCGCGATGTCAATATCACAAAGCCGGCGTCTGTGTTTGTACAACTGCGTAGGAAATCAGATCTGGAAACAAGCGAACCAAAGCCTTTCCTCTACTACCCAGAAATTAAAGGTAATTCATTAATTCATGGTTTATATATTAGAGGCAGAAACCATAGGGTCGCTAGAAATGTTTTTAAGAAGTTAAGACTTGCTGGACAAGGACTTTTTTTTTTTTTTAGTTGTTGTTTTTAGAAAATATTATATTTGCCTTTTAATATTGGGCAGAGCCAATATGAAGCGTGGTAGCTTTGTAATGGCTTTATTGGTGTTTTTATTGGACTGGTAGGCAGTAAATTGGCAAATATTTTCTGAGTGAGGCTTGCTTACGCACACCAGCCTGTCCATACAGTAGATGGCACTCTATTCC
>JAWWES010000133.1:23588178-23608686 GCA_035583135.1 Lophotriccus pileatus
TGTTACTGGAAAGAAGTTTAACTAGGAGATCTGTGCCCTTTGAAGTTTGCATTTGAAATGTTTGATGTGCATGGCAGGAGCAATCATGGTTTCAAATACCAATAATGTTACTGATACGGAAATGCCTTGAGGCCCAAGTCATAATTGGTGTTTCATTGTGTTAAGACAGTCTTTCTGCTTAACAGTGTACCTGCCTGCAGGTTACACTATTAAGTTCTAATCTAGAATGTTTTCTATGTTTTCTGTGCCTAACTTAGAGCTGTGTTGAAATCAATTCCCTGTCAAAATCTCTAAAATATGTATGTCTAAAAGCATCAGTGGTAAGGGACTCGGGACAGCTGGGGAGGGAGGTATGGTGGTTGATGTCCAAGTGAGTCTACTCTTTACACATGCTTTAAATAAAATAGAAGAAAACATGCATTCACAAAAGCTTCTGGAATTCCCAGAGGATTTCTTCTTGGTGATGATTTCAGGAACCTCTTGCATAAGCATTGTGGGAAGTGATGTATACAACTGCAGAGCGAAGTTGCCAGATTGAAAGCAAACCTCTTTTATGTGTGTCTTAATGGAGTAAAATTAATTGAACATTATGTGCATTTTCAGATCCCCTATACAACCTAATCATAAAATTACCATTTAGGAACTATTTTTTCCCTCGTTGCAAGTGCTCACACAAACTTAGACATATGTATGTGGATTTTTTTGTTTGTTTCTCTGACCAGATTGCTCTCTAGAGTTTTCTGTCCTCGTCAGTGTGAGTATGCCTGAAGTGTGCATGCATATGTGCTTACAGATCATGTATGCCTGGAAATAATGCACATGTGTCTTTCAGTGTACTGTTTCATGTATTCAGCTGTCTCATTGTGCCTGTGCATGACATTTCTTTTTGTCATATGGCTATTGAAAACTACTAGATGGTTTAATAAACAGATTATATTTTCTTCTTTCCTCAATAGTTTTACTGGATTTTAACCCATATAGTGTTTGTGTCATATAGTGTTTGTATCCCTATTTTTGTAGCTCTTGTCATGACATTTTCCCTTTTCGCAGTCACTGCCATAGTCCTTCTAAATCTTTGTGTTTTGCTTTCCAGGGGGGCTGTGTCTTATTTTGAACTTACACTATAAAATACATTCAGGCATTTTTTTCTACTGGTGCTCAGCATGGTTTGACAGTATTATGTCCTGACTGAAAATAAGCTGTCGTTGTTCTAGGAGCTTTTATGACATTTTAAGTAAATAATTTCAAACAAGCATAGTTTTCACCATTTCTCGCCATCCCTTAGACAAAAATTCAGAGGGCACTGCAGGTATCTCTGCTAAGGGTCCATTTCTCAAGTAGATTTGCTTAGTAGAAGAGCCTGTGCTTGTATTACCCAAAGACAAATTTTTTTTGAGTAAGTTTGTGGTTTGGGGCACTTGTGCCGATTTATGACTTGGCTTAGACATTGAAGGATTTTGGGACCACTGATTTCTCGTGCTCTGAGTACCCAAGATACTTTTGAAGGAATCTCGGAGCCCCCTAAGGCATCTCTGCATGTGTCCCCTGCAGTCTGAGCACAAGGCACTGACCGCTGAAGAGACAACACAGAGGCCCCAGCGATGCTGTTGGTCTGACTGGAGACTTGGCACTAGCTTGTTTCTCGGAGGAATTCTCACTGCTCCAGTACATGCAAAGTTAGGGTCTGTTATTTGGAGTTTGAAGAAAGTTGACTCTTCTTACCGCACTCCGCATTTTCCTTTCTAAACGAGTAAACTGTAGTAACGCTTTCTGTATGCACATCTGCGCTGTGCATGGCCAGCAGTAGGACTGACTCCCTCTCCTGTCTGTTCCTTCTATCCCAGATAAAGAAGAAGTGCAAAGGAAACGACAGAAGCTCATGCCTAACTTCTCTGATGGCTATGGTGGAGGCAGTGGCACTGGAGGTGGTGGCATGTATGGAGGGGGAGGCGGCGGTGCTGGCTCTGGTAAGGCAGTGGTTTTTTGAGTGAAGAGGGAAAGGGGTTCTACTCTGAGAGCAGGATAGATGTTTATTCTGATTTTTAAAATGTGATGTTGGAAGCTTTGTTGCTTCCTGGGGCCTTGAAGACACTGAAATTCATGAGATAGCTCAGTTAAGTACTGTATTGGATGCTGAAAATTAAACAGGTTCTGAATTCTAGTTCTTGGACCACTAATGGTATTTGGCAAATTAACCCTGTTAATGCAAAGAACTATTAAAAAATTGGCGATACTATTTAGTAAATTTTTTGCTCTATCTGTTGAAGCTGGAGTGTTTCTGATATGCAGGATCATAAGAGCATTGCTTTGGTTCTTGCAGCAGAGCATTAAAAACCTATACATCAGCGAATGTCCAACGCTTTTTTTAGAGCAGGGAACAGAGCAGCAGTTTTCAGACTGTTACATGTGTTGCCTGCAGCACATCTATAGCATAACAGCAGAACACAAATCTGTCGTGGTCACAAAGAATCAGAAGCACAGAGGCAGCTTGTGATGTCTCAGCTGAGTTTTAGATGAAGGATATGGTGATATTACGTTTGTGTGGTCTTACAAATATTGGGGTAGGGAGTGTCACTAGCCAATCACCTAGAATTTCTTTGGATTTTTGGAGAGGTGGGGGAAAGCTCACTTTAGCCTGGAAAATTTATTATAATCAGATGGAATAAAGCAGAAGGTGTGCAGAAAACAAAAATCCACTTCTTTAGCTTCACGTTGTCCTAGGTGGTGTTTTCATTGCTTTAGGATGTAGTTCTATTAATTCTTAATCATCTTCTTCCTTTCTTCAGGGTTCAGTTATCCTTCATATGGATACTCTGCCTTTGGAGGGATGCATTTCCACCCTGGCACAACAAAGTCCAATGCTGGAATGAAACATGGTAAGAGTAAAAATGTCATTCTTCCAAGAGTTGAATTGAGTTTGACCCTCTGTATTTTCTCCTACAGTATGAGCCCAAGTGTCATGCAGGTCTAGCTAAGTGTGCTGGAGAGGGCTGGTTTTTTTTCTTCCAGAATCAATCTCTTTTCCCAAGCCTCTGGCAGCAGAGGGGTTTGTATAGATAATACTGCCCTGCTTCTCTTTTTCCCTCTCCAAATCTACCTTAACAGCTGCTTGCATGTTCCTTTTTACTGCTGGCTCCTGAGAAGCAGTCGCCAAAACCCCTCCATGTGCTTCTGTATTCAGCATGTTTTGAGCAGCAGCCCTTTTGCTTGCTTGAATGTGCTGATTACACCTGACCCAAGGACTAGACCAGAGAGAATGTATTTTCCTTTGTTGCCACAGTCTGGTACTACACAGTAGCCCAGAGAAATCAATGGAAAAGATTAAATTGTTAATAAGGACACTCTTGGCTTCCTACAATAGGAAGGTAATTTCAGATCTACGTGTTGAATACTCTGTAGTTATTTCCACAGTCTCAGGGATGGATTTGCCATTAGGAAAACAAAAATGAATATGAATAATTCTGCTAGATCTCCTGAGGTTACTTCAGACTTACATTCTTGTACCATAAAAAGAGAGGTACATCTGTTGTAATATATAAAAGTTTATTTTTAAAGCAGAGGCTGTCAAAAACGTGACATAACTTCAGACCACGTTACATCACTAAGTCTGTCCGTGTGCATTGGCATCTGCATTAGTATGATTTATGAGTTTAATGATAACACCCATGTTAATGTAAATTTTTGTATTGATTCTTCAGGGTTTGGTTTTGTCTAGTTGAGCTTTATCCTTTGCATTAAAAAAGCAACGGTACTGGACACTAATGGTTCTAATTTTTGTTAGAAGGACTATCAAATAGCCCAGCTGAACAAAGCAGGAAGAGCTCTGATAAACAAAGTGACAAATGGGACATGAAACATGATGTGAAGGTGGAACCTGTGGAGAGGACTGTGTGCAGAATGTCTGCTGATACTGAGGAGAAAGAGGGTGCTGCTTCTTCCTGTAAAACTGAAGTAAACAAAGCAGATTTCAGGTGGCAGGGTAAGTGAACAAGTAAATGTATTTGTTTAGGGCAGATCAAACTGCTGTAAGGGTAAAGCTGCTGTAAAAGGCCTGGAAACTCCTTAAATGTCTGCTTGCTGTTTTCAGAACATGATAATGCCTCCTGGAGAAACAGGAGGGATTCAATTCCGCCAAATCTAAGGTCCCTCCCCATACACAGTTCTGTAGGTAAACCTTTGTACTGCCACTGGGCACTTGAGCTTCTGTTTGTCATGCAAAGGAGATGAGACACCTTATCCTGCTGGGCGTGTTTAACAATGCCTTTTTAATAAATCTATGTGAGGAACAGCCACAAGCAGCAAAGGCATAAGGGATACAGTTCAGCAGTTGATTTGGCTTTTGATATTTGATAGACCGTAATGGAGGAGTAAGTGGATGTTGGCAGTGATTGCAGAGAAGAACTACTGCAACAACACTGTTAAATTGCATGCAAAGTAGTGTTACAGGTTTGGATTTAAAACTAAAAGGTATCTGTTCCCACATGGCAAATACACAGTAAAATAACTCTATTGGGTAGCAAAGTGTTACTGTATCAAATAAAACGGGAGGAAGGCAACAAGAGTAGTCAATAGAAATGGTTTAGCAGCAGAGTTGTAAAATATACAGAGACCACTTTAGTTGTTCCTTGGATCAGGGAGAGGGCACGTTATCTTATGTGTATCAGCACATGTTTGGCACTTGCTATTAACAGCACGAGAAACCATGGTTTGGGAAACCAAAGTGGTATCATAGCTGGGTCGTAGTTGTCCAAACCTCCAAGGTGTGGCTTCTTGTGATCTGAGAACAGGTGGTGCTCTCAAAGAAAAGCTGAAGGAACTTGCTGTTTGCAGTTCTGGTTGTGATAACTCCCGTGGCTGGTTCAGAGAGCAAAATCTTTTGCTGGTATGAAGAACTAATAATGTCCATTTAGCAGTCACGAAGGTGAGGCCTGAATTGTTTACCTCTTTTTTGGGTAATGAATGTTGTAGGCAGGAAGTTGAACATTTCTGTGTCTATTGTAATGGCATGAAAGGAGGCAATTTCTAGCTCCAGATTATATGAAAAATGGGTGCAGAAGAACAGGCTTTATCAGGCTAGATCATTCGGTTATTACACTAAAAGATGCTTCTAGTATTTTGAAGGATATTTTTCCTGTGTTTGATATGGAAAACCCAGGAGTTTCAGCATGTAGTTCGTTCGTCTTTGGTAATGTCTAAATGAGGAAAGACCGAATTGCTTAATGCCCTTTACCCTGACTATTTATCCTGAACATAACATCCATTTAATGATATTACTTAGTGTTAAGAGGTAAATAGCAAATATGAATGTAGCAGCCCAGGCGTGCAGTGGAGCCACCACAGTGATGTGTTGGCTGGAACAATAAGCTTCGTGGATGGCTGAGTAAATCTTTGCCTTACAGAAATGGTGAATTCGTGTTCATCAGGGATACACTTCTGACCCATAAATGCCTGGTTTTGTGTAACTGGAAATCCTGGGTATTGTCTCCCCATGTGTGCTTTAAATGACAAAGTCTGTTGTTGCACTTGTTTGCTCTTAGTAATTTCCAACCTTATGAGGTTTTATGGAAACATGAAACTGATCAAAATGCAGGCTGGTTTCAGATGATACTTCTCAAAATGATGACTGTAGTTTAAGAGTTCATCTGTTTCATTTTCACTAGTTTCTTGCTGATACAGAACCACAAAACTATTGACAGAGCAGCCTGAGTTACTTTTTTCCGCACAAATGAGTTTCTTTTCTCCCCTTTGACTCCCCATCACGACAAATTCTACTTCTTGAAATCTCCGTGGTTGTACATTTTATAAATCTAAAATCAGGACACTACAAATACTAAGCAGTATAAAACCTGAAATGTTTAAAACAGGAGAACAAACACTCTGTGCTGCTGCTCTATAGCAGGAGACACTGCTTGATACGAGTCTGAGGAGCACAAAGCCCCGTGTTTATTTCATAGCTTTTCTGTGAGCTTCTGTGAAATATTTGGGCTCAGTTAGGCTCCTTGTACCTCAGTTTCCTCAAGGCAAAACTACTCAGAATTGCATGAGAGGTTTTTTTAATTGCTCTGTAGACAAGAGTCCTTAGATATATCTTGTATCTAAGCAGATTCAAGTTTCTGCTCCTTTTGTCTCATTACACACAAGTGTACCTCAATGCAGGTAATTCAGTGCCACTCAAACCAGAGGCAGCTTCCAGGGTTTGACTGTTCTCAGGGTTCCTGCTGCCTGAATGCTCAGCATGCACCTAGTTTTGATTCCAAGGGACTGGATTCCCTCTGTTCTTATCTCTGAGGAGTAATTAGTGAATCAGTGAATAATGCTTGGTGGTCTGCACTTCGGATTTCAGTGACAGCACAAATGCCTATTGAAAGAAGGTGGTGTTCCAAGGAAGAGAACTGAACTGATGAAGACAAACCTTTGTGTTGCAGATTCCCTCTTCCTGGAGAAGGCCATGCAGCTCGCCAGGCGTCACTGCAACGCTCTCTTTGATTATGCTGTGACTGGAGATGTGAAGATGCTGTTGTCTGCTCAGCGCCATCTCACTGCTGTCCAGGATGATAATGGAGACAAGTGAGTTGACCCCGCTCTGCTTACTGGGCTGAAACTGATGGTTTTAGTGGCAGAACAGTGTAGTCAGTTTGTTCTGCCCCTTGTGTGTGCCAATCAGAGATGGCAGCACTGCTCTCATCAAATGACTATCTTTCTCCTTTGTGCTGTTTGGGAGGGGTACAGCTGTGATTTAGATGTTTTTGTTCCATTTGCAAAGAAGTCGTGCACACCAAAAGTTAATTGATCCAGTACCTGTCAGAGAGCACTCTGGTCACTGAGGGTATGTTGAGCATGTTGTGCATTTCTTTACCATTTTTTACTTACTTGACTGAGCATGAAGTGCTGTGGTTGTATCATGATGCACAGTGGATGAGGATCCTCAGGTTGGTGCTGAAGGGAGAGTGCCCTGCCTTTTATTCCATGCAAGTTCTTAAGTCTTTATAGGAAGCTTCAAGTAAGGGATTTACTGGGAGATATAGAAACAATAGCTGGAGGGTCCATACTGCTTTTCTCCCACTGAAACCAACTTCTTCCCAGAGGACATTATTTTGCTTTTGCTTATGTCTGTGCTGTACCGTTGTCTTCCAAAGGATTGCACAGATGTTTGTGGCAGACTTGGCTGCTGATATTTGCTTATCAGTCCTTCAATAATGTGAGCTGCAGCAGAAATGCAGACTCTGTGAAACTCTGAGTGAAATACTGTGACCAACTAACTTAATGTTACTTAAAATGAAATTCAGCAGAACCAGCTCTGAACATTTGCAAAGATAATCGCTGGAATAAACAAGTGACTCTATCACATCCTCACTTCTCAGCTGGCAGGCCTTGAGCAGGGCCTGTGCAATCACCAATATTTCTTTAAATTGTGTTATTTTATACAGTAGAAGCCATACAAGCCTCGAGGTGTCCAGCTAGAAGGAAAATTACAAGTGACTGAGACCTGTATCCCACTGTTCAATTACTCTGTGAGAGGTTACTACTTTCACTCCATTTTCGGTGAAAATAGGTCTCAGATTACACATAGAGGACTGCACAATCACAGAGAGCTTTGCTTTCCAATTGGCAACCTAATGCCTGCTTTGAGAAAAACAGGAATATGAAAGAGGCAGGAGCTAGCAACAAAATCTGCCAGCACTTTGGACAACACAGCTTCTGTGTTTGAAATGAAAAAAGGGGGATAGAGGAGTATTGAGCAAGTAGGACCTGCATTTAAATATCAGTAAGCTGCCCCTCAGATTTGGACTTGCAGAGCATTTCAACTAAATCAAAATACTTTTCAGAATGATGATAAATAGTTGTTTTCTTCCTGAATCAAGAAGTATCTGCAAGCTCAAGTTCATGTTGTATTTCCCCTGGAAGCACATCATACATCTGTGAGCACATCATACATCTATATTACTCTATAACTTTTGTAAAAAGAGAAGCTTTTTCCGTCTCTGTCTTGGTGGGGAAGGGGGGAAGGTTAAAATTCAAAAATAAATTTCCCTGAGTTTCACTTTAATCATTAAAATTATATGGCAAAAAATAGAAAAATTTTGCTTAAGCCTTTAAAATAATGTTGCTGTCAACAGTTTTGCTCATCTTTCATCAAAGCAGTGTGTGGAAAATTAAAACAGCACCTTGTGTTGTGTTTCATGGCCTTGAGACAGAACACAGAAATCTGTGAGTAGAGTATGTTTACAAGACCCTCTGTAACACCGGCTGTGACTGCATTTTTACCAATACCACTCCTCTGCAGATACCTGGTGGCTCCACAGGGGTGCAGAAATGCATGTTTTCATGTAGGACTGTTTAAGAAGTGGAACTGACTGCCCTTTTGTGGTCTGTTCAGCATGTCTTTACAGCATCCCATGTAGAGGCAGGGTAAAGTTAAAATAATTGCTGCAGAAAAGAGAACTAAAAGCAGTAGAAGAGCAAATGTGTTTCTGAAGTGAGATTTGGAAATAAAACGTCAGCATAGTAAAAAGCATCTCCCAGAGAGCAGAGGAACAGCTCTTTTCCAGTAATGGTGGGTCTGCTTGAGCAGCACAGGAGACTTGAAGGAGGTAAGGTGCCATGGTACTGCCTATGGCGGTGTCTAGAAGCAATAAAAAGGGCCCTGCAGCGTTGAGCTTGGTGTGTAAATTATACTTTTTCCTTTGTTAAATTATCTTCTGGTTTTGAGTGCTCTCACTCTCAATTTCAAAATGACTCTATGCCCTGAATGGCATGAAACTTCCTTTTATTTTTCTGATCAAAGTGTAAATCTGAGACTATTCAGGTATTTGTGGAGCAGCATAACAGACACACCACATGTCCCATGTTGATATTGTGTGTCAGCAGCAATATGCTAAACAGCTGAGTCTAGAAGCTGGTCAACACCTGCTAAAGAAGAGCTCGGAAGGATATGTTAAAAAACGAAGGGCATGATTTCCAAATGAAATCTCAAGGGAACAAGACAAATAGAGCTCTGTTGGACAGGGGTGATGGGATTCACAACCTGCTTTTTTCTTGGTGTCATTTTGCTGCCCTGGCTGATGGTGAGGGACCTGCTCTGGAGAAGAGCACTGGAAAGGCTGTTGCATTAACCTAGTAGAAGTGTCTCGCTATGCAGTCACTGATGTCCCAAAATGGGTTTTTTTTTGGCATGACGTCTGTGGCCACTGCTTCAAATCTTGTGGTTGTTAGTCATCAGGCCTGAGTTCTTAGCCACTCTTCTGTTTGAAAGTGAAGGAAAGGAAAACCCACAGATGTAGCTGGGGAAACCCCAAGGGAAAATCTGCTTTGGAGGCAGAGAGGCCTGTGGAAATTCTGCAGGAAGGTTTTGACAGTGAGAAGTGTTCATCTGCTGCATCATTCAAAATATTAAAAAAAAAAAAAAAACAAATGAGCAAAGAATCTGGGGGTTTTCTGAAGCAATTGTTTTGTGCTACTAATTTTGTATATTAGACTAGTAGTAATGTTATGCTCAGGGCCAGCAAAAGCTATTCTGAGTTAGCTTTTGTGATTGAAAGGTTAAACAGTTACCTTCTGACTTGCTTTTTTTCATGTCGGGGCTTGTTTTAAGTGCTAATATTTAGTGCTGGTATCATTACTTCTAATAGTCAGGTGTTTATGTCACAATTCAGTCAGACCTACAGCAAAGCCTTGAAATTTTTATAATAAATTTGAAAACAGTGTGAATTTGTTAATCTGCTTTTTGTTTGTTTCAGTGTCCTTCATTTAGCAATTATCCACCTTCATACTGAGCTGGTGAAAAACCTCTTGCAAGTGATGCCGGATTTGAATTACAGTGACATCATTAACATGAGAAATGACCTCTATCAGGTGGGCAGTTGTGGTGGTACAAGTGTTGCTGATTGTCTAGACAGTAAAAAAGAAATTGCTTCTGTGGAAAAGAGCCGAGATCTGACTGCAATTCAAAAAAGTTTGGAAACACAATGACATACTGTAAGGTGGTGGAGAAACAAGAGCCTGTTTTCACAGGTTTAGTCCATAACTCCCCTTGATGTTAACAGAAGTGTCTCCATGAGTTAATTGCAGAACAGGCCAAAAATGGTAAATTCTTCAGTTCATGTCTTCAGTATTTGGCTTCTCTGTTCCTAAACCAGCGGTATGGATTACACTGTGCCAGCTCTGGGCTCTTTTGACCTTTCTAACACAGGTTAATTCGGGATCATGAGCCAGTTGCTGCATCATCAGTTATCTATAGGCACATGAAGCCATAGTAACCTATGCCCTTCCTACAGCCCAGACTGTATTTGTGTCCATCACATGAGCACCAAGATTTCCCTTTTATTTCTAGATCCATATAGTAAAACAAAAAAAAAAATAAGCCCATTTCCATGTCTTTTACCTTGGAGGAAAAGAATTCTTAACTGCCAGGCACAATTCTGTCTCCTCAGCTTCATCTGTGACAGTCTGAGCTGTTTGTATTGTAACTCAGGTTTTAAAAAGAGCTGTGGGAACCTACCTGAAAAGGAATCTCTTCTAAAGAGATCGTGTGCACCATTTGGCTGTCCCACAGGTAACCTGCTGGACGTTACACAGCAGCACTCTGACACTTGGTGTCGTTTGTTTTGCTGTCAACAGTAAAGGCAGGTTTTTATTCTACACAGATAGTCCCAGAAGGTTTATTTTGACTCCTTTGTTTTCTTTCACATTTCATTTTTGTGTTCATATAAGGCAAGTTGGAAATGTGGAGGCTGATCAAAGCAAGCAGAAGATTCTGAATTAAATTGTGTGCCCTCTGTTTAACAGAAACCGGAAGCAAAGCTGTGCTCCACACACAAGAAATAAATCCCTGACTACCAGGACCTCTACAGCCCTTCCTACCTTCAACTTAAACCTTAAACCAGTGATGGGAGAGAATGTAGGCTTGGGCTAGAATTTTCCTTCTGTACAGATATTCTGAACGCTGAATTGTACATGTAGCTTATAGATGCAGTAATTAATTGCAAATGTGTTGACAAATCTATTGACAAACACAAATTTATTGTGCAGAGCTGGAATTGGTCTTTTTTTCTTTTTTATAGTCCTCTGTTAATATAAATATAATTAGCTGGAGATGGAATCTTGTGTAGTTTTTAGATTATTTTAATATTGGAAATATGATTTTCCAAGCCTTACTAGAATGCTTACTGTTTAAATACATGCAACTCTGAGTATGTTCAGCTCACTGACAAGACTGACAAGAATGCAGTATGCAGCCAGCTTTTGGAAGTTCTAAAAGACCTCTCAGCCTGGGAGCCACTCAGTGCTGCAGGTGTCTGTGTCAAAAAATGGGGAACGTGCAAGTAAGACCAGCCAGCCCAACATGCGGTGCGTAACCACAGTTGTTCTGCAGGATTTTCTTCTTTTCTGTGCAGCCATTTTGAGGGATAAGAAGCTCCTAAGCCCATGGCTGCAAACCTCTGATTCAGGTGCAAAATGAGAGCATGGTTCAGTGGTAAAGGCAGATTGGAGCAGGGCCTGGAGAGTGCGTGTGCTCCAACCATGGCATGAACTTGGCGATGGGGCAGCTGGAAGCAGGGTTACAGTGTCTGGGGGGTGCAGGGATTATGTCATTTCCCAAGTCCCTTACACTGCAATGCTCAAATAGCCAGGTCAGTGCCCTGGCTTATAGAGTAGGCAACATCTTTGTTCCTCCCAAAGTCCAACTGCTGACAGTGGCAAGGCAGCTTTTATTTCCAGTAAGTAGAAACCCTATTAGTAGTGTTCAGTAGAAAAGAATGTACACATATGCAAGCTTTTAGTTTCTGTTAGCTTTGGAGTGGTGTAACATCTTCTCCCACTAGGAGCCTTTATGCGTTTCAGAGATTTCTGTAGAAGTGATGTAGCTGTTGCTTACCTTGTCGGGGCTTGCTTCTGTCTCTTCTAGACCCCCTTGCACCTGGCAGTGATCACAAAGCAGGCAGAGGTGGTAGAAGACTTGCTGAGGGCTGGAGCGGATGTCAGCCTCCTGGATCGCCATGGGAATTCTGTCTTACATTTAGCTGCTACCCAGGGAGATGACAAGATCTTGAGTCTGCTCCTCAAGCATGAGAAGGTATCTCCGATGGTCAACCTTTCCAATGCTGAAGGTATGGAAAGACAAGGGCTCTCTTTTACACTTAGCTCCTAGACAAACACCCCAATTCCTGCCCCTGCCAACTCTGTGAGTCTACACAGGTAGATACAGACCTTGAAAATGGCATCTTTCCCCATTTTGCATATGACTGGAGGCACAGTAAACAGAACACAGATGTGCTGGTTTTCTAGTTATACAGAACAGAAGGATGTGATGGCCACATGACATACTGTGGATTTGAATTTTTGTTACTCTATATTCTCTTCAATCTCACAAAATTTCAAGCACTGTGTTCTTCCCAAGATACTTTATGACACCACTGTTTTTTAAAAGAAAAAAAAAATTCCCCTAGAAGAAAATGTTTCCTCTTTTCTAGTGAATGAATCACCTCAAAAATAGGTCCTGGACCAGTGATACCAGATACCAGTACCAGGTATCTGGTACTTTGTGACCTTACAGAATTAGAGCCTACAGATTAACCAGAAAGAGACAATTCTCCCATTTTCATTGGCACAGGGGATTTGAATTTAGTACTCTTCTCTAGTAGATTGTAAAATGTCTGACCTAAAAATGTCATTATGCAATTAAAAAAACTGTAAGTTCCTCAGAGAGAAAGAATTTTCTGTTTGGTTGGATTTTGTTTGGCTGGTTGATTTTTAAATACAAAGCTTTATGATCTAGTGCAGGTAATCTTGAGATGGAAGGCAGTGTGACCTTACAGGAGGATGACACTAAAATATACCAGTTATTCCCCAGACTGTTTCTAGAAGACATGTTCAGTAGCAGATGGGGCCAGTGTGAGGTACATACTTGTTTAGTACCAAGATGCAGGTTTTGTTTTTAAGGCTACTCTCTTTTGAGGCAGAGATGCTCTAGGTGAGCTCTGTAGTTCCTGCCTTCTGTTCTACCCTATAGTCTGCTGGGGTTCTTTTTCTTGCATGGTTTTGACTTACCACCTATAACACAACTAGTTCCAATTTGTGCACAAAGAACATTTTTATCAACATCATTAACATGATCCTGAGCCTCCACCCAGAGTGCTACTTTAGGCTTTGGGACCCCCAGCATACAAAGGACACAGGCTTGTTACAGCGGGTCCAGGAGAGGCCATGAAGATGCTCAGGGGGCTGGAGCACCTCTCCACTGCAGACAGGCTGAGAGAGCTGGGGCTGTTCAGCTTGGAGAGGAGCAGGCTCTGGGGAGGCCTCATTGCAGCCTTCCAGCACCTTCCAAAGGGAACCTATAGGAATGCTGGAGAGGGACTTTTTACAAGGGCATGTAGTGACAGGACAAGGGGGAATGGCCTCAAACTGATGGAGGGTAGGTTTAGATTAGATATTAGGAAGAAATGCTTTACTATGAGGGTGGTGAGGCACTGGAACAGGTTGCCCAGAGAAGTTGTGGATGCTTCATCCCCAGATGTGTTTAAGGCCAGGCTGGATGCAGCTTTGGGCAACCTGGTCTAGTGGAGGTGTGCCTGCCCATGGCAGGAGGTGGGTGGAACTAGATGATCTTTGAAGTCCTTTCCAACCTAAACAGTTCTACGATTCTATCATCTTTTAGTGTAGAAGCAGGCAAAATACGTTACTTCCGCTCAGATAACTACAGAAACGCTAACTTATTCTACAATTCTCATAGATGCAGACACTTCAAAACTTATCACTCTGACATTTCTGAATTTTTCAAATATTAATGCACATGGCTATATGCACAATATTAATGGTTGGGATTTATTTTGTGTAGGTCTTAGTGCAATTCACATGGTGGTGATGGCAAACAGTATGTCCTGCCTCAAACAGCTGATTGCTGCTGGAGTTAATGTCAATTCTCAGGAACAAAAATCTGGACGAACTGCATTGCATTTGGCTGTTGAACAAGAGAACATCCCTTTGGCAGGCTGCCTTTTGCTTGAGGTAAGGGCAGAATTTCTTTCTTTCAGGTCTTTCCAATTATATATTTAAATACTCTAGACACTCCTTCAGTGCTTCAGAGGAACAGAAAGGGGGGCTCCTGTTTATTGACTAGATTACTTAAATTAGCATAATGGCAAAATTATTGGTAATGTTATTTATTGTTTTGTTCAGCATTGCTGATGAACCTTTTGCCCAAGCTAAGGAATTTACAGTGACTCTGACCTGACTACATATGCCATATTTAATTTGCACTGAGTAATCCTGGCATCCAATGAAGTTACTCATGAACAAGTTCATCACTACTTTTGTGTGAAGATAAATGTGTACCGAGATGTGCATAGAGATATAGTTGTGCATGTCTATAAGTATTTGTCTCATCTCTTTAACACCTTGATCCTGGTGTCCTTAATTCTACACACCTCCTGCTGCTGTAGCTCTCCTTGGTGTTGGCATATGGATGTGCCACCAGCCTGGCTGCTCTTCTGAAGAGCAGCAGGAAGGCAGATTTCTGTGCACACCATTCAGATTCCAAAGGCCGAGGGAAATCACATGGCAGAACCATTCCATGGGATGCACAGTGGCTTTTATGTACCTGACCTATTTGGATATATACACTGCACCTCCTGCTGTAACGCTGGAGCACGCCAGGACCATCTGTTCCCTATGCAGACAGTTGTAGTTACTTTCTAGTTACTTCTTTTCAGACATTAGTTTTTATGCAAACAGGCGTGGAATGGTGCTTGCCATGCTTATGCAGACATGAGCCTCTGCAGCTGTATTGTACAGATCTCTTTTCTTTTTGTCATTCAATAAAAACGTAGGGTGATGCAGATGTGGACAGCACTACATATGATGGGACAACTCCACTTCACATAGCAGCTGGAAGGGGCTCTACAAAACTGACAGCAGTTCTCAAAGCAGCAGGTATGAAAAACAGATCATTGCTGGAGAGTTTTCTTTCACAGTGACGAAAATTCAAGTTAGAAGGCTGCAAGCAGAAAAGAATGTGCCAGTGAACTTGTTTAATGAGCAAAGGAAGTCAGATGTTAAAAGCCTGAAGGTCTGAATTTCCTCAGAAAGTCCGACTTTGAGGTGCTTTACTAACCACTCTTCAGCACCATCTAATGGCTAAAAAGGCAAATTATGCTGGTCAAGAAAAATCTCTTGAGCATTCTTGGAAGTTTTTTGAATATTTCTTCTGTAGCTTTTATAGCTGAAGAAGTGGAGAAGAGACGTTGTTATAGCTAGGATAAGAGTTGGACTGCTTTAGAAACAAAAATAACCCCATCTCTGAAACATGAGCTTGTTAGTGTCACTTTGGAAGAATTAGATTTGAATATTTATTGGAACATTTTGTCAGTTGTATTTAAACCTGATTTTTCTCCTATAAAACAGACACCCTGCCCTCCCACTGATGTGGCTGTCTGCTTGGTCTTTTAAAAATATCCACACTTTCTCTGACACTATAAAAAGCAGCACCACACCATTGCTTCATCACATACATGCTGTGCTCTGTGTGACCTGAGATGGGACTGGAAGTTAGTTGATACAACCAGATTTTTTTTGGGGGGCCCTAACACTCTGCTTGTCATTTTTTTCCCTCTTGAAGAGTATGTGACACCATTTAAATGTAATTTTAAAAAGAGTTATTTGCTGGCTTAATATAAAGTATCATTTAGCTGGAGTAAATAAATTAGGTGTTTTGCCATTCAGAAATTAGAATGCATATTTTAAATATTGTTGAAAAACAACTTGGAGCCTTTTTTCTTACAGTTTGTTTTTTATTTTTTTTGCACACTTGTTTTCCAGGTGCAAATCCTCACATTGAGAACTTTGAGCCATTGTTTGATCTAGATGAGGTGAAAGATGCTGAAGATGATGATGAAGGGATTGTGCCTGGAACAACACCGCTGGATATGGCAGCCAACTGTGAGGTATGTGTCTGTTTATTCTGTTTGGTGTTTTTTTTCTGTTCTTCTTTTCCTATTCATCAAGGATAGTTCAGCTCTCTTAGCTAGCTCCTTTCACTGCATCCACAGTTATTTCAGTGGTGACAAGCAACTAATTTGCCATCAAAAATTAAACTAATTCAGCCACAAAACTCCCCCAATGAAATAACACTGGAAGAAAGCTCCACTTAACAAACTGCTGAACCTCAGAGAGGGAAAAATGCTGATTTATAGATGAATTAGGGCTTTATACAATACTGCTAAGACTTGTCAAGATAATGGATACTAACCAGGTTTCTGCTAAATACTGAATTTAATGTATTTTCTTAGGTGTATGACATATTAAATGGCAAACCCTACGAGTCAACAGAGGTTTCAGAGAACTTGCTGACACGAGGTAACATCTATACTTGACAATATCCCTCTAGTAATTAAGTTCTCTAACCACAGTGGCAGAAGACATTGCCCTCCAATAGCTTGTAACTGAACTGGTGAGGGAGACGAGGTTCCTCCCAACCACTTGCTCATAGGATTCCCTTAAGAGGTCACAAGGACAAAAAGGAGTACATTTTCAATATTACAGCAATACGTTTATAAACACTGGGACTGAATTCTAATATACTCATTAGTTTGGCTTTGTTTCTGCTTAGAAATGAACTGGTGCATGATTTTTGTAAATAATAAACTAAGATATTTCTTTGTTCCCCAGGAAACCTGAGAGAGCTGAGTGAAAGTTCCAAGATGCAGCTTTACAAACTATTGGAATTGCCCGATCCAACCAAAAACTGGTCCACTCTAGCAGAAAAACTGGGTCTTGGGATACTTAATAATGCCTTCAGGTTGAGCCCTTCTCCATCGAAAACTCTGCTGGATAACTACGAGGTAATGTGGCTGTAACAAGTTACAAAGAACACTCAGACGTGTAGAGAACACTGTCCTCCTGGACGGTGAGGAGCCCTTCAGTTTTAGCCAGCCCAGTTGATGGTGAGCATCTGGTGTTCTTCTCTCTTAGGTTTCTGGTGGTACAGTTCAGGAGTTGATCGCTGCTTTGAGACAGATGAATCACACAGAAGCCATTGAAGTAATTCAGGAAGCACTATCCATGTCACACAGCCCATCTCACCAGGAGAAGAGTACAGCAAAAGCTCTTCCATCGTCATCACCACTCACCTTTGCAAATGGAGAGACAGGTAAAATTGACAACAAAATATGAAGAGCTTTAGTTAAGATTTTTTTTCAATTCTCCCTCCCCACCTCACCTTGGACTCCTGATAGATTTTATATTTCTTCTCACACAATGGTCAGCTGCTTACCTGTTTCAGAAATATTTTATTGCAGTGTGACGTTCTTGTCATAGATATTTGCTAGGCCTAGAAGAGTGTGTTAAAGTGGACCATTTGAATCAGCATGCCTGCATCACAGTATTGAATATACTGCCTCCCTTTTCTAAAACCAGACACTTCCTATTTGCTGATGTAATGCCTTGAATGTACTGGGAATAAGTTTCAAAAGATAAACTAGGCAATGATCTCCCAGGCAGGTACAAGTGCCATTAGCTTTTGACTTTTTTTCTCCCCCCTCATATCTGGATACACAAAAATGTTTTGGCCTCATAAACTTCTCAGTAAGACTTTGGTATAAAATTTCTCTTTCTGCAATGTGTAGCACTCCAAAATGGCCCACTGTTCTGCAGGCAGAGAAATGGCTTAGATTACACAGGACCACACGCAGTCCTGCTGTCAACTACCCACTCAGAGCAGGGCCAGTATAAATATTACATAGGTTTGTCCACATCATGTCCAGTTAAGTTCTCAGCATCGTCAGTAATGGAAGTCCTACAGTGCTTCTGGGCAAGGGACTCTGATAACACAAAACCAAAGGTTGTGAGAAGTCAGTAAGGCATCAGGGATGTTCAGTCATTGCCTGGCCATTTTAAGTAACAAAACCTTTGGCTTTTACTGTTCAAACACCATTAGTGCTGCCTGTATGTGAAAATACTGTATATATTTCTGGAAAGAAAAAAAGGAAAACCACAGTCACTCCATTCTAGTCTAATGTTGCCAGTTTACTCTCTATGGAAAACAGTTTGTTCAGTCATGGAAAGAACCTTCACACCTACCCAAAAATGTGCTTGTACCCTATTACTGCTTTAGATTAATCTTGAAGGGTAAGAGGGGTTCTGCTCCTTTGCAACATGATTTCATCACATGTTTTATTTTAAGGTGTTTGTTTAGAAAAATAAACCTGAACTCTAATATGCCAACCACTGTTATAGTCACACTGATCCCATATCATACCTTCAGCTTGGATACTGATCCCTCGCAGTCAGACACTCCTTTTCTGGATTGTGCACAGGTGATGGCTGCTGCTGACTTGTTTGTATTTCAGGTTCACTTACTATATGAAAATTGTGCAAGTATTTGTCTCAGAAAGAAATCTGTAAGTTGAAGCAGCATGAGAAAGTTTTAGGAGCCTCATCCTGGAGCTGTACACTTGCTCAGAGCCTCAATCTGAGAACCTTCTGACACCCAGGCAGAGTCCTGACCAACATGCAGTGACAGCATTAGTGTCAGCAGAGCACCAGGCTTCTCATCCCGTCCAAGCTCCAACTGCAAGCTGATCTCTGCCAGCAGTAGGTTAGATCACATGCTTTGGTGGCCTGAAAACATTCAGCACAGCTTTTCCCAAAATAATACCTCGTGTTAGAGTCATTTTCCTATAGAAGAGCTTTGACCCTGTTGGTTTGCTTTTCTGAAAGCAGCATTACTCAAGCCACACAAACAATAACATATTTGCCTTTCCTCTCTCCCTCAGGTGAGCTTTATAACAGCAAATTTCAAGACAACGAAAGCACGTGTGACAGCGGTGTGGAGACCTCGTTCCGCAAACTGAGCTTTACTTACTCAGACTCTCTGAACAGCAAGTCATCACTAACACTGAGCAAAATGGCCCTGGGCTACGGACATGAAAGTTCAGTGCAAAGCAGTTATATAGCCGAATAGTAACGTTCTATTAGCAGTATGCAGTCACAGGAACAAATGCAACATTTAAAGTTTTATCAGCGTCATCCTGGTCAGAGGGAAGTGAATTCACAACCAAAAGTGCACTGGAAGAATCCCACCCAAACCAGAACCAATGGCAACTTCAGCATGCAACTCCTAGACAGTGCTTCCCTTCCTCAAGTACATTTGACTGTATTCATTTACAAGCCATATACAATAACCAGGGCTCTCCTGCCACATTAATACACAGGACTGGACGCTGTGAAAGACTCACTGAGCTTTTCTGGGTTGTGAGGATTTTCTTTTACTGATGAAAGTCGCTCGTTGTTAAAGCGTAATATGAACTCAAAAAAGAGGTAAGGCCTACAGAGCAATCAAAGGATACAGTTTCTAGCTGCTCTCTTCATAATTTTTGCAGCAGAATTGCACAAAAAAAGCTCCTAATATAGCTGGCAAAGAAAAATCATTAATCATAACAGTGACAATTCAAAGAAAATCCTAAAAAAAAGAATCTTGTATATTTCAAATAATGTATTTAAATTTCACTTTGGTGCCTCTTATTCAAAATTTTTTTCAAGTTTGGCATTTTCCTACTTGTAAATAGTTTTTTTATATCTGTTCCTATTTGAAAAAATGGGCTTTTTAAATGCTTATTTTTATTTTACTTTTATAATAAAACCCCAAAATTAATTCTCTTGTCTATGCTTGCTGTGATTTTTACATATCTTTCAAGTAGAATTATTGAAGATTTAGCATTTCAGTTTTAGTCATTGACACAAGAAGATCACGCTGATTTCCAAATACTAAAATAAATAAAGGGTTGCAAGCCACCTGTCTTAAAGCTTGAAGCATCTTTTTTGGTGGGAGAGCAGGAGCATCAGCAACTGCTGAGCAGCTGTGCTTTGTGCTTTGGAATTAAAGCCTCTGCCTTGTTTCAGTTCTCATAATTATGGCAGCAGAGTGTTCATTTACACTGAAACCAACTATTTAGTGTCTCAGCAAAACTCTGATGAGACATTTCTCCTTTGGGCTATCTAGAAACTCCTGTACTAACTGTGCTCATGAGCAGTGTTTCTTGTTTCACATTAATTTTGAGATAGTGAGTGTAACTGTTACTGATGTTGGCCCAACTAAAAGTACAGAGCAGGTATCAGATTTCATGATAAAAAAGCAACATACTATTGTCACTCACTTGTAGCCAGTTTTCATGGCACAAAGATGGAGATTTGACAGGGTTGCTCT
Organism: Lophotriccus pileatus; assembly: GCA_035583135.1. Taxonomy (NCBI): domain Eukaryota; kingdom Metazoa; phylum Chordata; class Aves; order Passeriformes; family Tyrannidae; genus Lophotriccus; species Lophotriccus pileatus. Next base: position 23,608,379 of record JAWWES010000133.1, read on the forward strand.
TGGCTCAGTTCAGTCTTCAGTAACCTGGGTGTCACTCCCGAGTTAATCAAGATAAACCTTGAGAATAGCTACATTTAGAGCAGTAGTTGCTGTAATGAATTAAACCATGAGTACTGAAAAACCTTGTGAACTAATTTTATATCCATCTGAATTACTGAGTAGCTTAATTACTTCCAGGGAAACATGATGAATAATAGTAAAAATGCTATTCTTTCTTTCAGTAATTATATGTAATATAATTATATGGATTTTTGTTCAATTAATGTACTTGTCTAATAGAAACAGGCACAGGTTCTCATTTTCTGAGG
>JAWWES010000133.1:23610103-23631784 GCA_035583135.1 Lophotriccus pileatus
AAAAATCAAACCCAGCAACCTCAAATTGATCCTTAAAAGCTGATTTCATGGATTTGTTGTTTTGAGTGCTAATCAAGATTCCTCTCACTTTGACAGTAACTGCACAGTTTCTTGGCATCATCTCTAGGTGTATTTACAAACTTGGAAATCACTGTGATAGTGGAAAGCATTCTGAAATTTTGTGGACTACAGGAAGGATAAGAATCTTACCTACATGTGCTGGTGTATAAAACATCTTTTTTTCCCTTGTCTGGGCAAGTAAAATGCTTTTTTCCAACATTTAACAAAAAGGAGTTGCTGTCCTTGCTCCCTCCAAGTGACAGGAATGGTACTGCCCGTATATTAGCTCAGGGTGCAGTGGTCAATACTCACCCACGATCCACAGCTTTTGGCTCTTCTGGATGATCACCCCTTGCGGCAGAGCAGTTCTAAAGTAACCGGCGAAGGCACAGTCCAGACTTCTGCTGGCTTCAAAAGATTCCTACAGCTACAGGAAAAAGATAACACAAGTTAATTACCAAGGAGTTGATTTCCTGCATTCAGTGTTACGAAGCAGCCTAATGCCCTGCTTAGAGCCAGGCTGTAGTACGTCTGTTGTTATTCAAAGCCTGCAGAGGTTTCCCCATGGCCTCATTTAAGCACAACCACTCTAGCAATTTTTCAGCCATCCATTCACCCTTGCTTTATTTACAATACAGAGGAGCTCTAGCAGATCAGTGGCCTTCATTACATACTGCAAGGGAAAACACTTGTGACAGACTTAACACCTGTTAACCTGTGGCCTGCCATGGCACTTGCCAACATTCCAGCTGAGTCAGCCCACACAGGCATGGAGCAGCATCACTGGCCTCTGGGACAGCTAATATAATGTCTGCCAGGGGCATGACAACTGCCTCACTTCTCTTTCAGATGTGCAGTCACCTCAGTATCTTCTTGTCTTCAGCATCCCAGGGAAGTAAGTCTATATTTGGCTACAGAACAAACCAAAATCTGTAGCCAGAGCACTTCCAGATGGGTAACAGATGGCTAGATACACAAAACACGTCACTGTTCTAACCACTGAGCCTGCTTCTTTATGTGCTGCCCTTGGATCCTCACCAGTGATCACACTGGGCAATGCAACCACAGTTTCCTACTACCCTTACACTACCATGGAACAACAAGGGATGAAGATTTCCCCTCTTTTTTTCATAGGAAACCACCTGAGGGCTGGCTCACGCCATCACTCCTTTTACAGTTGTTGGGGAAATGGGCTGAAGCTTAAACCCTGGTGTAGTCCATGTTAGTTGGTTAGACAGAATTGCAGGGCCAGCATGGCCAAGTATTACTATTTAGCTTACAATAGGTAAAGGAGGACTGCTACAACAGGAGAAGACAGAGAAGCTGCAATGCCTGGCAATCGCAATGTTTGCAAAGAGGTATCAGAGGCTGGCATTTAAGGTTTAGGTTTTTCACCACCATGAAATGGGATTGAAACTTTCAGCTCCTCCATCTGACAAGAGCTGCCTCCCCAGTAGGCCAAGAGCTCAACAGACTCTTTCTTCCTTAGAGCTCTGTTCTGGATTACCCAGCTCCCCACCAGGCCGTAAAGCCTGGCTCAATCCACAGGCCAGTGGTTCTACCACAGCCATTCCCCTCCACAGAGTCAACCAGGTACCCAGCCAGCCACAAAGTAAAAATAGCTATGCAAAAAAAGAGCAATCCTGAATTACTCTGAACTCACAGAACTCATCAAGAAATTTCAAGATCAACTCCCAAAGCAGAGCCCCATGAACAGGTCCTGGCAAGCAGCCATGCTCACTGCCTTCCTCCTGACACCTCAGGGTGTTGTTTCCCTTCATGCTGAGTGTGTTTCCTTTGTTGTAGTGGCCTAGACCAGAGACATCTTTTATTTTGGCTATGATGCACACTAGTAATCAAACCGGGAATTTATGGGTCTCTACTAACTGACTCTACTTCCTACAGAAAGAAGTCCTTTTTTCATTTAAGTTTTGTTTTTCCACCCTAACTAAACTAAACTGGGACTTCAGTTTCACTATGGTGTAACATCTGACTGTAAAGCAGAGTTATGTAAACCAAATTCTTTGGCTGGAACATGTCCTTAAACATTCTAACCACAAGTCCCTGGATGACTCAACTTACTACTCAGAGGGTGAGAAAGAAAACTGTGATTCTGACAATATAAAGACTGGCTGGTAAGCTACAAAACCCAACTGTCCTGTCCCGAGAATAAGAAACTCATTGGTCTGTTTCTCTGCTCCTGACACTGCTATAAGTGCCTGAAATGGTCTCTGCTACACATCTCCAAAACCAAAAGAGGACTAATAGAAGCAAAAGTACTGAAGAAAAATGTACCTCTAAGCCAGAAAAACTGTCCAGGCCAAAAGGTATGCAAACAACAGGTAAAACAAAGACTGACAAACTATGAACACTTTCTTTGAGAGGAACTTTCAGATACATTTGCATGCTTTTTCCCTGGAGAAGATGCAGAAGAACTTGAAAAAGCTTCCAAGGATATGCTCCAGTAAACTGGACCAAATAAGGCTTCCACATATAGCAGAAAGTACCAATAAAGAGGTGCCCCCTAAAGCTCAAAATGGTCTCTGCAAGTCCTGAATGGGTTCAGAGCCAAATCTCTGCCAGAGACCAGTTTTAGGACAACAAATCAGCCAATGCCATACAGCGTTCTTCCCAAATGTGCTCTCAAGTCCTGTTCTGGAAGGGCGTTGGTCATGGCTGAGGGGCACTCTGGCTGCTACTTTTGCCATCAGTGGAGAACAGCCAGGAGGGGGCCCGAGTGCAAACAAAGGCCATCAGCACAAGAAAACTCACAGGTCCTTGAACAAAACATAGCAAGGGTTTCAGCACTCTGAAAGAACACTAATGAGCCCAGTCCGCTCTCCAGCTGCCAGCAATAATTCTATGGCACTGAGGACAAGCATCATGACACTCACCATATGCGCCTCCCAATGCTCCTTCTCCTGAATCTGTGCCCTTCAGACAGACCTGGCAATACAGGTGCTGCACAGGATCTGCAACAACACTCAGGTGGCTACAGATGGATGTGTTGATACGAGTGCTGGGTACCCTGAAGATCTCTTCATTTGCATTCCTATCTTTGCTCTGATCTGATACAAGAGCAGAACAATGTAACCAAGTAGAGCTCAGTATGCAACTGCAGAAGTACCAAGGGGAAATGGTTAACCAAAGCACATGTTACAGCCACTGCTGCATGGGGGAGAGAACAGCTTCTATAAATACATACCTACTACAACATCAGGAAATCAAAAGGATGTATTAAGGATATTAAGATAATAATGGAAGTGAACCTCCCCTACTGAATTCTGTTTTGAGCTCAAGTTTGGCTTAAGCAACTGCTAATCTTTGATAACAGCACCTAGCGCTGAATTAAAGCTCTCCAGTGAGAAAGAATGGACCTGCTCCTTAGGGAGCTTCTGACCTTCAAAAACAGCAATCAAAAAGATTGCCTGAACCTTTTCATGTCAATCTGGTAATTGCAGAAAGCAACAGGGGAAAAAACATAAAAGAATGCTATTCTGCATAACTGTGCTGGTAGACATTAGTTGCATAGCCACTTCACCATTTATTAATCACATACCACATCATTTCTTTCACGATTTTGCCTAAAATTTGTGACAGGCTAAACAGTTACCCACAGTTCTCCAAATTCATGGTTTGTAACTTCTAGCAATCCAAAGGCTCTTTTCTACCTATCTCAAACTTCACTCATATGCTGAGAACAAATATCATTGACCTCCAGACAATCCTCTTGATTGTCTTTAAACAAGTGACTCTATCAAAGCTTGATTTATTTAACACTATTAAGTGCCATTTTGAAGTTCTATCTAGATGTTGCTGGAAGATACATTTCTCCATCAACAAAAGACATCAACAAAACCTGCCCTTTTTCTAATACACTGCAGCAGTATTTATTAATCATATTTTCTCCACATTTTTTCATACTTACCTTATATTGATGCCATTGCTGCTTTGATTTCACTTTGAGGCCAGGATACCAAAAAAAATGAAGAATTTTTTTTGTATTGTTTGCACAGGATGTCTTTCAGATAACTTTTAATTTCCTTCATCAATATCTGCATTTTCTACCTGTTAAGTTTTACTCATGACTGTCACTTTCTCTATTTATTTTGCATAACCTATAAACATTGACACATACATCTCCATATTTTGATGTCTTTTTTTCCACTAGGACAAGTTTTGAATCGGATAAAGCCTCCAATGCAAATGTAGTTAGTTGTTTTGGTGACCTAATAAAGAATTTGTAAGCAACTTTCATTTATCATTTCCCTTTCATCCTTAAGTTCTTTCTCTTGCTCAGGAGTATGTCAGTTTTTTGTTAACACCCAATTCAAAAGCACCAGAGATCAGCAAGGATCAGTCAATGTGCTTGTCTCTCTGCCCATTAAAACTGATCACTGCAAGAAAACAACGCCCAGTCCAAGGTCTCTAAGTGTCCAGTGGAACAGCCCCACATGAGCTCAAGATGCTCAGCACCACCGGCAAACATCACCTACGTGGTGCTTCTACAACACAGATGGACATCAGCGGTACAGCTTGTTCAAACACCACCTACTGTGATGCTGATTCGCTTTGCTAGGAAATTAATACTTGCTTGGACTGCGAGGGGATTCTTGCAGAATCCCAGCAAGATCCCAGCTGCATTTCAAACCACATCTGACAGACAAGCCCACTGTTTAGCAACCTGTCCACCAAGTAGCTCAGAGGCCTTAATTTCCTGACATCCAAACCCTCTGGCTTTCAGCTCCACAGGCTACAGCAGTCCACCATGCTGAAGCAAGCTTATTTTTTTTGTATCAAATGCCAAAGTGAGATGACATTTCTATGAGAAACCTAAACATTGGAAACAGAATGTAAGGTGAACCACCATACTTTGTATACACTAAGGAGTTCAGTGTGCCACCAGATGTAATAATGAGTCAAGAGTGTCTTCTATGGGGAACTACAGAAAGAAAGATGTTGAGGTTTTTCTATGTTGGAAAGAGAGGAGGATCAGTGTGGAGCATAGAGTCACTCATGAGGAATGGCAAGAGGTAACAGAATGGCTGCGCAGCAGTGTCTGAGTGAGAACAGCAGCCCCTGCATTTTTCACTTACTAGAGAAAAAACAGTCACTTGTACCTCTGTTGTTCTCTAATGTGACCATTTCTTCTCTGTACTGCCTCCTTCCTCTTGGCACCTTTGGTTAACTCTTCTCCCTGCCCCTTTCTCACATGACACATTATGTGGGATCCCCACACAGCAGCAAAAGGTTTGTGACCGCACCTGCAGCTCTCTGGGCATAGTCAAAGCTAGATGCAGACCTCTCAAAGGCTGCTGCTTATTTTGCACGAAAAGAGAGCAGACAACAAGTCTTGTACTGAATTCCTCTTTCAGAAGGGGGAATAGATCTGCCTGATGTCTGACTTGACAGCCCAGGTTTCATGCCTTGCAGGAGGCAGGCAGGACACCTAATGGATGACCGCCACAGATCTGAAAGGGTAGGACTGGTGCCCTCCTGATCTGGGTGTAGACAGATCAAACAACTTAGGGGAGGCGTACTTGTGGAGGTGGTCCCAGCTTTGCTCCCTGCCCTTCCCTCAGCATATGCCCAAGTATAACTTGCTGTTATCCTAAGATGAATTTCCACTTACAGTGAAACTAGAGAGACTATGGATGTACTTTCAAGACACCACATATATTATATGCAAACTTTGCTGTTGGTATCTTTACATTGAACCAGCAGTTAAAATTCACATATGACAGGAACAGACAGTATGTTCTCCAGTTGGCTCAAATTGTACGTCACTTCAACTTCAGTCAAATTGTTTTAATTTTTCTTCTCCACATGTTTCATTGTTTATCTAAAAGGAAATGAGGTATTTTCAGACAACATCCAACAGAGAGGTCAAGGTCAGTGAATTTTCTAGTTCTTCAACACTGGTGGGTTCCCAAGGATAAAACACAACCACTTTCTTCTTTTCAGTCATGAGGAAACCATTATCACTAAATCTGCCTTTTATACTCCCTACATCCAGAGAAACAAAAGGAGCAATTGCAGTGGTCTGAAGAACAAATATATAAGTATCATCTTGTTTGGATACAGATGCCTGAAAGAGAAATAAAAAATTAAATAAATAAAACAAAATATGCATGTTAAAGAAGACATCTCTTACACCTAAACTGGTAAAAGTGCTACATGCTCATAACACAGACTGAACAACCACATTTGATCCAAATTAATATTCTCTTCTGGAAATCAACAGGATTCATATGCAAGAATCATGCAAAAACTGTAAATGTTATTACAGCCTTGCTACAGAATACTACAGATGGTGGAAGAATACCAAAGTGTTATCACTCTACCATCTTCTTAGGAAAATAACTGAATAAATGGCAATGTGACGTGTACATAGTACTTGTATCCTGTACTTACTGCAGTGAAGGAGATTTGTCCTTTCATAACACTTCACTCAACCTATCAATTCACAACTACTAAACTGTCATTCCAATTACATCCATGATAGAAATAAAGAAAGACAGTAAAAAAAAAAAAAGAAAAAAAAAATCACAGCAACACAGGAGGTCATCTCATCTTAATGGAACATGGCAGTGAAGTCCTTCTACTATGTTTAGTAAAATATTAAAAAAATTGTTGTAAAATATCAGGACAAGGTTTAATATTTTATGTCAAGTTCTACCAGTAGTTAGAGAGTAAACAGAGAAAGTTAAAATCCCAACCAGGATGCATTTTCAGGCAGCACTCCCCATTCACCATAATGAAATATTATGCTACATAGTTTTCAAATGCCAACTAATTATATATAAAAAGAAAACAAATTATATTCAGTCCAGACGTCACATTCCAGTTACACAAAAAGCAACACTTTTCAAAGCACATATCCTTTGCATTTAGTGTTTCCTGAAGAAACACTAATGTCTTCATGCTTTTTAAAAGCAATGCTATGAACAGTAGCTCTTGGATTAGCAATGTATTTGAAAATCTAGTTAATTTACTAGTAACTATGTGTAGAAGCACCACCTTCTTGCTAAACAGAATAATGTTTTTAATCACAGCTGCATACTTTCCTAAAATGACCACTTTGAATTTATCCTTGTTAGCTATCTATATTGCAAGGACAACACAGCTATGGGATAAAGGAGTGAAATTTCCCAATGATGCTCCAGTTGCAGAGCTTTTATGATTGATGATGTCATCCACAAAAAAAAAACAAAAAAAAAAAAAAAACCCAAAAAACCAAAACAGCATGACTCAGACTCCAGATTGTGCCACAGATGAAAAAAAAATAAAAACAGGCTGATTTCTTTCCTTTGTATACACAGGAGGCAGACTGAATTGCCATGAAAGAGATAAGAGGGGAAAATCTGGCCCATTTTCTTTTTGTAAAGCAATTATGCTGGTCCAGATTCAAAGAGATTAAAGACCTCTATTGCCCCCTTGTTTAGTTCAGTCCCAAAGAGCAAAGCTGCAGTTTGAAAGCCAAATGTGAGAAGGCACAGGTCCCCATCCTGCCAACCCGATGATTAAGAATTTTGCAATAAGACATACATGCTAAGAAATGAGGCTTAACAAAATGTGTGTGTACACACACAGGGCATGCATGTCCCTCCATACACAGCAAGCCTGCCGGGAGCAGAAGAAATCTAGGGAAAAGCACGAAATTCACTAAATTTTACACAACACTGATGCTTTTTGTGCCTGTTCAGAAGACTGAAACGCTTGTCAGCTATTAAAAAATAATCACTATTATGCAAATCAGAACCCTTTCTGGAGGGCAGGGATTTGAAGAATGAGGAGAGGAGTATGGAATATCACATGTTAGCAATGGTACACTGATCTGAGAATGTGAGCACTTCAAGAGGAAACAGAGGAAATATCATGACAATAATGCACTCCACACTCAACTGAACTAGGAACACCTAATAGTGACATTACTGTCTGCAAGCCAAAACACTTGTCATAATGCTTTTTGCTACCTAGGCATCAAAAAGCAAGAAAGGAGCAATGCTCTAGCAGTCAGGTGAAAGACAGTCTAAAAAACAAAAGGGAGACTTCATTATTTGAAACAGAACAAAGCCCAGGCAAAAAACACACATGAAAACAAACAAACAAACCACCAGTCTTATTTAGATATTCATATAGTGACAGAGGGGAAAAAAAAATCTGATTTTGAACTTAACATGGAAGCTAGAACAGCAACAACTAGGAACAGGTAACATTCAGTGGAATCAGATACTGCATAGCAGGCAAACCACTTGAACTAGTAAGACTAGCAAAATCAAATACAGTAATTTAGCATGATTGATGCTTACACTAAGCCGGGTCTTTTCTAATCCTACAGCATCCTTTAGTGATGAAAGGAAGAAATGGTTCGTAGGACTCTGGAGGCCATCTTCTCCCACAAGACAGAAAGTAATAACACAGCTTTTCCTGGTACAATTTCTGCATCTTTCCAGAACATCACTTATGGACTCCTTGTAGATGGGGACAGCACTTTGTGCTTTAATAATCACACCTTCCTTGGCAAGGGTACATACTGGATCCAAAGAACTCCAGGTGTGCACAATGACCTATCAAAGCATGTTGAGAGAGCACAAAGCTTAGAAGAAAAGCTTCATTTGTGAAAATAATGCAGCATCCTAGGCTTCAGATTGTTCATTGCAACAGATGTTTTCCTGACAGCACCAGCTGATTTCCACCTAGCAAGAAACTCCACAAAGATTTAAACAATAGATATGGCATAATAATTAGATCATTCTAAAAACAGTTAGTCCATTTCAAACACTCTGGAGCTGTTGTTGCTCTGGATCTGCAAGACTTCTTGTTTTCTCTAAGCTCCTCAAGAGGAGGGGATTGCCAATTTCTGCCAAGGGAGTGCTGGGAAATGGAATTAGTGAGTGACTAATTTGTTGACTCTTTTTCCTCCTCTCCTTGATTAAAAAAGTCAAGCAAAGAATTTTCTTAAGATTGCTCAGTGTTATCTGATGTAACTCAACTGGGTAAGCTAGAGTTTCTGCATAATCACCATTAAACAGAAGCAAGCTGCATCATCTTAAAGGGACTATGAAAATTATATTAATACAGCAAAATACACTCCCAAACATCATGCATAAATTAGGAACCTACCTTTAAAAAAAGGCATAATTTGGAAGATAAGCACGTAATGAAAATTACAAAATGCTATTTATTTCATAAATTTTAGGTTATTTTTTACCTCAACAGGAGTCTGCAGTCAGAAACAGATCTTAACTCCTTTCAGAAGTTAAGTTCCAAATTTTCTTGAAGTGCAAAATACACTATTCATCAGAACTATCCTACTGCCAGTTATTCTCTGATGTTATCAGAAAATCTGAATTTAAGTCTGTTAGAGTAACTCAAACCAGAAATAAACAATTTCGTTAAGTGCAGTTCCAGCCCAAGAACTGTCTAGAAATTGCAACCATTTTCTGTACCATATATTACTATATATAAGCAACCTTATAAATCTGAAAACTCATGGAAGTCCAGCAGACAGAGCAGTGAACTAAGACTTGACACACTCACACTACTAGTTCCAAAATGACTACTGAGTCATTCCAGATCTATTTTTCCATCCTTACCAGAGCTTTTACATGGGACATACTTTATGCCAGGAGTTATATCTCATCGTGCAAAATGGTCCCTAAAGTCACTTGGGATCTGGTTACCACATGATTAACAGCAACAAAATGTAAAAAGTTGAAAAGGAAGGCTGTGGTCTACAAGGCAACTCAGCAGCCCAAATGCTTCCTACAAATCCTATCTGTTTCTACAGCATTGTCAGAAACAGTTAAGGCATCAATTGAAAAATTATAACATTGCATAAGTGAACTTGCAATTAAAGTACACCTTGATCTTCTATCAATAATCCAGTCCAGAAAATAATCCAGTCCTTTTTCCCAAAGTGGTATAGTTTGAGTGCTGATAAGCAATGGTACAATTCCTTTTTCTTGCCCCTGCTTAGTCAGTTAATCTAGTTCTAACACCCAGGAATAGTTTTGTTTAGTGAGGTACCATTTTTCACACTTTGTTCTATTTAGCCATCAATCCCTTTAAGATTTCAACAGAATAGTTAATTTCAGTCTTGTACCTACAGGCTGAAAGCAAAGCACTTAATTCCTTCTTCTGTAAAGCAGTACACAGTACTATAACAAAAGATAGGGTAGCCCCTAGGAAGAATAAAGACTAGAGTTGCACCTCATCACATCTGAACATGGCTTGAAGCTTGTTACGCAAAGATGTGCTCTTTCAGCTTCCCCCATTTTTGCAGGAGGCAATACAAGAGTGGTGAGAGAGGTGCCACTTACCCTCAAAGTCAGCTTCTGGTCCACGTGAAGATCTGAGACACCGTAAATGTACAGCACACCTTGGTCTTCATAGGCCACAGGCAGCAGTGGTGCAAAGAAGTTCTGGGCAAAATAATGGAGCAGTTTCCACTTACCACCATACTCTGTAAAGGGTTAAAAGGAAGAAAGATTCAAACTGAATCCAAGATTGCCTTGGCACTCAATCTCTTCCTCTTCTTTCTGGTCCTGCTATAGCAATACAACATCCTCCTCTACCCTTTTTCACCTCTACCAAGTGCAAAGAATGACTGAACCTACTCTAGCTTCCTTCCGGGCAAGGCTCTACTCCAAAAAAGATTGGATACCCTTTGAAGCTTTATTTTGAACTTCACCAAAAGGTTACATTTTCTACCTCTTGGTCCCATCATTGCTATGCTGCCATTCAGCTAAATAAAGCCTTAAACACAAGTGACAAAACTGACACAGCATACCACACATAAGGCAAGTAGCAAGAGCATCTATGTTGTTGAGAATCCAGACAAACACACTGGCATTGCCACAAACTACCACTACTATAAAAAGGGACACCAGAATCTAACTTTTGGTGCTTATACAAAGCACTTTCTTCCCCTTTTTCAGTCCCCCTCTTTCTTAAAGGAACAACAATAGCAACAAAGACAAAAAACAAGTTCTCAAACCGAAGACAACTCTGAGCTGGGCAAAATGAATTTCCCAAGATCTAGAGACAACACTTAACTTCATGAGAGCTAGTATCCATGACAGATGTATGCCAATCAATTCACATTGCCTCTTTAATAAGATATACCTCATTACTTTTAATGCTTTGAAAGTCTGCCATTAAACTGGAAAAGCCATCAAAAATTGTGTCCTCTCCAAATAAAAGCAATTTTGCCAGATGCAACAGTGCCACGTAATCCTTTCAGAAGAAAAGCTGCTTCCATTTCTTCCTCTATTAACCTTCCATCTATAGCATCCACTGACAGCACTTTAAGTCTGTCGTTGCTCAATCATTATCCAGTCATTGAAACAGCACTAAAAAGAAGTAGCAAGTCAGCTGCACCATCTCATAAGGAAAAAAAAATTAGATACTGATTTCATTCTTGGTTTTGGCTCTTTGTTTTACACAACATGTTTAAAGTCCATGGATGCTGAAAAACATTTTCAGTAATACATTTTTCTCGTAACTAATTGCCTCTCTGTGTTTTGGTGCCTGTACAAAGCTCTTAGCATTTTGAAACATCTCATAATTAAAGACTTCATTCAGAGTGATGTATCCTTTAAAGGGTGTGTTTGTGACTTTCCCAGGCTGACTTGAATATTGCCTGCACACAAATGAACTTCGAGGAGAGTAAAGTGCATTAGCTCCAGCTTATCACCTTACACACCACCTTGTTCTCAGCAAGTTCACAACCAGCTAGGACAAGAAATGCTTGAATCTGCCTGAAAAACCCATACAAGATTCAACTGTGCTGTGAGATCAGTCTGTTGTCCGAAAAAACACCATTCAAATTAATAGTACTGAAGCAAACCAAAGAGGTAGGTCTGACTGAAAACTTCAGGAGAAGCTGCTGAGCTTCTTCAAAGCAGACAGTTGACAAACTGATGAACATTCTCAGTATATTGGTTCTGCTCAGTATATGGAACTGTAGAACCATTTATATTGCAAAAAGACCCCTAAGATCATCAAGTTAACTGTTCACCTGCCAAATTCACCTCTAAATCACGTCCCTAAGCGCCACATCTATACAACTTGTAAATACCTCCAGGGATGGTGACTCCACCACTTCCCTGGGCAACCTTGGCCACCCTTTCGATGAAGAAATTCTTCCTAAGATCCAATTTAAACTTCCCCTGGCACAACTTGAGGCCATTTCCTCTTGTACTGTCACTTGTAACTTTTGAGAAAAGGCCATGCCCACCTGGCTACAACCTCTTTTCAGGTAGTTGCAGAGATTGATAAGGTCACACCCGAGTCTCCTTTTCTCCAGGCTAAACAATCCCAGCTCCCTCATCTGCTCTTCAGACTTGTGCTCCAGAGCCTTCACCAGCAATGCTGCCCTTCTCTGGACTCACTACAGCTCCTCAATGCCTTTCTTGTACTGAGGAGTCCAGAACTGAACACAGAATTCAAAGTGCAGCCTCACGAGTGCTGAGTAGAGAGAGGCAATCACTGCCCTGGCCTGCTGGCCACACTACTTCTGATACAGGCCAGGATGTCATTGGCCTTCTTGGCCACCTGCGCACATTGCTGGCTCATGTTTAGTCTGAAGTCAACCAGCATACCCAGTTCCTTTTCCTTCAGGCAGCTTCCCAGACACTCTACCCCCAGCCTGTAACTCTGCATGGGGTGGTTGAGGCCCTGTTGAACCTCAGCACATCAACCCAGTGTGTCCAGATCCCTCTGTAGAGCCTACCACTGACTACCACTCCCACCCAACTTGGTGTTTGCAAACTGACTGAGGGTGCACTAAATCCCCTTGTTCAGATCAGTGATAAAGGTATTAAACAGGGCTGGCCCCAATCCTGATCCCTGGGGAACCTCGCTACTGACCGGCCGTCAGCTGGATGTAACTCCATTCACCACCACTCTCTAGCCGGTTTGCTTTTGCAGCGAACAGTGCACCCATCCATACCACAAGCAGCCTTTTTCTCCAGGAGAATGCTGTGGGAAATGGGTGTTAAATCTAGACAACAACATTCACAGCCTTTCCCTCATTCACCAAATTGGGTCACCTTGTCATAGAAGAAGATCAGGTTGGGCAAGCAGGACCTGCCTTTCATAAGCCCATTCTGGTTCGGCCTGATCTCCTAGTGATAAGAATGAAGCCACGTTCAAGCATTCCAAGGACGATTCCTGACTGAAAACATTGGTGGTTTAAAGGACAAATCCACCAATAACAGGGAGTGCTAACAAACTACTCTTCAGGGTCATTACACTTGAGAAGATGAGAAATTTAGACTGGGGATGGAGTATCTGAAAGAGAGTAAACTGCAGGGCAGTATCTGATCTAACAAATAAAAGCAATGGGCCTCCTATGAAAAATGGGCTGGGAGGGTCTGTGAGGGGTTGAAATCTCTAAAACTCTCAGGACTGCTACAGGACTTTCAGGAATTTCAATTGTCAGTGCAACAGATGCTGCTCACTGCAGACCCCCGACAGAGCCCATCAGAGCTCAGAGAAATTACCCAGCATGGGCTGTGGTTTCAGTACCCGTTGACTTGAACTTTTTTCCTGAGCTTAATTTACATGATGAAAATCTTGACTTAAACTGTCTTAAATATGTAAATCAATAATGCAATTGATGTAGGGCAGTTTTTGTTAATTAGTGTAATATAAAATCGTGTTTCTCTTTGAATGGGCCCTTCTCTCGGTGTCTGCTGTGCCTTGATTTCCAAATGGATTACACAGTTGGAACCACACTGCAGTGGTTCCTGGAGGGAAAGAGAGAAAGTTTGCTATCTGGGCAGCAGATACAGGTTCCTTGAGGATCTCTGTATAGAGCAGGAAAAAAGTCAGAGTAAATTTGACGTTACACTTCCACAGGGAAACAAAAACAACAGAAACCCCAACCAACACACAAAACCAAGCAAACCACACACTTAAAAGTTTGTACCATATCAAAAAACCATTCTACTACCACTACACCTATTGTTTTGAAATGTTTGAAAACATCACTAGTCTGCTTACCTCAGATTAGTTTTTTAAGGTTGGTATTTCCCTTTCCAAAAAACCTAGAGCCATTCTAAACAACCAAAGCTCAACTGCTGTAGCAGTTTCACATAGAAGTGTCTTTCAAAGAAAACTCATCCAGCAACAGGATCTCAGTAATACAATTGTCAAAGTAACTTCAGACATAGAAGTTATAGAAAATAGAAGCATAGAAAAATGAAGCTCACTGATTAAAAAAACCCACATTCTTCAGCTCATCTGTTGTCACATTTCTTATTTAAAAACAGACAGGTTGCACATAAATACCCTCCCCCCTCCGCCCCCAAAAAATGAATGTAAAAAATCTGAAGATCAGGTAGCTATCGTGAGAAACCTCTGGGTTTAAACTTTCCTGTTACAGACATGTGTGCCCAAAGACAAGAGTCAAAAGTTATTTAAAACAGCCCTGAGGCTGTTTTCTCCTCCTCCCAAAACATTTAAATAAATTCTTAAAGAGATCCAAGTTCCCCAGTTTTTTTCTGATAACGTAGGGTTGGTACTCTCTGAAGTATCAAACTTCCGAACAGGAAACTAAAATTAGATTTGTAATGAGACCTCCTTACCCTTTTTTCTGACTCTTCCCTGAAGCTTCTACACTGATAACAGGGGTGAAAACAAACAGTTCTGCCTGAAATGATTTTAAATTAATCACTTCACACCATTAAATGCAACCCGAGAAACATGCTGCTCGTTCTTTCCTCACCCCAGTCTCATGAATTCAGATCAATTATTCTCCATAATAGCCTGTACCAGGGCTCACCAGGGGCTCTAAATATTGAACCTGCAATAAAAGCCAGTTTTCTGTTCAAGGGAACCTCGTGACAACTGAGTTGGGTACCTCAAGGTTACACTTGTGTGAGAGAGAGATAAATTGCCATGTGTATCACAACACTCTTCACCAAAACATACAGAATAGATGCTAAAGCAGTCAACATGGCACAACCAGCTCCACGACTAAGAGCTAACAGTCAAAACCCAGCTGTGATAAAAGCTGTTCAAGTTCTGAGCTGAAGGCAGAAGTACTATGACAGGAGTGCAGTGCTGTATTTTCATTCAATCCCAAGCAAACATCTTAAAGGTAAAAATTAAAAGGATAAACAGTTGCTACGTTCTTCCCTCCCCACTTCATGAGGAAAGATTTTTGCTTTGTAGGGGAAATTATGTAAGCCCCTCCATGGATCTCTGTGAAATAGCAGATTTAAATAAAAGCACTCACTGGTGATACTACTGTGCCATCTAACAAGATGCAGAAATGTGTTTTTGAAGTGCAAATAAAACTAATTTCTCTGAAGTTTTGCATAATTCCAGCCATTAGCATTTCAAAATCCCTCTACCACACTGCCTAATTAAATGAATATTAAACCTTTCCTCATTCCACTGAGGGAATAGAACAAAACAAAGGGACAGCTGTATCTCTGCTGAGCTTCTTTTCTCTAAACCAACTTCAGCAACACATGAATAATTCAAGTACTTGATATATTTTCTACAGTGATGTCAGCTCTGTACTTAAAAAGACATTTATGGTCCCCACCATCTCTTTGTCTATCAATACACCTCAAAGAGATATTTGTCCAAGCATCTTTTTCTCTTGAGTTACTTAAAGCCTAAGAGCATCACCCATTGCTAGAATCATAAAAATGAACATTGGGATATTGTATTTCCTAACACAAGTCTCGAAGTCCCAAAAGACGAGCATTACAGCTAGACCACTGCCTTAACATTTAAATAAATTAGCCTGTTTCTTCTACTAATTTGTTTTCCTTTGTTGTTGCACTTACTTTGTTTGGATGGATAAATGCAAAAAAAAAAAAAAAAAAGGAACAAAAAGGGATAAACATCTCCCAGAGAGAGAGGCGAAGGATGAGGTGAGCTAATTTTTCTTTCAAAGGAAGGGCCAGTGGCATTTTGTTCTAAGGACAGATCAAGAGTTTCCCCCTCTTTGCTTTTTCTAGTTCATTCTTATTTTTTCACACTCATTAAATGCTTAAATCAAGATTTTCAAAACCAGAATATTTAAGAAATAACCAAAATTGAAAGAGAATATATCCAAGCCCTATACAGCTGCCATAGAACTGTTCTCCCTTACAAAATGACTTCTAGCCAAAATTGAACCTGAAACACAGCCACTTCCCTCATACTACACATTCCTCATTCCTTCCCTATTTCTTACTGCCTGACTTATCTCTTTATATGTCTGATTAACCTATTTTTGTATTCTAAAAAGAAAAACAAATATATATATAATACATAAGGAGATACCATGTGTGTAAATAGCATATTAGCAAAATAATTTAGTCACAAAGAGTGATTCACCTCATCTGACATCATGTTAGACACCAAATCCCAGCTAGTCATCTGCTATAAAGAGTTTCTCAGAAGCTATGCTGGGTGAGAAGTTTCATATAAAGTTCTATGAAAATCACATTTAGCACAGAGAATATAATTCCTTCCAGTTATCAGACAGCTAAGAACACAATGAATCATGTTTGGAGATAACCATCTCTCCCTCAGCTGACTACAGAGGAAAACTAGAGGCCCAGCCTTTACACTGTAAATGCCATCCTGCTCAGAACAGGATCACAGTTCTGGTGGGTTTTTGACAGTGCACTATTGCCAGCTCAAGGGAAAGGTTTTGATCCTTTTACCATGGGCGGGGGGGCAGAGAGAACAAAATCAACCAAATTTGTTGAGATTACAGAAAGTAAAATTATGTATGGGTGTTTCTTCTTACTCTCCTACCCAACTACCTCCTTCTCTCTCCATTCTCACCCTGGGTGGCTGGGTGCATAGTTGCATCTGTACAGCTGAGACAATAAATATAATCAGGGATTTCCCCTTTGAAAATAGAATTTATTAGAAGTCTCCAAATTTTAAATAATTTATTTTTCTACTTTTAAAATAATTAAGCTTGCCAAAGGATTTTTTTTTACTTGAAAAACCTGGAAGATATATTACATACAGTTGGGAGGATCCACCTCTACATAAGAAAAGGAAAGGTAGTTGGAAGTTCACTTAACAAGGGGATTGTGCCCTCAGTCTTAACCATCACTCCTTCCTAATAGGCAGCTTTGTCTGGATTCAATGATACTGTTTCCTTGGGAGAAATAAGAATACTGCTTACACAAAAAAATATGTATTTTTAAGAAATTAAGAGTTACATACAATTTTAACTCCTCCAAATTAAACCCTGCTAAAATAAGGGTAAGAATTGGTGACTTCTAAATTTAAACTTAAGCTGCAAAAATTCCACAGGAAAATAATTGCTTTGTTCTATACCCTCTTCCACGTTCACAGACTATTAGGATGATCCAGAAAAAAAACACCTTTCTGGAAAGCGTTTCTAAAGGATGGACAGAAACAAGTTCAGGGTGTCCAAGAGACAGAGCAGAGCCATACTTCTTATTCTGATATTTCCAAATGAGGAAAACAAAACAAGACTGGTAGTTGGTGCTCTTCACCAGACTGTCACAAAAACTTACCCAAGGATGCCCATGAAGGTGCCTGCCAAATGTCATTGAGTTGCCAGTACAGAGCTCCCATTGTGTGTCCTTCTCCCTTGATTATTTCACTTTGACTAGCACGATAGAATTCAGTTTCTGTCTTTGTACACTGAGCCTGCATCACCTTGATCAACAAACACATAAAAAAATATTTTTGGTATATTGTATTCTACTTTCTTTCAAAGTGTGTGAATATATTAATATACAACACAGACTTCACAGCAGCAGCAGAACATTTAACTTTCAGCCCCCAAGAGCTGCCAAATGACATTATGCTGCACTACCTCCAGTACACACATCCTTGATGTCTAAACTACTATGATCTGAACTTACAACACACATTCCCACTGTAAAGCCAAAACTCTGCACTGAAACGGCAACTTTTCTTCATCTGTGATCCCACTTCTTTTCTCCTTCCTCATCTCATCTAAAAACCACTTTTTCAGAATTTTTCATTGGCCAAGTTGTCAGCAGATGCTAAACAGCCTGTTATGTTCTTCACAAAGCACATTACTAGGCTGGGGAAGTATTAAAAGAAATTATTAAAATAAAGCTAAAAATCTTTAGGATGGCTCAAAAGGTAAATATATCAGTTCTAGTTAACCACTTGAGCCAAGTTTACTGTCTTTATCCTTTTTGCTAGCTTTATTTTGGTGTTCTTCAATGGTTTAACCTGTTAGTAAGGCCCTGACAGACTTAACCCTGCAGAAACTCTCATAACTTCTTGAGTCAGGACCCCACTGTGCAAGTTTTATCCTTGTTTTCAGTTTCGCAGCATCATCTATCCTTGTTCTCTTGTCAAGACTGCCTAAAATTCTCAAGCTGTTTTGTTTTTATATAAAACTTTCTGACAGCACTCTCAAGTATTAAAAACTTTGTGCAGTTATTTCCATCAAGAGTGTTTCTGAATTTCCTGAAACACAACAAAAATTAACAGCACCTTAAACTTGCCTAATAGCATCCAAAAGTTACTTAACATTTTTTAAAACTTGCATAGAAATCACAAATAAAAAAAACAAGCATGAGGTAAAACTACTTTGGATGAAGAGCAAAATATAACCTCCTATTTTGAAAAAGGCTCAAAATATATTCTCTAAAATACCAATATCTGAGCCCATGACAAAATTAAAGCTACTAATAATCTAATTCATAGAGAACTAAATTCTCTAGAAAAAAAAAATTTCTTTCAAAAGCATGTGTGTTTCATGTGGCAAAAATCAAAGCAATAAGCTTACAGAGGCCACATGAAGAGCAAAACACACCCACTGTGGAACAAGGAGTAACATGTAGCACTGGGAATAATCTCATACCACGGAAAGCCAGCACACCCCCTGCATCCTCCACCATCTTCCTGAGTGAGCCCAGCTGGGAACAAGGACAAATCTGGTAGCACACACTGCCAGATTTTATCCCAGTTGAGCCAGTTCCTGGGTAATTCCCTGAGAAGTATTCCAGCCCTTCTATGATAAAAATAGGAGTCTCTCTCCGATACACAATAGAGAAGCTGTTTCCAAATTAAAATGAACTCTCAAATGCTTCAGTATAGAAACTTTCTGTATGTCTGAGCATTACCTAATAGAACAGGCCCAGCTCTAATTGCTGACAGAATATAATGGAACAAGTACTGGCAGCTACCTACATAGAAGACATCACTGTTACCTGAGTGAGGTAGATTGTATCTTTAAACCTCTTTACAGGATCTGTGCTCTGGGGAAGCTTGAAATGATACCCAACTTCTTGAAGCATCTGAATGTTGCCACTGTCATGGTGTTGCCGGTGGAGAGAAAAATTGCTTATGTAGGACCAGTCTTCAGCAGAAGAAACCTTTTAAAAATCACAAAAGTAAGGCATCAGAATGAAAAGGTAAAATGTACATTTAATGACCGTCAGGCCATTGAGGAAAGGATACCCGTTACAGCCTCATGCAAAACCTTAAAATCAGCAGTAGATTTCTACAGTGCCTCATGCAGTTACGCAAGGATTTTGAACCAGTAACACCCTTTGCTTACACCCCTGGTACAAACAGACAAAAACAGACAATACTGTTGAAGCCAAAAGAGCAACTTTTGGCTCAATGGCATTTAACTTATTTGTTCTAAGTTTTGGTTTGGCCAAGGGATCTCAGAGTTTTGCTTGCACTCACAGTAAATCAGAAACGCTGTCCATTAACACAGAAGAAGGTACCCTAGTCAAGCACATTTACACATAAAAGTTACAGAAGTCAGTAGGGCTATAAATCCTAATAATGTGTATATATATTTTTCAAAACCTGCCTCTGAAAACATATGATCATAAACCACCTTTTTTCAACCAAGGAAAACAATGCAGCATAATTCATACAATTATTACTGCCAAGCTTTCATTATAATTACAATTTCTATAGAATCTTTCTATTTAAATTTGTTCCTTTTTAGACTGGATTGAATAATTTTCATTGTTATTAATATGGATGAATGTTCTGATTATGCTTCCGATAATATATTTTTCCCAGCAAATTTAAAAGAACATTCTGAACTCCTTTGGGTTGCATGCATGAGTATCAATATGATACTCATCTCTCCCTACATAAATGGACAAACAGCATGATATGCCTCTGTTCCAACTGGATAAATAAGATAGAATGTCACCTAAACTAGGTTCTCCTTGCAACATCAAGAACACTGAGGAGGGAAACAGTACAGTTTCATCCCCCCCCTCCACACCACCACATACCCCTATCCCACCTGTGCCATACCACACCTGATAATACATAATCCAAACTACAGTTCAGATGCTGTAGTTTGTTGGAAAGAGCCTTGTTGCCCTCACTGAATCAGAGTGGAGGAGACAGTAAGGTGAGGAAGTCCAGCCTTACCTTTTCGATTGTACTGAAGGAAGGCCAGGACTGGAATCCATATTCTGAAGCAAAACGAGTTTTAGGATACACTGTCCAGTTCCAGCAATCATTGTTGTAGTCATAAAAGTGAGTGTCACCATAATGGGTATCATAAGGATTCTGGGAGATCCAACCTTCTTTAACTGACTCCAAGCCGTTGGTGGGACTGGATGCAATAAAAGGACGACTCCTATCTTCCTGGGGTTTAAAAAAAAAAAAAACAAAAAAAAACCACAACACCCTCACAAAGTGATTGGCTTTTATCATCTATATACACAGACCACATTTTGAAAAGGCAGGGCAGCGAGAACATGCCTTTTCCAAACTTCTGAGTCATCACCTAGGAAACATTCCCTTTAATGTCCTAACATTCATCATCTTTACTTGCTTAATTAGCTTCATACTTACGCTACAGGAGGATAGCTGTGTGTGATATTGCTTGCTCTGCTGTTCTGAGGGATTCTCTCCTCACATCAAGAGACTTTCTATCTTTATATGCTTCTAAATTCTTAATGAAGGCTATTTAAAGTGTGCTTTGTGACTTCTTCATGGAAAATTATTACTTTAGCAGTGTTTTTGCAGGAACAAGGCCATGATTTTTCTCCTTTCTCATTAAACAGTCACCTAAATTTAGTCCTAATAAATCCAAGGTGTTCTGCTTCTAATGCTTGGGTGGTATCATTACAGGTTATTGTCATTTTAGCTGGCTCTGCATGTTAAGATAGATGGGACTACAAGAAGGGTTACGTTTCAAATTTTTCAGATCTGCCTTTATTTATAGCCTAAGTAGACTTAAAAATACTAAATCTTTTAACAGTACCCTACAAAGTACTGAAGAAATCCTTTTGCAGGTATAATTCATTTAGCACCCTACCTGCAGTAAGACAGAGGCCTGAGTTGGTTACCAGTCACAAGTTACAGTAATTGGCTCCAACACAGCAACACACTTAGACATGTGTTTCATATTTTAAGAAATAGTTCTGTTCCCCCATACTATTTTTTTTTTAACATGAGTAATTAATAATTAACTGAAACAAGTTATTACAGGATATCCTGGATTCCCTGAAGCCTTAGCTCAAGGTTAGAAGCCTTCTCAAATTATATAGTCCAATATTGCTAGTAATTACAGGTTTCCTCAGCTGGCTTGTATTATACAGGACCTGAAGTTATTTCACTGTATGGTTCCTTCTGGCACTGAAAACAGTTATTCTA
>JAWWES010000133.1:23631884-23743723 GCA_035583135.1 Lophotriccus pileatus
TCAGCTGGCTTGTATTATACAGGACCTGAAGTTATTTCACTGTATGGTTCCTTCTGGCACTGAAAACAGTTATTCTACGGATTTAAAATAAAAGAGGATCCATCTTGGATGTCAATGCTGCTCAAGTGGACTGTAACTAAAACCCAGTATCAAGCCAGGACACCTCACTTTGCTGCACATGCACTGGCATCGAACTCACGTGGCTAATCACAGAAACACTCCAGCGTACCTCTACAAACAGCTCTGTATAGAAATCTAGAATCAATGCACTAAGCAAGAATATAAGACACACCACCATTTACAATGCAAAACAGCCCTCAAAAGCAAGATTCTTTTCAGCAGGTTCTTTCAAACCTGGTTTCATTTTTGTTGCTTCCTCATATATTTTCCTGTAGAACTTCTAAATTCTCAGACTACAACTACACTGATAATGCCAGTAGCATCCAGTGACAAACAATAATACTGCTGTCACTGAGTGTCTGTCTTAGCAAAGGGAAATGTCAGGTCATGAGCCTTATAATATTAAATGCATTTCATCCTGAATAGGACAGAGATTAGACTAAAATTATCGTACTCTAAAGTCAGTGTAATCATACAATAAGTAGGTAGGAAAAGGCCACTGGCATTTTTAGGTAAATAAAAACTCATACTCTTGTTGAAGGAGAAAGTTCTAACTAGACAAAATTCTTACAGCATTTTGTCTCTTAGCTAGCAGGAAAATTTAGAATTCCCTGCAGTTCAAGAATCGTTTGTCAATCCCTATACAGTTAGTTATGTGACATCAATTTGGGACTTTTCAAGTGATTTCACTCTACATACACATAAAAAAGTTAGGTAAAAGTAGATTCCATTAATAATAAAGAACTTCTAAGAGGAGAAATAAAACTACAAAAGCTGTGCAAAACGGGTAGTACCAAATCACAGTAGACTTGACCGATTCCACGTGTTTGTGGAATGCATGCTCACAGATTTAGTTTTACCTCAAAGTATTTTCTCTTGCCTTCATGTACTGCAGAATACCACTATTTTGTTCTTTCAAAAACACACAATATAATGAGGACATCAGCATGAGGACATTTAACATCACTTTTGTTTAACCTCCTTAAGCCAGAAAACTTCAGTCAAATTCTGGAAGAGCACACTGAAAAATGATATCTTTATGGATTTCTTCAACTGCTATTAAAAGGCCAGAGGGTTGTTAGATGCATCTTACAGTATCCGTCAACAAAATCAGCATAAAGGAAACCTGAGGTGTAAGTAATGTTTTGGATTGTTTTACTCTGAGAATAACCCGTAAGTTTAGAGAGTTGTTTAGAAGAGCTTGGAAAAGGCAATTTCTCAATAATGTGCTGAGTTTAATTTCTCAAAAGGATTAAAAAAGAAAATCCCAACTTAAAACCATTTGCCAAGGCATATTCCCCTACAGTTTCTTGAGATCACTTACACTAAGAACTATCTCCCTTACGTTCTTCACATAAAGCATCACGTAGTCTCTGATATAGATTTCTTTTTTGGCATGAGGTATGGAGAACCAGTTGCTTGAAATTGCTGCTTCATTTTCATTGTTACCACTCCACAGAATAATTGATGGATGAGATTTTAAACGTCGTACCTGAAATACAACTTACAGTTTCAGGAGTCAAGCAAAATTACTTATCTTAAAAATTATTTAAAAAAAAAATCACTGTTACTACTTGAATTACAAGTCCACATGCATATTACACACACTTAGCCTGGAATTCCAGTTTTTAGCTGCACTGTTCACTACTCCCTCTGCTTGCTCTTTCTTTTGTAATATAGAGGCTCAATCTTTTGTAATATACACTTTCAGAAGGGCAAACTTCTAATATGTTGACATATATCTACCACATGCACATATGTACCTCCATCCTCATCTACTTAGCCACATGTGAAGGGTAAATTCTGTGCAGTTTGCTTTACTCTCTAACTCCTGCAAGTAGTAGAAGATTTAGCAAGGTTATGTTTTATGTATATACTGCTACATAAAGGTACACTAACAAACACTTCCAAAAAACCACTTCTGGAAAGCTAACTTACACAGTTGGTCAATCAAAAATAGGTAATGGGAAATAGAACTTTGACACATGGACCAAATACCTGATGAAGAACTTCTGCTCTTACAGATGCTAAGTAATTCTGGTCAGCTGGATAAAGTGCACAGGCAAACATAAAATCCTGCCAAATCTACAGGGAAAAGGAAAGATTAAAAAAAATCCATTAGAAAATTATTTTACATAATTGAAAAATATATTATTATTGGGATGCACAATCCTTTGTTCAGACAGAAGTTATTTATTTTAAAAAATTAAACTGAAATGCTTTATTTGTTATTCTTGGAAAGTACCACCAAAACAATCATGTCCTCCTTGGGGTTCAGTACGTGCACACTCCACTGTGGTTATCCTCAATATCAGAAGAATCGGATCCTGACAGCCTACACTGAGGAGTGCAATACTGCTCAGTAGGTGGAGTTCAGTAAGTTTCAATGGAATAATTAGAAACATGAACATGGGGCAATCTGCAGCTGAACAGAACAATTCCGTATTACTACTTTGCAGGTGTAACACCAAATCCCCATCACTTAATGAGAAGAGACAGTAATTCTTCCAGCGTGGTACCGACCACACTTAACCGGTGTTAAAGTGTACTCAATAAGAAAACACTTCCATACAAAATCATCCCAAAAAATAGCAAATCTTACACAGTGAGAGGGGCAGAAACAAACTAAATCCTCTAAAAACACAGTGATCTTTCTCTTCAAAGAACAATCAAGTAGATATCATTAGAGAACAAGCCTTTCAATTCAACAACAATAAACTCCATTTGTACCTTGAAGGAGAAGAATTACAAAAAACAGGGGAAGAAGCCCAATGAGATGGTTAAGATATCTTGTTTACCTGATCTTTTTATTAAATTGCTGTAACTTTGAGACTCCTGATAGTCTATCTCAAATGTTAATGGAAAGACTTCTACAAGGAGGACATTAACCCAAAGGAATCTGTAGGTGACTACACTTTTCTGAAAACCATACTGCACAGAGAGAGACAGACCAGATCCTCATGTAAATGCATTTTGGTTGCAGTGAGAACATGCTTTTCCATGGCCCTTTTCAGCATACCTTCCCTAAAAAACCTGAAGATAGGGCATAAGACAATGGGGGGTAATGGATCTATCAGTAATTGTTACAATCCTAACACTGTACACAAAAGTAAAGCTCTTACCAAAGAGTCACTCATAAACCTTTAGTGACTGACTGTGTCGAGTCAAAACTCTCTATTGAAAGAAACTTTCTCTCACTATTTCCCTCAGTGAGGTATCACCGGTTTTCTTTAAGCACAGTTTGACTCCATGGCACTTTTAAGCCTTTGCAAGACCATCAGAAGAAACAAAACCAAAAACCTCCATCACCACCCCCTCCAGAAAAAGGATCTGATTTTCTGCATCTACTTGCTATTTTGGCTGTTAAATAGGATCTAAATCTTGCATTGAGCACTTTACAGGCACAGATCTAAGTGGCCTACTTAAGGTGCATAATGTCAAAAACGAAAGAACTGTAAGTCCTCAAAAGCCTTGAAAATCAGGACACTCATTCAGATGACTAAAATAGATGTAACTTTTTTTTTTTCAAGCACATACGGAAGGCAGCAAGGTATGAGTTCTGTTTCCCTGCTTTTTATGCTGCAGAGCAAGATCAAACACACTTGCCATGATTTTTAGTAACAGATGCAATTTGGTCTTCATTCATCTAGCCACTATTTCATCAGAACTTATTAATGTGTGTCTCGAAACTCATATAATCGAAGGTACTCATCTAGGATTAGTGATTGCAGTAGATGTTCCCCTTACTGCTACATTTATACTCAAATGTAGCTTGTTCAAAATGGACGTGTGGATGAAGCCTTCCACGTTTGACTTTGGGACAAATGAAAACTTTGAACTGAAAAAACCCAAACCTTTTCAGCAACTGCTATAAAGGAAAAATAGTTTTAAAAGAAATAAAATCCATTTCCACAACTGAGAAAAGCATGGCTAACTTCCACAGACTTCTGTAAAGTCTCCGAAATATCACTTCCAGATTCAACAGAAAGCCTTTGTAACCACAAAACATTCAAATTAAAAAGAAATTAAAAAACCCAACCAGCCAACCAACCAAAAACAGGTTGATCTAACTTCTCAGGTTGATACTCTACAATATCCTCTGGAAAGATGGTTAGAATGCATGTATTAATTCTCTTATTTTTGTTCATTTAAAATGGATTTTCATTTACAAGTTCTTGTCAGTTTTTAAATAAGTGTTCTGTTTTTATTGCTTTTACCATTATTCCTATTTCATCACAAATATCGTAAAATTCATCTTGTTCATATACTCCTCCTCCCCAAACCCGAAGTGCATTCATGTTAGCATCTGCTGCAGACTTCAAGAGTAGCCTTAATCTGTAAAATACAAGTTTTGTGAAACTGTATCACTTAGGAGTTTCTAAGGTTATACAAGCAAACAAAGAAACAAACACCCCTACCAAAAAAACAAAAAAGGCCAAACAAAACCACAAACCCTAAATCACTAGCAGGCAAACTAAGACTTATAACTTTGACAGAAAGTATCTAAATATTCTGGTTTCTAAGCCTGCATGTCTTGACAGAGCTCTCAAAAATTAATTTTTTGTGCAGAAAAAGTTGCTTGTTCCTGTTAATGCTTACGAAATAGATGGAATGACACGTAAGTGCTTTTACAGAAGTACTGGCACGACTAGATTTAGAAATACTGTATTTTACTAATCATATTGTTCCTTTTCTTATTAGATATTACTTGCTTTGTATGTCAATCACTTGAATTCAAAATCTCTTTTAAACACAATCAGAAATGTATATTCTCTTTCTGAGTTCCACAATGCACAGTGAGAATGGGGGAATGAGAGAGTGAGAAGAAAAACTGAGACCCTGAATCTCATTTTAAGGGTTTCAGGCTCCAGACATTTTTCCTTAAATCATACTGGCAGCCTCTAAATTGCATATGAATGCATACTGCAGCACGCTCTGTTGTCCTGGTTCCCCAGCTACCCAGAGCAAAGCTTAGTCAAAGTACAGTACAGTCCCCATAAAAATACCCAAAAGGATGGTAACCTATGAACTACAAAAATTCACCTTTCCATCAGTAACCTCACTTACATGCCCTGACACTCCAATCTATTCATGTTAATGAAGCCCTAATTCTAAAGCTCCAACCCACAATAATCAGTGTCCTACCTTGAAAGCAGTTCCACCCACTAAAGCTAACCTTTCATAAAGCATGTACAGAGCATCAGGAGGAAGAAAACATGATCCTTTATCCTTAGAGAACATCAAATGTGGCTTACGTGTCATAGGTCACCCTGTCCTGGAAAGAATCCGCAGGAATCCAATTCGAGCCCTTCAGAAAAATGGGTCGGCCGTTGATTCTGAAGTAGAAACTCAGACCTGGTGAGCCAGGAATAGGCTCCTGAACAAGTTCTACTGTCCGAAAATAAGCCTGTGAAGACATGAAACTTAGATTTAAAGCTGAAAAAAACCGAATTAAAACAAAATAAATAAAGAAAACCATTACAAAAAGAATTGAACTGAACACTAACAGCTCAGAATTTGTTGAGGAGTCAAAAGACATGGTCTCATCTCTAAATTTCTGCTTCCTTAAAACACACTGTAACAGGACTAAAAATAATTCTTCCAATAAACCTGTTCACTTTTTAAAGTTACTGTCATATTAAGAGAGGGAAAGCATGAGCAAATATGCACACATGTATGCAAGTAAGAGGCAGATGCAGGTTTGCTTGCTGCAGAATTCAGTCAAAATTCCAGCTGATGACCAGTGAGAGGAATACAGTGGTTGCACTAGATCAGAGACACCATTTAATCTGCAATATTCTACTCACAGAAGGATAATCCAGCAGCTCAGTTGTAACTCCTGCCCCTAAAGCCTAGCTTCAGGTTCATCTAGTAAAAGCAAAATCTTACTCTTTTACTGTCCTGAAATGACACCTTTTTAATAAGTGTAATAATTAAAAAGATATGCATGCAAACACAAATGGCAGCTCGCAAGTAAAGGGCCCTCTGGCCTTCACAGCTGTGTTTGAACAGCATGATCAGCAAAACGGTTTCAAAGAGACCAGTTCAGCTAAATAACCACTAACTTCGTGTAAGGTATTAAAGACCATTCCAGATAAAAACACATCTCAAGCAGAAGCCAAATTTTTACAGATGCTCTTTCAGCCTAACATATGACACTGTGTACTGCAGATGCTGAAACAAGAAAACCTTCCTTCTTCCTGTTGCAGGTGGAATGAAAGTTCTTAGGAAATCATTCCACATTTTTTCTGGGACTTTACTTCAGTCAAAGCTACAGTGCTGCTCTAAGGGGTAGCCTGACTGCACTGACAAACAGTCAATTCTATAGTAATGAGAGAGCACTTGGTTCACTGCAATAATACTTTGCTCTGTCCCCTTATTTGTACAGGTGTCTTCCCCACCTGCCATGGGGCAGATGCAGAGCAGCTGCCACGCTTGCTCCTGTGCACTTGCAAAGTGTTACAGATAATATCTCGTTCAGGGACGCTTGAAACTTCATTTTCCCCTGCATCCTTGCTCCAGTTCAACTTACCCATGCCAGAAAGAAAATTCTCTTTCTTTGTTGTACCTCTTGCTCATTATCACATAGGGAGATAACTGGGAAATTAAATAAACTACATAAAGTGGAGAAAAGCTAGTAGGAAATTTCAGGCAACTCACATCAAGCAACAGGTTTGGGTCAGGAAGGCAGGAACCTCATTTTTTCTAGATTACCCCTAAGATAACAACCAGACCTCCCTCAGATGAACTATTTGCTTTACCTTTTCAAAAGGTCAGCTTGTAAAGTACAGCCTGTTCCCTCTCTGCCATAAGGTGAAGTTGAGGCAAGTATCTGTCAGTAAATCAGGCTAAAATTAACCTAGTTAAGTGCAAGGGATATACTTGTCTTTAAGACAAAAACCATTTCTTTATTTCACACACGAAACAAGGCTGGGGAAAATACTAATCCTTCTATGGGACTGCATTTTTTAAACTTTCACTTTATCAAAAAAATCACACATATAGACAGAAAACTATTTCCAGAGGTAGGGAAGCAAAAGAAAATTACCACGTATTTGCTTCCTCTTTGATGCTTCCAAGTCAACTGAACAATTATTAACCAAACACCTGGACAGAGACAACATGTGCAACAATCCAGATGCAGGAGTGGAGGCTGCAGAACACTGACCTCAAACTGAAGCCCTCTGCATTATGGCAATGACTGAAAGATAGAAACTGAATGGATAAAAAAAAAAGGGATTTGCCCAAGTCCTGCAGTGTTTTATAGTGTTGCCCAGGGACAACAGTGCATTAGTGGCAAGTGGGACTCAGCATCCATATACTAAAGAAACTCCCAGCTAGAGAAAAACTACAAAGTCAGGCCACTGAGAGAACATTTCAGACTCCCAGTCCAACATCTCTGTGCACATACATGCATTGAGGACAGTGTGCCCTCCCTTTTTTCTGCTGCAATCCCTTTGCTCACTGGGTTGGTTGAATATAGGCCAGTATGATGAACTTAGCAATAGGACAAGAGTCTTACATCCAGTCCTGGAACTTTGCAGACTTATTTTAACATGAGAAGTTGAATTAAAAAAAAAATAACCATTACAAAAATAACCTTCCTCAGTGAATTCAGTTACTTGGAGAAAAACATTGTGGCTCTTTTTTATGGCACCAAGTGGAATGCGATTTACAGTTGTGGCTCCCAAAGTGTTTGGGATGTCCTCTTCATGGATGTCATCAGGCAGGTTGTGACTGTCTCAGAGTGCATTTGTAATGGAGTATTTATATTACTAACAGAAGTAATGTGATATCGCTTTATTCATGCTCAAGTGGAACTGGCCAAATCTGAGGCAATCTAAGAGGCTGAAACACTCAGCCAGGACCACCCATACAGCAAGAGGAAAAGCTCCTTAGCCTCAGCTCACATTCCCAGGCCTCCAAGATTCAGTGCTTTTGTAAAATTCCCAACTCCATTGCTCCCCACAGGCCCATCTGGTAACACAGCACATCTTCCTGTTCCTACAGCAGCTTCCTTCTGCCTTGAGGGGTAAAAGAAGGGCAAGGGGAGACAACCTGCATCTGGTATGCTTAGTTGAATGCCTTTCTGGCTACCAAAACCTTGGCCACCTTGAAATCTGTCTGACAGAGCTTGCTGCCTGAGGGCTGAGCATTTCTCACAGCATTGGAGCACACAGAAAAGGCTCTCTAGCCACCACAGTCAGCTGGTTCTGTGCATAATGAAGAAACAGATACCTGTATTTTTAAGTCTCATGCAAAGGCTTTGTACACAGTTAAGTGACCCGTGGATCACATCTGGCATTCCCAGATTTAGCAGTAGGAAAAATAATAAGGATGAAGATGCCTAGAGCTGAAATAAGATCACAGAACGCCCCAGTGACCTAACAAATTAGCATGCAGCATGAAAGCGGTGTGAAAACTACAAAGCCAAGAGGAAAGACTTCTGCAAGTCATGCTAAAAGGCCTGGGGGGAAAAGAGGGTGTAGAGGGATGGAGGGAAAGACAGCAGAGGCTGAGGTCTTTCAAGTACTAAAATATCCTTATGAAACAAAAAACTCATAGTACAGTGCTGAAGAAATAAGCATACAGAAAGATGGGGAAACAGCACTGAAAAGCAAACAAATATCTCATGAGGCAATGAAAGAGGTAATAAATTCCTTGATGCAGGCATGGCAAGAAGAAAAGCAACTTATCAATAGCAAATAGGACTGGATAGACCATCACCCAAGAAAATCAATTTCACTCTGAGATAACATCGGGCTATGACTTTTTTTCACATTATCCTGAGAAACAAACTCTAGACCAAAATATTGAAATGGAAAACCAAAACCAATCCCACCTTGGATGTTGACTTTCTTCTGTTTTGGTTTTCTGCTACTCTGAACAGGAATGAGTAAGTACCTCCCTCAGCCAAAGAAGTTGCCAGCACAGCTGGCTAGAGCTCTATAGAGTTCCTGAAAGTACATACTGGAAGGCCACCCAGAAATATTCCCAAAGGATTAGTTAATGTTTTGAAGACTACTCTAACATGTCAGAATCCAGAGAGTAGTTCAAGTTAAGAGTAGCCAAATCTGACATAAGATCAAGCTGTGTTTTCTCATGTGTACAATTCTCATCCTTAAGTTTTCACCTGTCCGAAGTGAAAGTAGATGCTCATATGGAGACAAATCACTTGTGAAATGTCTCACCGATAATTTTTTTCTTAAAAAAAGGGTGGGAGTGGGCAATGTGTTTTACCTGAATACAGTCAGTACTAGACAGACAACAGAACTGATAACAGAACAACTTTCAGGAACATTAATCCTGATTGTATCTCCTGAACTACTCAAAGTTCTTATTAAGCCATATGAGTGTTGCTATTTAGTCCTGCTGACATAAGAGAAAATTGTGCTAGAACATAAAAAAACTGCATACAGAGCCTTTTTCCACTCATACAGCACTGGGTGGGGGTGATGGTGTGCTGGTGTGTCTGCCAGAATCCAAGACAGAGATTCACAAAACACATGAAGGAAGACTAGACTTGACTTAACAATATAAAGCTTTAAAGGCTGGTTGATTTATAATGCCCACTATGTCGTGCATTTGCTTCCTTCCCCCCTCTACACCCTTAAGGAGAAAAAAAGAAGAGGCTTCTGAACATCTTCTGAAGACCACAAAGTCCCTATGATCACATGCCACAGAGCTCTATGAAATATTCTGACATGACCACACAAATGGAACTGATTAGCTTTCCTATCATTGTGCATTTTTCACACACTAACAACAGAATTGTCCTTTTTACAGGCTTTATAGCTGTATTTCCTATAACTAGTTTTTCCAAAAATAATGTGTTTAATTGTTTCAAAATTAAATCACTAATAATAACAAAGAGTTATTATTATGACTTTATAATCAAACTAAGGGCTAGTCCTATAATGACTAGGACTCCAGAAGTCCTAGTCCAGAAGCTATTGCTTTTTCATAGGGTTTTTTCACATGAACAAATGTTAGAGCAAATAGCAGCTTTAGATGCCTGGTGACCAGATTAATTTTTAGCGAAGTAATATACATCAGAACCACCTAATAAATGCATAAATTTACTTGGTTGTTTCCACATGTTGATGGCATAAGAAGCCCAACCTAATCTCTATGATTCTTCCTTTTAATAGACAAGGGGAAATTACCTTTCTAGTGTTCTTAGCAAAACCAAACAGATAATTAAACAGCCAGTGTGTTACAGGAACCCCTATGCAAATATCCCCCAAAATTACGTTCATGGTCATATTTAAGATGTTAACTCTTAAACCTGAAGCACATCTACCAACATTCTAATAAATGAATTAATGTACATTAAGCTTTTACGAGTGTGTAACTTTTTAAAAAAATTAATAAGAAAAATCTCAGTAATAAACGTTCACATTATCTATAGAAATCTAAAAGGATATTTCCATGCATGATACAAAGCCAACAGCACAGTATATTAAGTACATCTCTTTTCTGAGATTTCCAGCTAACTGTAAGCCATCTTCCAGTTTCAATACAAGTAAAGACATCCACACAAGCTCAGACTACCAGAGAAAAGGTTAACAGGTACCATACATTGTGACATGAAAAAAAATATTATTTCTCATTAGCTTTTTCACATGCATGTTACAGTCCAACAAAATATCTAACAGCTCTAGATACCTGCTATGCAGAGCAGATGTCCTAGCAGTAACAGTGCAATGCCAGATGTAATTAAGCGGAAGGGCTCACCTTTGAAAATTTCTCAATCTGGTATCCTGCCTCCATTATAAAAGTTGTTTTCATGTCATATCCAGTTTGCTTTCCATGTCCATTTGGCCACCAAGCCTCTACTGCAGAAGTCTTGAACAGAGAAGAGAAAAAGAGCAACACGTATAAAGAGAGGCATAAAACGCACCTGTGGGCTCAGATGTCTTTGAGTGAATTACCACCAGTGTAATGAGCTTGTGTGCTTCAGCTGTGGTAGGCTAACTGGGATTTCACCAGCTGCAGCTCTGAGGTGAAAACCATTTAAAGAGAGAAGTATGATTTCTTCCACTAAAGTCCAGGCTGCCACTTCATCTTGTGTCTATAGCAGGCCATGAGCACACATACACATGCATGCACACGCCTAGCTGCTACCTCTCAGCCGAGGCACACTGACAGACTATTCCTCCAAACCCCAAATATCTGTGTCAGGAGCAGACATTGTTCACTAGCCTCTGTATCGTGCACCTCCTCTCACCGACGCTTTTAACTATCACATGCAACATTCCATATACAGTGGGGGCACTTTTGAACAGCGACTTCGGTAATATGTGACTACACAGACTGCTTCACTTACAGCAAGCTTTTAAGACAAAGTCTAAATTTCTTTCTTTCTTTTCAGTGTTTTCTGCTTTTTCTCTAAGCTTCCTAATCACATCATTAGTACTCCATAATTTTTACAAACATAAAATACTACTTCTAGGATGACAGAATGATTCAACTTTCTCATTTTTCTAATCATGGAGATTTTATATCTTCATTCCAGCAGCCTGCTTCTGCTGTTCATCCTATTGCCAGCATTTGCCAGTTGAGTGCACAGCACAAAAATTGTGGAAAGAAAGCAGTAACGCATGCAACCAAACAATGGAGGGATCAGCACTGAATAGAGTCATGCAAGGAGTTCCTCATCTTTGCAAATAAATTGAGGCACAGAGAAGTCCAACAATACGTTTTGCTGTAGCCATACTTGGACGCAATCATAGTGTATCTACCAACATTTCAGCTGCCCTGATACAGAATTATCATAACTGCTTGTGCAGAAGTACTAATCTCTGTGTTGCATGGATACAAATGGAAGCACAGAATCAGCGTGTGCCTCAACAACAAGGGAGTGTTTGCAGCTGCCTGGAAGGACTGGAGTGTCTCATTGGCCACTAATGATGTCATCCCTGTGCTCACCATTCGCTGATAAGCAAAATGCTGTCATGTTGGCAACACAGCACTTTGTGTGGCAACTGCAGGAAGACTGATACAGATCACGGCTGATACACACCACTCAAACACCTACTGACTCCGCAACGTAATTTGCAATAAACTCTCAATTAGAAATCAATTTCTGGCGAGGTCTCAGTATTCAACATGCACCACGCAAGTCTGTGTACAGACTAAGGGCTCTGTTCGCCTCATCGATACATGAAAACACATTTCAGGGCTTCTCGAAAATCAGCTGATGTGAACTCATGCGGCAAACCTTTTGTGCACAAAGAATAATTAAACGCTGCTGCCTCTGCTCTGAAGGAAGTGCTTCCTCATGAACTTGCAGTTGCACTACATTAACAGATCTCTTCTGAGGTTGGTGGTGGAGCAATTAAATACACAAAAATAACTTCTGAAGTTCCACTTCGCAGTGCCTGCTTAATGTAATCCATTAAAAGGCTAAGCAGAAACTAATTGTTGTTTTAAATGAAACTAGGTATTGGCAATTGCTCGTGTAACTTGCATATCAGGTGACAACAGTAATAAAAATTGTATGTTTGTATGCTTTTGTGTCAAAATAAAACAAAGCACATGAGTACGCAAGTCACTGAGTGTGCACACTAGAACAGAAACACCCTGCTTGCCTTTTAACACGTTTTCTCTCCACTCAAAAAACTGACAAGTGAACTCAAGAACACACACATAATGCTGTCAAACTGGGAAAACAAATGCAGAGTTACACAGCAATATATAAATCGAGGAGAGCCAGTAAAATACAGAAAGAATTGAAGGCTGACTCTCAAATGTTATTAACTGCCAGAATGGTCAAAAGCCCCAAATTCCTTCTCACAGCACATCCCTCTCCCACAAATCTGACTGTCCCGTGGCAGTGAAGCAGACAGTAGCTCTCATGGAGAACAGCCAGGGCTCCCAATCTGCCCACAGGGCTGAGCCTCCACTGTCAGGCTCAGATCTGCAGCAGGGAATTGCTCTCTGTGCAAGTTCATACCTCTTTGTGCCACATTGGACTCACCACCTAATTCAAGACACTCAGCTAGAACAGACACACTGATTTTCTTAATCTCTCAAGCCTTTATATCTTTCCTTAATTACATCTGTATGATCAAACTCAACAGTTTCTAAAACAACAAGAACAACAAATTGTACAGAAGTTACATGATGCTGGTGAATTATGTCTGTCACCAGATAGCTTCCCAGACCCTCTGAAAGCAAGCAAACCAGTTCTTTCCTCTTTCAGCACCAAATTCATCGTTTTTCAATTGACTTGTCTCTTCCTTAGAGCATCCTTCACTAGTCCAAAATTCCTCCTGAGTTTTGTCTGTCCAAAGGACTACAAACCAGTGTAAGGAAGTACTACTCCACAAAATTTCCAGCCAACCTCACTTCCAGACAAGCTTTTTATAGGGCTCTTTTATTTACCTGAAAGAGTGTCTACTGAGAGGTTTGAAGAATGTTTCCTCTCTCTCCTGGGAGAACTGGGCATATTGTAGTATATGCTAATCCCAGTCAGTCCAGTAAATGTGAGATACCTGCTGCCAGTGAAGTGAAGTGACACAGGCTATCCAAAGGTTATCTACCTAAATACCTCAAAATAGCTCCTTTAACTATGGCCAGTGATGATGTGGGGTTTCTTTAAGGCTTCATCATCAATTTTTTACATTGAGCTACAGAGCTCCAGCTACCTCAGTTTTTGGAAAGGAACTGAACTGTTCTCCTATCCTGTACGGGGTACACAACTGTTGTTAAAAGTCAGGAACACAGTACAGAAGGGGAGGGAGGCCTAAAACTGGCAAGGAGGCAGAAAGACACACAGGAAACCAGGGGTAATATTTTGCAGCTGGATAGCTTTTCACAAACACCTCCTTACCTTGTTGATGTTTACAAGCAGCACAATGCTGCCTTCTCCAGGTTGAAGCTTCACACTGAACGTTTGCTGTGTTTGCAATTTTGGAATGTTCACTGTCACACGACCTGCAATTGGCTTAGAGCTGACTACGTCAAAAATAGACTCAATTTCAAGACACCACTGCTGCACACTCTTTACTAAGGGGAGAAAAATTGGAATTTAAGAGTTATGTTTATATACTTATTAATTAACATGATCTCTCATCAAAGAAAAAATTCAAACACCGAAGATTAAATCTAACAATTTTCAGGCTGTGTTTGAACCAGACCTACAAGGTTAATGCTTGTTTAGTGCATTTGACATCCGTGTTTACATTTGCCAACTTGGAAGAGAACGATGCCATATGATTCATGTTTCTTAATTCTTTTATTTTTATTCGAAAGCCATCCAGATTTTTTTTCAGAATCCTGTACAAAAGTCAGAGACCTCAACACCAGTCACTTCATTAGGAAGGATTTTTTTCCCACCAACTTCCATAGACATCATATTTGCTTTTAGTCAGCACTCATATGAACATGGTACTCTTTGGGAAAGATCGTAATCGCAAGCCAGTACAATCACTTTTGTCAATGAAACAAAACCAGTATTAACTGAAAACGAGCTGAATTCATCCCAGAGTCACTAAACAAAATGAATGGAGTTATGCTGGGGATGAATTGGGCCCACTGTGTCTAGACTTGATGAGTTATATCTTTATGTCCCTTTTGCCACCAATGTGTGGTGGAGGAAACAAGTTAATGACTTTCCTGAGATCTCTCTACAGTTACCTCAGAGGGTCCTCTCCTTTACAGAACTTACTGAATAAGGCAAGCCAGGGTCAAGGGTACTCATGATTT
This sequence comes from Lophotriccus pileatus, assembly GCA_035583135.1. Classification (NCBI taxonomy): domain Eukaryota; kingdom Metazoa; phylum Chordata; class Aves; order Passeriformes; family Tyrannidae; genus Lophotriccus; species Lophotriccus pileatus. The sequence continues at coordinate 23,646,717 of JAWWES010000133.1, forward strand.
ATGTGTAAATTTCCCATTAACTTCAGCAATTTAATTGTGTAGCTACAAACACAATCCAGTTAATCCAATACCTCAAATATTACTGATTAACATATAAGCAAAAGCAAATAAAACAGAAAACAAGGAAAACTAGAACTAAGATGTATTTTGTATATCCAAACTTGTAATCATGTATTTTCTCTTTTATATACTCTAGCTCTCCTTCCTCCAGGAGAGAAAGAGAGCTCCCTCCAAAAGTAGAAAATTACATTAAGCCCTGGTGTGATTTTCACTGTCTTTTGTGGAATGAAGAGCAACAATTGAGTTCCCAAGTTTATATCACACCCACCATTATCCAGGGAAAACCGATTTTCAGAAATGCTGAAGGGGTTAAAATACCCCCCACCCCACAAGGGTCACCCATTACAGTGAATCTTGCTTCCCCTCCAAAGGCATATAGAAATTGAAGCCCATCCTTAACTGCATGAACTGTGGAGTCTAGGCAGAGAAATCAAGTACAATGAATCTTTTGCAGACTCAGTGGTCAAAAGACTGAGTCAAATGACACCAAATCTGACAAGTAATAAAAGTACATATGCAGCTTAAATTCAGGTTGTTCATTTACTCTTTCAAATGTTATTATTTTGAATACTAATAAGCTCTCAATCTGGTTCCAAACCACTCTCTGCTGAATGAAAGAGGTTTGCTCTCTCCACTAACCCAGAGAATAAGATTTTTTTTTTACCTACCAGAAGGTGGAGTTGTGGGAATGTGGGAGGGACCAGAACAGATTTTTACTGTAACTAAATTTTAGAGAGCAGCACAGTCTGTGTTGGGGCTTTCCATGGAAATTCCAGTCACGTTAATTCTAGCTAAGACCTGCAGCTATTTCAGGAAGCTTTAAAAGCAGCCATGGAGCAATGTCTTCCTCTTTTATTCATACACAACAAATCTATTCCCAAGTGCTGAAACTCAACCCAGTGCAGAAGACTCGTGCTAGCCCTTACTCCACTGAAGACTGGGCTCCACAGGCAGTGAAAGGAAGCACACAGGTGGTCTACAGTGGAGCATATTACCATTTGCAGAAAGTTTCAACAGAAAATTGACTACTTTTGCTCAGCTGAAATGATCTGCAGGACAAAGGAGAGGAAAATCAGAGACCGCTGCAAGAGAGGAAACCGGTTTGGTAAGTTAGGTAGCAGGAATGCAGGAGGCCATCCTCTCAAATTGCAGCCTTAACAAATTATCCTTGCATAGTACGACTGCTTTTCTCTCTCAGGCTTCATGTTATGTCCTGAAAACTCGGCGCTCTTGAAACTCAGCTCACTATGCATTTGTGTTTCCAACACAAAACTAAATCCCCATAGCAGCTTTGCCTTTGTTTTAAATGAAAGTGAGACAAAAGTGAGGCATATTTACCAGGAGTCTTGGTGAAAACACATGCCAATAAAAAATAAATTTTTCAAAACTATGGAGAACAGGTGCTAACCTCAGCTGTACTTACACATTTACTTCTGCAGTTATTTGGGGACCCTCAAGCAAAAAAAAAAAGAAATTCTGAATTCTATGATTTTTAATTGCTATTGTTTGTACTGAAGTACTGTTTCAAAACCTAGAAAGGTGTACCGTGGTAAGAACTACATACAAACTCATAAAAAACCCAAAAGATCTTTCCCTAAAATGACAGTTAATTAAGCTTAACAATAAAATGCTTTGTATTCCAAAGGTGAAACAATAATAAAAACAAGACTTACCGAAGAAAGGAGTTACAGAAAAATAAATCAGGTGGTAATGGTTATAGGCCTCAATCCTAACATCTTTCCAGATTCCTTGAGTGGGAAAAGAAGGGCCCCAGTCCCAACTAAATGAACACTGCTCCTGGAATACAGAATGATTATGTTATAATTGCCTATTTTTCACATAGACATTGATACTGTGCCAGAAATAAAAGACAATTGCTATCTAGGAATAAAATATTGGCATGTACTAAAAGAAATTTTCCAATTTCCATAAACCCAGAAGAGACTACAGTATTTTTTTTCTCATTTCTTGACCAGAACTCTGCTGCCACTACCTATTTTTCAGTATATAAAAAATTGAATTTTGTATTAAACACTCACGTACAGAGAAATTTTGTATTACTGAAGTTTTGTATTACCTAGGACACCACTTAGAAAAAACAACAAAACAAACAGTAAAGAAAAAATAAAAAATCCAGCAGGTTACTTTCAATTTAACTATGAATTATCTTAGTTTGGAATGTCAGTATTTAATTGTACACCTAAAAGACAAACTAGGCAGAAAACTGATGGTTAGAAATGTCACAGTATTCTAAAAGAACAGTATCAAATTAAAAATTGTATCACAAATACTTTATCTCCTATTTTTAGTAGTAACACGACAGTTTAGTACAAGAAAAGAGATGCATATGTCTGGTGTGTTTGTGTAGTTCAGTCATGTTCGCTGTTTCTACCCCTTTTATGGTTCTCTTATACAAAAACAAAGGGAACAAAACCATGGTTGAGAAGTAGCTTAGTTCTGGTTCTGCCATCAGAATAACTGTCAGAATTATAAAATGCTGGTCAGGCAGAGAGGTACCTACACTAATTTCCATTTAGCTGTTTTCAAACCTGGTCAGACCTCTAGTTAACAAATCCCTTAACGACATCTATTCAGCTGCCCTCCAAGTTTCACACAGCCCCAGCCCCAAAGCAAATACAATAGATCTCCTGAAGTCTTGTACAGTGACACACAGTTCTAAATTTAGAGGCTAATAACTTACAGCCGAGGCATACTAATTTGGGCAAACCACATTGCACAAGTCTGGCCTATCCCTTGCATCTCTACAGTCTGCCAGCCTGCCTGCCTATCAAATTGCAAAAGAGCCTTCCAGGAAGAAAACACTCTACCTGTTTCAAAAGCAAAACCAGGGAGAGCATATTCTTAGAAAACAAGGCCAATTGAAAGCAATTTTCTCTTTATAAAAAAATTAACTAATAAATCACTGGCAGATTGTCAGGTTTCACTAACAACACTGCAGAGACTGCTATGTCATCAGAACAACACATTTGTATCACTGAAGTACATTACCAGTGACAGGCTTGTGTTCAGTTTTAGTTAAGTTTACTGCACTTAATATTACACCTGAAATGTGTAAACAGCTCTCCATTACTTTCAGACAGGAACCCAGCTTACTTTATAAATGTCCTAGTATGTTTGTTTACTTTTTAATGTGACATAGCTTCTGTTGTTACCATATACTTGGAACTCAAAATATTTCTGGAAATTTCTGCAGCAACTTTCAAGCACAGTCAAACAACTCATTTGAGGAAAAGCACTAGGGTATCTTCTTACAAATTTAAAGGTATAGTTCAGTGAAGCATAAAATCATTCCTGGCAATTTCTGCTCTATAAATAAGACTACAGCTGTTTAATGCCTTCTTCCTCCCAAGCTTCTCCTTGCACTGATTTCTAAGAAACACAGTGGACTCAGAAGAATTAACATTAAAATGTAGTGAAAATAAAAGTAGCAGCAAGTAGAAATAAAGAAAACATCTTAATCCTAAAGGATCTTCTTTCCAGGACAACACAGAGTCCATGTTTACGAATTTTAAAGGAAATTACATTCAGGTTTAGATTAACAGGATTCTAGTCATTTTTTTAGAAGGCTCTAAAAAGACTTGATTAAGAAGGTTGAAAATAACTAACAAGAAAGGCAATTTAAGTGGAGACAAACACCCAAAAATTCCAAAATAAGATCATCTAGCCATTACCTCTATCTGCTGCCAAGCTAAAAGAAACACGGATGCTCCTCAAACAATAGTTTGCCTTGAGTAAGTTTTAACAACAATGAAGTCATGTCTTAAATCAAAGTTTCTAAGCTTCATTCATTTTCACTGAATATGTACTTTTAAGTCACACTTCTCAACACTAATGAGAACGGGTTCCCTGTTAGATAACACTTCTTGGGAGCTGCCCAGTATAAATAGCACAGCACATGAGCAACAGCAAACACAAAGCTGCTTGGCTGAGATTTTTACAGCCTTGGCAATACACACTGGTATTTGCAACAGTGAACTCTATTGTCGGCATACACTGCTAAACCCACCCAGTGGATCAAAATGTAATGATTGCACATTTCTCTTAGTATTAAGTCTCCTTGCTGACTCCTTAAGGAAAATAGCCTTTTAAACAATCTTATCACTTAGATTTTAAGCTTGGCCTTCTTATGCCTATTGTATTATCAACATGCTAGATTACAGGTTTCTAGGGGGGACAGGAGAAGGAAGCTGCAATACAAAATATGCCCTACTTATAAAATGGCATTGCAGGTTTCAGAATACAACTGTAAGGACAGCACACGGTGCATTCCTCTTTCCAAGCCTGAAGCCAGAGACAGACAACTCTGCCCCCACCTTTCTGATAAAATTCACGTGGCACTCTCCTTTCTGCTCAGGTGGAGGGCAGGCCGGGGGGATGCTGTAAGCTTTGTGACACCTGCTCTGCTCGGCTGCATAGGAAACGGCCGACAAGAAACGGACTTCAACAAAATTGACCTCCTTGATCACGCTGGTGATATCAAAGCTCTAGGACAAATAACAGAACAAAATCGTTACAGTGCTGACACTTATTTATGTGATTGGAAATCACTGTTACATTGGGATTTTAATACCATTCATATATTATTCAAAGGCATTTGAAGTACAGTCTCAACATGCTCTGGTTTTGAAGGAAAAGCTATTTCTTAAACTAAAAAAAAAACAAAATGCACAGTAGTGTTTTAGATACAAAGAGTTGTTTCTGGGCAAACCACTTTCCTCATACCAAGCCTTCATTGCAGGCTGCAGCACTCTGCTTGCACACAGAAGTGCTTGAAGGACAAGGACAGCAAGAGAATCTTTACCTTCCTTCCTCACCCAGAACTCATCTGCATCTTCAGAAAGACAACTCAGAAATATGGACAAGAGTCCTTCCAACTCATACGGTGCTGCCAACTCATCTACTACAAGACTGAGCTGCCTTGTCTGTGAATGCTGCAAAGCTGTATTTCATGCCACCTGCATTCTCATCCCCAAAATTTACAGACACACATTCTATACCAGCACCAAATGAAGCATCTGGGGGATTCTTCACTGGGTCACAAAATCCCCTTCAGTGTGGCTGGATACAAGGAGAAATGTTCCATTTCAGAATTATCCGGTGCTATCAAGACAATATGGTTCCAATGGCTAACACGCATTTACTCCTCACAGAGTTCATTTGTGACGAGCCAAGTCTCGGCGATCTCTTCTAACTTGGGGGCAGCCCAGCTCACATCACTTACGTCTGTAGCACAGAGCAGAAAACTACAAATCAAATAGCATTGCCCCATTAAGAGCCTTCAGAGAGTTCTTCCTGCAGACATTGCTGCCATGTGGAACAGGTGAACAAAGCAGAAGTGTGGGTCACAGTAATCAGACTCAGTTTAATGCAGCACACTCTGGTTTTACAGTGAAGGCCATTTCATGAACTGTTACAGTCTGAAACAAAATAAACTTCCAGAAATATGGACAAAATAATGCCACTTCCCAAATTTACAGAGCCTGCTAATGGCAAACATTTAGATACTCTCCAAATAGTATATAATTACAATTTGGTAAAAGCTCTATGCATTTCTTATTTCACTGATGGTAAAACTAAGTCAAAGAGAAACTAAGTGGTTTGTCCCAGGTCACACAGACCCAGGTGGCAAAATCTATCTCTCCTGTCTTAGTCCAGTACTTCCGCAATAAAACCTGCCAGAATGGTAAATGCTGAGATAGGGAGACACCAGATTTCATTTGTCATTCAGTTATTCCAGTATTATTCCTCCTTTAACTCTTAAATTTTTTATTCTTTTAAGAGAAAAACAAGGATTGTTTTTTATGTTAGTACCACAATAATTTTATATTTTAAAGCTATACAATTAGTCTGAATGTTTTTGCCACTCTCAAGACCATTCCATGATGAATGCTCTTATGCTGACATAGGCTAAGCTCAAAATGCAAGGCAATGTCATCAAAAGTGCAATATTAAAAATAAACCCTGCTGTTTAAAAACCAAAAGCATGGAAACACTTACAAAGGCTTTTTAAAACACGTGCATTTTCATTGCAGTATTCACATGTAAACCATTCTAATACCAGTTAGTAAGCAGATTTACAGCTAATATAACAGATTTAAGCTTACGTTTTCTTGGAGCTGGGACAGATCCCAAGAAGCAAGACATATTATTAGCTGAATTGATCCTCTTGCATTGGTCCTCTCATTTAGGACAGGACACATTCACCTCTAGATATGACGCTGTTGCTACTGAAAAGGTAAGTGCACTTGTCTTTCTAACATTTATCTGATTATACAAGCAGTCTTCAGCTCAACACTGCCTGCGTCCAAGCACCTATTTTTATTTGAATGCACTGAAAATGCTCAGAACAAAAGAGCTTTGAAATAAAAACAGAAGCACCTTCAGAAATAAACACATTACTTACATATCTGTTAAACATGTTGTCTGTTCTGCCCACAGTGACATTGTTGAGCAGGATCTGTGCTACTGTATCTACTCCCTCGAAAACCAAATTCACTTTCTGCCACTTTCTACAGAAGATAACATATGTGTGAAAAACTGTTAGAATACCTAGAGTTAACAACATACAAGAGACAGATCATATAAAAATGTGTGTCACCATTATCTTTAGCAGCATTTGCCTCAGCTACCCCCAAGAACTTTTGACTCAGTGTGGCTACATTAGACCTTTAAATAGTCAAATTAAGATGACAGCTGAAATAGTTCAAGTCTACAACACAGTATGTTCACGTACACGACAGATATAAGATGGGATGGCTTCCAATTAGCCTAAGTATTATACTTTCTCAGTTGACAATTCATAAGTAATTTTTAACAGTTAATTTAAAGGAGGAAAAAACAATTGAAGTGTTCTGTAGCAACAGTTTTGCAGCTGCACATGATTGGATAATTTGTTTTATTAGATACAAAAGCTTTAAGCAGATTTTGAGCTGATGGATTAATTTGCAATTCTGCATGAAAGATGGCACAGAACTATTTTAGACATATCTTTACTGCATACCTGACATCAAAAGGAGTTTTAAATGTCCTGCTGTAAGTCCAGTTATCTAGTGAGATCCACCTGTACAGCACGTCATTGAATCTATAGTATGGATCCTAGAAACAAACGAACAAAAAGAAAATTACAAGGCTCACTTAGTAATAGTGTTACTACATGAAAAGCATCATAATATCCATTAGATGGATATTATGATGCTTCTTATTTCAGACAATCTGCAAATGCAAAATCCACCTTACTTACTTAGTCCAAATATTCCTTTTCACCTTTGAAATAATGTATGAAAGTAATGCTTTAGTAATATTTGACTTTACTTATATAGGTCAAAACCTTGTTTGCTGTAATCACTTATACTCAAATTAGAGGTAGCAGGATTTATTTTTACACAAGAAATTACTGGTTTGGAAATTAAACAATAAATCAAGATAGCTTGTGACTTAATGAGAAGAACAGAAACATGATCACCCTCATAATGGTGGAGAAAGTATGACTAATAGAATTTTAATAGGCAAAGAAACAGCATTTTAGGCCTCTAGGAACAACAGTGAAAAATCTCTACTTTAAAATAACTACAAATACTCCAGTTGTTTCTTGTCAACTAGTCTTGCTGTGGTGAGGCTAGATGAAATTGTTATATTTGGAGGGACAGTGAAAGGGAAGAAGGAGAAGCCATACAATTTTGGTTTTGGTATAAAACTAAATAACTACTTTTGAGAATAGTACTACATTTACACCAAATGTGCTCTGTTCCCTTGAATGACACTTCCCAGGAGGAATAAAAGGAATAGCTGGTCTAAGCTACAACCTCGACCTTTTAGGCTTCAGGCTGTATTTGTTACCTTATGGTGGGTCACGACATCCCTCACCTTGGCTGAAGGAATCAGTTATGAGGACCTGACAACCCACAGCCTTCCACCTCGTACAAAGGCAGCAGAAAGGTACAGACTCACATCCCGTGTCAGAGTGCAGGTATCCAGCTCACTGACTGACAGCTCAGTTCAATCCTCTGCAGCAGCTGCACGGCTGAACTGCTTTCCCAAAACAAAGACCAGTCTCTTCTGGACCACATGACTCAAACCCAGCTGAGAGGGCAGCAGCATTAAGGTTTGCTTTGATATGAGTGTTCTACAGTACCAACACAGTTTAACTACCTGCTCTGAATATTCAAATTCACATTGAAGAAAATCTACCCAGCTTTTTTTTTTTTTTTCCCCTACATGCTGAAGCTACATTTTTCTCCCCATTTCAGGAATCAATATAGATAGCCATGACGCTTTGGATTTGAAATCTTCTGAAAACAATTGTTTCATACCTCTTATTTGTTCTACAACTAACAGGGCCAGGTTCTGTAATATAAGCACGAAGCATAGCACAAAGCATAGCAGAGCAAAATTATAACATCTAAGTCACTGTCCTCAGCAGCACAGTGAAGCACACTCTGAAGTCCTACAGCAATACATCATTCCTTGAACCCATCCAGAGGGAAAGTTGTCATCTTGCCTCTACATGCTATGCTCTATCAAGCAAATTTCTTACTACAGGGAAAGAGTCAAAATGGAAAGGTCTTGTCACTTCAGTAAAACTGTGAACTCTGTACTGATCATACAGTGTATTCTCTAGAAATTAAGTCATCATGAGCTTACCAGAACAATACCGAATTTAAAGATATTCATACCATTACTTTTATACGCAAAATGTATTGGGGAATAATATCAGACTTTTATTAAGATGCAAAATTTAAGCCTAATAAGTGCATAGTAAAATGTAAAATTTAGGCTCATAAAAGAAACTCCATTGAGATCATCATATTCAGACAACGAAAGGCAAGCAACAAATGTCACAGACCATGAAGAGCCACCATATGTACTTAAAAAGCACATTTTTAACAACTGGCTTGCTTTAACATTATATACTCTCTTATATACATTTACATATACATACATCATATTTAACATTATATACTATTTTGTTTCAGGTTTGTAAAAATGCTTTGAAAATTGTGCATGTTAAATTTCAATCACTGCCTTTGTATGAGTGAAATATTTAACAAAAGGCCTAAGATGCAAGTTGTAAATGCACTATCAACAGCAGACTGTAAAGCCATTTGATTAATGGTCAAACAATTTACATTAGTCCCTCGGCAAAGATGCATCAAAGAAACCTGCACCATCTCTCCCACAGACACATGGATACCGAGAGGTTAATGAAGAAAGTCCTGCCTTCTGGAAAACACAAAAACTGGTCGTAAAGCAGCAAAGAGAAATGTCAGAATATTTCATCAGAGGCAGAAATCATCCTCGAATGGGCTCTTAGAGGAGTTTACAAACAGAGCAGCTTGTTTAAATATTAGAGTGTACTGCAGATTCTTTCTCCTGAAGGAGCTTTCTTCTTTACTATCTAAAGCCTTCAACCATCAAGAAATGCACTGACTGCTAAAATATGTGTCATAGAAGGTGCTAATTAGCCCTTATGAGTACTGTTTCTTACTCATAGGCATCCACCCTTTTGGATGGAAAACTCATAGTTCTGTGTACCTTTACATAAAACTTAACAGCTTACTGATACCATTGCTGCATAACCAGTAAAACAGCTTATATATCACACAGCAAAGCTGTTAAATGCTAGTACTGGTTAGTCATTTTTGGCATGACAAATGTTGCTTGTTGTAAAGTCAGTCATGTGGCAATGTTCAAGCAATGCTTTTAAGACAATCCTCAAGGTTCAGGAGAAATGCATGACCACAGCAAAGTCTTCCAAGAAAGCAAAATTACTCTTACAATAGACTTGTGAGATTATTGACTTTTTCATTACTAAATACAACTGGTCCGAGTGCTGGAAGATGTACCTGTGGAAGTTAAATTGTTTGGATTTTTCTGAAACAGAATTTAATTTCACATTGAATCAGCTCACGCCAAAATTAAAGGTTTATTTCAGAGAAGTGGATGAAAAAAAAAAGAGACAAATTTAAAACACTTAAAAGCACTGACAGAATTTGAAAAATGGTAGGAAATAGACTGCGATCTATTAAATACACTTCACGTTCAGTAGCTCAACAGCTCCATGTGTTCCTGGAAGCAAGTCACAGAGGGGTGGAGTCAACTACAGCTATTTTTAGATCCCACCAAACGTGTCAGCCTTGCATTTTCTTGCTCCCTGCAATTTGGGAAAGAAATCTGAACCCTTAAAGCTGCCTGCCTGTTTGTTCTTTGCCCCCAGCTTCCACGCTGTAAGCAAGCAGCAAATCATCTGCTAAGATGCGGTAAAAAGCCCTGCTACAGATCATCAAAAGGAAGCAATTTCCAGGTCGGATAACCGGACATCAGCAGGACTTCAAAAGCACTGGCAGCACTAGAATGCAGGCACTGCCAAGTGCCTAGATGGAAGCTTCTCCTTACAATGATTTTAAGGGGATATTTGAAAGCTACAGTGGCATAAGCTGAGAGCTTCTCCTGTTAAGCAGGAAATGGATGAGACACGAACACAGCAGAATTAAGGTTCCAGGCACACCCTGGCCTAGGGAAGGGCCATTTCCAGGCCCCCTCGAACCAGCAGTTTCGAGGAGCATGACACAAATACCTGAATGACACCAGAGTCATCGGTATCCAGGCAGAAAAACTGTGCGATAAAATGAAATATAATAAAGAGAACAAAAAACAGATTCCTTTGCCTTATCCTGCTTTTGTCATGGACTAATTTGAAATCACCTTTCATGCTCTTCTCTCATAAATTAACTCTGCTGATATTTTATGATGTACACCATAAGAAAATCCTGATGGTGTAACAATTTACCAAAACAAAACTTGCAAGTGATGTTTCCTGATTTATAGTTTAATGATTCTGCTGTTGCTGACTTCAGACTGGAAGCTAAATAGCTCAGATATCCATATCCATGCACTCCTTGCAAGCAATAGCAGTCAGGACATTTATGCAATTTTCAGCAAGCCCATTTACAGCTTGAAGTCAAGCTGAACTAACAGTAGTGATAAATGGATTGTATTCTCGGAACATGAGTTTTGGAAGTTCATCCTGAAGTAATTAATTTTCAGTAGTTACTCTCAGGAAGCAGTAAACTGAATGTCACTGTCAATATTCAAAACGTGTTATAGCTGAACACAAGGCCAAACACCACTAATATTATTTGAATACTTCACTGTATTTAACAGACCACTACAACTTTTATCTGCTTTAACACGACAAGCTTAAACTGACTTGAAAGAAAGAAAAACTTAAGTACCCTTTAATATTTATCCTAAGTTTCACTGAAGGTTTTGAGCACTCCTCATAAGTTCCCACAGTTCAGCAGAGCACCTATATTTCAATGCAAAATAATAAATTAATCAACTATTTCATCAATGAATGCCATTTAACCTGACAGAACCATATAATACCCCATGGAATTGTTACCTGACTTGCTTTGAAAAATCTAAGTTATAATGAAGTGTCAGAAAATAAACAACAGCATATTTTCTAAAAATGTAGAACTAGCCATAAAAATTATACACTACTTTCCAGAAATGCAGAACTATCAGCTGAAATACATAAATTTCTATGTCTTCAAATATTTTAATATCCAAGTATGACCAAGACCACTGTAACCTGCTGTGTCAAGTGCATGCCCTTGTTGCCTATAGGGCCAGAAAATGCAGTGTTATCCAGCCCCTATATCAGCATCACAGTTGCAGACCCCTCATAATAGCTCTTTACAAATCAAAGTGACAGCTAATAAGACAAAACAGCTTTATATATGAATGCAGTGGCTGGCAGATAAGGAAATAATACTCACATTCATCGGAACTGCAACTTTACAGGAGTTACCTGCCAGCAAGAAATGGAATCAGGCAGAACTTGGACAGTACATGGCAGAGGATGCCTACTTCTAGCACACAGATTTAATGTGCAAGTTACCTATGGATACATATCGCTTACCAGAACTGTGCCTGAAAGAAAATAATACACTGATGGTGGTTAAAAGCAAACTCTTCAGATAAAATCGTTTTTCGGCAAATCTTTTTCCAGAGCTGTAGGGTTACCCATAGGTTCACTGGAAGTTTGTAAAATGTGTGCATGCATAGCCAAGCTTTGCACTAACTTTATTCAAGTGACTATTACCCTGCTTTATGTGTATTTCTCATGTCTTTTTTTTTTAATTTTACATGTAAATAGTACTAACAGCTACAAAATCCTAGTGAAATTCTATTAAAAGTACCAAGCCAAACACATACTCTGATGCTATCTCCTGCTTTAATCATAGTTAATCCAGCATTTGAAGTACGTTGGTTGAACATGGAAGAAAATAATACTTTGGTGGGAAACTCAAAAGTATCTTCCCCAAGGCATTTTCTAAGATACGTGCATTTGGTGCATTCAGAAAGATGTCTTCATCCAATGTATATTTTATGAGCCAGAGTAAAGATATCTCTAGAACAAATGCTAAGAGGATCCAGAGAGATGAGTAATAAACCTTCCGTGTCAGAGAGATGTTTTTCAATTCAAGTGTATGGCCTGCACAGCAGATTAAAGTAAGGCTACAGACACGCAATCAGCTACAGCATCCCTCTGCAAGAACAGTTTGTGCATCGACCTAAATTTGAAATGAACCACATAATGATAAATAAATTGCTTGCAGCCTAGTCTTGCAACCTAAGCCACGTTTTGCAGGCTTAGTATCCAGCAGCTTACCCTTGCTGCCCTCCTTCCCCTCATTTTTGAGATGCCCACTAAGCCACATTGCTGGAGTAGGCCCTCTCAAATTTTGCTTTAAATTTCTCTTTTGGATGCTAACTCATTAAAAATCCCACGGATACAGAGGTAAAGGATACAGCGCTATTTGCCATTTGCAACTCACACAGAAAAACAGCACACAGATTTCACTAGGTCACTGAACATATGGGTCCTGCTACTCAGAATCATGTTGTTCCCACTAGCTTTGTTCTCCTATTTCCTGGTACAGCTTTTCACATCAATCTTCACTTTTGATTACGCAGAAAGCTTTTGGGTTGCTGGTCTAGTGACATCTTCCATACAATGAATAAAAATCCTGCATTCTGTGGTGAAGAGCAAAAGGAGTAAATGCAAAAATACTCAAGACCAAAACTTTTGTATTTAGGCACCTATAATTAAACTCCTAATTCTACCCTTCATAAAACCCCAATATGGGCTGATTTCCAGAGATAATGAACTCTGTAGAAATGGATCAGTGCTCTATGCCTCTACAATTAAGGCAGTGTGCATGCCTTTGTATTACTAGGAATATGATTTTAGTCAGCTGCATTTGAAAACCTTTGTTCGTATTCATCACTGCAATAAAGAAACCTCAGGACCAACAGCTGAGCCTCCCTTGGCAGCACGAAGCCACAAACTGCAGTAACGAACAATGTCACTGACTCCCTCCAAACACCCCAGGTTTGTTGCTTTACAGAATGCTATAACTATGATGGCAGGGATTGAGTACATTTAAGATACATTTCAAATCTGCTAAGGTTGCTCCTGTGTTTTGGTAGGGTCTACATTCTGTCTTTTAAACAAAACCAAGTGATTTTAAAACAATTTAGTTATTCTGGTACAAATATTTGTGTGAACACTTTTTTCTGTAAACTGCGCAAGAAGGGTTTTAAACTGACCTTGGGTTACCTGTACACAGCTATACATAGAAACTAGTTAGCTCGTTCTGAGCTCGAAACTAGCCAGAGTCCAATTGCATCCAGCCCAGAGGTCAGGCAACCACACCAGCAAAGTATTTTGGGTAACTCAGCGCCTCGACTGAGCGTACTAACACCAGCAATTTGGCAACAGATTCCAGTCCACAGCAGGTTTATACCTGGCCATACCAGCACATGTTTGGAGCAAGTTGTTACATGTAAACATGTCCTAAGTGACCACAACCATCATCGATTTAATTGGCCAAGCATTCATCTACCTATCAGCAAGACCTGTGCTGCTGGTCAGCCGGTACTGACTAAGCTTTCATTGCCTCTGTGCAGGCTTGGGATTCTGCACAGGCACATGAGAGTTCATGATCACAGCCTCATTTCCAAATACACTGCCACTTAAAATGACTCAAACTACAAGTCAGTTTGCAGCAATGCAGCTAAATTAGCAATCACTACTTCTCGCTTTGTAAGTGTGCTTAATGCCAGGAGTTAAATGTGAGTCTTTAATTACGTCATTATCTTGCCAGCATGAGTCAGTGTCAGTGCACTGGTCACAGTTTCTCCCGGATGATTATTCACACTTCTTACAGCAACGTGTCTCAGCACACCCAAATATCCCAGGTAAAGTTCAGTGTACCTTGCCCACTTTTGCGTTGGACCTCCACGCACAGTCTACCTGACCACTGCACATTTGAAAACTTTAGAAAAGCCCTTAATTGTGTATGTCCAAGGCATCATGTCACTTAGCAGATATTGAAGCAACAGACCATGGCTTCTTAGCGTATTTACTTTTCCAATGTTGACTGTTTCTTTTATCTGGCAATGACGCTCTTTGAAATCTATTATTAGTACTGGGATTCCCAACCTATGCCAACACAGAATAATGCTAAAATTATCCTGCCCGAAGTTGCGTCACTTTCCCCTTTTACTTCTCTAACTTTAGTCAGAGCAGAGTAGTGTAATAACCTGAAGGATAAAAGGAAAATACGAAAAGCATGCATCCAGAATGTATTTTTTAAACATAGGCTGCACAAGAACTGCAACACTGGGCCCACAGTAAAGGGAGGGATAGTATGATAGATAATATATGACAGTACTTTGCATTTTCTAGTACAGAACTGTATTTATCAGTTTTATAGATGAATTTGTTAACTTCACTATATTTTATCTCTTTTCCTTGTTCCAGGTGCACGTCTCACTTCCCACATTTCCTTTTAAAAAGGCATCTCATTTCAAGAATGACCCAGTTAGTGCCATGTTTCTTGTCAGGTCTGAGTCACTTGTCCAGGAAAGCGGTCGCTATGTTTTCATAAATCTACAAAACTAAAGAGACAGGCGTAAACTGAAGCAGAAAAGTTTCTTCAAAGTATTAAGGCAGGGATTAGTCTTTTAAAATTAACAGTTTTGTTCTTGTGTTTCAGAATATACTTCCCTTAGGGAGTATGGGAATATATAATCTCAGCTGTTCTGATATGCTCTGCAGGTATTAAAAGTTTTTTTTTAACGGGCTAAAACGCCTGAAATCCCTAAACTTCTCGCATCTACATGTCAAACTTTAGCAGGGTGGGTTTAGCTTTTCATTCTGTTGAGGTAACGCTGTAGGTAAACACGACTTACATGTTGTGAGGATACTGCAGGTATCTGGTGTCAGCACCTTGGTTCCGTGCCAAACCCACAGAATCTCACACGCTGCAAAGCACACGCTTCCATTTCTATCCCTGGTCCGGTTTGGGACTCAGGACACTGCAGCCACAGAACCCCTTTGCCACAGGCGGGGCCAAGAGACGAAGCCTGCCCGCTGCGCCATCAACGCCAACAACCCCTGCAGTGGCTGCGGCAGCTCCCGGGACAGAGCCGTGGTTGGGGGGAGGAGGAGGAGGGTGGGGGTGGCGAGGGTGTCGGCTCTAATCGTGCTTCTGGAGACCTTCTCACACGGGGCCACGGGCTTTGCCCTGCGAGGCCGGCTGCCCACGGCGGGCCCGCCGGCGCTCCTCGGGCGCCGGGAGAACCGTACCTGGATGAGGCCGCGGCGGAGCAGCGCGGTGTGGACGCAGCCCGGCACCTCCGCTCGGAGCGACACCGAGCCGTTCCCGCTGCGCAGCCGCCAGCTACCCCGCAGGCTGCGCCCCTCCGCGCCGCCCGCCGCCGCCCGCAGCGCCACCGCCAGCGCCGACAGCACCAGCAGCGCCGCCGAGCCCATGGCCGCGCCCGCCCGCCGGGAGCGCAGAGCCGGGGCGGCGCTTGCCAGGGAGGAAGGAAGGAGCCGAGCACGGCGCTGCTGAGGCCGGGCGGGCGGGGCTCCGGGCAGCGCGGGCGGCCCCGCGGCCGGCGGCTGAGGGGGCGCGGGGGCAGCGGCCGCCGCCGGCCTGGCCCGAGCGGGGGTGGGCGCTCGCACAGAGCGCGGCTCAGAAAGTGCGGGGGTTTATTTGTTTGATTTTTTTGTCGGTTTTTTGTTTGTTTGTTTTACGTTATGTTATTGTGTGGGGGTTTTTTTTTGTTTTTGTGTTTTGTTTTTGTTTTTTTTTTTTTCTGCCGTGAGGAAGCACAGCGGAACGCCGATAATAGGAGCTGTGATACCCCGTTACGAGCCTCTCGGAAGGGAAGAGGAAACGGCAGCGAGGCGGGACGGAATGAGGAAGGGCTGCGACGACACCTCAGCGGGCTCCCTCGATATTGGCTCCCTCCAGCCATGAGGCTTTTGTACCGCCTCGGACTTCCACCTCCCGTTTCCCATAAAATTACAGCGGCGTCTAAAACCGTAAAAAAAAAAAAAAAGTCATGAGCATCTCAAAAGTCCTGTGGTTTCTCGTAAAGCAGCGCTGGCGCTGTTGCCGTGGATTTTGTTCAGAAAAAAATTGTGCGTTCATCTGCAAAGCGACAGAACAGTGAGCTTCAACCAACCAAAGTACGGTTTCCAAATCACACTGCAGCTTTCCTGTATGCCCTCACTAGTTTAATACCTTCATCCACAGCTCAAAACCAGGAATTAAACAAGTTTTTAAATGGCTGGATGGAAGGAGTGGAAGACAATCGGTGGCCTGAGTTCCTCCTCTTGTAACACCCACCCTACTGATGCTCAGTCCCTTCTGAGCCCTGGTGCAGAGGGGCCAAGCTCACCTCCCTGAGCTGGGGATGTTTCACACCATGACAGCCCCCCCAGCCGATGCTGTACAGCACGTAGAGAACAGATGTGCAATATACTGAGTTTCATTTTACAATACAGAAGAGCAAAAGAGTGACCAGCCCACATACCTTCAGGAGGTTGTGGCAGCACAAAACAGGGGAGCATCCAAGAACTTGATTTCAAGACTTGATTCCATGTCTGTGTGCTCAGCTGTGAGCACATTACAAAGCAGTCAGTTTGTTTTTCTTTAGGTACGAACGGTTTTATTCCCCTGACTCAGCTCAGTATGGAAGTTAAAATTATCATTTCAGTAGCCATGGTCTGGTTTGTACAGTTTTGAGATGGGATTAAAATGGTGGGGGTTTTATAGTTTAGGCTATTTCTTTTTGAGAAGGGTTTTAGTTTGGGTTGGTTTTGTTTGGGTTTGGGTTTTTTTTGGTGGTGGGGTTTCTTGTTTATTCTTAAAGTGTAGTTGATTAAATTAATGTTCCATCTGGATTCATGAAGTTTTTACTTCATTTATGAACCACGTCAGAATCCTGGTCAAGAAAATAATATACTGTCTTGGAGTACACTTAAGTGAGAAGGTGAAATATGCTTAAAAAACAGAAAACCATGCAAGTTCCTTTAAAGAAGTAATGGTACCATTAGTGTCACATATCATTCTGTTATTACATGACGTTTCTTTCCTTTAATGAATGAGTCAGGTCACTGAGCATAAAAGGAAAGCAAACTACTGACTATATATAGGTGCCTACATGTGATTCTATGTAGAAATGCAACAGCATTCAAAGAAATTCCAGTTAACTCCACAACTTTATTTAGTTTTGCCATTTCTCTTGTCATGTTTCTTCTTGTCTATAATTATAGACTGTAAACTTAGAGGAGGAAAAAATACATAAAGCACCTTGGGATGTTAAAGTTAGTTACTTTAACAACATATATACAGCTTGTACACCTAATTACACAAGAATAAAGTGTGACAGACACAAAAAGATGCTGCTGCTCCTGGTACGCAGCACGGAGTGCAAGAGTGAACTGCAGAACTTAGGGATACCAGAGTTTTGCTTTTGCTCCTGGCTTTCACACACCTAATTCAGTATACCATAAGAATCTACCATAGATTTGTCTTTAGGGCATGACTGAACATGGTCAACATGCCTTTTTTGATACAAATCCTTCTGAGCTGACAACCCTTCATTTCAATACAACATAAAAATACTAGTCCTTTCATTTATCTACCATATGAAGAAAAATTACACAATATAACCACAGGTGTTTTTTTTTCAACTGTGAGAGCACAGGGAAGGGCACAGTTCTGAGAAATATTGGTCCAAAGAGAAAAAGTAGCTGACCTTTTTTTCTCTTAAAAATTTCGCTACCGATTTTAGGTATAGATGGGACCCATACTGTTCAGCAGCAGAACTCTGTGCAGAAATTTAGCTGTTAGTTACCATGTGTGTATTTTTAAGGCTGAGTAACCCACATTCAATATATTGACTAACTGAAAGGCAGGTTTCATTTCAGTTCAACTCCCAGCCATCTTTTAGTGAGATTTAGAGAGAATTAAGTTTTGATGCTACCAAAGAACAACTGCAAGTTGGCTTTTTCCTTTTTTTTTAATACATTTTTTTCAGCAAGTCACGTGATAGCTTCCCAGTAAGTAGGAAACTGCATTTCAAGATGATTACTGTACTTCCGTGTTTTCTTTGCCATTTATTCTTTCTGCTGAAGACTGACTGGAGCAACAGACACACAAAAAAACCTCAACCTAAAAACAATGCTGTAATTAAGTATTCTGAGAACATGCTGTTTCCTTGTTCAAGGGTTATAATTAAGTTAAATCATGTTTCATTTTCATGTCCCAGTTTTAGGGTTTGTTTTTTGTTTGAGAGTATTTTTAAACGAATGACATTTTTGCTGTTCAAAGATATGAGAGCTTTAAGGGCTGTGGTTTTATTTTTTAAAATCTTAAGATGCAAAGCAAGATATCTTTTGCGGGCTTTTTTACCGTGTACCATATTAAAGCTCTTTTCTGAAATGCCACAAATTTAGGTTACTACTATTCTTACTTTGCAATGCTGCAAGCAGATATCCTTATCAACTAAGACAAAAAGCTGAAGGCAAACCCGTGCCTTTAGTTCTATCAGAATAAATTCAGAGTAATTCCGTTGAAGCTGCCCAAATTCTGCCAGGTTAATCCAAAAGTCCTTTGTTTCCAATTGCCTATGCGATCTCTATCATCACAACAGCCTGCTGCTGTTTTCTCTTTCGAATTCATGTTCAATGAGTTCATGCAAAGGTTTTAAACAGGTTCTCACAGATTTCGGTGCAGACTTCAAGATATTACTGCCCCCACCTGTCCACCCTGTACTATTCTTCTCCTGAAGGTAAACACCTCTGAAGCAAAACAGGACCTGTATTCACACAAGTCCACATCAGGGCAGGCTATGTCTTTTGGTAGCTGATCACTGCTGAGGATACCACCAGCACTGACCATTTGTCAAAGATGCAAAGCAACTAAAGGATCATCTATCTACCTTGTGGAATTTCGTCTAGATGCAGAAGTATCAATGCAGACATGTTGGGTAAGTACTGGTGTAAAACTGGACTGGTGTTTGGATGACTGTCAATACCTTCAGGCAGCACAGCATTCCCATATGAAAGCCCCACAGCTCCTCAACATAACACCTGACCTCTGTTTCCTGACTGCCTCTACAGAACAGAATTGCTGTGTAAAATAGTTACTCCCTGGGCAGGGATAAAGGCCATGTGATGCAGGGAGCTCTCCAGCTATGGATTTGTAAAGGACATTATTCTGTATTTATCTTGAATCCCACCCAAAATGATGTTAAAAATAAAATGAGGAAATAAGATTGCTTTTAGAGGAGGACTCTATTCATACAGCACCAGAAGAGAATGTGGCAATCTAAGTAGTAGGCCTAAAGTTTCTTTCCTAATTCTGGTAAAGTCAGTAGGTCATTGCAAGGGGATTTCCTTAGCAAACAAAATTACTCAATGCTAGCAATCACAAGTAATTAAAAATAAGTATGTGGAAGGGAAGCTACTGCTGCAGGCAAATGCTATAATGGAAGGGAAAAAGCAAAATATACATAATAATAAATTGCATAAGCAGGAAAACAGGTTAATACCTTGAATATAACCTTAAATATTGTCAGGTATGCTGGGCCAAAAGCTTGTATTCCATATCTCTACATAACATCTTGCTTTGAGATGAGCTCAAAACACAGCATTTAGGTTTCAGGTCACCACCTTCTATAGCACAGACAGAAAAAGCGTAAGGATCTTTAAAGCCAACATGGTGAGATTTCTAAAGACAGATTCTTGAGAAGGTGGATTTCCCGCAGCTTTTGTTCTCTTCGTTTTATAAACAATTTTGAAACAAACCTAATCTATTTATAAGATTACCTAACACTGACCATTGTCATTTATCCTTTGTTTCATAGCAGCAAAGTCACTGTCTGAAGATCAGGTATGGTAATGTCCAACCTCCCCATCAACTCTCATTGAAACTTGCTTAAAACATATTGAGAATCAAAGCGAATTCTCTGGCACTTACAGGAAATCAGTAGTACATATGAGGACAGTCTGAAACAGCTTGCTTAGCCTTTCTTAAAGGTCTAAAGCTAGACAGACAGTCGTCTGTCTGCAATGTACAACCACAATACAATGTACGAAAAAAGCCTCTTCCCAAAAAGCCTAAAATTAAATCCCTCAAAACGTGGGTATTGAAGGTAACAAACGGTTTCTCCCATGATGGAAGTTTGAGAAGCTCAATGAGCCTGCGTTTTGGCACTTTACCAGCTGAGTGCAGGACACACCAAATACAGCAAACTAAATATGAAACATACTGCTTTAATTAATGTTTTCTGTGCAGGTGACCATTAGGAGAATCTCAATATAAGTTTATAGCTGGTAAATTGAATGATTAAATATAAATGGATTTGGAGTTGAAACAGCTGGGAGCTGTGTTTCTTTTTCTAACTCAAGTGACGCCAGACAAAGCACTGGGGCAGGTCAGGACCTGTTTCTCAGACCTTCAGTGGGGGTAATGCTCCTGGCTTCAGCACTAGGACAAACTCTGTCCATTCATTTCTGCAAAAGTGACTCAAATGCAAGCACCAGGGAACATTCAAAATAAAACTGTGGGCACTTGAGAGAGACTTTTTTCCCCCCTGTTGAAAGATTAATGATTATTTCATCACCTGTAAGAATTTCCAGAATTCTTAATCAATTAAGTCCCCACTGAATTGACTCAAGCCTCACTCATGCAACAGCATAAGCCAAGAGCTTGTCTACATACAAAAAAAATATTCACTTGTCCATTGTGAATGATTCCAGTGCAAACCCCTTATGTAACAGAACCACATCCTCACGCAGTCCAGGAGACCACATTCCACATCACTCACTGCACTGGTACAAATGTCTCTCAGGAGTAAGAGTTATAGGAATTGACTCATTCACATTCACAAAAGAGACATTTTTTAATACAGGTTCTATTTTTTCCCCGAATAACTTAGTACATAAACAGCACTAAAAATAATACCTTATGCATACACCCATCTGTAAAAATAAAAAAAAAGGCATTATGTGCTTGATTCTCACTGCAACAAAAAGGAAAAGATGACTGCAGTATACAAAGAGTACTAGAAAGGATCATAGAATATCTCAAATTGGAAAGGACCCATAAGGATCATCAAAAGTCCAACTCCCTGTTCCTTGCAGGACTAAATAAAACTAAACCATATGACTACGAGTATCATCCAGATGCTCTTTGAACTCTGACAGGCTTGTTGTTGTGAACCACTTCCCAGGGGAGCCTATTCCAGTGGCTGACCACCCTCTCAGTGAAGAACCTAATGTCCAACTTCCCTGAACTTCCCTGACGCACCTTCATCCCATTTCCTCATGTCCTCTCCTACTGACTACGAATTTCTTGTTTCAGTACTAGTAAAAATTTTGATCTTCTGATATGTGCACTGGAAGAAGGAAAGGCAGTTTTATGGCTAGAAACACGAAGAACCTCTGGGATTTGAACCTTTGTCTCCTCAGTTGTTGGTGAAGGAAGGGGAGTGGCTATGTTAAGATACTACTTACACTCATTTTGTTTACAGCTAAATTCTCAGCCCACTGGATCCAAATAATCTGGTGCTCAAATTAGCGCCTACATCTTTGATTACTACTACAAGTGTTACATTTTCATGGAAGAAGTCTCTTTTTTTCTTACCACTAGGACTGTAGATAAGCACAAAGGCAACAGCTGCCTGTAAGAAAGGTTGTAAAAACCACAAGAGAATCCTGGAATCCTCCAAAATTGTTACAACAAAATCTTCAGCTAGTCTAAACTTTTATAGATCTAGTGAAAGGGAAAAAACTTTAAATAAACCTTCATATAAAACACTCAGCATACATTTTGATGTCTATAGGACATTTCAAAAAAGTGCCACAATATTTAAAGTTTTAATTAGTGAGTTGAAGAGTGAAGAGCCACCTAATTTTTTGGCAATTTTTACGTACTAGCAGAACAAACAGCATTCAGCAAACAACCATTTCCAAAGATGGCTCTCTCTTAAAAGGGTTTCTTCATCACAGGAAGCTGTCATGACTCCAGAATGTTATTAAGCACTTACAGAGTTCAAGATGCAGAATCATCTTGAGTACTTATCTGTCAATAAAGGTTCTGTTATGTTGATTCTGTCAGCATTTTTTGAATACAGTTTATCAACAGTGATCTTATCGACAAATACAGTTTTAAAGGCCTAGAACTACACCCTGAGGAATTTCAATCACAACAAAAAGATACTTCAAACTAAAACCAAAATATTTTACACAATTCAGTCTAATGAAGTACTTCAACATGCCTAGCAAGTGGACAAGTAACTTGCTGTTCCACAATATTCACTTTGGAGTTCTCCATACTTGGTCCCAGACATGAAGGTTTACTTGGAGAACAGAAGGGTACAACAAAGCTTCTTCTGCCACCTCCTGCTCTGGCAGCTAGCAGTGGACAGCTTAAAGCCACTGCATGACTGCGAAGAGTCACTCATTGTTTAGTGAACATCTTGGTGGTAATTTGAACTTGGAGGTTTTTCAAGACCTCTTTTGTTGTGTTCTTATTACCAAGGATGCTGATCCGCTGTTTATTCTTCCAGCTTCCCGTAAATGACCCATAATCTTGTAACCACCAACTATGATTACTGCTACTTCCTCCTAGCAGAACTCTTCTAGAAGAGCTTATCAGTCTGCTGCAGCTGGCTCAGAAGGTACAGCTGGCTGCCCCCTCCTCTGTCCACACCCTAAATTATTCATGATGTATGTGTCAGCATATGCTTCATGGTAACTTCTCTTTAAAAACTCAGTGAGACTTAAAACATTGTGTTCTTCCCTTTCACTCTTGGTCTCTGCATATCTGCACTCTAAGATTTCTAATCCTAACATATGGCAGTTGTTTTGCCTGTACTCACCTAACCTAAAAACTTAAGTTTCTTAACCCATGTTTTTCAGTATTTTTTTACAAGCTTTCCTACCAATTAAAATGACTGCAGCAACTGACAGAGTAAAACAATTATTTTCTGTTACCCCTTGCCCTTTCCTTCCTCCTTTGCACCTCAAGAGGCATTACTTGCCCTATCAATTGTATTAAATACTGGCTTATAAATTGGAAACACTCAAAGAGCCCCCAGGTGCTGCCTAGCTAAGTCACATGAAAGACATTCCCCATCAGATCAGGGAAGGCAACAAAGAGACGCCCTATTTAGCAGGGCAGGTGTATGTGGCAAAGAAGAGTTCAGGTCTCAAAAGGGTGGAGACAAACATTGTAGGGTGGCTGTGGGAAGGAAAACAAGGTTAGGAGGGCTGATTCTTCAACTACAACCTATTTCTGTATAGCGTCTCCAGCCCTGGGAACCAGAGATGATCTAGCTTCAGATAAACAGCAAACGGCAACTTCTCTTTTCATCTTCCTTTTTTTCTCCCCTCCCACCTCCCGTAAAGCACAGCATAATGAACGTGTAGAGAGAAAGATGCCACATCAGTCACAAAAAAAAAAAAAAAAAAAGGCAACTGTTTTCAAGTGAAGTTTTACTTCCAGAAGTTTTAAGGCAAGTGGTCAATGTTTTTCCACAAACCTGCCTTTTCAAGTTTCCATTCTGAAAAGTTGGAATGTTTTTCTCCATCAGTCTTACCAGTATTGGAAAGAATATTATGTACATAAATATGTTCCAGGATTGCCTGCATTTTTTTAAAGCTTGAGTTTTCTCATATCATTTATGGCTAATCCAAACAGAATGCTTTTTTACTTCTTTCCCAGTTTATAAGTAAATAGTTAAGGCTATGAAAATTCACATCCTTTGCACCAAAATAGTAATTCCGAGTGTGAAGCACAGCACATACGAAATACCAGAGGAAAAAAGCCAGCTAAGTAGCAGCCATCTACCTACCTCCTCTCTAATTCAATTGCTTGTGATGGTGTGATGATATGCTGAAGTGCTGCTTTAAATGAATTTGGAATGGATTATCAGGAAACACAAATCACTACGTAAACAAGATTTAAGAGATAGCCTCATGAAATACAACTCGAACTGTAAAAACATTAAGAGCAGTTAGTACAATCAGTAAAATCAGGGGGTCACAATTCATTCACACAAGAAAGTTCTAACTCTTAGACTGCTTAGACTCACGAATTGCATTTGTCCTCTGGCACCTCGTTACTGAGCTTAAACCAGACAGATATGCTGAAGAGGTGCTATACTTTAAGGGCCTTTTCGCAGACACAGAGATTGAACACCAACCACTCCCAATACTAAATTCAATTTTCCAGCCAGCCTCAATCCAATCCATAGAAGTATCAGTGCCGTGTTCCAGAAGTTTTGTTCTCCACTAAGTTTGTTACCTGAGAACTCCTACAATCACTATCAGTGATACTTGCCTCAATGCACTTTTGAGTACAGACACAAAATCTAACATTTTGCAAAGACATCTGGACCTCATAGTCGAATAAGAACATTCCAAACCTTGCAATAGGAAAAAGAATAATGGTTATATTGAATAGTATCTTCAATTACTAAGATACCTGAGAATTAATTAAGTTTTCAGCATTCACTGTCAGAGAAGGTTTAATACTATGAAAGTAATCCGTAAACCTTGTTCGAGTAAGAGTATCCTTCCCTAAATAATTAATAGCTTCACAGTGAGCAGCAGTCTTTGCCAGAGATATGACACATCTTCACTATTTACCTTCAAATTTGCCAGGAGGAAGGGGTTATAGACTCACATTAAGTTATGTACATAAGGTTGCAAACTGCAGTTCCTCACTTGGATGCCAAGAAGATCAGAGTTGCATGTTCAGCAGAAAGTTGCAGAACATTCCCCCAGAAACCCAACACCCCACAAAACAAAACTGAAACAAACCCAACCAAACAAAAAACCCAGGAGTCATAACTAAACACAGTTTATTTTTTGACTTGCATCAAATACTGTGAGATAAGTGCTGAGGCTTACCTGGCCAGAGGGGAAAAATACTAGAGGATTGATTTATAAACAAGCACAGGCTTTTCCATTCCTCAGCAGAGATGAAACTACCGTATTCAGTATCTACCAATGTTTTCTAAGACAAGACCACCACCAGTTACGCAGCTCTTCAAAACATAGGACACAATTTGTGCATTCCCTCTAATGAAATAAGACACCACATCTGAGAGGCTGAACCTGAGTCAAAATTTCCATCCCAGATAAAGGTAAAGGCATTTCCAAATTATGTCTCCACAACCACAATATGCCAAAGCAGCTGGAGCAAAGCCAGTTGCCCAACTAGCATTCCTGCTGTGGGGGCAAAGTTGTATCACCATCTTCTAAGCAACTGATCATACTCTGCACACATTAAGTCTGAGATTGGACAATGTGCAGTTAATATGAAGTTCAATGAAGTTAGGGCAAAAGCCAGAATGATCTAGATTTGCAAAACGTAAGTAGAGCTTAAGTATTTCTACTTGTAGCTCCTGAAGGGGAACCAATCTCAACAGCAGTCATGTAAAGAGAGCAGCCTACTCTCACAGAGTACAACCCCAGATCAAAAATTGGTATTAAAAGCTGTTGAAAACCAACATTTTCTGATCAATACTGTATTTCTCCTGTCACAAACGAAAAACTTGCCCTGTTTGAAGGAGATATGAAATCTCACCATTTCCAATGCATAGACAAAAAAAGAAAAAAAAAAGGCAAAGCAGCACTGTTTTGGGCAAACAAGGCTGTTTACCAGAGAAATGTTCAAGTATTACTTTACACAGAGCTGTCCTATCTAATACACTATTTCACTTCTGGCACCTATCACTGCAAAGATTATGCTTATCAGCTCTTATAACCTACCAAAGCAAGACAGCTGCTCTAGAAACAGCTACAACTGCTACTTCTGCTTACCTGGAAGCTACTGAACTCTCTCCCCCACAACTGACTGGCATTAAACAAACCCCTGAAGTACAAAAAACCCTCCCAAACAAACAACAAACATCCCCCCCCCCAAAAAAAAAAAAAAATAAAAAAAGCTGACTACTTTGAACTACCTCTGCAGAAGACTTGAGTGTTTGCTTCTAAATGCACTGGAGACCAAAGTTACTGCAGAATTTACTGCTGCATTGAGAACAGTACGTCAGTTTAGGGGCTCCAGCCAAAAAAAATCACAAACACCAATTTAGGAACTGTTCTGTACACACCTGCAAGAGCTCATCTGTCTACTCTCAGAACTGCTTTTCCTAAGGCTACATCTGAACTGCTATTCAGGCTAACCTAGACACTTAAAATGACAATTTATCAACTATCTTATTCCAGATTATTTTGAAAGCTGCTAGTTTTACACTAGACTGCATGAATTGACAGCAGCACATTTTCACTTCACAATAATACAGGCAGCCTATCTTTACCTTCCGCATCTTCTCTTTACATCCTGAGTTTACCCTGCTTTGTTTCCTGTGTTACTACACTTTCTCTGTACTCTTGCCAATATATTAACCCCTCAGCCTTATACTGAAAATATTTCAGCCATAATTCCAATATGCAAGAATTGCCTATCAGGATCTGAATTAACAGTTCTTCAATTTCTGCCCATTTTATAATTATATTGAAGGCACAGGGGTAAAATAATATCCATTCAATGACACCAAGAACCAAACAGCATAAAGCAAATTAATCCCATGAGTAGCGTTTTGGTTTTAGGTTTGAAGGAATTAGTAGTCTGTGTTCTATTAAAATAACCTTTCTACATTAAGATCCTTTATTGATCATGGATTATTTATCTCATTCCATTGTTCTATTGCTAATTTTTTAATTTAAATAACGGAGATGGTTGTTTTAACCTCATTTTCATATATAAAACTACATACAAATCGGGAAAAACCAACTGACTTTGAAATGTCTTGGAGAGCTATAAACACAGCAAGAAATCTTCAGCTGATTTCCAACTATGCTCTAAGTTTTACTAGGGACCTGTGGACAGAAGATATCTTGTGCCTCACTAGCCATGTGATGGACCTATGGCATCTGCTTCAGATGATACTGTTAAAATACTATTTTTGACATCAGTAAATTTGAAATAAAACGGCTGGGGAGAACAATTGAGAGGAGGCTGCAGAGAAGAATACAATTTAAAAAGTGTTATTTAAAACAGTTCTGGCTGTGAATGCTTAAATCCCCAAGTTATCTGTTAATTAGTGCAGATTCCTTTTTGCTTAAGCAACCATCCGATTTGACAGGACCAGTATCGTACGTTTGCACAACTATGTGTCTCTTAATCATCTGCCACACTGTAGTTCCGTGCCTCCAATAGCAATCAAACCTTGCTGTTGTGGTCTGCTTAAAGCCAGACTTCTCAGAAAAAGTATAATCTTTATAGAAAAACTGTGGCACAGCAAAACCAAGTAGCATGTTTTCACTCACATATGCAAAAATGTGCATATACTCATTTTTTTTCAATCAACACAAGATAATGTGTGCATCAAGACACAGGCAAAGGAAAAAAAAGATCCCTAACCAATACTACAGATCAGTTCTTCCTGCATCATGAAAATACTTTTGTGCTTAAAACCACTCCATTTTTCAAGTGAAATTTGAATAAGCTGGCTGTAATCATGTTGTTAAACTGAAACCCCAATTAAACATAGCAATAAATCTTAAAAAAAAATTACTCCAGAAAGAACACTCTATTTCCCTTCTGTTATATATATGTAAGTGCCTTGGCTTGACACTTTGTTCTAAATACTCTCAAATGAAAGCCATTAAAAAAAAAAGCTATTTTGTTTAATCCAAGTCCTTTAGGATGGAGCTGACCTCTGTGTTTTGAAGCTATTGTGGCATTTATCATCCTGGAATAAACCTTTTAGTTCCATAGTAATCAAGATTACTATGCACTTTTGAGAATGAATATGGTTTTGAGTAGGTAGGTTACTCATTGAGGTCATTGCTAATTAAGATTTCTGTTTTGTATAGGTCTTAGAAGTCTTCATCATCAACTTATTGGCTCCTGATTATCAGCTCCTCCCCTGGCCCCCCTGCTTGAACAGCAAGCCCAAATGTAACTGCTGCAGGAAGCCTGCGTGAGACACTACTGAGACTGCTCCAAGGTCAAAACACCTATCATTTCCCACATCACAGAGACTTTAAATCTCAGCATGACCTTCAGCATGTTTATATAACATCTATAATTCACTCTCCTTTCATCAACGTACACTCTTAATTACAGAAAATTACCAGAGAGGGTCAATGACAAATGCAAAAAAGAAACATGCAGTGGTCCAAACAAGATTTCCATCTTTCATGTAAAATTTTATCACCTTCTCCTTCCCTGACCCTCCATCATCCACACCTCCATGCGTTTCATAAAGCCTGGTGCCTTATATCTCAAAAAACACCTTTCTAGCCGATCTGGTAAGTGATACCAGTGGCCACGACAAGACAAATAAGCATCAAATAATTACAATTACAAAGAAAAAAAAAAAAAAAAAAAGAGCAGCACATTTGTAAGCTTAGAAATAAACCCTTTTACCTCAGTTGCAATTCTACTGGCAGCTGCATTCCAACTTTCCAGCAACATGGTGTAAGCAGAAATCTCTGGTTAGCAGAAATACTGCATGAACGGCAGCTTCACGAACAAATTTCAGAATGTCTTCAGTGATGCATGTGCTGCTAAAGAGAGCCCAGGTTTCTAAATTTCAAGCCAACTAGACTTGAAAATAAGTTCATTTTCATAGTTTAGAACCAGAACAAACCATGTCCAAACTACATGTTCAAATTTTTATAAAAATTAAGGTTTAACATTTATTTTACATCTAGCTTTCCACATCCATGTGGGGACAAGGAATCAGAATGTACATAACTATAAGCAGTGCAAAAGTGGTGCCAGTGAGAAGTCACAGATGCACAATAAGGTGATAGTACAAGACTAGAGAAAATTAAGCTATGGATGTTAAGAATGGAGACCAAAAAAATTAAACAAGGAAAAATATGAAGGAAGAGGGCGGGAAAGAAGAGAGTCGGATGTTTAATAATGCCCTTGTTGCTGCGAAGATAAACTAATGGCACAAGACAATGTTTCTTGTAGAACAAAAATCCAATAGCAATGAGTCTTTATTCACGTTTAGTCACCTGACATGAAGAAAGTGTCTGTTGCATTAAAATAGTCATCAATGTAAATGGCAGCATGGCTGAACAAGTCCTTTTCAATGGTAACGAACATCCCACATAGTAAAGTCACTTCAACACAGCCTCATGACAATTCCCACATCAAAACAGTACTTTATTTTATAATTTTTTTTTTTTGCCTCATCATTACTCCCACATTAAGATCTTTCAGTTGTCAAGTGTACAAGGTGAAGAAAAAGGTTCTCAGTCAGCAAACGCGGGTGCATCAGGAAGTATCTCCACAATACACCACTTCAGATCTGCTGGGTCCCAAGTCCATCCGTGAACGCTGGGCTCCCAGCACCAAGTGTAGCACACTACTACGGCTACACTGCTATGTTAGCTTATTAATTCTGCATACATCAGGCCGAGCAATGTGTCAACCTGCAACAGACTGAGCATTATAACTGAAAATGGCAAAAGGTTCACTCTATTGAACTTTACATCATTATTTGATGTTAAACAATGAGGCAAATGCCAACAGTATATACAAAAACCAGCTTTGCTTTTACAAAAGATTTTGTTTCCCATATTGATTAATCCAGGCAGCTAACTCATTGGTTTATGCAACTTTATTGAAGAAAATAAATCAATTACTAGTAGAGCTATTAGTTGATCACTCATCCATTGACAACTTGCATCATTTATTCAGTGCTATATTAAACAGTGTTTTGGAAGACAGATTAACTAATAGCTCCAAGCCTCCTAACAAAATTTAAATGAATTACAAAAATGTTCTTAAACCCTATTTTGGAATACAAGGGATGTTTGACTTCCAATTTCCATTCTCTGTAAAACAAGAACTGGTCATTCCTTTATTGACATGCATAAGATACATCACATTTTCTGTTCTGCTGATGCTATAGATTCAGTACCAATTCTCCAGACACATCAGTTATGAGCAAAAGTAAATAATAAAACCTCAGTTCTCTAACACTGGAAGGTTTGGAACAAGATGGATGTTGCTACAGCAATGTTACTTCTTTGATGGGAGAAAACTGAACATCCATCTCCCCTCCCCCCTTCAGGTGATATCTTCAGTATCTGTTAGAGCAGTGAGGAATGTTTGTTTGTTTTTAATCTCATAACCAAGTTAGAATGAAGACATTGGCCACATAATACACATGCTCCATTAAAAAAAAATTCTGAATCTTGGGCAATTGTTCTTGTGTAACTACTTTACAGATTCTAAAAGCAGTTATTGTCCAAAGCTGGAAGAACTAAAGTCTTCTCAGATGAGCATGTGCATGAATGGAAGGAGGTAAACAAAAAAATAAAAAAGATGAGGTCTGATAGGGGAGCAGCCGGATAAGAAAATCAAAAAAGGAACAGTAATTTAAAGTTTATTCCAGCTATAATGCAGGTTATTCTGACTTTAAGGTAGCATCACATGGCATACTTCTGAGTCCATTCCCGAGATATTCTGTTGTACCTGCAAACAGAAAGAGGAAGTGAATTAATGTCAGCATGGAAATTTCCTAAACAGTTTATGATTAAGTATAACCTTCTCCCTATTCTCTTTACACTACAAGAGTCTCTTTCTGTACCAAGATATACCTGAACTGAAAAAACTGAACAATTCCCTCTGTAGACAAATTAGGATATTCTCTAATATATAGGAAAAGCTTGAAATTCATGATGAGCAAATTTGCCAAAAGTCTGTTGTGAGAAAATGACTGAAAGGTAAGGAAAAAAGACTATCTGGGATGGGAGATGCAAGGGGAGTGGTTTGTTTAAATATTGCTCTTAGGCAAAGATTACACTGTATCACATGCCATAAGTAAAGATTATTTGGTTAATAATACCATTGGATACAGAACATCAATTTCCCATTAAAGAAAAACAACACTGAACGTTTCTTCACACTTAATATTCCCTTTCCACACAAATACACTGCTCAAACTATTTTTTAAAGGACATTAAAAGACTATTTGAAGTACATTACTTCCACAGGAACTGAACTGACAATTAGTTTACACTTAACTCCATGCTTGTCAGTAAGAAGTTAATTTTCAACTATACAGGCAGAATATAATCCCCATGTTTCCTACTTTATACATGGAAGACAGACACTGCTGAACAAAGAAAAAGTTGAAATTTGGATTGTCTAAATTCACCCATGTCTCTGCATGAGGTCTCGCTACAGGGCATCACTTTGGACCAAATTCTGACAAAATCTGGGTAAATACTTACCACAACAGGTGGACAAGCTGGCTCAGAACTCAACAATTATTTCATACTAACTTTTCTTTTGGGGCCATGCAAGAGCAGTAGTTGTGAGAAATAGTGACTAGCCGATATATTACACACTAATCAACAGATCAAGCTGTTAAATTTCCAGGTTCAGTAACTGGTGCATCCATTATCTGTTAGTTAATCCAGTGCTTAGAGCATGCAGCACCCAAGTGCTGACAAATTTCCATGTTGTCAAATGCACCATGATGTGCAGATATTCTTACCCTACAGCATAGCGTATTTCTCTGTCCACTCTCTTGCTAACCTATTGTACCTAATTGGACAAATGTATTTAGCATTAATATATATATATGAAAAAACAAACTAATAATTCTATCTGTGCAAAATGTTAAAAGTACCTAAGGAAAATAAAGCTGTTGCAACACAGATAGGAAAAAAAATTCTGCAGCTTGTTTTCAAGGGGAGCACCAAAATTACAGGCCAAGCTGCTGTCAAATGAAAGCACCAAAACAACACAGCTATCTTTTCTTCGTTATAAAGATCTAACTATACTCTATTTATGCGCAGTAAGCAAAAAAATGGGCAATACATACTGTAAAATACTTCCACACATGAGTAAAACAGTCTCCTTCACCCACAACTTCAAAGCTGCTCAGCATCTCTGTTTTTAAATTATGCACTACCAAGAACAGTCACTTCTCTGACACACAAGTCCTCTCCATCTTGGATTTTCACAAAAGGCTCACTGAACACAACTGCTGTCTGACAATGCACTCTTACAAAGTCTGTTAAAGTATTAGCCTTGTGCAACTCTGTACTTACTTGTCTCTGTCTGTTTTATAGATACGTGCAATCTCTGGCACTAGTGGGTCATCTGGATTTGGATCACATAACAGTGAACAAATGGATAAGAGAACTGCAAAAAAAAAAAAAAAAAGGTATTCTCAATAGCAAAACAGGAGCGACAATCTCAAACAATGGAACAGAGATCTTTACATGAGCACAGTGTCAGCTCAGGAGAGAACCTAAGAAGTATTTTCCTGATAAACAGCCAAATAAATTTGTAACTCGCTCTAAGTAAAAATCCCAGAATAAATTAAAAGTTTGTAAGAACTATTTGTTTTCTATTTCCCAATACTTACAGCTGTCAGTGAGCACACGAGAACAGCCCTGTTGTCCCCTGCACTATGACGTAACATAGCAGCCAACAAAAGCACATTATGTACTCTGATGACCAGCATATCCACGGTTTTTTTCATCACTAACACTACAAAAATCTTCAAATATATATTTTTTGGGTTTTTTTCCTAAATCAGACTGACTTATTTATCTGTTGTATGTAAGGTAACAACAGCCTGGTCTGCACTGATAAAACTACATATAGGTTGGTAAAAAAAAAAAAAAAAAAAAGAGTAACACTGTTGTAGGCAACTTCATCTCCTACTCTCACAGCAGCTTTAAAGGAAAATAGTGAAGCAGTAATGTATAGGGAATCCACATTCAAATCACAAACTGACTCCTTGGACAGGCAGGAATTACAAGTTCTATAGACAAAAGGCCACTGATAGATCTTTTGAAGCCATAGAGACTAGTGGCTTTGAGGCAAAACAACTTGATCATCATGAAAGTATTTGAGAATTATCTGTTATTTACTACAGTAAAATGAGGAAAGCTAAAAATCTTCTATTGCAATATAACATCAATTTACCCTGAAGTAGGATCAGAAAGCTTTGTTCATGATGCAATACAATGCCAGTGCACAGTGGCAGAAAGCAACATACATCAATAACAGTTTTATTCATCTACCACAGATACGCCAAGATAATTCTGCATATTCTTCTAGACACTCAAAAAATATGCAAATATCATTATTAAAAACTGACTTTAAATTAATCTTTAATTTAATATGCACATGTGTATCTACATGGACAGTTGCAAACAAGCAGTGTCTCAGCCTTAGCTCAAATACACACCACAGGCCTATTTCAATCTAAATGCTGGCAGATTCCTCTAGGACCAATGAAGCAAACTCTGCTAATACTGAAGCAAGTGGCCAGACAAGGCCTTAAACTGCTGTGTAGCAGAAGGTGTTAGAAAAAAACAAATATCCACTAAAAATGCAGTAAGGCCCCATTATCAAACTAAAAACATAGTATTCAATACAAGTTGGAAACATTTCATGGAAGTTACCTTTAGAAATAGTTAAAGCAGGAGACCACTGTGATCTGAGAATATCAAGACAAATGCTGCCATTACTGTTAATATTTGGATGATAGATTCTTGTTGTAAATGCAACCTGCAACACAAACAAAAAGTGTTTTGGTCTATGATGACAATAATGGCATCCTTTCTTCTGAGTCAAGCTTTTAGTCAATTCAATTTACTCTAAAAGAAAAGGATTAAGCAGTTAAACTGCACCAAATTCAGGGAAATGCACCCAAGTGGCAATCTCTCGGTCTCCCATCACCAGGTACTATTTCAAACAGAGAGAGGGCAAGTACGAGGCTGTGTTTTAATCACAGCTGCCTGCATGATGAAAGACACTCAACAGAAGTGCCTGAACCACAGTAACACTGCTGTCACACAGCTAAGGAACTTCAAATACTGCAGTCACTCTAAGGGTACACTTGCATATTGACTGAAAATTGGAAGACAAAGCTAAGTGGCTGATAAAGCTACCGAAAAAAAAAAGAGCATATTTTGCAATTACTGTCAAATTCTAACAGATAACCACTTTGCTGATTTCAGGCACTCAGCAAGTTAATCCCTGCTCATAGTGTCACATTCCTACAGACCAATCCAAACAACTACACTAATACTTGACAGTCACCTCGGCAAGAATTCTATTATAGTAACACAAAGCTAATGAGTTTTCCTATCAGTTAAGAAAACCAGAAATAACCCCAGAGATCATTCCAAGGCATTCCGAATTCACACACATGGATTTGCTCATAAAGTATACGCTAACACACCCATTCTTGTGGTAGTTGGAATGGGACCCAGCCATCTAATATACCATAAGGATGTGTGAAAAGAAGGGAAAACTGGACAATATTACAATACCGAGACTAACAATTTCTGTCCTGTACTCAGTTCTTTAAAAAGCACTGATTTCACAAATGAGAAAGCAATACCTACCTTAGGTGGTTTGAATGGGTAGTCTGTAGGAAAGTGAATTGTCAAGAAGAATACACCACCCTGATATGGACTGTCGTTCTGTCAAAGCAAACAAATAATTCTCCTATTATCATCTTTAGGACTAAATACCACTGAAAATCTTGTTTTTAAATGAAGAAAAGGAGAGGAAATTTGTTTAAACAACTGAAATGTTTAATCCACCAATACAAGAGAGAGATACAATTAAAATTCAATTGCTACTTCCTAAGGTAAGTGATACAGAACACGTACAGGTCACTTTCCATGTGGACCTCTCCAGCTAATGCTTCATAAAAACCAGCTTCTCTGACAATCCACTCAAAATTACTTGGCAAAAGCATTCAAATGCTTCTGAGATAACTCCAAAAAGTAATGTTAACAGAGTGGGGGGTTTATCAGACTCAAAATCCTCCAGTTCTGTGTTTGGAGCTTATTTGTTATGACAACCCAGGTTTAGAGTGGTCATGGACTCCCATTCCCTCTTAAGTTCTGTCCTTAGCTTAGACTTGCTCAGCCCTTCAGAAAATCTCTGAATACACAGCTAACTCCTTGTTCCTTGGAAAAAAAAAGCAAACAACAAATATCCAAACAAAAAAACCAACAAAACCCCCCATCACCCTACCAGCACAACCAAAGAGACAAAAAAAAAAAAAAAAAAAAAAATTCAAGTGAATTCTTCCTCCCTTTCTGTATTAGAAATTCACTCCAATATAGTATGGAATAGTATTTTACATTTCCTTTGTCCAAGAAAACAATTATGAGGATAATTCATTCAAGTGTCAACTATTAGCAGTAAAGCAATATGTAGAAGCAAAAAAGTAAAACTACAACTAAATTTCTGAAACAGAGCTATTGTTCAACCTGAAGACGACTATGCTTTTAATTCTGGATTCAGGGCTTGGGAAAATGAATTTCAGACATACACTGTACACTTCTGCATTATTTGTAAACTGAATTCTCATATTAATTGCAAAAACATTTCACCAATATAAAGACATAACTACATCTTAGTTAAATACCATAAAACGACAATCTGCAACACAAAACAAGGGATTCAAACCTGCCAACATGTAGGTTATACCCATATCCAACCTCTGATTAAAATCTAGCGATGAAGAAATAACCTCCTGTATTCGGTCAACACATACCATGTGAGGCCTTGAGGAGCCAAAAAACCAACCCTTTTACTGCACATATTCTGGGGATACATTTTAGAAATACAGAAACTCCTGTTAGAATGTGTTAAACCAATGTGAGCTCTCTTACACCTATCCAAGAAAATCAGCCTGTAGAGGTGGAAGACCAGATGATAGGTTCTACAATCCTTGTTGGTTATTAAAGGCAACACCACAGGAGCACCAGAACTACTAAACAACACATTCCTGTCAGGATATTGCCCAATCTGGAAACAGGAACACAGACATTCTGACACCACAAAAACCACATGGGGAAAAAAGGAGCTGTACATTATTAAACCAGAAGGGGAAACTAAAATAATATCTCAATTTAAATTCAACCAATGCTTAATACCTCATGACCATGCAGACACCAGTCACACAGATTCATCATACCCAGTACAGTGCAAGACACTCCCTGACAGTTAAGCACAAATATCTCCTTGAGGTACCCAGTTAGAATCAATGAGGACCAGGCACTTCGGGATGAAGAGATACTTTTCCAATCAGGTGAACCTCTAATAAGCACATTTTCCATTGTGATCTCCTAATAACACACTTGTAGCTATAAAGTCAGGGCCATTCAGCATCACTGATACTTAATTCCTACTTTGTAGCCTCACCAGAAGCATCACATTGTGGCTGAAGATCTACTGGAATCCACTATTTGTCTTCCCAAATTACACAAGGTTTTGTTTTTTTCAATAAAGATAACCAGCCCTGAGAACTCCAGATGTCAAGTGTTTCTACATTCTGTTTTCATTAAAGGCAAACATTTTGCTTCCTTAATGAGGAAAAAACCACATTCAGGTTTCAGAGGCTTATTGAACATGTAACACAGAATTTCTTCCTCCAGTCATAACTAAAACCTCACATTTCAACGATTTTTTTCCCCTTCTATCCTTCAAATATTGAAGATTTCAGCGTATGACACTAGACCAAATAAGGATTCCCTGCTCTAAGATTCACACAAAAACATCCCAACTAATTCCTGACATTAGGACCAGCTCCTAGTAAAGTCCATACTAGATTCAAACTTTGGAAAAAGTTAAATGCAAACAAAGGTTCCAGATATTAAGTGATAGTATAACTAATATTGCTCTAGAAATCATCTCAGCTGAAATATGTCCTCATAAAACACTGCAGCAACAAAACAATTCATTTTTTTCCCCCTCTCATTTTCTGCTACTGTAAGAAGCACCTCTAGGACTAAAGTCAGATAAGGGGAATTAAAAAAAAGGTAAATCAAAAGCCCCACAGTTTTCTTCTCAGCAAGAACTACTCAATATTACATCACAAGAATTAGAATACTTACAGGTCCCATAATTGTGGCTTGCCAATGAAACACTACAAAAGAAAAACTCCGCATTATTATCTATGCATGATATGCTTTGAGTTAGCAGAGCAAAACAGAAACCTTAAAGTTACTTACTGTCATCTCCAACGGGACCTGCTGAACACTGTGCTGGAGGATCACGGGCTAAGTCACTAAGTTCCTTTAGGAAAAAAAAACAAAAAAATATACTGTTCAGAGCAGAAACAATAATGAACAGAGTAATTTTCACTTCATGTCTAGCAAAACCCTTTATTTTTCCATATACAAACACAGGAGAATGTGCAACTAATAATTATTAGAATCACTAGATCAGTATAAAAAATGTCTTTATAAAAGACAATAAGCACAAAAAGCTGTGAAGGTGAACAGCTACAATGACTGTGCTTTTCCAACTTCTACTATAAAGACCTTCCTACTGAAGAAAGGAGAACAGGACACAAACCCTGAAGTAGGCAAACCACTTTCTGACCAAGATTTCCAAGGACTCAGTCTTAGCTAGAGAAGCCTGAAGTTGAAGAAGAGAAAGCTACTGACAAGTCTTCAGGAAACAGAAAGCATTATGTGTGTAACATCTGACATTAAAACTCAGAACAGAAAGCAAAACCCCCACTGAAACTCAGTTTCACTTTAACCATTACCTCCAGCACAGATCTATCTTGCACAGACTAGAAAAGATAGGAAAATTCAAGAGGCTGACAAGTGCTGGATTCAGGAAAAATACCTGTATTTTTTATTTTACACTTCACCTTTAAGACAATTATGCCTTTAAAATTCAAAATAACTGAACTGTAGAAACAGTTCCCTCCCCCATTCCAGAGGGAATGAAAACAGACTTCAGATGGAGGATTCCTTGTGTAGTAACAATATTGCTGTGATGAATTAAAGAAGCTCTGCATTAATTTGTTTTAATGCTCCACAAGTCATTTGTTTGGACAGTGTCTTTTAAAATAAATTTACACTTTCAGTTAAAGCATGTAACAGCTACCTTCTTTCTTCACTGCTCTCCTTTGAATCTAAAAATGGCTTCAAGAGCCTCTATAAATCTGCACTTGTATCTAGAAGTCATGGGCAAAGGCAAAACCTTCATCCCTTCTTCCATATCCTAACAGTACCACACCATTTTTTTTCCTGCATGTCTCTACAAGTCATTAAACCAAAAATTTTGTCAGACACTTAAGAAGCCCAGGCATACCTATTATGCTGGAAGCACATGCAGACTTGGACCAGACAGCTAACTTTTGTCTGGGAAGATCCTAAAGTACATCCTTTACATTTCACAAATTCTGTACTTTATATTAAAAAACAAAACACCCCCTCCAAACAGCAAAACCACCCCACGCAAACCCCACACCAATCCTCTTTCCCCAAAACACCAAGAAAATTTAGTCCCAGATTTCCCCTCCCTACATGTGCGAATTCTGATGAACTTTAAAAGCAACAAGACTTTCGTTTTGCATGGAAATCAGACTTGTTCTACAAAATGAGGTTGTATCAGTTTTGATACGCAACAGTACAATGAAATTAATATTACAGCTCATTCCATTGCTGCTGTTACTTAAAGCGTGGGCAACAGTTCTTTCCAGATCATCACAGTAAACACACTTGGAATACATTTCTCTACGCTTTCCAGTTGCTACTGGTGGTCCCTGCAATAGACTTATTTCTATGAAATATCACTCATTAGGTCCATATGTAAAAAGTTTCAGATAGAAAGCTTTTTTTTTTTTTTTTTTAAATTTTCAGGGTGGTCTTTTTTTTCCATTTAACAAATAGAGTAGGTTTTGTTAGTCAGGTTTATTTCTCATCTAAATACATTTTCCAGTTCTAAGAAAAACCAATCATTTCCAAAATCTGAGAGGAAAAAAGATATCATGTTCCTTATAGTAAGGTGTAGCAATGAAATAAGGAGATAGACATAAATATTATTTTAATGTAGTTGTATAGTTACTACTGGATTATTTGATTTAATCCTGGAAGAACATTTAGATGGGTTGGGTTTTTTTTACTATCTCAGGAACTAAGAACTATGAAAAGGCTCTTCATGCAGTTTATGAACATTATGAAATTGAGTACCATGAAGACAAGGATGAGAAAAGATCAGCATAAAGTGGACTGTTAGAGGTATGTGCATTAGACTAGAGAGCTCTTCAAAAGGTATGATCATCTTCAGAGAAACAAGAACTCAGTACTGAAGATAAAAATAAATATTTTAACACAGCTGGAAAATTAGAGTATCTCAGTAATTCAACTAGGAAAAGTAAAGATAAGTAGCATTGCAAATATAAGACATATATTAACTTTATTAAGTTCCGGTGAAAAGTTTGTGCAAAAAAACCCTTTGATTATACTAAAAAATAATTTAAAAGCTGAAACAAACAAGTTTGAATATTCCAGACTCTGGTAATTTCAAAATATATGTCTCTACCTAGTTACTCTTTTTAACTACCTGAACTGTTCTAGATAACAAACAAGTAGTGACCTTCATTAATGAAAGGACTACTTTGTCTGCCCCAAAACACTTCAGAGAAAAAGAAAGAAAAACAAAACAAAACAACAAAAACAAACCCAACACTAATTGTGCTAATCGAAGCAGTTCAATATACAGATAATTTTAGGAGCACATGATATACTCCACCTAGCATTTCACCCACAGGGCAAGTAATTCACCCACTACATCTGGAAAGGAAAAAAGGCTGAGGTAGCACACTCTTGTATTTGCTTCTCTTGGGTACTACGGTCAGAGGAGTAAAGTTTGTAGTGGAGCTGTTTGCTTCAGCAGAGTGTGAAAGGCTGTGGAAGAACTTGGGCAAACATGAAGCAAACCCTGGCTCACAGTAACACCAGACCTACTCCGCCTCCCTATTAAGCGAGCGACACTTCACGTCTACACAAAGAGGGGAGGCTTTTTGCAACAAGGGAGCAGAAAGTTCTCTCTGAGTAATTTAAAAAACACCTCCTTCCGACAGCTACAACTCTGCTGAATCCAACAGGCAAACTGGAATAACTGGAAACTAAACAACGAGAGGCACGTGGGCTGTGATATCTGGAGTGCAGCTGAAGCATTTTGTTGAAGGAAAAGGAGGAGCTTTTTTTAAAAGCTTCCCACTTAGTATAAATACAAACCTACTTTTTTTCTTAGCAATCAAGAGCAACAATTCTGTAAGAAAAAATATTTAATCTGAAAAACAGATCTGACACCAAAACTCAGTGTCATCATTTCCATGAGCTGACTGAAAAAACTGATTTTTAGGAAATCAGCTCATAACTGTTGCCCTGGTTTTACCCATTTCTCACCAAGAAGGTAAAGACCACATTAAGTTGAACTTTACAAGCAGAGTTTAACTAGTATTTTAGAATTAAAAAACGTTCCCAAGCATTGCTCTGTAGAATTTCTACACATAAGAGTTTTCTGCTTTTCATATTTCTCCGACTGCCATACCTACTTCTCCAACCGTGCTGCTTTTCGTTCACATGGTTTCGGTAGTGTTTTCCCTTTACCAAGAGGTATTAAGCTACATCCCAAACCTTCTTAAAAATCCCAAATTTAGAACCCACATTTTCCTGGAGTGAGTTGTTACAATTTTTCACTTTTTAGTTGACTTAAAAAAAACCAACAAACCTCCCAAGAAGCAAATGCAAAAGACTTTATGGAGTGACTGCTCTCACCTATCGGAAAGGATTAGTCTTGAATTACAACCGTGACTAGTAGTCTCTGTCACTGCCAGAGGTTTCCGGTATAGCTCCAGCATGTCACCATTTCTGTGTCCCAGTTTCCAAATATAAAGTTGTGATAGCTCCTACCTCTCCACAAGGATGATTAGTCACTCAGCATTTTCCAGGTTTAAACACTGTTTAAGGAGTAATTGCCAATGCTACTGTTAGAGGACAGCAGCAATGTAAGTCAGACAAGAAGCAATACATGTAGAATTTTCTAACAGAGTTTTGGAAAACACAGATAACTAGAAATATGGCAACAGTACCTGCCACTGCTTTAACATAAATTCAGCACCATTGTCTTCTGCCTGTTTCACATAAAGTTTGTAGCAAGATGCAGTTTCCTTGGTGCACCAGCCCCATTCTTAATCTCTTCCCTTTCAGTGTACATTAATCAGAAAGCTAACAAAACCTCAATACTTAAAAAAAAAAAAAAAGCTTGTAAAGGCTAACTAATCTGTTTGTTTTGCAAAAATATAATCGTATATAACATAGAAAACATGGTTTATGCTTCAAGTGACAATTCAAAACTGCAGGACTATGATTCTATTATAAACCACAAGTATCTTTTTTTGACAGAAAAGCCGCTAAAAAAACCCTCAAACAACTCCCCTCTAACATCTATTTAAAAGATTACAAAAGCCTTTTAAAGAAGGAAGAAAATTTAAAGAATAACAGGGGATATCTCATCCACATATCCAGGAGCAAGACAACCAAAGTTTTCAGATCTCAGCAAATCCTGTAAGAAACAGCCGTCTGCCCACCAAGCTGCCTTTCTGCCATGTATGAAACAGACCAGCATCTGTGCTGGCTTCTTTTCTTCCCATTTGTCAGAATTCATACTCTCTGTGGCACTACTACTACATTTTCTAGTTTAAGCTAGAATAGCCAGGCCTTAATTTTAAAGGTAGTAGCAACTGACTTAAATACAGGGTGGCAGAAGATCACTCCCACCAGTGACTGAAGACTGTCCTCCACAGGCTTAAATTCAGATACATTTAACATTGGTTTGTAGAGATTTAATATTGGTTTGTAACACAACTACTCGTAAAAATCATATATTGCAGCTTTCTGGTTTGTAGTCAAGAAAGCATACTGGAAAAAATGGAGTTAACTTGCTTTAAGTTTCCAGACAATAACTTGTTCTACCGTGGGTGGAGGGCCATGAAATGCGATATGCAGTTAAATCAGAAATTACAAAAAAAAAAAAAAGAGAGAAAAACCAAACCAACAAACAAAAAAGAAAAAAAAGAAACCAACAAAGAGAAAAAAAAGGACACTTAGGCCAATCAAAAATCAACATTTATTAGCTTTGCTGCTTGTCTAATGTTGTATCAAACAAGGTATTTCAAACTCTAAGCATCCAAAAATTCATCACTGCATTAGTCTTACTCATTAGCTCACAGCTGAAAACAGCTTTAAAAAAGAAGGAAGGATTGGAAGCAGCTATAAAGGGAGGGGAAGAACATTTAAGCCTGTTTGAAGATTAAGGAGTGTCAAGCAGCAAAGAACTACTGCCTCATCCCACACACCTGCATTTGAAACATTTGTTTCAGCATGGAAATTAATTACCTCTGGAAGCAGAAAATAACAGTTTGAAAGGACACCAAACGTGAATTTCTAAGCCAGGTAAGAAAGCAATGGCATAATACACATCACAAAACAAATGATACCAACAGAAATTTATCAGTTTCAAACAAGCTGGCCTTCTGGCTAACAATAAGTAGATAAAAACCAATGTGTAATGACAGTGCATAGATACAAGAAAGATGTCGGCTTCTGTCATTTAAAAAAAAAAGATATTAGAGCAACTATGCAGAGGAAACACATGAAGGGCAGTCACAGAAAATAGTGAGGATCAAAGAGTACAGAAAAGTTTAAGAAACCCAAAACACAGCCACTAATGGAACAGTTGTGATTCTCCCTATTTTGGTTATTCTGCTTCTGTTCTTCATGGTTCTCCTTTCAGGCCTTAGTACTGAATTTTTCAGGCTACACTCTGTGTATTGTTTGTACAACGTCTAGCAGCAATATCCTCATGGTATTATGGCAGACAAACACAAAAATACTCATGTTTTTAACTTGCACTCAAGGAAGGAAATGCCAGGCTGCTGTGTAACTGTAATTAAGTCACTTTGTGTACTTGGACTGTGATACAAACTACTCAGGTGACCACCTACTGTCTTGTCAAAGAACTTACTTTTCAGTACACAAGCCCTTTGTGAATGAGAGTATTGTCTACAGCTCTTCTCATCTGTTCTGAGATTTGGAAGGCGTACAATACAGGTAATGTTTTTCGGCAAATTTCAGAGTTACTGCAACTAAAACGGTTCTCTATTTATTCCAGTGTTTTGCAGAGGAGCTGGACAGATCCAACTGGAAAAGGAGCTGAGTTACAGACCTTGCTTTCCTGGTCACTCACTAAAGGTATTCAGAATAAACTTAGAAAAAAGGTGCCAACTACACACCTACAGTTGTGCTTTGAATTCAAAAGTATGGTTTGTTTCCCCCACAGTAATCAAAACCACAGCAGTTGTCTTACTCGAGATGAAAAAAAATCTGACTGCCTTACACACATAAATTCTGAGGTATTATAACAATTACCATAGCCTGAAAACAGAGCTTATTAAAACACTCCTATGCTCAGTGTAGAATGAGGGCTGTGTACACCGACCAAAGTACACTGAAGGAAAAAGTGTGAAGTGAAGCACTGGTTAACTACCTAGGCCACTCAGTGGTAGCTAGTTATTTTAATTTTGGCATTTTCAAGCTTTTGAATATTGAACACTGAAACTTAGCATTCCTTTTACTTGAGAGTTTTTTCCCCGCAAGAACCACACTGATCCTTGGTTCTGTAACCCAGGACTACAATGCAGCCCTCAGAGACAAGGATAACTAGTTAGAAACAGGCCACAAGAGAAGCAGCAAGATGCACCAAGCTAAATGAAACAGAACAGGCAATCTAGACAAATGTAAACTGGTGAAGTTAGAAAGAAGTTTATATTGAACATAAGGCACTCGGGAATGTGATTTTGGCACTGTGCTACACAATTTCCCATAAATGCTAGCTTAAGTACTTGTTAGATGCAGGTGTTTGGCAGTATTTCCAGAGAGCCTCCCAACATGCTGCCCTGCAGCTTGTCGAGGGCACAGTGACATGCAGCAGAACCTCAGCCACCAGCATTTGACACACAACCAGAAGCTGCCCCTGGCACGTGCCCTGCCCT
The DNA here is from genome assembly GCA_035583135.1 of Lophotriccus pileatus. NCBI lineage: Eukaryota > Metazoa > Chordata > Aves > Passeriformes > Tyrannidae > Lophotriccus > Lophotriccus pileatus. The sequence continues at coordinate 23,691,060 of JAWWES010000133.1, forward strand.
GGACTCAGCGTGACACGAGCGTCCCAGAGTTTGCCGAGACTACACAACTTCGGAGAGTTGATAGAGTACAGGACAGGTCTTTGTAGAAATGACAAGCAGCCTCAATGGAGCACACAACCTCAGTAGGCCTGCACCTTCTGCATACAGATACAAGAATCCTCTATGTTCTCAGGGAAATGTATGGAAAGGAAAATGGTGTAACCGAAAGCAATCAAATTAATATTCTAAAAAGTAACACTACGTCTGTAATCAGCATAGTGAATTCACCGTTTAAAAGTAGTTTATTATTCTGAAATTTAATTATTTAACCTAATAAACTCTGAAAATCAGCTCTCATTTTAAAAAGCTGTCTTGACAGTCCATGTTTTGTATGAATCCAAAGATGCATGTGAAAGCTACTGCAGGTATACCACAGGGGGTATATTCTATGAACACAACTGTGTGGGAATGATTACACCAGATTAGCCGCAGTGTACAACTACCCTAACGTATTAAGCTATTTGTGTAACTACCCTTCAAAACTGTTTGGTGTTTTGACCAGCTAAGTCACAGAGATGCAAAACTAAGGGCCTGTCTATAGGATTAGGTACAGTTACACACAAAATCAGCTCACACCAAGACAACAAGGTAGAAAAAAAAAACAACAAAAAAACGACCAAAACACAGCTGCTCTTACAGTTGAATTCCACCTCAGTTATCCAGAGAACAGTGATGTCCAGAAGGGTCTTAAAGTTAAAAAAAAAAAAGGGGGGGGGGAGTTTTTTAAAAAAGTTTAAAAGCATCTTTATCAACAGACCACATCCTGAATTAGGGGGCCATTGGTCAGCTGGCAAATTGTCATTCAGAAGATCCCTCTATATTATTCAAGGCAAGAAGAAACTAAAACTTAGCCTAAAAGGAAAAAGAAAGTTCGCATTTATCTCATTTAAGAGAATTTTCTGGCATTATTACTCAAATAAGCCAACACAGGCTGGGAAATACTGTGTTAGAGCAGAGCACTTGTATGTAACAGAAACTTAGAAGAGCTCACAGAAATGATGAGCACCTGGCCAATCTAACTCCAGGTTACAGAGAAGCTCACGATAAAGTTAACTGAGCACTTAATACAATCCTCGTGCCTTCCCAAAAGGAAGACCTAAAGCACTTTAGCATCTGCACTGAGTTCAGCTTGCAACTCTGGTGTCCAGATGCTTCTGTAATGGATTAAACATTGGACGCCTCCTTTTTTTACTGGGCCGAAACATTCACAAAGCAGTCTGCAATCCTCCCAACTTGCCTTCTTAAGACCAGAATAAAAACCATCACAATTACAGTGGAAAAAACTGCAGGAGATCTTGAAGATATCTAGCATATCACACCTCTCAAAGGGATGAGGTTCAGAAAAAAGGCTTCCTTTAAACAAAAATTTAATACTGAAGCTTACTGTTGGTAAGAAGGCTCTGAACAGTGTTTAAACAAAATAAAAAAATCCCCCCTACCTATTTAGCTTTCAGCCCTGAATCCTGCAATGCTCTATTTGGCTCATTTTTTAGTATTAAACCTTATCTACATCCAAGTGTTTTACAAAGAGTTGCCAAAGGCATAAATACCAACTCGAACCCGTGAATATAATTTTAACTAATTTTTTTTGCAAGGCTTCCCCAACACAACTACTGCATTTAATGTATCATATCAGTGCCCCATAAAAAGCCCAATGAAGAGAACCTGTTTTTTTTAAAAAAAGGCACCTGCATTTGCCATTTAAACTTTGAGGTATTAAATTTAGATTCCAGAAGTTTACAAAACTGTTCAGCCTGTGCAACTCAACACAGTTTAAGATTTTCTTCTGATAAAACCAACTTACAAAACATTTAAAAATGCACTACTGACTGCAGTAATACATACATTCACACTGCTGCTTTCATTTCTTACCCTATTTTTTTTTCTGCATATTATACCATCAGGTTACTATATCAAATCAATCACAGGAGAAAATGCATGTCTCTTAACTCAGCCTAATGTAAGCTATAGCATCTTAGCCTAAAACCATCAACAAAAGTCAGCTTATACTGAGAGATCAGACCCAATGCTGAAGTGCAAGTTCCCATCTGCCAGCTTTGATGCATAGGGGAGGGACCTATACAACGACACAGAGCAGACAGTTAAAGTGGCAAAGCCTTCATATTTGCAACAGGAAGATTTATCAGAGATGACGTATCAATGCCCTAATCTGAATTACACAAAAGCTCAACCCTTTCCCACTCCCTCCTTCCCAGCTGTCACTTGACATCTCAGAGAAGGTCAAGAACCTCCATCCTCCCTCAGGACAGTTCAGCCCAGTGGATGCAGAGAACACATCCATGGGTAGGGGATAACACCAGGCTTGAGGTGGCCTCTGCAAGGAACAGAGATGCCTTTGGCGAGAGGCATCCATACTGCTCAGGATCCAACAGCTGCTGCTTACAGCTGTTTACATCCTTCCCCACTCCTTCACCCATTAATGTGTGAGCACAGAAAAAGCCTCAGAGGTGGTTACAGAGTGGGCAGGCGGTTGAGTGGGGCTCATTCTGTGGAGTTCTACATCAGCTCTTCTGTAGAAGAAACTCACACAAGAAATAATAGCAAAAGCACTGGCTTACTTTCAAAACCACATCTCTAAAAGCTGGAACGGTAACGAAGATCGTGAAGGCTGGACAACCTTTTTACTCTGTATATATTATCCCACCTAAATCCTTAATATACTGGAGAACTCTTTTTAAGGTATGCAAGAAGTACCCATCTAATGGCATATTGATCTCTGAAGTCCTGTAAATTACTTAAGTGAGATAATTCCCATTCTCCTCCCACTCCAGTGCACACATTTAAAGATCTGTGCTGACTGGGAACTTGTTTCACCAGCACCCCGTTCAATTAACACAAGAAATCTTTTAAGTTACTGCAGTCCAAACTTTCTAACTAAGAAAGCATCACTTTTTCTCTCTCATAAAAAAATAACCAGTTCTTACAACACACATAATACCTTAATAATAAATGCTGGACTTCAATACAGAGTACCAAACCCACCCAATTAAGAAATATTATTTCCATTTTCATGATTTGATTTCATAGTATAGATGTTCTGACTGTTTGGATAAGCTAAATCTTGAGCACAATTGAAGTGATGACAGCTTTCATCTGATGGTAAATAATTTTTTTCTGACTTGTAAAAAACACTTCAATTCTAGAGCTTCCCAAACTCCATTACTACAATATGATTTAAAAATCTACCTTCTGCCTCAACCTGATCCTTCCAACCACCAAGTGCGATAGTTGCACTGAATTAACTACCTGAGGCAAGGCTTAGTCTAGCCCTGGATATTTACAATAGTTAAGGTGAAATAACTACAGTAAAAAAGATAATTCAACACACAGAGAGAGCATTCACAAAGGTTTAAAGTGTTTCAACTAAGCTTACATTAACTGAATTTCATTAGCTAGCTAATCTTAACTTTCTGAGGCTGTAAACACACAAATCCAGACTTACTTCTAAAATGACATTCATTTCAAGTTATTTAAATATTTTGAAAAAGCACAGTAAACTAAATCCAAGACTGCCTGCAAAAGTAAAGTGTTGTGGGTTTCCTCTAGAGAAGAAAACTTTATTCCAAACAGCTTCACCTAGCTAAGCTATTTTTTTTTAATTTCATACTAAGTTCAAAAGAAAAAAAGTAGTTTAAAAAGAAAGCAATGAGCAGGCTTCGTAACACTTCAACTGAATCACCTTTGGTTAAACTAATGCAGACTTCCATGCAGTCCTCATTGATACATATTACATCCAATCTCTGAAAAATATTGTGGATATCTCCAGGGTTAGCAGCATTTCTTACTGTAAGCACCTGGAGAAGAGCAGTTAAAGTTGCAATTAATTATACATCTAGGAATAGCGCCGGAGGCTATAGCCTTGAGGAAAATAGTTATTCAGCCTCCACCACTGTCTATGGAAGCCTTCTATCTGTACTTAAGTAGCAATAAATGGTTTCGCCCTTTCAGCCTTTAGCTTCCAGGATGCCAACTCCACTTAAGATTTTCTAATAAATTATTCCAACATAATGATGCTGGCTTGCGCTATGCTTAATCAAATAGCCATAAAACATGGCAGGGCCAAGGTTTCTTAAAGATTTCACAAACGAGAAATTTCATGCATGCATCTCCTGTATTAATTCTATTTTTAGCCTATCAAGATCACCACTTAGGCCACTTACATTTACCTCACATTAATGGATGCGTATACAGTGATAAAATGGATGTGTATCAATGATGTAACACACCCAAGTTTCCTCAATTTTACGCATTCCTGACTCCCCGCTCCTACATATATGCTTCCCTACTACCGGATCATCATCACTCGAAGCGGAAGTGCCAGCATGCTGCAGCAATTACAGGATGTGTGTTCAGCAGGTACCATCGACACTTCAGACCAAGACAATGTGCCACAGCATGTACCAAGCATTTACATACAGACTCATAAATCAACACGAATTTCTTGGCAGTTTGGGGAAAAAAAATCTGGGGAAGAATGTCATCGTCAGGAGAGCAAACACCTAAAGATACAGTTCACATTATTCCATGGTAAAAGAACTTGCCTGCCATAACAAAACAACTGCCACTCTTGTGCAAAGCAAGCCATACCAATGAAAGTAGAGTTTTGCCAACTGAACATAGGCTACCCTCAGAGCAGATGGCACAGATGCCATGATGAGCTCCAGCATTACAATAACCTTTCTGGGAATGGCTATGTACCTATTAACTACTTCAGTTTGGAGAGCATTTTGTAAAGGAGGTTCCAGAAGTGAATAACCCAGCACACAGCACATACTCATGTGCTTTCATTTTCAAGTCAAAAGCAGAATTTGCCAGTTACGTCTTAAGTAGCAATTGTTGTACGCTGAACATGTAACAGACTTCAGATTAAATGTACATACACTAACAGAATTTGGAAGTCTGGTTTACCCAATAGAATAAAAAAATGATATTGTCCTTCACATATCAAGTCCACAAAGAGGGAATCAACTAAACAGACTGAAAATATCTTCTCTGGTGCATTCGGGATGTCATCTGCTGCAGGAGGCAATGAATTCTAGTCCTGACAAGTAATACCACAAGACAAACTAATTCAGCTATGTGTGATTACAAGGTTTTGAGGTCCTGGTCTCTCTTTAGCCTGTTCTCATCTACTGCCAACAACATACTACACGGAAGCAGAGAGTTCCAAGGTCTGGTCTGTGACCTTACAACAGGATGACAGCAGATCCCAGCTTACCAGGGACAGCATGCCATTCTCTCTGGCTTTGCCGGTTGACAAGATTAAAACGACAACCACAACCATTCTGCTACAAAACTGGCCCTGCTATTCTTTGATTTCAGCCTCAATTCCAGTAAATGTTCGTACTGGAAAGAAAGCAACTTGCAAACAACGGTTTCAGTCTAACAAAACATAAGTTTCCAGGTTGGCAAATACAAAATCAAAACAGCAAACTCTATGTGAATTTGGAAATGCATCTTGAAACATGGCATGATGCAACTGATTAAAAATAGCATCTTCAAAAAACCAAACCGAGCCAAACCAAAAAAATAAAAAGGCATAAAGAAAAAAGCCTAATCCAACCATCTCCCCACTCCTAAACTCTTGCACTGGGTAAAGAAGAACCTTGCCACTACACAGTGCCACAGAACATAAGGACCAATAAAGGACAAGAGACTGCACACAGCAGGCCAAAACCCTGCAGTCAAAGAGAAGACTTACTGGTTCAAGAGTCATGCTGAATTGTTTTCAGGTTCTGACCACCAGATTACTACATAAGTGGGGGTTTGCCGTGGTTTACATTTGACAATAAATTCTTACCTGCAGCACCTAAACGTGTTTCATAAGCATGAGATGATGACAAAGCATACCAGGGAGTATCCTAGCTGTGTTTCAACTCAAGTGATATCATCCGCTAATACAGGGGAACAAGTTCTGATGGCAGATTCAAAAGGAATTATTCTGGAATTCTTGTCAGAGCACAGCCGTAATTCAAATACAAGCCATTTAGCTTGCTATCCAGAATGGATTTAAAATTTTCGAGGACAACAGAACTTTCTAATCACTGAAAAAATAAAAAACCCCTTCATTTTAACTGAAATATGCCTACAAGCACTGTGTTTAATTACAGCGAGACAAAAAGGCGGCATGAAGTTTATACACTGTCTACAAAAGGTGTTTTGTGCACCGAGTTCACCGGTTTCAGGACACCCTGACTTTCTGCCATCTTGGCAGGCTACGAGATGACCAAGAAACTCCTCTGAGCTCTTGAAACACGTAAATGCTCCACGTAGCTCGCGTAGGAAGGACCACAGACCAACAGCGACTTCCCGGTAACGCCACTGCACTCCCATCGCGTTTTGCCATTACATCCCAGCAATTCTCAAACCTGCCGACAAAACCTAAAGCTGCCCAAGCACAACCTCACGCCGGCAGCCTTCTTACCCTGGGAGAGGTTTGATTAAAAAAAAAAAACAAATAAACAACAACAACAACAACAAAAAAAACCCCGACAAACTTTCATCACCTCGGCATTTTTTCCGAGTTAGCCGCCGCGAAGTTGCTCCACCCGGCTTCGATTGTGCAACTGGGGGAGGCGGCGGCGCGCAGCGCGCTCCCGGCGGGCGCGGGGGGAGCCGATCCCCGGGCGGCCGATGGATTCCCCGGGCACCCGGAGCGTCCCGGGGAGGCGGAAAGGGGCGACGGCGGAGCGAGGGCGGCCCCGCGGCGGCCGCTCCGAGTGTCGGCGCCGCGTTACTGCGGAACGCGAGGGATCCCGGAAAGGGCCCGGGCCAGGCGGACCCGCCGCCATCTTACAATGCGGGAGAGAAGTTCCACGGCGGAGGGGAGAGCCCGGCCGAGGGGACCGCTGCCCGCCCCGGGCAGCGCCGCCACCGCGCCGAGACCCCCCGGCACACACCGGCCGGAGCCATCCGGGCCGCCCGGCGGCCGAGGGGCAGCGGCGGCGACACCGGGCCGGCTCCGGGCTGCGCTGACATCCGAGCGGCCCCGGGACCTGCCGCTCCCCGCCGCGGCCCCGGCTCCCTAACCCACGCCCTCAAGAGGGGGCCGTGGCCGAGCTCCGAGCTCCCGGGCCCAGCCCCACGTAGAGCGGCTTCGCCGGCCCGGCCGGGCCGCGGCCCCGCCGGAAGGACCCGTCGCTTCCCGGCCTCCTGCCCCCGCCTTTCACCCCCCCCAGCCCCTCGGCCGTGACCGTCTCCTCCCGGGGCGGGGGCTGGGGGGGTCGATGGGGGAAGGGAAAAATAAAAACTAGCCAAAAAATAACAATAAAAAAAAGGGCGAAACGGGGCAAGGGGAGGGGGAGGGGGACGAGGGGCCGGCGGAGGAGGAGGAGCCGCGGCGTCCACTCACCTTGTTGATGCGTTTCAGCGCCATTGTGTGTGTGCGAGTGCCGGGCCCGTCTGCGCGCCGCGGTGACTCCGCGCTCCGCTCGGGGGGCCGGGAGGGAGAAGGAGGAGGAGGAAGAGGAGGAGGAGGAGGGGGAGGAAGGCGGAGAGGGGGGAGGGGGCAGCCGCGCTTCTCCTTCCTCCGGAAACAGCCGGGGGGCGCCCGCCCGACCGGCCGCCCGGACTCCTGCCTGCCTGCCTGCCTGCGGGCAGCGGGGCCGTCAGGCTGTCGCGGGAGCGCTCCGCCCGCCGCCGCCGCCCGTCACTGCCGTGAGGGGGTGTGAGGTGCGGGAGAGCCGAGAGGCGCCGCCCGCCCGGGAGGGAGAGAGAGAGAGACACAGAGGGCGAGAGAGCCCCGCGCTGCCTCCGCCGCCGCTGGCCAGGCCCGGACGCCGCGGGTGGGGGGGTCGGGAGGCGGGACCGAGGGGCGGGGCCGGGCCGGGCACGCCGCCGCCAACGGCTCTGTGGGCGGGGCTACGGCGGCGAGGGGCGGGGCCAGGGCCGGCGGGGCGGGGCGGACGAAGGAAGGTTCTGGGGCCGCCCGCGGGCGCCAGCGCGTCGGGGCCGCGAGCGGCGCCTCCCGCGGGGGCTGCCGCGGGGCCGCGGCCGGAGCGGGGGCGCGGAGGGGCCGCGGGGGCTCCGCGGCGGGCGGGCACGCACGCAGCGCTCGCTGGCGGCGGGTCCCGCCCCGCCCCCCCCGCCTTCTGTGAAATGGCGGCGGCGGCCGGATCTAGACGGTGGCGCTGACGCGGCGGAGCGGTGTTCCTCCGCGCGTCAGCTGTCTGTCTGTCTGTCAGCGCCGCCGGCGTGTCACCGAGAGGGAGCGTCCCCTCAGGAGCGAGGCTCGGGCGTACTCCCGCCTGGAAAGCACCAGCGCTCCCACGGCCCGGCCGCCGCGGGAGCGCCCGGCCGCGGAGCGAGGCGGGAGGGAGCGGCAAAGCCGTGGAGTTTGCACCGTGCACCGCGGTGCGAGAGACGGAGCTAAAGCTCTGCTCCTGCCCGGGAGGAACGCGGGCCTAGAGTGAGGATAACGGGCCTGGAAGCTTCCTTTTAGTAGCATATTGGCACACACAAGGAAACCAGAGTGAGTTTCTCTGTATACGGGAAAAAATACACGACCAGAGGGGCGATACAATGACATTGATTGTCGGCACAAGAGTCAGATTCACCAAATAGAATCATCAGGGTTGGAGGAGACCTTTAAGGTCATACAGCCCAACTGTCCACTGCCATCCTAAACACTCCAGAGATGGTGACTCAACCACCTCCCTGGGCAGCCTGTCCCAATGTCTGACCAACCTAATACTGAAAAATTGTATTCTGATGTCTAATCTGGATCTCCCCTGTCTCAGCTTGAAGCTGTTTTCTCTGGTCCTCTCACTGCTAGCATGGTAAAAACAATTGGCCCCTACCTCACCACAACGTCCCTTCAAGTAGTTGCAGAGTGTGGTGAGGAATAATTATATAATTTGCAGTGATACTGTCTGTGACGGTTGCAGGTCCTTGCAGACGTTATTTGGTGCAGCATGGGTCAACAAATAACTCTCAGCCAGGCGCTTTTTTTCTCACAGTAATAAATTGTGTAGATTTATGCATAGTTTTGTACATAGGGAATGACTCCTACTCCACTTCTGTGAGGCAACAAGCAGAGAAAGATTGCCAGACTGCCCTTCTACTGTAATGATGGGGTATATTGCAGTGACAAACATGGCATTTGCTGTCCAGGGAGGATGTACACATAATTAGCTGAATTCTTTGCACTGAACTTAGTTTGCATTTGTTATAGTACACTACTGTTATATTTCTTGCTGTCTAAGATGCTAGTTATTATTGGTCTGGAGAAGGCAGCATATTTCAGGAAATCTGACTGTGTAACAATATTTTCAGTATGAAGCTTGACAATAGCCAGCAGTGAATTTTGGGAGCAATGGGGTTTTTAATTATTTTTAAAAATAGTACTGTCGTAGGACACAGTTTTTTTAACACTCATATCATGACAGGCTAGAGAGAAAAAAATGCCTTATACCGTAAAGTCCAGTTATCTCTCTGTGATCACCTAAACCATTCCTAACAACTTTCTTGTAGTTGTACTGAACAGCATGTTCAGGAAGTGTAATTCCAGACTATTTAATTTTCATTCTTATCGTCTTAATCAAGAATATTGCTGAAGAACACCTTGCCGTTCCTTGCCTGATTTGGATTACGGGTGCTATTTAAACTGCTCTAAATCACCAGTGTGTCTATCTTTCTGTCACACACATCTTCCTCTGCCTTGTAAATTGCTTACAAACTTTCTGAGCTTCATTATTGTTTGTCATCCCAGGAGATTTTAGGTACTCAACAGAATTCCAGTTCTACATTTTCTATTATTATTTACTTATTATTTCATTTTAATGATTATTTGAGATTAATGACTTTTAATAGGACTTTATATTAAGATTTTTGGTCTGATTTGCAATTTGCATTTTGTTGTGTAATGAAAGAAAGGAAGAACAGCACAAACATACTGTTGATAGTGTGTAATTTTCCCTGCTAATTTAAGACAACAGGAATTGTTAATCTGGTAAATCAAGTTTTGTTGTGTGTTAAATTCAGTATCTCTATTAGCATTTGACCACAAGGAGACTTTAACATTTATTGGATAGCTCTTGTTTATAGCCATTGCTCAGAGACAGGTTTGCATGTTTTGGTTTAATATACTTGTTTAGACAAACACTTTATTACATTTGCTGGTCATTTTTTAAAAAAACCAAATCTGTCAGTTTAAATACTTATCTTTAAATACACTTGAGAAAAAGAATAAAAAAATGATAACTTGGGTAGGAATGAAAAACAAGACAAGCACTCATGGCCATTTCTGCATGTCACAGCACACAGTCCAGCTCAGAGAACATTATATTTCTCACCCTCATCTCTTTTTCCTCAAATTGTGAGGTAAAAATCATGTATTTTCTCCTCAGCATGTGGAAATAAATAAACCCAAATAGATTCTTTACTTCATTAGGACTACTTGGGCAAGTAAGGCCTCAAAACCTGAATATACTGATGTGCCACACACAAAGAGTTTCTCACCTTTACCGTATGCAGCAGGTGTACTCTAATGCTACTTGCACAGATACCTCATATAGCAATTTAAAATGCAAGAAGCACAGATGATGGTTACTGAATATGGGTGTTGCAACTTGTGGAACTATTTGGGTTTACTTCATTTGAATTTGATTTTGGAAGCCAATCCTCAGAAGTGGCTGAAGAGAGCTTATTACCATGTCTAATCCTCATGTGGTAGTGACGTTGGGTTAGATTTTCAGGGGTTTATTATGCAAAATAGCTCAGTAGGTGTGGCATGGTAATAAACAGTTTCCCCAGAAATATTGAGAGCAGACCAGCTCACCTGAATTTAGTCTTTGAATTTTGTTTGCTTTTTCAAGTACAATGTTAGAGAGCCCTGTGCAGCAGAGTGGTCAACAGCCTCCAAAGGCTGAATTTGCCAAGTCCATTTCAGCTGCTTCCTGATGGTCCAGCAGAGCAAGCATGAATGCCTTGATACACTGTTACAGCACTGCCCCTCAGCACCAAGGGGACTTGAGGGAAAAGCAGCCCAGCCTTTTAGTTGAAAGGTTAACGTAGTTTACTTGCACATCAGTGTGGGTTTTTGACTTCCGCTTGCCTGAGACCAGCCAGTTTTACATTTTGAGCATGCTATTCTACCTGTCGTCTTTAAAACAGGTGGAGCAACCAAGCATCCTGCATTGCATACAGGATGCTTCATATATCTGAGAGGAAAGGGAGAAACAAGATGGGGATTTTTTCCAAAAAGATTTTTATTTTAGGAGAGAAAAAAAAAAATTACTTCAGCAGAAGCAAGATATCCTTCTAGTCCATCCAGCAGATTATCATTAGTTCCTGTTTGGATAAGATGAAACACAACGCTTCTGCTCCTGGAAAACAAAGCAGTAAGGTGAACAACAACAACAGCAGCAGCAGCAGCTTCTCCCTGTTTGCATGTATTACCAGGCCTCAATTTTCTCTTCAGCATCCCGTCCAACTTGTTTTTCCTTTAATTATCGTAAATCAAGCTTGCAGTCAAATCCCTCTTTAATCTGAGCAAAACTCACCTTATGGGGGACCCTTTTGATTCAGTGGATACCACAAGAATAAGATCACAGGAGAAAGCTGATAAAATAAGATTGTTACATTGGTGCTTTTTTAACACAATAAATAAAAAGGCTGAATTTGTCAACCTAAGCGCCATTACAAGACAGTGGAAGAAAAACAAGTTTGGGGATGTCATTGGATTCCACCTGATCTGTGTTTTAAATTCCAAAGGCCAGCAGCCCTTCCTTGTAGCTGGGGGCTTCTCCCCTTCAAGAATGATGAGAAGGTCACAGTTACAGCCTTTGTAGTGCATGATCAGTTGCATCTGGGACCATTATGTTAGGAAGAGGAGGTAGCAAAACCCTTTCACATCTGGTTTGAAACCCAAGGTCAATGCGTTAGGCAGGAGTTAGCTTTCTAGGAAATACGAGATAAAAGGTAACTTTTTGTCTTAATATTCCAACTTGGCAATTCTTCATTTCCCATTGTTTCTCTGAACAGCTTCTCTGACATTCTCCCTGAAACAATTCCCAAGCTAATCCACATTTCCTTTGTATAGTAGTGCTTTTTGTCTCACTGCTAGGTCATGGGGCAAAATGCTGAGTCCCTACATTAATCTGTTTGAAGTTGTTGCTGCTTGGTATAGGGAGTTGGAAAAATCTAATGTTTAAGTCCGCATATGACTGCCAGTGAAAAGCTGGAGTGCTTTGTTGAATAATGATATGCTTACATTTCATGGACTGCAAAAGGTCATATGGGATTCACAAGAGTATAGAACACTTCAGTAACTTACACTGAGATAAACAGACCGAAGCCCCCAACAAAATTTTCCTGTCTTTGGGATTTTGTTTAGCATTTCATTGTTTAGCACCTTTTTAGCTTCACAGTGACAACATAGTTTTCTTTCAGTTAAAGAAGATTTTTCTCTTCCCTTGAAATCCTTATGGATAAAAGCTGTTTTACAGGAAGAAACTTATGACAACATAAAATTCATTATGCTATTTTCACAGACGTAAATGACAAAATCTTTGGAAATTGCTACATGTTATCAGTATTCATACAAAGTATTTGGATTTTTCCCAGAAAAACTGCCATTTGATCTAGATAAAAAATATATCCCTGTCAAGTCATCAGCAGTTTTTGTCAACAAGAACATTTATTTTCTGTGCTGATTCAGCTCTATGGATATTGAAGCATGAAAGTCAGATGAGCATGTGCATGGTGTAATTACAACACCAAATTTGAAAACTGAAAAGTTTTGTTGTCATTTAGTTACTACCTACCTCTGTTTTCTTCATTTGTTTGAATTCTTTACGTACCTGAATAAACATAAATAATATAAACATACATGGCAAAATAGCTTAAAACAGGGCTGTGAAGGGCTGAGCAGTTAGTCACAGTTGCTAAAAAAAAGTAACACAGGCTGAATTCAGCAGGCAAAACCCCTCTCTGGAGCAACTCAGAGTTTTATCAATTTCAGGAGGCCAGGGTACATCAGTTGGAGACCTTGTCAAAAAGGTGTTTATGGTGACCTACTTTAGCCCATGGCTTTGGAGGTGGTTGCTCTTCCTTGTTATACTTGCTTTTTGTCCCCTCAGGCTGTGCTAACTCTGTAAGAGTTCCAGTATTACTGAAGATGACCAAGCTCTTGCAGCAGTACCTAATTTGGCCTATTGTGTTTACTAAAGGAGACATCAAAGAACTCTCTGGAGCACTTTCAAGATATGTCTATTTTTATTACTTTGATGTAATTGATTGCTAGTCAGATTTGGACCATCCTAATACGGTTGCTCCTCCGATGCTTGTTCCAGGATTCAAACCACAACCTTTGAGGAGTGTTTGTGTTTAGCAAATGATTTGACCAGTGTACCCTATACCCTATAAAAGTCACTAGTTCAGATAAAATGTTAAGACTTAAAGGTAGTTATTCAAAAAGGCCAGTTAACCCTTTTCACAGGTCCCTAGCCAGGGGCAAGGCTGATCAGACTTTACAGCAAGCTTCAATCATTGATTTGAAGTGCAGGCTTCCATTTACCTGCTTTGCTTCATGCAAAGTACAATTTTCATTGTTTGACTACAGTTACAGGGAGTTAGCCTGAGCTAATCAGGACAGTGATGTGTAAACTGAAGTATAAACTGCCTTTTACCTCAGTAGATTTCCCTACAGAGATCAGCCAGTGTTTCCAGAAGACCTGGAACAGGGACACTCGCTGAGTTAGGAGCCATAGTACCATTGATGTCACAAATGGCCTGCAGCAAACTACCTTTCCTGGCCATTCCTCCTTCTTCTGAGGCACTCGGGATGGCAAAAATGTTTGCATATTTGTAGCTAAATAAACATTACACTTCAGCAGAGATAGAAGGTTGACCTTCGGTCACTCTTCATTAGAGGCATTTTTTTTCCTTCCTGAACATTCTTTCTCTTTCTCTTTTTTATTTTTTTTCCCCATTGTGTTTTGTACAAAATAATTCTATATTTCCTTGGGGAAATTAGTAGTAGATTAGTCTTGTAGACTGCAGTGTTGTAATTGTTTGATGCTGTATTGACTTAATTTGAAATAATGATTTAAGAAAATGAGAAAGTCCACAGAAATACTTCAGGAGTTTTTGTTTATTTGTTCTGTTTTTGTTCTGGATTTAACTAGACAACTACCATATGGTACTAGGAGTCTTTTCACTTTTCTTTCTAGCCTTTTAAGCAACCTCATCTTTAAAGATTTGACCAGTCTTTTCAGTTTTTGGTATGTCCCAGTTAACCAAGAGGTGTCCAAGAGCTTGCTTATGCCTCAAATATACAGATAATCACAGCCAAATATATTTCTTAGAAGGGAAGAATATTATCCTTGTTTGCAGTCCTATTGTAACTTGGGAAATATTGTTGATGACTCTAAGTCAGCGATACTGAAATTAGCCAGTTATTTCATCATTATGGTTAGGGGGATGGATTGGGGCAGTATTTCAGAGGCAGTGGGTTGTAACACACATGGTAGTCATGAAACATGGTCAGGTGCTGGCAAGTTGTTGACAGGTTTGCAAATTATAAAGCAAAGGCAACCTGATTTCTGTACTCCCGGTGATTTTTATTCTTCAAGGTCAAGCATGCTTTTCAGTCTCCCAAGAAATATTACTGAGGTTTGTCACTTTTACAAGCAATAGATATTTGGGTCTTTTTATAAAGACAATGAGGACGTTTTTTTGTTTGTTTTTTTTTTTTTTTTAAGTGAAAATTACTCACTTAAGGAGTTGGTAGTAGGATCCAAGATACTAATTTTCTCAGTCATAATGATTTATATTCAAGATAACAGCAAAAAAACCCACTTCTTAGTCCTTCCTGACTATTTGGTGGCTTATGTTAAATGATTTTATGATCTCCATTTAGCTCCCATATTAGGAAAACACTGCTGCAAACAGAGATGGAGGACTCAGATACTTGGAGACTAAATGATACACTTACCCTTACACTTCCACTTTAAAAAAAGAAGATCTTTTCCTAGTTTCCAAAAGCACTCTTCTAGCATGTTGTTCAAGATAAATGCCTCTTAATTATCATGTACCTTTCACAGTCACTAAGCTTACATTTCCTGTAAAGTAAGTTTTATAAATTTTGAGGTGATATGTTTGTATCCTACTTTTTGTTTTAGTTACCTTTTTCCCTTAGTTACTAAAACTAACTTGTTTTATTTTACTTTTTAAAAGGCAACTTTTAAAAAAAATTACTTACAGACCTTACAGCTCCATGGACTGAGGTGGCATACAGAATTTATATAAAATTTTGCAATATCTTGAAAATATTACTCACTTTAAATATACTTACTTGAAAAGTAAGTGTGGAAGTAACTTACAAATCTAGGGAATAGCCAACTACATAAATCTAGAAGTGCCCTGTGCTTTAGTTGACTTCCGGTCCAGAGGATGGGGAGTGTCTGGAAAAATATAGAAAAGGAAAAGAATTACTAAGATAGGCATAAATTAGGCTATATTAATCTTATTTAGCAACTGTAGTACTACTCCATGTCAGTGCCTTGGAATCAAGATAGCCACTTTTTTCTTGTTTTCATCTCCATCTGTGGGACATATATTTGAAGGGGCACACTGTTTTGGTTTGGGGATTTTTTAGCTCCTCTTTTTTCTTGTGAGATGACAGAGAATGAGTATGGCTTACCGTCACTGCCAGACCTGGCTAACCTTGGAAAGGGGAGCCAGGCTCAGAAATCTCCTCAGTGCTGCTGTTGCACAGCAGCCTAAGGAATGACAAATTGCTGTTTTACTGCAGTGTCAGTGGACATCATGACATGGGAAGAACTTATGAGCAGAGTGCAGTCCTACAGCAGAGACCACGTACTCTGTCCTCGGCAGGGGAAGCTGGTAGTTTTTCTGTGCTATAATTAGCCACTGCCAATGAAGGCACATTGCATCACAGGAATTAGTCTTGTGGCATTCTCACCTTTGCCTTCCAAAATGAAGGAAATATCTTTCAATGACAGCTATTAACATCAAGGGAGTAAAGTATTAAGGGAATACATATACTTTTAGTTCCCTGGTCAAGGACATACAGTCCTCACTGATCAATGCAGTTTAAAAGGGAATGGTGAGTGGTCTGCTGCTGATAATATACTGACACATATATAGCTTTTTTTCCCCAGAATTCCCATCATGAGAGCAGCTTGTAGTGTTTTGATAGTGGGTTTACTCACATCTGTTCATTTAGCAGCATGTACTTCCTAGATTATGTCAGCTTTGTCCTCTGTAGGTCCTCCAGTGAAGGGGAGGATGTATCTGTTTTCCATCACTGCAGCTTCCTCCCAGGGGACAATCTGGGGATTTTTAAGTCTGGTTTATTGCAACAAACCAGGCAGAACCTGCCACAAATCAATAACATATCTGGTCTCTCATGAGCGTATTAGTGAATCCTAAGGATACTTGCTCTGATTTGAGTAAAACTTTGAAATAGCAACTCCCTGAAAGCCAATAAAGTTCCAAATCTATGCAAGTCTGCATGCAACCAGCAATCATATCAGTCTGGATCCTCATAAGCAGTACACAGCAGATCAGCTACCTAACATAGATGGAAAAACTGAGTGATTCATGTAATAGGTCAAAATTTGAAACTTATCTCAATATTATATTTACTGTGTACTCTCTTGTGCATCATTAGGGTTACTTGACTGATGTTGCTTGCAATAGTTTCATGTCATACAAGTTTTTCTTTCTGTGCTTTAAATAAATGCAGGTTCAACTTTGCATGACCAAGTGGATATTTCATCTTGTGCTATTTCTGTAACTGTTACAGTAGCTGTAGAAACCACTACTGTGGACCAATGCTAACTGCTGCTTAAAAAGGCAGCTCCAGCTTGGAAAAATCCATACAATGTGTAGAAAGTAAGTGAACATTAGCAGAGGATCTCTGGAAAGTTATCATTCAATATACCTATTCTTTCTTGAGTTGGGGTTTTCTTCAACTTCGTTTTATACCCAACTCATGGGTAACATTTCCCCCTCCCCAGCAGTAGCAGTCAGAAAAAGGAACTAAAATGTTAAACCTGTGGCTGAGAGATCAAAGCATGGCATTTTTCTTTAATAAATAAAACCAGAGTTTACTGCTCTGCTCTCTCATGCACAAAGTTGCCATATTGGAACTTGATCCAATTCTTAGAAATCTTGCCATTTTACTTATGTTCTTGTTTTCATGCTTATCAGAAACTAATTCTCTACAACCTGCAAAAATAAATGCTGTTCTAAGCCACAGGGAATTTAAAAATTCAACAATAACATGCTGTTAGTAGGACATTGCAGTTACTTAGGCAATCATGATAGCACCTGCTTTCAAAACATAATTGTTACATGGTAAAATTCTTGGACATTAGTTAGATTAGAAAGTAATTCCATGCTCCTTTAGGAGTAATTTTATAATATGAACATTATGCTATCACAAAATTACCCCATTGGTTCTGTTATAAATGTGATTTGTTTCCTTAACGTATTTTTCTCTGGAACAATTTGCCGACCATAAACAAGTAGCTATTTTCAATAAACACCAGCAGAAGCCTCTTAAGGTGCCAGGTCTGAGAGCCAAGTGAAAGCATGTCAATCTCAGCTTTCTTCTGTAGGCATCTAAGCCTCTGGATGTAAAAATACAAAGTGAAAACCTAACCTGCAGGCAATGCAATTGGAACTTGCTTGCAATGTTCTTAAGTATAAAAAAGTGGAAAGTAACTGTATATAAATACATGGTCTTATGTCCAATTTTAAGCCAGTCTCCTCCATTTCTGAGATTCAGTTATTTAATAGTCCTGTGTTGACAGTGCTGCATAACAAGCTGACAGAGACAGTGCATGAAATAAATCACAGTTCCTACAGCTCTTCTGGGGTGAAATGATTTTGCTTTCTTTTAGAAAAGTGGAGAAGAGAGATCCTTGCATACAGCAGGAACAGCAGCTAATCATACCCCACTGTGAAATGATTCAAATACAAAGGGGGAGATCTGGCTTCCTCCTAGATGGAGGCTTGTGTTTGCTGTTCACAGGAGCCAGCACTGTGGTGGAGGGATAGTTTTTAGTTACCAATAGTGCTTTTGCCTGCTGCAGATATTATTCCAGGTGCTCAGTTTGGAAAATGGCAATACCAATTCCAAGAAAATGGTTTCAAAAACGCAAGATATCCTGTTGATAGAAAATCTCATTACCATGAAAGAGTGCTGAGCAAATTACTGTGCTACTTAGGCTTGTTTTGCAGATGGAAGAATTGTGTGTCTGCTGCCTCAGAACCTTTCATCTTTTATCCTTACTGACGTGTACTTGGTAAAA
The DNA here is from genome assembly GCA_035583135.1 of Lophotriccus pileatus. Taxonomy (NCBI): domain Eukaryota; kingdom Metazoa; phylum Chordata; class Aves; order Passeriformes; family Tyrannidae; genus Lophotriccus; species Lophotriccus pileatus. The sequence continues at coordinate 23,709,404 of JAWWES010000133.1, forward strand.
TAAAAGAAATACATATAATCTACAAAGGTTCTTTTCTTTTGCAACTCTTAGTGTTCTAGACAGACCAGTAAGTATCATCTCATTTTACAGCAGAGTTAAAGGCAGAGGGAAATTAAGCAATTTTTGAAGGGTAGCAAGAGGAACACAACCAGATTCTTTTCAATTATGTTCAGTCTGTTGCACCACCAGCTTGAGGATGCTGAAGACAACTCTTATTTCTACTGTGTGCTGGGCCAATGCAGCAGCTATGTTGTAGTGACAAGAATAAACTATGCACCACAAACTTTTCTACCATTGTTATCAAAGCACGCATAGCAGTAAGTTAATTGGGCTGGTTCTCATTTGGGCTGTGTTTTGGGAATTCCAAATGTCAAAGACCTGAGCTAGCCCTAACTATGCAGCTCTCTTCATGTAAGCTCCATTTTATCTGTAATGTTCTAGCTAGATGAAAAATCCCAGTGATAGAGGATACTTAGTGCTGAAATCAGTATGGGTGACCTAGGTTCTGTTCAAGTAACTATAATTGTATTTTTGTGCTATTTTGTGCTATTTTGTGTGTTATTGTGTGTTATTTTTATTACTGCAACTCCTATATATTCTCCCAGTACCAGAATTTCAGTGGCCAAATTTAGCACAAAACACATAAGCAGAGGCAATCTCTACTTTTTAACACTTTACAAACAGAAGCTAAATATGCAAGAATGAATTGTTGCATGGTACTCTCCCCCAAAAAACCTAGAAAATTTTCCAGATGCCAAACAGTACTGGTATTTGAGTTGAAAAGCATGCTGATAAAATCCTGAAGTAGCATTCTGCCTCTGGAATAAGAATCTCCACATAGGATGTTAAACGTGTGTAACAGAAGGAAGGTATCACACCTGCCTAATAAACCTCCTGATGTTGACTGATCTTAAGTTCTGACCCCACAACTTGGTCCCTGAAGATGGACTACTGTGTAAAACCCTCCTTTTTCCTGCAGGACTGATCAAGCCTGTAGCTTACATTTTCTACCTTCAACCAAACAGGAAGTGTGCAGCCAAATTGCAGGGTGAACATGCATCTCCTGAGCTCCAGCTCAAACTGGACTTTTAAAGAAGATATTTTGCCTCCCCTTCAGTTAAGAATCTCATTCGGGTTTCATTTTCTTTATAGGTTTCTCATAATCTGTGACTCTCAGAATTTCATATGCCAAACGTGTCCATGACTCATGTCAGCTGATACCTCCGTGGACAGACAAGGAGCAGCATGAGCAGTTCCTCTCTGCCACATGTGCGGGTTGATTCGCAGTGTGCTGAGTGCAGCACTGATCAAAGGCAGCACAGTGGGATTCAGGATCGTCAGCTGTGCTCCCAGTATCACAGCTAGCATCCAGAGAAGGATGGAAGAGCAGAAGAAAGGGGTGAGGAGGAGGGAAAAACAGAGGCTCTCAACTTCAGTGCGAAGTTGTTTGATTCAGAACTAGAGGATTTACCTTATGTATCCTCAGCTTTATGTATTCTTTCCCCAGAAAGTCTCACAAACAAGGTTACATCACAACATCCGATGTGTAATCTTTACAGGAATAACCAAATGTTTTGCTCTTTCATTACCTTGTCTAACAGCAGGCATTTGGCTAAACAAGAAGAAATCATCTCAGGACAACAGACATTCATTACATGGATACATTACCTCTAGGCGAGGTAGGGAACTTAGATACTGTGAGATCACAGGAATATTCCCACTAGCTAAAGGTGATGATTCATCAGGAAATGTTAATGTAGGGTCACAGGTAGAAAAGTAATATTCAGGCCAGAAGCACAAATAAGTTGGATTTGCTTGTTTTAAACCTAGCTTCCAGTATTTGTTTCTGGTAGGGTTTTTGTTTCTTTGTTTGTTTGTATGTTTGTTTTTTTTTTTCTTTAGTTCTCTATGGTGATTTTAACTTTTGGTTAAGATTGTTTGGAACTGATCATTAAAGCAAGCTGGTGAAAGAAATCTAGCACTAGGTCTGTACATCCTAGGCAATACAAGAGAAACATGACTGCTGAGTAGTTTCAGTCAAAGACAGACCAGTGGGTTCACCTGAGTCAAGAAATACCTATAATTACTCTTCCATTGCCTTGTGGAACCCTATTACCCTACCCCAAAACTTCTTGAATATCAATTCTGGGAGAGCAGGAAAAGTACGCAGTTGATATGGGCAGATACAGTGTGGTTTTGGTACACTGAGGGAGGAGAGAGAATTTTGCTTCAGTTAGGATCATGTAAGGAAGGAGACAGGTCTTCTAGGATTGTGCTGCTTCAGCTTTCCTGCTTGTGCCCTGTGCTACATGCTATTAGCACTTGATAGATTCACTCATGGTGGTAGGAAAGCATCTTGAACCAAATGGTGTTGTCATGACCAAGGGATTAATGCTAGAGTCTCCAGGTCTGGATGGATTGGCTACATTGACTCAGAATGGCTGCATACTTCACATTATTTCACCTGGCTACACAGGGGGGGATTCTCTGTGCAAAAAAATGACCAGGCTCCTTGGCATAAAACTGAAGTGAAATGAAATGAAATCAAATCAAATCAAAGGTGGAGAAAGGATTTGTTCTGTGCAAAAAAATGACCAGGCTCCTTGGCATAAAACTGAAGTGAAATGAAATCAAATCAAATCAAAGGTGGAGACAGGACTTGTTCTGTGCAAACTATTGCCAAACACAAGGCAGGTGCGCCTCTGCCTCTAGCATTAAACCTCTCGTGCTCATGCTGTCCTGCCTCACCCGCAAAAAGAAAAATCTTCAGTCTTTTTACTTCAAAATATTTGAATTCCGCATTCAATGTGGAATGCAACCTGAATGCCGCAGGGGTAATTAAATACAGCCTGTAAAGCATAAACCATGTATTGTTCCAGCCATGCTCCCTCTCCTTCTCCTTCTCCCTCTCCTTCCCTTCCCTCTTCCCTCTCCTTCCCTTCCCTTCCCGCCCCCTGGCGGCGGGAGCGCTCGCGCCCCCCCTCTCCTGTGGCAGCGCCCCCTGGCGGCGCCCACGCGCAGAACGGGGCCGGCCTCCTGGGCGCGTGCGCGGTGCCGCCCCCCACCCCCCCCCGGGCGCGTGCGCGGCGAGGGCATCCCGTGGCGGCGCGCGGGGCCACATTCCAGCCATGGTGCTGGAGACCCTGGCCCGCATCGTCAAGGTCCAGCTGCCCGCCTACCTCAAGCGCCTGCCGCTGCCCGAGAGCGTCGGCGGCTTCATTCGCCTCACAGGTGAGCGGGGGCAGCGGGACCCCCTTCCCGCCCCGACGGCGCGGTCGGTCCTGCCCGGCTTCGGGATCCGGCTCCCGCCCCTCGCGCCGGGCATCGCGCGCTGTCTCCGTCACGGAACGGGGAACCCCAGACCTTAAACTGTCCCAGCGGCGGAACGACCCTCCACACGGGAGGTTTGGGTGCCCTGGGAGGGGAGGTCGGAGCTGTCAGGATAAAGTGCAGCGACGGAGTGAAATGTTGGCGTTGTGCTTAAAAATTCCTCTCGGTGCCGGCGCCGGCGAGCCAGAGGCCGTGCGCGTCCAGGGAATGGGATTTTAGCTGGAGGCCTGAAACATGGCCTCGTCCGTTGCTTCACAGGTTGAAGACAGCATTTGTCCCGAGTTCAAATAAACAAAAAAAATCTCATTCTGGGAGCAGCCTCTTATATAAAAAAAAAAATAGCTTATTTAATTATTTTAATTTTATTTTTTAATTTTCTTTTTGTTTTTTCCCTTTCGATTTAATATTTTTCTTAAGTATTTTCTGGGTGAGGGGGTGAAAATACCGGTTCATTGATCGCAGCACCGTCACGGAGCGACCAGGAAAGAAAACTGAATACTGGCGAGCCCTCTGGGTGTTCAGTGCCCTGCAGACTGTGGCTCCCAGAGCCCAGGGGTCTGCTGCAGTAATACCGGCAGGACTTCAGGCAGTGTCAAGTGACAAAGATTAGCTCGGTGATAATAAATAAGAGGAATGCTCTCAACGGGAACTCACTGAAAAGTAGAAAAATTCTTCAAAGGGCAGAATCAACCTCGTATCTCGCAGCACTAAGGTAGCTTGTGACTGCCATAGTGATGGAAAATTGTTAAATTTAGAACAGGCACAATTTATTTAAAGCCAGGTTTGAGTACTTTATTTTCCCCAGCATGTTTATGCTGCTTGTAAACTCTAAGTCCCATAATCTTTCTCAGGACAAGCAAACCTCTTTTGAATGAACAGTTCTTCTTTTTCCACAACTACTCCTTCATTTGAAAGACTGTTAATTATATTTACCAGCTCCTACGAAGTTGTGAGGAAGGGGATAAAATAAGCTACAGAACAGCGCAGATTCTCCTATTCCTAGCATTTGTCAGTTTCCTACTTAAGTCATTGCCCTTTTAACCACAAGTTGACGAAATTTATTAAGCTTAGTAATACTTTAGTTTCTCATTGCTTCACTTTTCCAAACATGTATTTCTGTAACAGCAGTATTTGTGCAGTCTGTATTTATTCACAATACATAGTAGTAATACAGTTTATTCTGAAAACGTCTGAGAAAACATTCTGAAAACCAGTTAGGACTCATTTGTTTTGTTTGTTTTTATTTCATAGAGTGATGAGTGGGGGAGAACTGTTCTGCTGTCATATTATTTACCCCACTGACAGGTAGTTTCTTGAATTTGGAGGGAGGGGGAGAAGCAGACAACTAGTATCTTAAGTGAAAACAAAAGGTGGGAAACGTCAGTCCCAAAAATACTAAACAGGGGTAAAAGAAGGGCCAAGTCAGAAGTTGCTTTGAGAACTGATAAAATTTAATGAGCATACTTGAAAAAATTCCGTGTCTCAGTGATTTTTTTTTGACTGGACTCGAAAATTGGGAAATGAAGGTATAATTAAAAATACATAGCTATAGAAACAACATTTTTACAATTTTTCTTTTTTTTTTTTTTCTAACAGTAAGCTAGAATAGTATCTGCTGTCATGCTTATACATCTCCCTCTTATGGTGGATGTGAATGAAAATGGAAGAAGAAAATGCAAAACTCTACAAGGTGCTTAAAGTAACGGCACAGGGTAAATGCAGCATGGTGAGACTCTAGAAGGAAATCATAGGACACCTCATCCTAGGCACCTAAATTAAAAAAGTGTCATCTCTTAGTGCTTAAAAGGTTACTGAAAGTCATTCAAACGTTATTGCTCACTGAAGAGTCTTGTGCTTACATGCACTCAGAGCTGCTGTCAGTCTTAAGTTTCACGTGAGAAAATGATTGCTTCAGCAAATGCTGCCTCTTCTCTGTTGCTGCTGTGGTCATAGTCTGTCCTGTCCTAAAGTCCTAAGCCTCTAAGAGCAGGGGATTCCCAATCCTGGGGTTATTTTGCAGTGAATTACCAATAGTGAAAGACTGTTAGACAATACAGAGGATTAGATTAATGTTCTCTTTTGTGTTTACTACTACCACTACAAATTACAGAGTATATTCTTTGGCAAATGGCATATCAAACATGCCAAGCGTTTTTCTTTGCTTCTTTTTGGAAAGTGAGAAATAATATTGATGTAAAAACATTTTAAAGTGCATTAGTATTTGTCCTTTGGTGGCATCTCTAGGGACCAGCACTATAAAACACTTGCTAGCATAGACCTTGTTTGGAAGGGCAGGTCAGATCCCAGATTTGGAACAGTGCGGTCCTTTGCTTGTTAGTTTTTTTATTGCTTCTATAAACTTTTATCATCGTCCAGGCAGATGCAACCTCAGTTCCTGTAGCACATCAGTTGTAGAAACAACAAACCAAAACTATAACGAGCACCTCTTTTTTTCGTAGCATGTGTGTTATAGTGTACTGATAAAAAATCTTGACACTTATTGTCTGTTGCGACCTTACCAAACCAGAATGAAAAACTGCTTGCTTGAAGAAAAGACTGTTGACATCTAATGCATAACTCCTGAAGGTAAATGCAATGAGGGAGGAAGGCAAGAATGTTTGACCTTGGGTTTGAAAGTGGATTATGTAAGTTAACATGCTGCTGCTGTTCAGAAGCCTCTTTCAGTGTTCTCTCATAGCTGCTTTAGCCTTCCCTTCTCAATTTCAGTGAAATGAACAGTGTTGTCTCATGCTAGCATTGCTTTGCATCTTTGAAGGTGTCATTAAAGTGGCACAGACATTCACCTCAGAAGAGCAAATGACTGAACACAGTTAGCATACATCTGCTTATTAGTTCTGAGGAGAATGTAATTAGTAAGTAATCTGAATTTGCATGAAGAATTTCATCACTTTAGAGAACATACAATCACGGTTCAAATCTTCATTTTGTCTGGTAGCTAATACTTGTTAAAATTTTGGTTTGCAGTTGAGCTGTTACTGTAAGAGGCTGCTTTTGGGTCTGTGTAGGATCATTTCCACAGAAATTAGCTGAAACGTAATTCAGAGTGAAAGATATCAAAATAGTAGTTGATGGAAGACAAGCAGGGAACAGCTGCTTTGATTTGACTCTTATTGTCTGGCCTGTCCCTTTCAGTTCACAGTGTATGTGTTTCTTACATTGTTGGACTTGTTACTGTTGGACTAAAAATTACTACAACCTCTCCTTGAAAATGTAACTGTGGCCTCAGCTTCTTGGAGTTCTCTGGTCTCTGATACTTTCCAGAACTTTTCTTTGGGATCAGTCTCTATCTAACAGAAGTTAGAAGACTAACCTCTTCTACATACTACTCTTCATTTCTGTCTCCAAAGGCTGTCTCTTCCCATGCAACAGAACTGATAAAGGATCTCCAGAATCAATGTAATTGCTGAATTCTGAGTTGTCAGCTGTGAAAATAAACAGTCTTGTGAATTGCCTTACATCTGCTTCAGAAAGGTATGAATGGCTTCAAAAACACAGAGCAGCTTGCGGTTGTAGGAAGACATCATTGCATTAGTTTGGGTGAAGCTTTTCTCTCACTGCTGCCCACCCAACGCTAAGATCTCTGACTTTTTTTACTTTGTCACAGCATCTTGTATCTCTTGCCCTAGAACCATGACGATGTTGATTTTTCAGTTTAAACACATGAACTTCTAGTAGTCTTTTGGCAATAACAAGTCATTTTATGATTAGTGTACACAAACTGGGGGCTTTGCAGTGACTCCAAGATTAGAAATAAGCAAAGAAATCATTGGCTAGTGGGGACAACTATTTATCAGCAGTTAGCGTGGTAAAAATGTTAAATAATAACTATTATAAATAATATCCTTTACTTCCTATTCATGCTTGCTTCTAATTTCCCTTCTCAGAGGTTACAGCTATTCATGTTCCTGTTTCATTTAGATGACTCCAACTTATGAGTCTCCCAGGACTACTGTTCTGATTTTGATACTGTGTCAGGGAGTTTCAAGCTATATTGAGATCACAGAATCACTGAAGTTGGAAAAGACCTCTGAGATCACTGAGTCTGAGATTGAGTCCAACCTTTCTCTCAGCACTTCTATGTTCACTGCTAAACCATACCCCCTAAACCAGAGTGCTTTGAGAACATTTTGAGGAATGACGACTCCACCACTTCCCTGAGCAGCCTCTTTCAATGTCCTACCACACTTTCAGTGAAGAAATTTTTCCTAATATTCAATGTAAACCTCCCCCAGAACAACTTGAGGCCATTTCCACCCATCCTGTCACTTGTTACCTGGGAGAAGAGGCCGATCTTCCACATGGTTACAACCTCCTTTCAGGTAGCTGTAGGCAGTGATAAGATCACCTCTCAGCCTCATTTTCTCCAGGCTAAACACCCCTGGCTCCCTCAGATGCTCCTCAGCATACTCGTGCTCTGTTGCCCTTCTCTGGACTCACTTCAGCACCTCAGTGTCTTTGTTGTAGTGAGGAACCCAAAACTTCAGTGAAGTAATTACTGAAAGTTCTTGCAGCGCCTTTAGGATTTTGCAGCTATGATGTATTTCCAGATAAATGTGGATAAAAGTGTGGCTGTAAATGTCAAAGGCTATAGCAAATGCAAAGAACATAAAATTAGTCCCACAAAGTATTTTCATCACATGGAGTACTTCCAGAAAAATCAAATTCTTACGAAAAATCCACTAACTGGAAAAGTATTAGCCTAAGTGTGTGCTCTATTAGTACAAATAAAATCAAGCTATACACAGTAATGTATTTTCTGAGAGCTGCAAACCACCTAGCATCCTTAGCCTGCTCTACTGCGTTTTTTCATAATCTTAATTTCAAAAACCAAACTGCAAAACAGAATTTTGCTATGTTCTGATCCTGAATGATTTAGACGAGTATCTTGATTGCAGTGTCATCTTACAAAGTGTGCAGCTGTTTGTGCTCCAGCTCATCATACTACTTTGTTTTGCCTTTTTTTGAAGTATTTTTAAACTCTCTTCTATATGAGTATTTAGAGTTAATATATTCTCCAGAAATTCAGAAAAATGCTATCAACCTTTATTTCATCATGGTATTTAAATTACACTGGAGTATTGTCACAGCATTTTTTGCTGGAAAAGTGCATCCATCTTCAATATATATAGATCTTATGCAAAGTATTGATGAATTTCTTAAGAAGTTCAGTAAGTCTTCTGACACCAGTATACCTAAAAGATTTATACTGATACAGCAAGGCAGCCAAGCCTGCAGTGGATACTTGTATCTTTTACCTGTACTTTAAAGAGATTCCTTATTTTGGTAAAAGGTAATTTCCTGTGTCTTGAGTTACTGATCTCAGGTCTCTTTCTCTGAGCTGTAGAAACTTTTCGCAGATCCCTGAGCAGAGGTCTGAAAAATAAACCCAAAAAGATCGGTAAAGGTTTTGCTAAAGTGTTTGCCTAATAATCTGCATAATTTCTACCAAAAGTTTCTAAATAAACTTGCAACAAATAAAATGATAAAAACTTCCAAGAAGAGAAAAACCTGAAATAAGCAAATAAAAATTCAATTATAAAATGTATTGAATAATTTTTCATATACAGAGTGTTAAGATACCTGGATGAGTATAGTTACCACATGTAATCATGCCCAGTTTGCTAGTACAAGTGCTGGTTTACTGCAAGTGAGCAGAGCCCCTGTAATTTTAGGGTTCCCCACTCCAGTAAATCTTTTATTTGTTTTGGATTTATTATCTTCCATTGAGTCATCTTCTAGAGTCTTAAAATTTAGATGAAATTCTAGGAGTCAGATTTTTACTTTGGGTCTAGTAAACGCCAGGATTTAATCTGTGTCTTCTTTCTTCATAAGATTTACCCATGGAGTCTTGCTTGCCCGCAGAGCCTTGCTGACTGAGCAACTACATTCCCTACCCTCAGCCTAAGCCATTTTAAAAGTAGCTGACACTGCACCAAACTTAAGTGCCAATCTAAATCCCACCTGTCTTTAGTTTCAGAATGGCTGCGGTTGTTGCCTTTCCTGGGCGTGCTGGCCCTGCTTGGTTACCTCGCTGTTCGTCCCTTCCTCCCCAAGAAGAAGCAGCAGAAGGATAGCTTGATTAACCTTAAGATCCAGAAGGAAAATCCCAAAGTAGTGAATGAAATAAACATCGAAGATCTGTGCCTCACTAAGGCTTACTGCAGGTGTTGGCGTTCTAAGACGGTAAGACGTTGTGCTACTGTAGGATTAGAGATTGAAACTTGCATGTTTTTATCAGTGCTTCAGTGGTGAATGTTGACCTGTTGCTTTTCTCTGGAGGTGGGACATGTTCCTCAGTTTTGCAGAATGGCTCAGTTCTTATTTTTTCTCCACAAAGACCTATTTACCTGCAGAAAGAAACTGTAGAAACTGGAAAGAAATGCAGTAGGGTTTTTCTAGAAACATTTAGAGCGACCACATGTGAGCAGAATAAAACCAACCAAGCTTTGCTTACTATTTTTAAATCCATTGCAAATAATTACAAGGTAACTACTCTTATTTTGCAAAAAAACAATGCTTACAAAGTTGTTCATATTAGAATGAGAGTAAGACTGGGCCTGTGTTGGTGAGAGCGAGCATATCCCCATCAGGTCCAGAGCAGTCAGATGATTGGTTTGGACAGTCTGTCCCTGAAATCAACCAGATGTTAATGAGCATTTGTCATCTAGTCTCAGTTTGCATTTCCTGATTCAATTTTGAATGTCCTGACTGCACTCTGGTTTTGTCCTCTCTGGACTGAATGCTTTCCTGCTTTAACAAAAAAAAAAAAATTATCTGCCCTGAATTGAAGAAACTCACTCAACTATTCTCACTTTGGACTAATCACTTCAGCCTCTATTTCAGCTTTTCTTAAAAAAAGTACTTTCTGGTTGCAGATGATTAAATCTGTTCAGAGCATTTCCACAATAAATTTTAAACCCTTTGTAGCTGCGGTGGCTGCTCTGCTTGCTGTTCTTTCATGGGAAAGGATTCATTCCTAACTTCGTGTCTAAGAACAGCTATTTTAGGACCTCACAAATCTAGTTACCCATTAACAGTGTTTGTTTTCCGTAGTATCATGTGTCCTCTGTGTGATAGGAGACAGAGAGTTTGATGTTGAAACAGGACATAATAGGAGGTATTAACAACATTATCAAAGTGCTATTGGTATAGGAAGAAGTATAAAAATCACCTTGCAACTGCTGTACAGGGTTACTCTAATTCCTCATATCTTTTCTTTCAGTTTCCTGTCTGTGATGGCTCCCACAACAAGCACAATGAATTAACAGGAGATAATGTAGGTCCACTAATACTCAAGAAGAAAGAAGTATAGCAGATGTTTAATCCCCTAGATCCTGACTGATAATAAGTCTTTTTATACCATAGTAGTTGCAAGGGGCAGCATTTTATTATGTGATTGGTATGATTTAGTTTAATGATTGCTGTAGATTTCTTTCTGGAATAAACTACATTTAGACAGTGCTGAATTTGTCACTGTTTTGATACCTTATTCTGAGAAGAATTTTGCCTGCTTTGTAAAACTGTAAGTATCTATCTCTGTAAATAAGTCGTTTATTTCAACAATAAATTGACTTTCTACAACTAAGCCTTTTTTTTATGAACATGCAATTATAAAACTGTCACTCTTTCAAGTGACAGAAGTGCACTTTTCTCTTTGATTTTGTTCTGCTGAGAAGCCATGTTTTATTCTGCTTTTCAGCAACAAATTCGAGTGCACGGCAGCGGGGGAGAAAAAAGGTACCAAATTCATCCTCTGTGAGTGTATGTTCAGGCAGGCAGTATAGCAGTGTTAAGTTATGGTAGCTGAAGGTCTGGCCTGTGCAGTGCCTATGTGGGCAGTTTGTTAGTCTTATGCAAAGTAGCCCAGCTCAGACAAACCTCACCCAGATGGAGAGTTTCCTACAGCATCCTAGGTGGAGTGCTGCAGTTCCAGACTGTCTAGAAACTAGTGAGCAGGTCAGCCACAATCATTAGCCCTTAATTTCAGGTCCCTCTGTTGACTGTTCACGAGCTCTTGGGAGGAAACACCAATTTGCTTCGTGCAAGTTCACTTGCACTGTAGTTTTGTAACGGGAACTCTCATGGGATGAATGGGTTAAATACAGAACCATGGATGCAGAGCTGAGCTGGTACCCATTTAGAATTATAATTTAGGCAAGTCAGAACTTTGCTGTGATGTGGCTTAATTTCAGATGCAGGTAAATAATTGCTACTTACCTAACTGCTAGACTTCTAATTATTCTAAAATGCTTTATTCTCCCATGAAAGACTGTCCATCAGTTTAAAACCAAAAATTTGATCCATGCTGCAGTTTTAGACAATTGTAGTGAGACAGATTTCAGCCACTTCTTAACAGCATTTCATTTGACCCATTGTTAGGCAGGTGGGAAGCTCCAGAGCTGTTGCCAAAGCTGATCACCACAGTGCTGAAACAGAAAGCAAGTCAGAAAGCTGTCCTCACACAAGGGCTCTTGCAACAGCAGCAGAACTAAGGTAGATCATTCCTCCTCTTTTTTTATAACTGTTATAGTTCCAGGTACCAAAACCTCTTGCCTTGCAACAAAAGATGGCAGATTAGAATGTGATTACGTGTTCAGTGCCTGCTTTTACAGAGTGTGTAAGAGAACCATGGTTTAACCTCTAATGTATTAATGCTTCATGGCGGTCTTACTTTAACGGATAAGCAAAGCACAAACATATTAGTATATAACATTTAAAATAGATAAAAAATAGGTAAAAAATAAGTGTCTTATAGTCAGTCTTCGCTTAGAGATGTATATTGAACACCAAGCCCCAATTCTTGGGTTTGGTGAAGAAGTTACTGTGAAAATGAAAAAGCCTGTCTTTAGATTTTTTTTTTCCCCAGGCTCTAAAATCCACAGCCCATCGTAGCAGGCTGTTATTAAAGCCCTGTACGTACTTCCATCTTTTATCAGGATACTATTGTATTCAAACAGTTTGGTTTCCTCTGAAATCAAAACCAAACCAGTTAAACTAAGGCAAACCTTGCTGAAGTAAGTAATACAGCAAAATCGGTTTTGTTTCTCCCAAAAAGCTGCTCTAAAAGCAGAATGACAGTGTAAGGTTTAACCTCTTCACTCCGTCTTTAATACGGCTTGATTGTTTAATTAGTTTTTTCCCCTGCCTGCTCTTAGAAGAGATTGCTGTTAAACTATCCACAGGTGTGGCTATGGAATAAACAGGAGTTGTTTTGTTTTTTTGTGCTTATGTCTGTACAGGAATGGAACACATTTGTGGCATTGCAAGAGCAGCACTCAGTCACAGTTCCTTTGTAGAAAGGATGTTTTAGTAATTTCCACAAGATAATAATATAATGAGGATCACAAGCAAGATAAATCAGCATTTCCTTGCATTTCAAAATCTGTCAAGGTAATACTGCCTCATGGACACAAATTTCTATAGAAAACCTCAAAGAATTTACTAATCATTTCATCTACGTGAAATCTACAGTAGAGATAGATAGCTAAGTGCCTGCAGAGCCCTGTATTTCACCAGCAATAGAGTGAGTTGAACCAATTACCAGACGTTTCTAACCTAATTTGGAAGCTCCACACAAAGGGATAAATTTGCCCTGAAGGCTAATAAAGACCAGAACTGAGGTAGCAGGCCAGATCTTCACAGTCTCAATGAAAAATCAGGAGAAACTGAAATTGGCATGTTGAGATATAACCTTTTTACTCTACCAGAACAATAATGTTTACCTTTCTTTTGATTATAATTTGAACAATAGTTAGATTAGGCTACAAATAAGCTTGCAAATTTAGAGAAAGGTGTTTGACTTGTGGCAGCTATTAGACAAAGTAAATGTGATTGAAGTGCAGCTGACCCAAAATTTGATCTCTTTCACTCTGTTTATTACAAAAGCAAAATGCAGAAACTATCATTCATTATTTTGTGGCTGTATTACACCATGACTGTTTCAGTTAATTTCAGGCTTCAGTCTAAAGTCCTTAAAAAGCTGTTTGGCTGAAAAAGAGAGAGTAAGCAGTGATTATAATTACATTATCACTGTATCCCCTGGCCTGTGCAATTCCCTGCTTCCAGATGGTCAATTTCTGTCTTTTCCCATATGCTGCCTGCTGTAACTCTGCCCCATGCTGGCTGCCAGCAATGCTGTCAGACCTTCTGCTGCAGAGGTTCTTCTGAACCTTCTGGAACGGCACGTTCAGTACTCTCCCACACTATGCCTATGATTGTGTCTGCATGGGAGCGGGATTCCTCTGGTTATCAGCTACTGCACGTTGTGCTCTAATTTTATTTCCCACGAATAAGAGACTGGCATGGCATAAAGATTCTGTTGGCCTGAATTTATGCATTATTTGATTAATGATTTCCATGGTCTTCTGTTAAAAGGGAGGTGGTCTTGAATGTGGGTCTAGACCCACATAAAAAGCGAAATTGTATCTCTCCAAGTTAACTGCTATTTAAAATCAGCTGAAATTGTCATGATTCTTATTAAAAAACACAGTGTCTTAGGTTCTTAGTCCTCATATAAGATTTTTTTTCATGACAAGATGCAAGTGTTTTCTTCCTTTCTGGAAGGCAAGGAGAGGAGCATGATAAAGCTTTAATGCTTTTAATTTTAGATCTACAGGTATATGTAATAGCCCCAGCCTGAATCTTTTTGAAGATTTAATAAAAGCTGGGGGAAAAGAGTCTTGTGGGAAATATCCATGTAAGGTAGTAAAGAAAGAAAAATTCATTCAATTTCATTTAGATCAGCAAAGAAAATGACACTGTTCATTGGTATAGCTATTCAGGCATTCAGAATGGTGAAAGTGATCTAATGCATAACTTGAGAGTGCATTGAGGCTAAGGGGACATGATAAATCTGATTTATGAGATGTGTTATGGTAGTGAGGATGTATTAGAGGTAATCATGATCAAAGGTTCTTTGTCAGAGGTTTGCTTGCATACTTAAGGTTGTGTCCAAATTTAAAGGGCTGTAATCCTTACAACATCACACTTCTGTTATTGACCAGATTCCAAATTTGGCATAGTGATCCCTGTGGGAGGATTCAAGTTTTTATAAAACTTTATGAAATAGTGAACTCCTTTAAGTTTTGCTTCAGTGGAATTATTTTACAGACAGTCACTTAGGAGCACTGTATTCCCTCACCTTGTCAGTTAGGGTTATAGATGTTACAATTTCCAAATACAACAACCTCCTATTAAAACCACCCCTATTTAAGGAACTTCCGTTAGCCATGCAAAGTAGGCAGAACAGGCACAGAAGTCAAGGGATGACATAATAACCAGCAAGCACAACACCCTTAACCATTCATTCATGCACAATTTGAAAGCATGTTTTCGGGTCAGGAGACAAACATGAACTGAACTAAAGATGGTACATTCCCAAGGAAGCAGAGAGAACAGCAGTGTGTATAGTAAAAAAATACCAGTGTACTTGACAATTGTTAGAGAAAAACTTGCCAAAGAATTTCCTGGTATTTTTATTACTGTGCTGGAATTGCAGGCTATGAACCTTAAATATTTCTCGCGAAGCTTTCTTTCTGCCTTGGAGAGGAAGGCATATACAAAGGAGTGCATATTGATCTGTAATTAATTTGTATACAGAGGCGTATGTGACACTACAAATAGTACAGTTTCAATATTAAAAGTATTTAAGTAGTTAAAAGCATTTCTGTACAACTTTTGGTTTGTGTATTGAAAACGTAAAAGTTAAAATAGAATTGGTTAGTTCTTACTAGTGCCAAAATCTAGACACATCAAATATATTCTATAGAGTATTCTGTAAAATGAATTCAGAGAACTGTATTGTAGAAATCTGCTGGGGAGTGTTGTCCTCCTCAAATTATAGGCACAATCCAGCATCCTTTCTAAAAAAATAACAAAATAACTTCCAGTTTCTGAGGCATGCTGTACTGACTCCATGCCCCAGAACGGGGCTGGGAAAACTTACTTGGAGCTTGTTACTTGTACAAAACGTAGCAAAGGAAGGTAGATTTGCTGGTGTGTGTCAAGTGATAGCAAAGCTAAAGACAAGACCAGGATTTTGATCAACAGAGGAAGTTACTCCTGGCTTTAGGACAGTAAAGGAAAAGAGACAGGGACCTCTTCTGGGAAGGGGAAAATCAAATGTGAACTATAACGCAACTGACCGTGCAGGAGGCATTTAATTTAAATAAATTGCATTGACCTTTTTGCTTCTCCTGCTGAAATATTTTAGCAAGATATTCGACACCAGCATTGCCAGTCATTGCCATGATCCACAGCCACACACATCTTGTGTTTCTGGAAGGACCCACAGAATCTGTGTACATGCAGAGGGTGCTAGTGCTGTGTCCTAAACACTGCTTACTCATGACACCTGCCTTCCCTCAGCAGCCTTTCTGAAAGTAGGTGAGAATGAGGCTCCTTTTGCTCTGCATTGCCATTTTCAAGACTGTTCATTTAAATTATTTTAGTATTCTGCATCAGTCAGGAGTAAAAAATGCCCTGCCAAATCTGAGAGCCCTCCAGTCTCCACAGTCAATCCAGCCAGCCACCTCTTGGAAAAATGAGCACTAACTGGCTATATTTTTAGCAAATACCTGGTTTCTTTTGCTGCAGTTATCCAAATGCAGATGTGAGAAGGACCCAGTCATAGCATTTTCTCAGCCAGATGGGTATTAGGACAATGCAACAGGAGATCCCAGCTGGCCCATGAATCTTGATGAGGAGAGGTATACTGCTATTGCTGAGTTCCCCAGAAGGAGCTGAGGCCTTGCCCTGTCAGCAAACCCTACCTCTGAAGAGTTCTCCCATCTGTCCTACAGTGGCCAGCACCACAACACAGCCACTCTCAGTGGCCAAAGAGCTGGCTTTCCCTCCCTTAGCATCATGTGTGAAGGCTGAGGTACGCAGGTGAAGCAGCAGCCTTCCCAGTCCCATAAAACCCTTTCAACATTCCTTATAACCTCCCCACAAACCTCATCCCATATTCAAGCTCTGTCCTTTTTTCTGCCAGCACCAACACCTGTATTACCACAGTCTGTGAGGGCCCCAACTGCCTCTTTTAGCAAAGTACCACTTGCTGTTTCTTGCACTGACCAGAGCTGATAGTCCCCTGAAGGCACAAAGGAGTGCATCAGCTGTGAGAAAGAACAGCAGTATGAAAAGGCAAGTTTTAGAAACACAAATGAGGAAGGAGAGGGAATCACCAACTCTTGGCAGGACTTGTTCAGTATGTGTCAGCAGTCTCTTATTTGGAAGTTGCTTTCTTTGAGTTACTGAACTTGTCATCTCACAGCCCAGTTTCAACCATCAAGAAGTTATTCACATTAGTCTCCATTTTCTTCTGTTTATATTCCACCTCATGACTCTACTCCATGCCTGAACAATTCTAACCCTCTCCCTGGCCTCACCACCCACACATTTTGAGTAACTGTTGACTGCTCACTTCTGAGTGACTCACTGCCTGGTCAGACAGTTCAGTCTATGTTCAGCTATTTCATCTCAAGGCAACATCCACACATAAAAATATTTTATAGAACTCCACCAGGGCTGCTTTAAAAATAGCAGATGTAACTGATACTTGTTTTAGTTTCCTCCACTGAGATTAGAGACATGCCATGTTTACTCAACAAAAGTGTAAGGATTGAAGGACCATGTTCCTGTAGACGTCTATCTCACGAAGGTTCACAGGCCTCTGCTTCTTCTCCAGCCTCAGCACCTTCCTCATCCTCCTTGCTATTTGTCTGAGCCTTCTGCAAAAGCCTGGGCCCTGCCAAGCCAATAACCAGGGCTCCAATTGGAGCGGTAATCAAGATAGCCAAGAAAGCTACTGTCAGTACATCCATTCCATACTTTTCCAGTTGCTCATCTTGATGTCTTCTTGCTGTATCCAGGGCAAGAGAACCTATTGCAGCCTGCAGGGAAGAAAACATTGCTGAGATGAAACAAATAACCTTTAGCACTGGAAGAGGAAAAAAAAGGGACCAATCATCAGTCAACATTTCACATAAATGTGACATATTTGGTACATTCAACCCATTAGTTTCTAGGCAGTACATAGAAAAGTAAACATTATATTACACCTATGAGTACAGTTTCCACTTGGCTACATTTTGAATTCCCTAAGCTGATGAGTTTATCTGGGTGGTTTATGCCTGTGAAGAACATTGCTTAGCTGCTATCTCATCCACATCTGGAGAATGTGTGATTAATGAAATGGGCCACTATATTGCATATTGCAGCCGTTGAAATGCCGCCCTTTAAGAATGCATCCTGACAGCAGTCACCTAGTAGTGGCTTATGAAAATTTCTTCACTAATCTTGCAATAATCCTTGCTTGTTTTGATTATTAACTTTTGTTTGCAAGTAATCGTGCTACTGAGGGAAAGTCTAAATGACTTAATGATCACTGAAATAAAGGAGCAGGGATGCAGCCAGCCTGAGGCATCTCTAGTAATATGGCTCTCGCAGACTGTGCCTTACCAAAATGACCACAAATTGAAACCCATTCTGAGTCTCTGATGTGACTGTCCCTGCAGACATTTCATGTGTGAGAGGGAAATGCTTTTGCCTTTTTTTTGAGAGTTCTCACAATCTGTATGTAGAGTCACAGTAATCTGCAGTGGCTGGGAAATAGTTTAACTTCCTACGACTTACCTACACTTCACTGTCATTATTAAGAGGACAACCCAGGATGCATGCAAAACACCATCACACAGAAGGTTCTCCATGCACTTTTCAAGCAGACTTAGGGTGGTTTAGAATATGAACTGTCAATATACTACACTCTAGTGTCACTGAGCCTGAACCTTTCCCCTTTTACCTAGTTACAAGGAGCTCTGCTAAGGACAATAGATTTAGCCTGGAATGAAAGTGATGTTAGACTGTTTACCTGGACAGTGGCTTTGGGCATCCATGCCAGTGAGACAAATACTTTCTCCTTGAAATTAAACCCAGCAAAAGACACCATGAGAAACGTTGTTATGATTCGCACAACTAGGGCAATGCCTAATATAGCAACACAGAGCCCTGCAACAAAGACAAACACTTCTCAGTACTTTTGTGCATAGGTGCCCGAGGGGACTTAGGCTTCTAAAACTGTAGCTTTACAGTGGGGTTGGGTTTTGTTTTTTTTTTTTTTGGGTCAGCCATAGTCTGCTTTGCTTTAGATTCCTTTACAGAGAATCTTTTGAAGGCAGTAGTGAAAGCTGGATAATCTGTGAATGATCTTACCAACAGTTTCAGGCCTAAGGGATGTAACAGATACTTCTGCTCCAATTAAACCAAAAAGAAAAGGTTGGAAGATATTCCATGCAACTGCCACAATTTTTTCTACGTCCCTCTGCAATGAAAACAAAACTGTCTGTAAATTCATAAAAGATGGCCAAGTAGACACAACATTTAATTAATCATAGAACAAAGTAAAAATTTATCATAAAGATGTCCAGAATTGCTCCTTCTTTTTTTGAGCTAATACTAAAAGATTCAAAATCAGTTGCACACCTTTCAAAGGTCAGACTGTGTCTAGCTCTGCTAGTAAATAAATGTTTGATATCTCAAGAAGAGAAGTAAAAATCACTGGTGTTTGAACAGTAGCCGAGCAGTTTTCAGACAGGAGGAAATTAAAGCATTGTTGATTTTCAGTATTTAGGAAGATGTAATTTCAGCAGCTTTGGCATGAAGTTTCTGAGCCGTTGGAAGCTGGCATGTTTAAATATGTTCTTCTTCCATTTGTATGTGAGTGCAGTCAGACCCTCGAAAGTTTCAGCCATGGTCTAGCTCTGCTTGTGCTGCACTCAGTCAGAGGCCTCTCTATGTCAGCAGGAGCAAGGTTACAGAATCACAGAATATGCCGAGTTGGAAGGGACCCACAGGGATCACCGAGTCCAACTGCTGGCCCTGCACAGAACCATCCCCAAGAGTCACACCACGTGCCTCAGAGTGTTAGTCTGAGCAAGTCTGAAATCACATACCAATAACAAGTGCTGAACTTTCCAGTGCAATATACTGTACAATGGCAAACCCATCTTTTCTCCTTGTGTTTGAACTTTACACCTAACAATTTTCCTGAAACAACTGCTGCCAGGGTAAACAGAAATCTTCCACTTACACGAAAAGGTACACCTAGCATATTGAATAGCACTTCTCTTTTAATTAAGTGTGTTCTACAATAGCAAATGAATCTTCAGGCTGGAGTGTGTGGAAAATGTAAGTGCTGTGCTTTGTCACTTAATAATTAGTCCAAGGCCTAGAGATGTTCCATCCTCTGTGTTCTCTCTGGGTCTGATCCTGCTATGGCTCTTGCTCTTCAGTCAATGGAATGGCAGGTTACTGCAATACAAAAACTTCTGTAACCTTAAAGAGATTGAGGTGGAAATATACAGACTTCTAAATGCCATTTGCCTCATTTCTCCTTGTTATCTCACCTTCCAATTTAAAAAAATGAAAAATCCTCTCTAGATTTCAGGCTGTTTACTGCCCATTTTACTGTTCCAGCAATAGGTACAACGTTCATTGTTCTCTGTGGGCAGTGTCTGCCAAGTGACTTGCACCATGGACAGTGGGAGGCAGTGGCCTTTGAGAAGCTCAGCAGGGAGCTTCTGGATAATATATGGAGTACACAGTATGCAGACATCTCTGGCTGTATCTGCTGAAAAAGACCTAAAGCATTTGACATCAATATACTTAAGGCCAAGAAGCTTCATTCACAGATTGAAAGAGTTTAAACTAAACCTTTATAGACTGCATATACTCTTTTAAGGTCCTTCCCCTGAAAGAGTTTAAGAGCTTTTCAGAAGAGAACTTTATCAGTTTCAATGTCCTTAACTAGTTCAGTTCCAAGAAGAGTTTCTCATCCTTGAAAATTGGACAACCATAGTTTCTCTTCTATGGTTTTAACAAACCTTGAGATCTTAGTAAAGTCAGGGTCTAGATGGGGATAATAACATGGACTCTGCTCTATTTGATCCCCTTTCCTTTCCCTTTTCCTCCTGCATGTTGCAAAGCTACAGCTGTGGAAAGATGCCCTCAAACATTAAATGTAAGATGGTATCAAGCAAAAGAGGCAGTGAGACATACCAAGGTGCAGAAAGGCAGTGGGGCAGCAACAGTAAGAGGAAGTAGGCTTAGCAGCTAAGAGAAAGTGACTAGAAAGCAGTCTGTTTGCTTTTTGTATGGCCTTATATCACCAGTTACTGTGTACACCCTGCTCTCTAAGTTATCCAGATTACACTGGCTGGGATTTGGGAAAGATGAGAGAGAATGGTTAATCACTGTTTTTCATTTCACCCCCCAAGCCCACGGAGAACAAAACCTCAGGGTATTCAGGCCATATGCACAACTATATTTTGGACACCTCTGTGTAAATTTTACCATAAAGTGACTGTGTAAGGTTACAGACACAGGACTGGGACATAAGGCTTTTGATTCCTAGTCAAGTGCCTTCACTACTAGGTCTCATTTACATAGCTTAAGATGTTTAAGAAAAGCTTGAGAGCATTTCTCTGTCAGTAGGCTAGGCTCTGTATCGACATCTACTCACATACCTGGTAACTGTGTCATGGTAAAGGCAGACAAAGACTTTCAAAATAAATGTAGAATGTGCTGTTAGTTTTTTGTTTTTTGGGGTTTTTTTCTTTTTTAAATCTATACCCCCTCTTAAAGCTTCACTAATACACCAGTACCACTCCTGACAGAAATTCAAACTCCCGTCAGGCTGTATGTTCATCGGAATTTGGGTAGGGTATGCTGCTTATGTAAACATTCACCTTTTCATCAGACCATCCCACACCTGCAACAAAGGCTAAGACTAATGTGCAGAGTCCTCCTGATCCAGGGAAGCCAAAGTAGATGCTGCCAAAAACAGCAAACATGGACAATCCAAGTGCAAAATATGATCTCTTCCATGCCAGAGATGCCTGCAGCCAAGGAAAGAGAAAAACAAAAAAGCAAATTTCTTTAAGAAATTGAGGAAAAAAGGTACTTTTTTAATTTTGAAAATAACAATTTGAAAAGAAAAATAAAAATTAACAAATTTGAAGGACTCAAAGCTTTCAAGTGAGACTTGAACTACTCATTTGGGTTGAGGTTTTTTTTTTTGGCATTAATTCCTAAGAAACATAAATTTTTTTAAATTTAGGATTTTCTTTCCTCTGCCCATCCAAAATCTTACTGCCAATAGGCTTTTTGTATCACAAGGAACACAGTGCTGTGGTCTGACAGCCCTCCTATCAACTCTGTGATAGTGCACAGGATTTTCTACCTGTGCAGTCAAGTACTAAAACAGTTTATCCAACAAGAGGTGAAATCCTTGCCACCATGTGTTTTTAAGGACAAGTCAAACAAACTTGCCAGGGACATTTTTATATGATTCAATCTCACAGCAGACAGCTATATCTCTACCATTGTTCCCCATTCCTATCTGTCTGTTTAGCTCCTGTATCACACTTCTTACGTTATTTAACAGTAAGAAAATTTGATCCCACTGAGAGCAATGGATGCTTTGCAAAGTGACTTCAGTAATCCAGAACATGTCTACTTTCTTCCATAATTTTCTGTTCATTTAATTGCCCCTTAATAATAAGTTTGTCTACAACTTTCTATAAGCTTAATTTTTATTGAAAGCAAGACATTCTAATTAGAGCTAATGATATGCTCAATCACTTAAAGCCTCCAATATGTCTCCTTTATTAAATTTTAATCTTAGGCCTACTGGATACTCCTTATAGGAGTAATGTGTCACATTAATCTAATAGATTATCATTTTACTGTCTGAAATGGGTATCAGACCCTTCCTCCTTTACATGTGGACATTTTCACTACCTTTAATGAGAGCAGGATGGTGAGCTGGCTTCCAAACTCTGCATCAGGAAGGACTATGAGATCATATATCATTACTGGTGCAGTGAACAAGTAATCACCTATAAAACACATTGTCACTTGATAGGCTTTGCAACCTGGAAGCTGTTAGCACTGTACACAGCTTTCTCAAAACCAGCTTCATGTGAAGCTTGGAAATGAATAACTGAAGAAAATCATCCCATGGTAAAGAATCTCTATCTTATAAAAAGTTTTTTTTACTGGGTTTTTACCTGATCATGGCTTGGGAAATACCGAATAAACATTCCCAGAATCCCCCCAGCTGCTATGCCAACAGCAACCTCCAGCACTCCACGGAGCACATTGTACAGAGTAGAGCCTATTTGGCAAAGAAAAAATGTCTTCAGAAAGCCATACGCAGACCCTTCACACACAAACCACAGTGTAGACTCATGAGGGTGATTCCAGGACAGTGTCTGTTTTAAATTACTTGGGGCAAGGGAATTGAGGAGGGAACCTATGAGCCTGAAAGAACTGGACAGTGCAACTTTCTCTCTCTGAAAGCTCATGGCAAGAAAATGTGCAAGACAAGCCAGAGAAAGAGCCACTGCAAGAACATTGCCAAACCCAGGGAAATTTGAAAGTGTTATGTTGGGCATGCAGGGACCAGACTTGGCAGCTAAGAGAGCAGACAGGGAAAAATGTTCTCTGAAAGTTATTGTGACCCACAACTGAGCAGGCAATGTTACACCAAGACTTTTGAACAAGAGCAATTTCAAACTCAGTATTCAAGTCCATACATGAATTTTATAAGGAGATGTCATTACGTTACAAACCAGTTGGTCATAACAGAGCACATGTTCTTCAAAATATCACTCTTTGTTCTGGATTTCACCACGTACAGATTAACCAGCGTACCGGAGGAGAAAGCCATCCCAAGGCAAGTGTTGAAGCCTGTGATAGCCAGAATGTCATCAATGCTGCCAGCTGCCATTAGCAAAGTTGGGACACCTTTCTCCACCCCATATCCCCCAGCTTGTAAAATCAGCATTGAGGGAACCACCACGGCAGGGGAGACTGCACCTACAACAAAACTGAAAACACGTAGGTTCAGGCTCTGTTATAAAGAAAGTGCTGAACTAAAAAGCTTCAAAATGTTCTGACCCCATGGTCAAATTCTTTTGAAGTGTAAAAAACCAGACCTTTACATAAGGTATTTCCCTTACCTTTTCCCTCTAATTACAAGCAGGGATATTTCTATGCAGATTGCAATCAGCTCTTACTTTCTGCCCAACTCAGTAGTATTAAAAGGGCTCCAGACTAAACCTTGAGTCTACACTGCAGGCCAGTTATGCTCCCCTGATAGATACCTTGATTGTTCCATTTAGGAACCCAGTCTAGACA
Organism: Lophotriccus pileatus; assembly: GCA_035583135.1. Classification (NCBI taxonomy): domain Eukaryota; kingdom Metazoa; phylum Chordata; class Aves; order Passeriformes; family Tyrannidae; genus Lophotriccus; species Lophotriccus pileatus. Next base: position 23,732,954 of record JAWWES010000133.1, read on the forward strand.
TGCTTATGACTCAGTAGCCCAGTTCCTTCTCATAAAATTCAGTGTGTGGCAGAGGAGGAGTTCACCCATCTTGCTCCAGTATATGGGTCTGGACTATGTCCACCGATTTAGATAGAACTAGATGGAAAATATTTTCTCTTCAAGGATATTACTCCAGAATATACCACGCCATATCCTTATCCTGCGACTTGTGATAGGAAGACTGTCCTATGTGCATCTCTCTTGCGAGAAATTCTGAATTCCAGTATGAAGATTCTCTAAGCTGTGGTATAATTTTCTGTCCCTAAAAGCGCGCTGTGTTGTGGTTAAAGACTCAGGGATTGCACCATCCTTCTTCAAGTGCTCAGATCACAAACAAAGAAGAGTAATGATGCAAATACTCCTCCACAGCCTGGAAATATGACCTTTGAATCAGCCACAGAGCCAGACATGAATGGAAGCGAACGACCACAGGGGCTGAGCACAGCTTCCTAACTGGCATTGACCTGAGGTCTCTGCTTGGCATAGAGAACTAACCACACTTGGATCATTTAGTTGCAGCATGAAAACAGGCACCTGTGTCATACAGGAGAAGAGAAGATACGTTACCCTAATATAAATCCCCACTGCCATGGCAAATGCAGGAGGAAGTAGGCAAGAACAGCAGCTGTGCACGTTTCTGAGAGGCATGGTCCAAAAGCAAGCCGTAGACAGACTGCTTTGAGCTTCTTAAGAGCCTGCAATGATACAAGCACATGAGTGGCTGTACCCTTGGCTTTACAGAGAGGAAATACAGTTACAATCTGATCTGGTTTATTAAAAGAATCCTGTCTGAGTTGCACTATAGGATGTATAGTGTAACTGCATCAAAGCACTGCCACATACAGAATCAAAATGACAGTTTTGATTGCCACGTGGAAGAAAAATGAGTCAAAGATTAACTTCCTTCAGCAAAAAAAAGTTGTCATGAAGTAGAAAGAAGTGTAATCTCACAGAAGGGGGCATCCAGGCTGTGTCTAACAACACACAGTTCGCTCTCATACAAGCTTCAACATCTTGGAAAAAAATACGATAATCTAGGAAACCAGATGTTTTTCAGTATTGACAAAACCTTATTTTCCTAAATATCTGAAGCATTGGCAGCTCTCTAGATTTTCTTGGTTAAGAAAAATTAGCGTACATGTTCTGAATTACCTATATTTTACCTAAGTTTTATATAAACTCTTAAGTGGTTCCTTGAATAGGTAGGGACTAATATGCTACAGCTTTACTTCAGCCAGCTGGTTTTGAATGAGAAAAACCTTGCCTTCATTAATTTATGGACCATCATGCTTCAGAAGTGTGCAGAGGAAGACTATTTTTTGTTCACCAGACTGTTATGGGCTTCACTGTGATGGGAATCATTGTTTCTGTAGTGCAGTAGGACTCATCTTTGCAATTAATGCAATTAATTAAAATGTCAGTAATTAAAAAAAAAGCCAAAAAAGTCATATGGGTTTACATTTTTTTTGGTTGTGTGAGTTTTTCGGATTTCTGTCCACACAGGAATATTGTCTTTTAAGGACCGGGGATCCGTCTCATTCCTTGTTTTAGTTTGTCAGTGTAAACTAACAGGGAGTTTGTCAGGGAGTGTAAACTCTTCCTGACAGACCAAGATGGAGCACACATCCTCAAGATGTTTACAAAATTTAGGAGATTTCTTTAAGGCAAGGGGGAAAATAGTTATAAAATCAGTTTTCTTCAGGTATTTCTCGGATATTGCTTGCCTACTCTACAAATTCAACTGTCAATATTAACATACATATAATTATACAATGTAAGCTGCGCTTTCTGTAATGATCTAATTTGCAGATTCTCCAAGACTGAACAATTCAATATTTTTAACAGAGCCAGTTATTCAGGTTTTTTGAGAGAGCTGCTGTATAGTTTGCCTCACACAAATGGCTGGTGCCATACCTTTGGATCCAGGCCGAGTCCTGCTCGGGTCAAGATAATTGAAAGAGCAATATTCCTCAGTGCTGCAGACCAGCGTAGGTTTATCTGGACAAAGTCACTAATGAACGGAGTATTTCGGATTAGGAAACCAGCAAGTAACATCCCTTAAATGAAAGCAGATGAAAGCTCCTGTAAATGATTTGGTTTTAATGCACGAGAAAAGTTTGCATAGCATTCTTAAAAATAGACACCATATTATTTATTTACAAGAGGAAAAAGTAACAATTCATGTTCTGAATTATTAGACGTTATTTTAACAATGGGACTGAGGCATGAAAAGAGAGAAACATGTTTCAAGCAGTGAAAGTGGTCTAAGAAACTGCAGGTCACCAATAAATCCTGCAGGATGCTGACACACAGTTTTAGTCTGAGTCAACAGAATCTGGCTTTGTTCACCAGGTACAGGTTGATTACTTACCATAAGCAAAGACACCTTTGCATCCTTACAGATTTTTCTTCTTCTTAGCTTGAAAAGAAGAAGATCTTCTAATATTGTGTATTAATCTCAGAAGTTGGAAATCATTAAAAGTCCTCTTAGGTGTAAGAAATGCAGGTGTCACAAGAACCATAATGCTGAGGTCGGGGAAATATAATCTAAAACAGCTAATCATGGGCTAACTTGGACATTTTAAAGTGCTCTGGCAAACTGACTCTTACACAAAGGGGAAAAAAGGGGATAGGGAAATCAGAAACTTGGTGTTATCCTCAATTGGAGCTACTTGCAAGACTCAACCTTTTGCAAATATTAGTGAAACTGTCGAATCAGAGAATTCCTGCAAAGCTATTGGAACTGTATCTTCGGAAGGATATGGAAAAGTACAGGAGAAGTTGACTACAGATATAAATCTGCAGAGATTAATTTTAAATCTTGATGATTCAAAGATACATTTTTGTGGCATAATGTATTAGTCACGTTTAGAAACAGGAAACCAAAAAAAGACAAAAAGTAAATAATCATTGTGCTTAGGTTGCTCCCAGCTTGGTGTGAGCCTCAACTGTGGATTTGATTTGTCCTGTAACACTCTAAACATTGCTCTTCCTACCACCTCCTGGAAAAAAAGCGTGGCATAATTAATTTGCAGTACCTCATGACAATTATGTAAGGGTAGTATAATAATCACATGCTCTTTGCAATGCTTGCATATGAGGTCCAAGTCACCACAACTACCCTGATCTAGAAATCTACTTAAAGCAAAAGTCTCCACCTCAAAGGGTATCTTCACTGTTCTGCTCCATGTTGCCTGCTGCAGAAACCTCTCTGCAATGTGTACCTAAAATTTACGGTGTGGTTGTTTCAGTACCAATTTCACTCCTTTTTTTCCTGAAACAGAGGCTCACTATAAGGTGCTTAAGTGCTTAGCCAGCCACATTACACTCTATTGCACCTGGCACAAGTGGGTTAAACATATGTAAGAGTGCCAAATTTGCATTTTTAATGTAAAACCAGAATATTCAAAGACATTGTCTATCTCTTCTTCTGACTCATAGATTTCTCCAATTTTCCTCAAAGACTGGGGATCAGAACAATGAACTCGGTTCTAAACAACTCAACAGACATGTGCTGTCACGCTTAAGTTTCTGTTGTCCAGTATTACCTGTCTAACAAGCACTTTCATGCTCAACTCATAACTTTTAGATACAGACGTAATTAAAAAAAAAAACCCAAACAAACAGAATCCAAAGGGTCAGAAACATTTTTATTTGTTTAAGGGGGTTGTTTACTTTAGAAAGGGAAACTCCCTGCACGTGACATTCTGTGTTCATATTACTGCAGGCACGCATGTTCTATGCAAAACTTCCCTCCCTCTCATTTGAATTTTTTTTCTTGCTGGTGAAACTAAGCAGTGCAAGAACGCACACGCTGCCTCACTCAGACGTGTACAGAATGACTGTGTGAGGCACAACACCAGCTATGCAGCTTACAAAGTCACACCTGTGCACTACAGGCAGGTATCTGTAAGCCCACTCTGCCATGAAGTATTACTGTCTGTCAACAGCTTTACTCATTTACGCACTAAGCATAGCAAGGGGACAGCACGCAGCTGGTGAGAAGGACCTGGAGCTTCATTTTCCAGCTTCACTGACATCACAGCACTTCACAATATTGTACTGATATAAGCAAAACTGGAACCTCCTCTAGGAAAGAAGTCTGAAAACATTCTGAAGATGTTACCTTCATCTCCCATTTCTATTTTGCATTTCTATGTAAAATAAAGTAGGATGTTGATGTGAAAAACAATCTTATGATTGATTCAGAATAACTCTCTTCAGAAGAATTATTCTTTGTGGTGAATTTACTTTCTCATGTTTCAGTTATCTTGAGATAAAGGAAGGAGAAAAAAGAAATTCTTTGGACTACTAGTAGTATGGAATTCCTATAATGTTTTTTTTTCTGAAATGTTTTCATTGTGTAAGAAACTAATGAAACAGCTCAGCAATAGTTTTGCTATGAATTTATTATTCTACTACAACAACAGATCTGGATTAAGATTCCTGTTTTGTATTATTAAATCCAAATTTTAAGTAACTGTGACAGAGGGGACTGGAGGACAATAAACTCTGAATCTGTAGATATACAGTTCTCTGACCCCTAAAGAATTAAGAGGAAAGCCTTAGTAACAATTTCACCCAAGCCAGTTTGGGGAATTTTGCACCCTCTTGGAGGACCAGAAAATGTCACTTGGAAAAGGTACAGATTTGGAGTGTGAGACAGTTTGCTTGTTCCCAATCCAAACATTCCGAGCCTGCAGATACTGCCTGGTGATTTAAACAACACAAAACATGCAAGAAGAAAAGAAGGAAGGATATCTTACCCAGAAGAGCAGGGAGAGGGGGTAGTGTTCGTATTTTGATGAATCCAAAAGTTTTACCTCCAATGACAGCAAAAAAATAAAGAAACAGAATTCCAAACAGATTTCCGCCCGGGAGACACTCAGCTCCAGTTATGGACCAAACCACAGCCCAAACCAGGACCACGACTGCAACTGGAACAAAACAAGAAATACTCATTTCTAATAATTTCTCAGGAACAACTTTGCTGTTGGATCACATTTGTTTTTCTCCCGAAGAAAAAAGTTACCACAACTTTCAGAAATAAAATTACTTGCCTAAAAATTAGTTTAATCGGAACAATGCATTTAATCTTTGATGGTCCCTAAACTGATGTTTTTATTTTATAGATGCTAAGATACTTTAAAAACCAGTAACAGGAACATCATTAGAGATCAGAATATACTGAGTGAGCCTTGGGCCATTGTGGAAAGCGTTTCACAGGTTCCAAATTTAAAGCAAAGACTTTCACTAACTTATCTTCCTTCAGCTACTTCACAACCACAGTAAGATCTGCTGCTGAACAGGCTGGCATATCTTCAAGCTCATGACTGCAGCTCCAGCCTAATTTTAAAAGAATTAAAGTATAATTTTTGGGCAGGATCTGCTTGTACAATAAATACATTGTTATCCTTGGGAAAAACATTCTGAAGAAGGTCATGTCTGTGGACATGACCTCTTCTCATGATCATAGGAAAATATATTGCATTTTCAGATTGGATTTTTCTTAATCTTACTTGAGGGTGACAGGTGTCAAAGGGAAAATCAGTAGATTTCCAAACATAAAAGCCTCAGAATCCCAAGTGAGGGTGAATGGAGGCTGTGGAAACAGTCAAAGCCACAGGACGTGTCTTTTGTTAGTAAAAAGCTTAAATAACTTGTTAGCCAGGCATCTCTTCTGTGAGCTTTAAGTTCAGGGCAAATCTTAAACAAAATGGGTCAGTTTGCCCTGTAGTTAGGATTTCTGGCTTTGCAAGCCTGGGGTATTAAGGAACGAAAGAAGGCGTCACTGCAAACTCTTGTATTTATTACATTAATTAAACAAAGAGCCATCTGGTATGCCAAATATACCACTGTGTTCAGAATCACCTTAATGCTCCCATACCAAAACAAAATATCAAGACAAAAATTAGGTCTTTCTTCTGATGAAAACAGTTTGCAGTGCAAAAACGTACCTACCATGATAAACATGTAAGAGAGGATGGAGAAGCAAAAACTGTACATTCAAATCTTTGCTTTTGTTTTCTTCTAAAACATTAAAACAAAAGTGTGATAAGTAAAACACAGCTGTTTCCCTTCATTATTCTGAAGGACTATGGACAGATGCCATCTCATTCAGAGAAACAAGTACTTCATTTGCCATTTCTCATTTTAATTAAACTCTGTCTTTCTTACATACCGTTTGTCACTGTTTGGGCCAGTAAACCCTGAGGAGGACAAGCAAATATTTGCCTCCATGTTCTCCCGGGTATTGAAGACCCTGCTATTGGTTCTGGAGGTTGCTGAGCACAGTGGTTCAAGAGAGCAGTTTCTTCTGTTTGTGTATTCCCATCGGTACCTTTGGCATCTGCTGGTGGTCCCTGCTGAATGAAAACAAGGAGGCTCTCTCAGAGGTGGCACCGTACGTATCTGAAGTAGTGTACAAGACCTGAAGTCAGCTGAGGTGCACTAGATCCACACTGGCTGCAGATGACTAAATTAACTAAACAACCACATCCAGCTTTGTAGTTTGGCTTTCATGGTTATGTGTTTGTTTTTTCCGTGGCACAAAGAACTGCATGGGAGAGGCTGCAGGCCATTTGTCTTTTATCTGCAACTGTCCCAATAAAAACAGCACTTATGCAGCAACAATATCTGCATATTTGATGAAGAAACAACAGCAGGCCAGGCTCAGCTTGTCTTGTATACAAACTAAATAGTTATTAATATTTTCTACAATTTGATAGGGTCCTGCTTCCAGACTGGATTTCACAATAAAGTTAACAATTAGCATAATTCCAGTGAGACACTGTCTTTAATGTAAATCCTAAATAACTCCTGTTGCAAAGCCTTGAACCAAAATAACAAAACAAGTATGAAAGAAACAGAACAGCTGGCCAGTGCAAGCATTACTCACATGATCCATTGCTGGAAGGCTCAAGCTGGTAAATCAGAGTAGAGATGGAGAAATACTACTCTGGGAGTTATTCCCTTGAAGAATGGTTCCTTGAGACTGTTCTCTTATACTGATACATCTACTTATCCATATTCATAGCCAAAGCACTTTTTGACCATTTTTGGATATGTGTCTCACTTCATTTGTCTTTATTTTTGACAAGTTGATCACCTACCTTCCCTTATGATTATTCACCTTCATGTCAGCTCATTGTCATAGCATAGACATGGAGTTCTGCCTCTAATGTGGCCCTCCCCCACTAATACTTCCACATTCCTGATTATTTATGTCTCATCCCTCTCTCTCTATATATAGATACACATATAAATTCCTTACTCAGAGTCACAATTGGAACACAAATCTTGTGAGCCTTCTGCATGGAATTACTTGTTTATCTACCCTGTGATTCTGTGGTCACCATATGCATATGATCACCATGTGCATAAAGATACAGAATGCAGTACTTACCTTTATACTCAATACTATAATGCTTACTTTTAAGTGCCTTTTATGTTAAGAATTTTACTCATATTTGCATTTACTTCCAAGTCTTTTTAAAAGCCATAGACGTTTCCAAGAATACTGGAAACAGGCATGGAAGCTTAAAAGTGTGGGCTTTTTAAATTTTTGTTAGATAAGAAAAGGAAGATTGATATGCGTTAACAATTTTCAGCAAATGGCCTGATAAGTGCAATTTGAAAGCAAAGAAGTAATCTTAAGGCCACCATATTTTCTTCCCAAAAATGTATGCTGATGCATTTTCCACCTCAAGCTGAAATTACAACCACTGATTTCCAACATACCACAGACTATACAAACTGAACACGCGATAATTATAAGAAATTCCCACTGAGGAGATTTCTATGTGTATTCTCTTCAGATTCAGGGATTTTAACTATATAGGAAGAAAAAGGAAAGGAAAAGGAGGGTTCCATCTGACTAGAATTGTATTTAGAGATCTTAGTTAATTACCTCACTTTGCTCATGCATAAGAATCATGCCATTCCTCTCACGTACTGCTGGCTCAGAATCTTCACTGTTATTTACATCTTCCTTTACCATTGCTGCCAACCTAAGGAAAGCATTAAAGATGGAGAAGTTAGAGAGACGGAAATAACGCTGTTTTCCAAATGGAACGCTTCTCAATGGTGTCTTTTCCCCATAGCTCAGGTGAAAAAAACCCTCCCAGCGCAATTCCAGATTTAATGGTTTTTGCATGCATCTGTATGCTGTATGTAAGAACAAGAGACAGAAACTAACAGAAGGACAGTATTAAGCTTACAAAGACAAGAAATAATGAAATTAAACAATCTGAGTTTTAGGATCACAATGATCTGTGCTAACCTGTTCATTCCTCCTCAAAAGTATAGCTGTAATATATATATATATATATATATATAATCTATATATCTATTTGTGCCTCTTATCAGAACAAAGATAAAGGTTATTTGCTGTCAACACCACTTAGGAGGCCCTCTGTGCATGGCACTGCAAGTGACCATTTAATAAAGTTAGAATAACAACTATAGTTTCTGAAGCTCCAGGGGATTTCTGAAGTTTCATAAGGGGACACTTTTCCCCTAACTTAAGCCTGATCAGATCCAGGTTGATTTTCAGGGGAATTTTCAAGAGCACAGCTCCGTTAGATGCCACTAGTCACAAACACATTGACTGAATATATAAGTAAGAGAAGATGCCTTTGAATCTATGAATGAAGGTCAGGACTATTCACAGCTTGCAGTCTGTATTCAGGTTAGGCTCTTTCTTACTGCTTCTATTCCATGGAGAGACTTCTTAGAGTGGAAATAAGGTCCACGTTGTTTGTGGGTTTATTATTATTGTATTTGCTGAGTCTAACTGGTCCACTTCTTGTCCCATAGATTCTAACAGGACATATGGCAGTGCACTGGTTTGCATGTCAGATTTTTTTGGGGGGCAAACATTTACCATAGTGTCACAAGTCTGAGCCACCAAGAGTTGCACGCAAATACCTGAAGACAAGGCTTGCTAGTATTCTTCTCTGTTACAGAAAGCTGTGCATATATTCTCCATCAGCTAAATTTCTTAAAATCTTTTACGTTTCTCTGACCATATAAAACACCAGTGAAGTTAAGCCAGAACTTCTAAGCCAAGAAATTCCTTCCTTGCTAAATTGTTGAAAGTAAGTCAGAGCTGATTCTCACAATTATAAAGCCTGCAGTTTATAATGAAATATTTGATATTTGGGAATAATAGATGCCATAAACAAAGACAGGGGCCATTGTAACACCAGTGTAGTTTTGTATGAGCTGTTCTGATAAGAAACTGGACTTGAGGCGTGGCTAAGGCAAACACTTTAAATGTGTTCTAAGGCAACAGTTTTGCTTTCTTTCCTTTCCTTTTTAAACTGTTAGTTTACTCAAATTCCAGTACTCATCTGTATTTTTAATTACTACTTGTGGAACCAAATAGTTGTGTTCTTAGAGTTCCTTAATGACATCAGCGATACTTTTGTTTTGTTTTGTTTTTTTTTCATCCCTTCATTGGGGCTGGGGATCCACAAATACCAGTTGTACTAACCGGAATAGAAAGTTATCAGCAACCCTGAGAACTTGAGTGTCTCCCTCCTTCCCTTCATTGACCTCTTTCCCAATGTTTCTGTGCTTAATTTTGTACTTGTGAAAGGGGTGTGTGCGGGTAAAGGACAGAAGGATGTTGTTCTCCATCCATCTCTGCACGGGCAACATCCCAGTTCACAGGGTCATGTAGTTGTTGACACAAAATACATTAATACTTCTGAGAAAGGCAGGTCCACCTTGCCACAGCTTCAGCTCCTGAAGGCATTGTTCTCAGTAGCATATGAAAGAAAAGATTGATTAGGAGAGAGATGAATGTTCTGCTTAACAGGAATGGTTTCCAAGTGTGAATGAGAAATCTAATAGTGTATGTGCTGTCCTTATTTGTTTTGTGACAGGTCTTCACCCCGTTAGCAGGATCAAGAACCCACTTTTAAGCAGTGTCAGTGGGACCACGGTGAGAGTTTGTGTACTTACATCAGGGAGTGTCAGTCTTCTGGGCGTTCAGTGTAATTTTTTTTTCCCGGGGGGAGGTGTTTGTTTTTCAAACTTCACCCACTATTCAAACAAAATCAGTGATTGAGAAATCATAGAGTGGAATTCATACCACAGGGTTAAGGCCTGTCCCACGGAAACCAGCCAAATACAGTCTTATTTTAGTACCTCCCTGGAAAATACACTTTCCTTATTCTGAAACCAGAGAGGCTCTTATTAGAGCCTATCATTTTACTCGTTGTTAATGGGTAAGGAGGAGGAAAGAGAGGGACAGCTGACGGACAGGGACAGCACATGCATGCCTATCGCATTAGCTCTGTTGCCTTGGCGACTCTATACGTTCTGCTTTGCACAGGGACGGTACAGAGAGGAATACAAATAAAATATCACAAGCATCGCCAGAGCAACTGGCATTCAGAATAAACAGTTAAAAAAAAGACCCAAACAACCTAACCCACGCATTACACCCACAAAAAGACACTAAGTAAACCCCGGTGCAGCCACCTGCCCTGCCAAGCCAGCCAACGCTGCCCACCGGTCACCCCTCCTGCCGCCTCCAGCTTGCAGGGAATGCAACGGTACAGGAGGGCAGAAAACTCACCTGGGGAACAGCAGGGACCAGAGCGAAGGAACCGCTCCCTGCGGGGATGGGGAGGCGACAACCCGCTCCCGGCCCGCGGCAGCAGCTCCTCCGGGACGGCTGCGGCTCCTCCTCCCCCGCTTTTGCTGCTGGCGCCACAGTCCCTCCTCCAAAACCACAGC
>JAWWES010000133.1:23746121-23757653 GCA_035583135.1 Lophotriccus pileatus
CCATATGCTAGCACAACAGAAACATCAACACACCCTCTCCTATAGAAACAGTCCTTTTCAGAGAAACTTTGCCTTGTGTTTTAGTACAAGCTGTATTGGTACTTGTGAATAAAGCATAGAGCACCGAAGCGTAGCACCTAGCATACAGGTTTTACAGTATTTGTCCCATATTAGTGCATCATTTTGGGGAAGAATATACTGGCTCTATCTAGAGGGGCAAAATCTACTCCTTTCGCTTCTGTGTCAGAAGTCAAACATATTCATAAAGATCCACCCATGTATTTAGGAATACTTCTCCCACATATCACTCCCATCCATGCCTGCTAATGTCCATGTCCTTACATAGTACTTTCTGTACATGAAAGCAGGGGAGAGGAGATACAGTAATGATACTTCCATGACCATTTTAGAAGTGACCTATACAATTAATGAAACAGTTCTGGTCTCTATTTCTCCTCTTTTGTACTAGTTAATATACTCATTTTATAACTGATTGTATCACTACATGTCTCTGGCTCAACACGCTCTAAGCTTTAGTCTCGACCATTAGAGCAGGCTCCTCTCCACGCTTTCTGCTTCATGAAGACAGTGCCTACAATGGTTACGTGCCTAAACAAAAAAACGCTCCCAAACTCCAAAAAGTGGCCAGTCCTCTTGCTTCTAATGGTAATCTGTTGCCCTGCCTTTTGCATTACTGCGTTTCCAGATTTCAGCAGCCTAATTTGCCCAAGATCTGGAAAATGGACACTGCAGTTGCACAAAACAGCTGTGCAAGTACACTGGCTCTTTGATGTGTGCAGGAAGTTTCATGTGCTCATATACCACATATCTACATGTTTGACTAGCTTGCAGCTCCAACTTTGGATCTGTAAGTGTTGTCAGGCTTGGAACACTCTTTTCAACAATTCAGACTGTTTTTCTACACCTATTAGAGTTCTAAAATATTTTGTTAACGACAGTACAGAGCAGAAAACTACTTACTTCATAACTTGCAAAGCAGAATGTGCTTTCAGTTACGGTTTGCAACTAGCATGTTTTCTTATTATAGAAACATCTGGTACCAGTAAGAAAATGATTCAAACATTCAGGTCTTCAAATTTATTATTTCTGCTTTATTCTGTTTAAGCCATACTTAGTTCAGGATCCTTTTGGCTGATTTAATGGTTGTTGCTCCATTTTATGTGGATAGTCTGTCAATGCTAGTAGAAAATCTGAATGTGAATGTTTAATTTCCAAATACTTTGTAAGATGAGAATAAAGATAGTATTTGATTCCTCTCACTCAGATTTGCTTAAAACACAACTCAGACTTTGTACCTTGAATAATATTTTTGTCCCTCTGAAATCTGAAACATTAAACTGCTGTTCTTTCATGGTTTTGGAATTGCCATAAACTGAAGCCACATGAAGTACATTTTACTCCCGTGTTTCACTGTTTAAGGGAAAGTGAATCAGTAAGATCAATCTAGAAAGAGTAAAAATGCTGCAAATAGCAGTAAAAATGCAGAAAATTTGTTTGGAAAGATATCACGTGTGTGATCTAAATCTTTGCAAGAAACACCATCCTCACTTTTTGCCTTTCATGGTATAAATTTCCATTTGCAGGGAGGGTCAATCACAAGCTCCATCCTCCATCGATGATTAGTTCATTGCCAGTCACATAGGCAGACTGAAATTACATAAAAAAAGAACAATGATTGGAACTAATTTTTCATGGCTGTTAATTACAGGGAAACTCCTTTAAATTCAAAAATCTGCTTTTTTTCAATACAAATAGTTTTTTTTTTTACAAAATACCTGAATAAATAATAAAATATCTGAATATAAACTTTGAAATGAAGACTTTCAGTTAACTCAAGGGAGTATGATAAAGTATTATTAGAGGCATTAAGATGAGAATGCATCCTGAGTGCACAAATTCACATAAGCTAGACTTCAGATAGCTTACCTGTAGGAATAAATGGCTCTAACTATGTTGTTATTAGCTCTGTTCACTTGAGCAGAATCTGACCAGGTCAGGCAACAATTATAAGGAGACCTAACTGAAAATTTAGATCATGCAGAGAGTGTGGTAAGCAACTGAGCTGTTGACATTCTTCTCTGTGTCAGTACTGAAGCATACTGAATTTATTGAAAAGCTAGAATTCTGCCTACACATGGTTGAAAACCCTGTAAGCAGACTGGAAAAAATTAGTAGTGTTACAAAAATATTAAAACCAAGATGAAACTGAGCAACAGATTACTGATAGATAGCAACATTAAGACTGAATTAAATCCATTAAAGTATTTTGACATGCACATTAGGACTGCTGGACAAGTCCAGAGGAATCCAGTCCAGTTTTTGAGTCATAGTAACTTTATAGCAGATGGAATAACGTTGATGTGTGCTCATTAGTGTTGGTGGTATTTGCAGTGGTCATCAAGAGTTTGGTGTATAACGACCTTGGTGGGTCTATTGTTTTCCTTATGCTGAAAGGGCACATTCACTCTGAGCATTAGCTAAAATCTCCAGCAGTTCTATGCAAATATTTTGCCCTTGAATAGCAAAAGTAGGTGATGATTACTAATTCTACCTCCTTAGAACATGATGTAGCCATGGTGGAGGCTTGGAAAAAGAAAACAAGCCCATATCTCCTACCATTCAAGATGATCTGGGGTCAGTCAATTTGCTCAGATGACATGAAACCACCAGGCCTATGTACCTAATGCCTTGCAATCACTGTAAACATTCAGAGTACTTTTTGTGTTGCAGGTTGAACTCACTAAAAGATGGTCACTTTTTTTTATTTTTCTAATAATCCAGCTCAAAGACAATATAAATCATTCTGAAACAAATACTCTGTACTGTGAGGCAGCAAAGTAGTGTGGGGATGCTGTGACAGGACATTTTATTGTTCTATACTTACTTCATCAGAAGCCAGATACACAAAGAGATGGGCCACTTCTTCAGCAGTGGCCATCCTACCAGTCTTCTGTCTGGCTAGAAAGTCTTTCAGTGCCTGGATATACAAGAACATTTGGTATATCAAAAATAAAAAAGCAATTATTTTAATCTGTTGACATGTACAAGGCAATATTGGAAGCGGGCCTCTAGTCATAACTTCCTTTTGTGCACCAAGTAGGGAACTTACGCTAGAAAAATATAAGATGTGAGTTTCAGGTTGGAAAAAAAGTACGAGACTTTTAGACAGCACCTAAATCTCTGCTTCCAGAATAAAGGCAACATAAATCCTTCTTCCTTTGGTGGTAGGTATTCCACGTTCTTCAGATGAGAGCTTACAGTTATCTAGTCAGCACGGTTAAGCATCCCAAATAATGTTGAAATGCATAGGCCAGAATGCCCTTTCTAGCATGATTTTGCACTAGTTTGTGGCTGCCACATGCCACAGTAGAAAATGTCCTCTATATTTGCATTGATTACTGGAATCAGCAGTTGCAATTGCTTCCAGGGATGACAGACCATTTGTATTCATTAAGCAATAGTGTCCTTCTGAGGCATTTTAAGACTGTGGAAGTAGAAGCTGACCAAATTATCAAAGGAAACACTACTGTTAAGTTTATCCATGGTACTCTGAAATCAGGAACATTTTTGAATATGGACAGAAGTGCCACTATATATTAATTGTATTTTTTTTTTAAAGAGAGTTAAACATATGTGTGCACAGGATCAAGGTAATAAATTGCTTTCTTACCTGTTCTGGGTTAGGCCGGGCTTTGATTCTCTCCTGTAAGGATGGTGTGTCAACAGTTCCTAAGCAAAATTTTAAATTTGGGGTTAAAAATCAACTACATCATCAATCATGACCAAAAAAATGTAGTGTATTTGTTCTATTTGTATGTCTTAATGCTTATGTGTAACTTCATAATATAATTCATAAGAAAGACTGCAGAGCCACCAATATAGCATAGGATTCTAAATTTCAATAGAAGGCAAGAGTTTTGAGAATCAGATTCAATAATTTTCTGATGGTTAAACAGTGGCCAGCCCATTAGCTAGCCCTTTCCTGCTCCTGACTTCCTAGACTGTATCTTGGAAAACAAGCATTCAGATACTGTGTAAAACATATATAAAGGCGCATACTGTTAACAGACTAACCACAGAAGTAACAACTTTTTTATATTAAATCTCAGAAATCTTTCAGGCATGTCCTGTTCTTTTAGACTGCTGGTAAATTTAGTTGCTGCTGGCCAGTCTATTCCTTGTTAATAAGGCCATACTAAATCTGGTCTTCTAATATCTGCTCCTAGTTTACAGAATAATGTAAGAACACTTACCAGGACATATGCAGTTGCATCTGATGCCTTGTTCAATAAAATCAGCAGCCACAGACTTTGTTAGCCCAATAACTGCTGCCTTTGAAGTACTATACACACACCTGTTCACAACTCCTAACAGAAGGTCCATGTTAAGGTGGCATGGATAGATGGTTAAAAAGAAAAAAAAAAAAAGAAAAGAGAGACAAGTTTGTTCAATAGGCACCTGTTTCTGAATTTCCTGAATTCTCCAGAATTTCCTGTAGCACCTGTATCCTCTCCATAAGGGCAGGCTAGCTAGAATGCTGACTGCCACAATTCTACTGAGGCATACACCAGAGGAAAGCACACAATCTTTCAATAGTATAAATTTGGGGAGTAGTCTAGAAAAGGTAACAAAGCAACAAAGATTTAGCAGCAGCAGAAACCCATCTGTTAGTCAACAGCAGGCTTCCTTTTTGAAGCATGGGTACAGCACTTATGTAATTGTCGTTTCTTCATTGTTTCTCTGAAGAACAAATGCAGCAATATATCACTTGGAAGTAATTCCTTTTTAATTAATAAAAACTTGTAAAAAGGATGCCACAAAACACAGAAACAGCTCAGAGGTAAGGATCATTTGTGCAATTTTCTGTCTGTTTCCTTGCATGTATATGACTTGATGTGCTCACTCACTCCTGTTTTTCTAAATGCATCCCTCCAGAAGATTTAGAAAAAACTTTGAATTTAGAATGTCCTCTAAATTCAAAGTTGTGCAATATATGCTTTGCATGCCCATAATTTTAAAGTTTTATATAAGAAACTCCGGCGAGTTACTGACCTTTAATGCTGGATGCCACAGAAGACATATTTATAATATTCCCAGATTTCTGTTTAAGCATCTGCAAAAGAGTACTTACGTCATTCAAATGCAAACTATTTTGTTACCTGCAGGTTCAGTAAAATAGCCCACATCAACTCACAGAACAGCCTTATGTGCAATTGATACTTGGGTAACAAAGCTTAACTGTCATGGATAGGTGCCATTGACTGAAGCAGTAAAACACAGCCTGAAGTTCTCACTCAAATTCTCCTAAGCAATGTAAAGATTGGAGACTATGCCAAGAAAGGAGTTTTTTCCTAGATAGCCACCTCTGAATCGTGGCCTTCTTGTCACCACAGTAAGTTACCCTACATAGGCATCTGCTCATGCCATCCACCAATGCAGCAATTCACTGATTCCATTCAAACCCTTTTTGTTTTGGAGAAGATTAAAACACAATACTCTCGCACTGCACCTTTGGGTTGTCGCTAAATTTCTTTAAGTTATAACTTTTTTTAGGCGTCCTAAAACCTGATATGCATGAAGTTGTTAGAAAAAAACACAAACCTACTTTGAAAATGAAGTTCAGCTAAGAAAAACAAAACACCCACCACCAAACAAAAAGGACTGGAACAATACTGAAAAAAACTAGTCACCAGCCAGTCATGGGCATACCTTCCACATCTGGCCTTTGCATTTACAGGAATACAAACACCTTAGTCAGTCCACAGGTTTTTGTAGACTCAAACCTAGTTATTGTGTCAAAAACAAGCATCCTCAAACTGCTAGATTCATCAAACTGTTGTTCTGCTATAAGCAGCATGTTAGCATTAGTGTCACTGAATTGCTTCACAAGATAGTTTCCAGAGTTCCATAAAATTAATGTTAATATACATTATTTATAAATATTTTGTAGCAGTGGTATTGTACAGTTCTGTGCTGTAGTATAATATGGTAGCACTGTATTGCAATGGCTCCCTCACTGCTCAGCATTTGAAGGATTTTAGTTACAGATTACACAGGGCAAACCCCTGAATTAATCTTCTCTAGCAGATCCTTTAGATAAATTGTCTACTTAAAAGATTACACAGTGCAGAGAATGCTTTACAGTAGGATCACTGTAATCTAAGGGCTTCCCTGTCCAAAGCTGCATCCTTGCATTTTTATCTCAAATCCCATGGTGCCAGAGTGGCTAACTTGTCATAGGCAATCAAGCCTTACCTTTGGAAGGAATGTCTTGATCATTAAATACATGCTGCGAACATTGAGGTTCATAGTGAAGTTCCAGTCTTCCTCCTCACACTCCAGAATGGTTCCGTGATGAACAAACCTAGAATAAGTGCATGAAGTAGATTACTGTCTCTAGTTCACATTTCTGTGGCTTTTTATGCATGTTTTTCCATCATTATTTTGCAGTAGTTAACTCTTTCAACCTTGAAAAGGAGGGACAAGAGCTCTTTGAAAGAATGCAAGTAACATTGTGATGAGTATCAAGGACACAAGGCAGACTCAATATGTGCAATGAAATACTTGACAATAGAAAAAAATAAGTAGAGCACTAGCAGACCATCAGCTTTGCTCACTGTTGTGCTAGGAGGGCCAAAACCATCAGTGTGGGGTACCCACAGAGTGGGGAAAACGTAAGTTCCAGAGCCGTTCTACCTTGTCGTGGGTAATGTGGCTGCATGCAAAAAGTTCAGTTTTGATGAAAACACATTAAAATTTGTACTAAAGTTACAAAATCCATTAAAATGAAAGAAATAAAATGCACTGGAATAACAAAGTACTTCCAGAGGACAGGGTAAACTGGAAAAAGAGTAGTATTAAAGAGAAGCTGGTTACCCTGCAATGTTACAGAGGACGTCAATCTTTTCAAGCTCCTTGGCCAGATTTTCTATCTGCTCCTTTTTGGTGACATCCAGAACCCGTATTTGAATGCCTAGAAAAAACAATGTATTTGCTTCAATGCATTTGCCTAAGGATCAGCAGATGATTTTTCTGAAGTGCTGAGGAATGCACTTACAGCTCAATTCAGTGAGAACTACTCTTGATCATTAAGGTAGTGCAACGATTAAACTGAGACAGCAATGGACAGCATGTCATGCTATTTAAAATTGCAAGAGGGAATTAAGAAGATCAACTGTTTTGATTGCCATACAGCATCGCACAAGCAGATGAGCTAGCATAATTTACCATAAAAGCATTCCCAATAAATTTGAATTCTACTAAACTTTCAAATGGTAGAATTATAGAACCTATATAGTCATAATGAGCTTCTGTGGTCATTAGCATAGAATAGTCATTATTTGAAACTAGTTACACGTGTCCTATCATCAAATTATATTTCAGACACCCTACAACAAAACTTGGAAGAGCTGAACTAATGCCTATGTTTACCTGGATACTTCTCCAGTTCTTTCAGCTTGGATTCATTGATATCTGTAGCAATGACTTTGGCTCCTTCTTTAGCAAAGGCCTGAAAAAGACAAGAAAAACAGTTTATATTTAGATATTCAAGATCTTATCAGATATAAAATCTGGTTTCTTCTCAGGTCTTTTTTGGCTTTAAAGGTGGTCAAAGGCAGCTTATCTTACACTTTTCATGCTGGGTACAAGAAGTCAGGGAGTACTGGACATGAATTACTACATGATATAAGACAGACTTAAGATCTTTTCCTTAAAGTAAGCAATCCATAAATAAAGTATAAGAACACTAACCGGACTAAGACAACTGATATTATTATTGCCCTTATTAGCTGCACTAGTAAGCACATTATAAATGCAGGGCTACAATTGTCGGTATTGTTGGATTTAAAGTTATGGGATTTGACAGTTAAGAGCAGAAGCCATAAAAAGGCAATGATGGTATATAAACTTCAACAAAATCTTTTGCATCCAAATCACTGGAATAGAATAAGATTAAAAGCAGCGTGACTTTTCTTTGATACTTAACCAGAGATATTCGTTCATTCTTGATGGTCCCCTCAAAACCCACTTTCCTTGTATTATGATTACTGGCAAATCAACAGCTATAAAAGTAACCTCCGTGTCAAAAGTATGCTAACATCTTGGACTGTAGCCTCAAATTCTTGAAAATAATTGTCTGATGTGTACCTTAAGAGGATAGTGGCATTAAGCATACCAGACTTCCATGGCCTGTTGGGTATTTACAAAGTGAAATTATCAGGGAGATTACCTACTCCTTGACTGAGTGATTTATGTAAGAGCAAAGATCAGCAGTCATCTTCTAACCACATGCACAAGAAACTAACTAGTCTGGCAGAAATCCTACTTACAGGAGATTTTCCTGAGTTGTTGATTACATTACAGAGATACTGAGATAACTTTACTGGGTTTTTTATTTGCTATGTTAAAGGGAAGTAAGCAGGAGAACTGGTCAAAAGAATTACAACCTAAGTGGAAAGTTAATATATCTATTGAATTTTGTTTAACAGTAGTCAAACAAAATTTGTAAAGGGTTTTTTATAGTTGCTCATTGTGAACCATGTTGTAGCTGTGTTCTTGTTCGTATCGTGTAGACTTGGTTATGTCAACTCTGAATATAGATAAAATGTCTTCGCTTTATGGTAGGGGATCTTCACAGTATTCAGCTTCAGACCAGGAAATATTCACTGTACCATCCAGAATGAAGCAGCAGAGATATTGGATTAAAGGTACGGACAGTACCAACTATATATTGTTAAAAAAGCAGTTGCAGCTTTTCTCAAATCTTGCTCTTATCCTTGCTTAACCTCTCCGCTCAGAGCTGAGATTTTCAGAAATTCAAACAGCACAAAACCTGCACGATACACTATAGTGGATACATTATTCCCCAATTTTTCAGTGCATAGTTCTGGCTTCATCTATGATTTATTAATTCAAGAACAACTTTGATGCAGGTGCTTCTAGACAAGCTAGCATTAAAGACCTTGCTTAGGTGCAGGAGAACAAATGTTTTTCCAACTTACTATAGCAGCTGCTCGGCCGATGCCCTGCGCTGCTGCAGACAGCAGGATGATCTTCCCATCCAGCCGACCCATGGTGCCCACCTGTGCAGACAGGAGATGTCACAGAAGCTTTAACAAAAACATGAACCAACTCCAACTCCTGAGAATCAGATGCAAGTACATTCCAAAAACTAGACATGATCCAGAGTGTACCTCTGCCACCACAATTGTCCTTTTTGGCTGCAGCATGACCCTCAGCGTTCTGAGGGGCACGACTGCCTCAACCTTCTTCTTTTTTTTTTCTTTTTTTTAGTTTTAAATAATTATAAATAAGGAGCTCAAAGAAAAACAAAACCAAAAGGCATTTGATCTCAGGAGTTAGGCTTCATCATAACAGAAACTGGATTTTATTTTTTCTTAGGCAGAAAAAAAAATAAAGCTAGTATGAAACAGCAGTACAATAGCTTGTAATCTAGTGTTTTGACTGCCCATTGTGTACTTAGAAAGCAGGTCTTCCTTCTGTTTCTCTCAAACTACAAACTCCTCAACTTCCTACATTGCAATAAATTTCATACAATACCCTGGTCGTGATATCTGCTCTGAATTGTCTTCAGAATCTTCCAGCACAGCAGATTCCCAGCTCCAACGAAGCAGGAAGGTGAGGGGGAATGAAGTTGTCTTGTTTCCCCTCTCTAGCATCGCTTGTTCTCAGGGAACCACTGAGCATGCCTGGGGCAAGCGGCAGGGAACCTTTAGGAGCTCCTGCCTTAGTCAATGTTTAGCAGCCAAAAGGCAAAATACAGCTCTGTTCTGCCCCAGTGCTCACGTACATATGCTACATTAAAGAAATACAGTGTGCAGAGTTGCAGACAAATGAGTGAAAGCAAATGCCATCCCCTCACTCCTATGGATTTTTTGTTATTTAAGGAGAAAATGACTTAGTAGGATGTTTCAAAGAACTGCCTAAAAAGTAAAGGTCACTGTGTTCCAGTCAGAGTGCAGTATTTGGAGTTTGTTAACTGGGTTTGCCGTAAGTAAAATTTTCTGCAGTTTTATAATCTGAGCAAACTTTGTCTATGTAGTTGTGAATGTAGAAAGGTGTCGTAAGAACACAAAGTCTTTAAATACACACATAATTCCAACACACCAAGTTCTTCACTGGGAAATTAAGATAAAGGTACCTTAATCTTCCTTACGTTAGCAGCCAATGCTATTTTCTAGAGAAGCTCAAATCCATGCTGTGACTCAGTTTACCAAATTGAATTTAGTGTTCTACATCTTAATTCAGATTATTAATTTCTTTTATTTGGATCAAAGAGACATTGTTTTGTCAGATGTTTTTCCTGACAAAAGTTGTAGCAAAACTGTTTTCCTGAAGGTTACAGGTTCAACAAATCAGACTTCTGAAGCAACGTAACTGAAAAATTCTTTTCTTTCCAAAAGCCACCTCATCAGTTCAATTACTTCCCCAAATCACCGTAACACATGGGAAGCAAAATGCACTATAAATACATTTTTCAATATAGCAATCAGGTTTTCCCAACATTTGTCACAGACTCTATGAAGCAGTTACAAATAAATACTAATACAGTCACTCGCCAAGAGATCTCAAACAGCTGTACATTTACTGACCTTTGTGCAAAAGGAAGTTCTACACGTTTTTTTACTGTGCTTGTTGGTATTTGTGTTTCTCTAACGTAATTTCCTGTTGAAACACTGAGATGCTGCCATCTAGTGAAACCTAGGATTTTAAAAGTGTGATTTTTCTCCTGCAAAGGAAAGGACAGAAAAGGATTGCCAGCATTAGCTTTCCCTTTTCCCTAAGTAATTCGAGGTCACCAGGATTCCCACAAAAAAAGACCATGTTTTCCAAGCAATCTCTCTTTAGCAATATAAGCTATCAAATTCCAAACTAGGACAATACTTGGCATGATTAATATTTTTATTGTTAAACTGGTGATTTACCAACTTTTCCTTGGTATCTAGTGGTTTAACTTACATCTGTTACATTAGAATTAATATCATCAGACTGAAAAGTTCCAGGACAAAGTAATTCGGTTAGAAGCTCGCACCAGACCTAAAGCTACCCTGATAATATTATGTAATTTGGTATCCTGACTAATCTTTAGTTAGTTTGTCCTCAGAAAAGCCCCTTCTGTGGATAAACTGGGACACACTTACACAAAAGTCCCATTTATCCTGTCTTTCTGCTATACTATGATAGCTTTATAAGGCTTTTTAAATTAGCTCCCTAGTAAATAGAGTCTGTAATGACTGCTATTTAAAAGCATTTATCCTTCTGTCCCTAAGCTTTTGCCTACTGAAGGCAGACACAGACCAGTTGCAATAAGGTTCTGTGTTTTTTTGCTCAATCACCAGACAAATCTCCAAATCTAGAAACGTTTCTAAGCAAGCAGTAATTAACAAAACAAACCCTGGAAATTGTATATGAAAGAGGTAGCTATATATATATATATACACACACACACATATATATATATACACACACACATATATATATATATATATA
>JAWWES010000133.1:23757753-23771435 GCA_035583135.1 Lophotriccus pileatus
ATATATATATATATACACACACACATATATATATATATATACACACACACATATACACACACACACACCCCTTTTTCCCTTCTGGAAGGAAAAGAGACAGTTTAATTCATTTATTAGAATACCAAAAAGCTGGTAGCTAAAAGGAAATATCTTTCAATCATAGTGGGAAATAAAAAAACCCCAAACCCAAACAAAACACAAAACCCCAACCCAATCCAAAAAATCCTCCAACCAACCCCAAAACAAAAAGCCTGCGGCAAATACACCAGCACTTTGCATTTGTCCCTGTAAGAAAACAAATTGCTCCTGCCTACCTATGGCTGTGGTCAGAACGAAGACATTGCAGTGCTGAACTCCATAATGGTATTTTAGAAGCTGTGTGTATTTTTGGCTAGTAATACCTTCAAATGCTTCCCAAAGCACCTTACAAGTCAGAGACTGAGAGATAAATGCTTGCAATTTCTTAGTAGTTACCACAGTTGGCAATTTTCAGCTACTCAGAGTAAAGAGATGGCTGGTTCTTTATTATAGATATCTGAAGTACCTCCATCAGGTCAGTAATCCTTGTGTGACTCTTCCAGTTCCAGTAACTGCAGAAGGCCCAGGAACATGTCACTGTAGCCATTTGCTTTTCAGTTTGGGTGACCCGCAGTGGAGTACTTATGAGACTGAGCATCACTGAAAGCTTTATTCCTTTAAAATAAGGATGATGCTTTTGATGCAGGTATCTTTCTTAGATACGACTTTCTCATCTCATAATAATGGTTTTGTTCTTAATGGAGTTGATCTAAGGCTTTGAGTGTCAAATTCCTATTTAGTTGGCAGTAGAGGGTGTCAGGGGAAGAAAGGGAGGAGTATTTATGTTTTAGACTTCAACCATTTCCTGGCAGAGAAAGGCTCAGAAAGAATTAAACAAAACTCCAGTGACAGACTTATGCAATAGTAAACTTCTGCACAAGTAATTGCTGCAGAAAGTTATAGAGAACAGAGAGAAGAAGCATAATAATGATGGAAGTGATGAGATTAGTATAAAAAATAGTCTTTAGACACTGAATATTGTAATCAACATCCTTGGATCATAGCACAAGTGAAGTGAACAACAGAAAAAAATTTAAATACTCAACACATTAACATTTATTGTCAAACTTTCTTATATAAAACAAACATAACAGTAGGTCTCACAATACAGGTAGTAAGAGGGTCTTGCAGAAAGTAAGAGAGTCCATCTTGTCTGAATGATCTGGTTTACATTCCATTCACAAGAGTAGCAGAGGAGCATTAAGTCCATTGCTTACAATAAAAAAAACCTCCAATATGTAACTTCGAACAGATACATTGAAAGATGGTACAAAATTCAAAGTTACTCTTGGTATCATAATTGGCTGAACTGTAGAACCATTCTAAGGAGTTTAGGAGGAATCCTTGATTGTGTGCTTTATAAACAGAAAATTAGTAACTTCAGTTGCAGATTGTGGTGAAAATGCAGTTTCTGTGGACTTGGAGAAAGCATAGTATAAAAACCACATGCTGAGAAACAAAAAGAATATTTCTTTCCAAGTCAGCAGCAGTCTGAAGATACAAATATCAACTGTCCAGAAGGGGGCCGTTTTAGGAATGACAGAATGAAAAGTTTAAGACTGAGAGGTTTCACAGTAGGTTAGTTTGTGACCTATTTCCATTTTTTTCTTCAATACATTACCTTTTCTTTCTTTGCCATCAAAAACCCCCACAACATCAAAACACCAAAGTAGTACA
Source organism: Lophotriccus pileatus (assembly GCA_035583135.1). Classification (NCBI taxonomy): domain Eukaryota; kingdom Metazoa; phylum Chordata; class Aves; order Passeriformes; family Tyrannidae; genus Lophotriccus; species Lophotriccus pileatus. Next base: position 23,759,509 of record JAWWES010000133.1, read on the forward strand.
TTATCAGATAAGCAGGTTGTGGGCAACATGACTGCTTTTCCATTTTTGTCCTCAAATTCCAGCTTTCCCAATCGTGGGAAGTAGCAACTCCAAGATAGCAAGGATGGAAGAGGCTGATGACTTTTAACCTGAAGCAATTATCTTTTGTATACGCAGATTCTTGTTGTGGCCACTGCAAAGGCAGTTCACAACAGAGCATCTTTACTGGGTGCTGCAGTCAGGGACCTTATCTTTGTCTGAAGTCCCAAACAAGTGCTTAAGGTGTTCTTCTGTGGACTGTGTGGCCGCAGGACATGTATCTGTACAGAAGACAAGAACATTAAAGCCTTTCTCAATTAGACAAGCTGTAGGAATACAGTGATTTAACCTCAACTAGTGTGTTATATGTCAGCTATCAAAGCTTCCCCTGAGCAGCTCTGTGTTGTGAGGAACTCTGTACTGTTACCAAGTTGGCCATCAAAAAGGCAGCAATGAGTCATGTTCTTTCTGGGAGTCTGCTATTCATACCTCAAAAACGGGTTAACTCTTCAACACGTCTGCTGGGGCCTTCTGAAAGTTGTGAGAAGTGTAATGACAGGGCAGTAGCATTAATGCACTAGCAGATACCAGTTGGAGAGTGGTCAGTAGGAGGTGACTTCCCCAGAAGTCACCAGGCCAGATATAAGAAACCCAGAGTGGGGTGAGGAATGGAAGTCACTGTCAAAACTGCTATTACTGCGGCTGGAGCCCAGCAGTGAGGCAGATGCAACATCAAAGACTAAAGCCTACCATCTTGAAAAACTTCAGAAAAAAGTTAACCAGCCATTAACTTGCAGTAATTTTACCAGAAGCCTGTGCTTAACCAATGTAAAGTTAAAAAGCAAAACATTTTAGAGCATCATTATCTAAATATGATATTTTGCTGATTCACTTTTAAAAATCAGTCATCAACACTTGCACTGCAGAAGAGAAAGAAGTTTGTATAATCTTCAGGAAGTGAATGATTCATTTAAGTATTTCTGTTATGTAGAGCATGCATACATACAACTCACATAGTCAGCTTTTCAACAGTAGCTGAGTAACCATTCTGGAAAACTGTGTTATCATGCAAGTTTCAGGTCTGAATATATAAGTACAGAGCATTTACCCTCAACTCAGACCATCCCTTACATTTTATCTCTCCAAATCTTTATAGGACAATACCACTATTACATACCTGTTAGTGTACCCAAGATGGAATTATCAAAGAAATTTGTTGGACAACTCAGTGGCAGAGGCTTTAATAGGTCCTGAGTCACAATTTCCTGAGAAATAGGTTCCTTGGAAGGTGAAGGCATTTGTTCTTTAAAGTGATATGGCACTGTCTTTCTTGGAGACTGTGGTATTGTCTCTCGAGTATTTTCTCTTGAGGATCGTTCTCTCCATTTTAGTGCTCTTTCTTTCCATTTCCTGAGTTCCTCTTTCAGCTGACGCTCATTACTGCAAAGAAAAATAAACCCCAGCATTTAATTAAGAAAAAAAAAGACAGTTCCTTTAAGGAAAAATTCCTGAACAACAGACAGTTCCTATATTTTCAGATGACACACTTACAGACAAGGCAATGCAATAGCTGTGTGTCTTGTTTTCAGAGGAAATTTTTTTTTAAGCTAAAATTCCTTCCCGCATACAATTCAAGTGTATCTTCCAGCATTTAGGAGATTATGAAAGTAAGCAATTGAAAGTTCCAAAGCCATTTTAAAGCTTATAAGCCATAAATCACTAACTTTAAGTAACAACGTATGAAGTGAAAAAATCTAGAAAATCTAAAATTAATGATTAGTCACTTCTATAGGTGTCCGAGAAAGAAACACTAATGACATGCATGGTTAAATGCAACAAATGTTTTGACATTTTGCTGGTCAGCTTTACACTTACCTTAGCAGAAGGTCATTTTGTTTCTTCAGGTGCAAGTTTTCTTTCTGTATCTTAGCTTGCTCAGATTTTAGAACAAGTATTTGTGTGCTCTGCACAATACCACTGCCACCACCACAAGTAAGGGGTATTTGGGATTGCTGAGGAGCTGGTTCTTTCAGCACTAGAAAAACAATTTTATACAGAAGTGTGTGCATTGTTTGGACAGGGCTTAAAACCAAGTCAGTATACTTTTTAGCCTATTCATTCTTGTGGTCTTAAATGTAAAACCTCCCTAGGTCACAAGTGCCATTACAACAGCTATTCTTTTTCTACACAAACACACCTCCCAGTATTCCCACTGCCAGGGAGATACTAAGAAACATAAGATTCTTCATTGGGTCATTTAGACTTAAAATAGTTATTGTTTCAGGTACGTCATAACTATGACCAGAACTAGCTATTCATATGTGTGGTCAGTGAAGGAAAAAATGGCAACATGAGCTATAACCAATGCAGTTTGTCTCTCCACAAGTGCAAATGTGGCCAGAGAAGTAAACACAAGAACTGCTGTCATTCTAATGCAGTGTATCTGGAGCGAATTTAGTCTGCTTTCCATCTTATCTTTCAATGCACCCAATTCTCCTCATAGCCTTTGAGGTACAAGGCCTGCATCTCAATCTCGTCTTTAACCATATAACCTTAAAACTTAATGTCAAGAGTCCCTTCAATTTATCTTGAATTTACCAGTAACATCTTGGTCTTGGTGTGCTCTTCTAAGTTCTTCTTTTAGCTTTGTTAATTCTTGTTCTCGGTGTTCTGCAAGAGCTTTATAATTAGCAAGTCTACGAGGCAGAAAGGGAGGAAAAAAAAAAAACAAAACAGGAAACCTCAGTTTAATAGTTATTACAATTGCAGAAGAGACAGTTTGAATTCTAATGAGCTATCAAATACAAGACACACCCAAGTTACACAAGAAAAACTACATAAACCTGGTTGTCAGTTAGATTTTAGGTAAAGTGCGCAAACCCAAAAGTTGGACTAATTATTCTCTGTGTATCCCTCCTCTCTAGTGAATTAGAGAGTGCTTTCAATTACTGCTTTCTCCTTGCCTTCTTTTGTCAGAAGAGTTATGTCATTTATGGCTGAACATGGTTGGTTGAGAAATTTTGGTGGGTGTATAGGGAAGGAGTATGCATAAGCAATCTAAGGTGCATATAGATTTTACTTTTTCTGGAATCTAGACACAATAAAAACCTGTGACAGCTAAAGCTTAATGCTTACTTCTTATTATGTGGGAAAATAGAGAAGTAGAAGTTAAGAACGAAGTAGCAACATAAAATTTGAACTTACTTCATTTCAAAAAAGTTGGATTGTTTCATTCTTTCCATATCACATTTTACCAACTGTGTTTTGAGATTGTCAATTTCTTCTTTGTACAACTCAGAACCTTTATCCAATTTTGCCTGAAATGAAAATATTTAGTGCAAAAAAAGGCTTGTCACCTAACAATGAAATTAAGGGTTGTTTACCTTGTATCTTTACTATGATCTGCTAGATTTTGCAGGACAAGAATGGGAGCAGGAAGTTATTTCCACTAAGGTGGCCCACATTACCAAGTAGCACTATAGTAGCAGTCGGTGTCCTACTCTCATGTATTACCTGCAATCATATTTTAGACAGTTTTGCTGACTTGTGTGCAGATGCAAGTCTGGGAATTTTGGACTAGCGTGCAAATATATTACATTGAAAAAGCAGATCAGGCTTCAGTTTAAAATTTTTAAATTTTTTTAAAACGTTTCACAAATGCATTACAGATAAATTTACCTTCTAATATTATAATATGGGTTGTAAATTTTGCCTCTGAAGGTTGCACTGGTAGAACGTGAAACTGCATGCTAAACATGCAAATAGAGTGTTTTCTAGGAATGCCATACAGAACAGTACATTGAGTTTAGAGGACTATGTTTCATCTACAGCTGTTCTCAAGCATGGTTTTTGTCTTTTATCAGATGAAAATGAGAAGAGTAAAGTATTTTGCTCATACCTGAAGACTCTGATTCTCTGTTAAGGCAGTCCTGAGGCACTTATCCATCTCATTCAGTTTGGCTTGCAGTTGGGTGAGCTCACTTGTTTCTGTTTTTATACTTATCTGTGCTTGTAATTTGTTTATTCTGTCATCTTTCTCTTTGACATTTTCTCCTACTTCATTTATTACATTTTCTAACTTCTGAATTTTTACTTCCATAGCCTATTGAGATATATCAATATCAGTAGTTATGTCAAGAGACAGTAGCTGTAACAGGACAGTCATATTCTTAGCAAAACCAAAAAACTCAAACCACACAAAAAATCCAACACTACAGGCTCTAGGGCAACTCTTTGTGTCTAGATCACTATTTTGTGTCACCTTTTATTCGTCTGGAACAGTTAAGTCTAAGAAAAGAAAAAAGATTTTGAAGAAGGGTAACTGTGACATAAAAAACAGGAAAGAGAAAATGAGTCCTCAATTCCTATGATTAGAGAGAACTTTTCTCCAGCTTCATGTTTGACATAGTGAATACCACAGGAAGCATCCAGAGTATCACACTATTAAAATCAATACTTCAAAACCAAATGAAAACATTTCATATGAATTTCTAAACTGACATCTATTTGTGTACAGAAATCAGATAATTAAAATACTCACATTATAGGCAAGAGCTCAAACTTGAACTTCAAAAATAGAAAAGCTACTAAAATGTACACTCTGGGCCAGTGTGTTGTGGTGGCACAGATTTATAGTTGCCAATCAATCTTTATTTTCACTTTAGGGTACTCTCACTTAGAAAGCAAGCATCAAAAAGTTTTCCTTAGAAACAACATTGGTACCTTTATATCTTGTTCTGCAGCCTTTAATTTATTATGAAGCCTGTCATTTTCTTCTTTTAACATGAGACTGGCAGAGGTATCAGGGGCCAGTTTTTCTTTTAGAGCGTTTAGATCCTGAAGCAACTCTTCATTTTTCTCTTTTCTCTGTTTCAATTCAACATCAGCATTTTTACTGGCATTGGAAATTCTGGCATCCAGTTCTAAAGAAAGCTGAAGGAGCATCTGCAGTAGAATCATAGAGATAAAATTTTAAATAATTTCTGAATCAGCTAGAAATAAGGCAAGTAAAAAACTAGGAAGTATCTTGGCCTAATTTCACATTCTTGTTTTAGTGTCCCATTTGAAAATGCTCGCTATCAGGAATGTAATCATTAACACTCATAAGTATGGCTTTATTTTCAAAAGAGAAGATGATAGTGTATTGCAGGATTACCAGCATTTCTGCAGCAACTCAAGCACTAGTACCGAAACAAAGGAATATATTGGAAAGACTTCTTGAATATCAGTAACAGAAAGAAACACAATTATTCAAATAGTCATCGACTGAAGGAATTTAAACAATTTTAGAGAAAATATACACATTGGGCTGTTCTAGAAACCCATATCTTTAATATGTCAGACAAAGCAAAACTTCATACTTATCAGGAAATTACAAATGTACGAGAATTTTTTTTGTTAAAAGCTTTGATCCCCATAGTATGTCTGTCAGGGCATTCTTCCAAAAAGGCTTGCCAACACTGGGAAATCCTGAGGAAGTCAAGACTGGCTATTGATTTTACAGAAGAAACTTCTTAAAATAGGCCATTAACTATTAATCAGAAAGATGAAATCTCATGAAATCCTGTTCATGAGGCACTTAACCCTGAAAAATGCTGTCTTATTTTCCAATGGAGGCAAGACATAAGAAGAAAGAAAAGAGAAAGGAAAGCGGCACCACCTCTAGAACAACTTGACTTTTTGAAATTAGAAAAGCATAGTATGAATTACAATTGAATTTTGAAAATGGCTAAAGTAGTTTTGATGAAGTTTGGCAAGTAAAGCTATATAACAATTTTAAACTTACAATTTCCAGAGTTCAGACTAAGACGACCCCAAATAAACAAGCCCACTACCCCTCCCATTTATTGCCTAAAAAGTCCTTTACAAGGCAAGTTTCCAAGTTTTGATGCATGAGGAAATCTCAAAAAATCTTTTAAGTACTCTTACATCTTACAGTAGAGTATAGTAAGTGCTGATAATAAGTGAATAATCATTCAAGAGCCTTTGTGTGTTTTGTTTTCAATCAGATTAGGCATTTATAGAGTGCTTATATGAAACACATTTCCGATTCTATAACATTTAATTTTACCTTTACTTTAGGAGTCCAGAAGTCAATGACTTGCAAAAGCCTTTCAGTATCTTTCTTTAACTCTTCTTCCAGTTCTTCTGCATTACAGTGAGTTTCTGAACAAGCTTCCCAGAACTGTATCGAGTCTTTTCTAGCACTTTCTTGCTGCTGTAGCTCTGCCTCTATACAGAGAATTTCACTTTCCATTTCTGATACATCTTTGAGAATGCTCTTAAAAAAAGAGAATTAAAATTTAAATATTGCTTTGATAACCATATGTTTAAATATACATTCTGTCCTCTTAGCTACCAATACGGCAGGAAGTCTGGTTTAGCATCTATTTCTCATATAAAAGGAGTTTTGCTCTACATTACACCCTACTGGGAAAATGAGAAGACAATCTACGTTGCTGGGGCAGGTGGGAAGGGGAGAAAGTAAAAGTTGATTTCATTGTTTTAGAAGTCATCTTGGTACTGGGCAGTATGTATTTTACAGGGCAAATGAGTAAATAACATTCCCACTATTTTCCTATTATATATATAAAAATAGGAATTATATATATAATATGACCTATTAATTTTATTTTCAGCCACTTTACAAAATGGAATCTTCACATTATAGAACTAGTAGCATAAAAAAAATACTGACTATTCCTTTATCCTCCTTAAGTGGAGTCTTAACAGATAAACCTAATGCCATTAGATGAGCACCACCACATTACCCCATGCCTTGAAAGATGAAGTCTTTAATATCTGAATTTTTTTTTCAAATACTACCTCTGCATCCAAGTGGAAACTCTGCAGCCCTTCACTGATGTTTAATTCTTGAGATGGTATTTCATTCTGGTTCAAATGACTCTTCCTGAGGTACTGAATCTCTGCTTGTAGATGATCTTGTCTTCTCTGTTCCTCAAGCAATTCCATTTTATACTTGTTAACAATAGTATGATAGTCTCTTTTCTTTGCACAAACACGACTGAACATAAACTGTTGTAGAAGCACAGGATGTATCAATGAGCATGCTTTAAAACAGTACCCTGCATCCAGCTAAAATTCCATATTTTACAATTTAATCTATTTACTCTCTGAGCTTGTAGGTGTCCAGAATAACTAACACATGGCTAAGAAAATTAGGTTCATGTGTTTTATAGCAATGGCATACAAGACTTTTAGCTGAGACAGCATTTTTCCAGTGTATTATTTTTCATAGATTCCTAAAAAGGCCAAAAAGTCTAAAAGGCTCTAGACAACCTTCCATGAATCTCAACTTTGAAAAGCAAACTAATTTTTGCAATACTTATTTCCTCTTAGAGTTGTGAAAGGTGCAGATGGTCTATGAGTATAATATCAGTGTGATGATTTAAAAATTTTGTTCTAGTTGAGATTACTAGTTGAATGTCCTAAACACCTTTAACCATTTAAAGTTAAAAGCCATCTGTGGGGAAAAAAAAATTAAAAAAATCAAACCTAAAATCTCTACTTGAAGTTATAAAATCAGGCACTTTGGAATATTAGTTCAGCTTCTTAGTTAATGGGTATCTACAGACATGACTGACTCTCAAGATCATGTCCAGTGTTTTTTGTAAACTGGACATGAACGTCACCTCTTCTCCCCAGGTCCCTCCCCCACCAACCAAAAGAACCCCAACCCTTAATATTTCATTGTAAATAAAGAAACAGAAAAAAAAAAAATCATTTATTGCACTTCTGCATATGATAACAGGAATAGTCTCCCAATTAACTGTAACTTTTTTTTGATAATTGCAGTTCAATGAAGAAACTGATTCCAGTTTGGGGAAGGTCTGCAAGACTTTAAAATCAAACTACTTGGCTAGTTTTGCAGAGTAAACATGCATCTCCAAGGCAACTTGCACATCTCTTTCCCTCACAAAGAAATACGCAGTAAGTCATCTATAATTTGATTCATGGAGTACAGAAAAAAAATTCAATTCAATTCCTAATTAAAATGGAATAATATTAATGAAATAATATTGTGCAAAGCAGCTGAACTACAGTCAAAAGCTAAGATTGATTAACATAACTAAGCAGTTCCAGTTGTCTAATATTGTAAAACATTTACTACTATCAGCTTATTTTCTACAATATATGGATTCACAAAAATCAAAGCTATAGTACATAAAATCCTGGCTGTTAATATTGGGAACTTATTAAAAAAAAAAGAACCAAACTCAAGCAATGTGAAGCATCTGCATAGTGGTACCTTCAGTTTGTTCAGTAAACTCTGGAGATTTCTGTTTAGTTTCTCATTTTCAGTTTGAAGTCTTCCGACTTGTTTACTCTCTCCCAAGGAAAGCCGAGGCAGTATCACAGCCATCAGTGCTTTCTGACTATTCAGTTCACTCTTCAGCTTAAGAGATACTGTAGAGAGACATTCACACCTCTTCCCCATATTTGAGAATTTCTCAAGAAGCTCCTAAATGCAAGAGAAGCAAATTAGTTCATTCACAATAAGGGAAAGTGTGATTAAAATAAATGACCAGACTCCAGAACTAACCTCTATAGTAGGTATTGGTTTTACAACAAAAAAGTTAATAGGACTAAGACTTCAGTTTTGACTTGCCACAGGGATATGACAAAAACACTAGGCTAGGTACAAAAGCAGAAAATTCCTTAGTCTCCCAGCAAGTAATTTCACAAGCTCAAATTATTTTCATGGTTTAGATTGCCCAGCCACATCAAGACTTGTAGATAAGGCCTGAAGTAAAATTGTTGCCTGTTCACAAGTTTGTCAGCTGGCCTTGTTTCAGGGTGGGCTCCCAAACTATTTACTCGGTCCTTTCTCAAAGGAAAGAGACCATAAAATTGTTCCTAACACTGCCATAAAAAGAAAGGTGTGATCAAGCAGTGAGCAGGATGAGGAATGCAACAGGCTTGAAGGCACTCCCAGTAAAGTGCAATTCAAGTACCACCTCTCAAGCTACCTTATATATTTTAAAGTATGGAACTCCTTTGGCATATTCCCTCCATCGTTGGTTCTTAAGTGAAAGAACCAGGATTCACCAGTTTTAACTTTTACCCCACAGTAAAAACACTGGAACTGATACATGCTCTGCATCCAACAAGAGCAAGTACCAGATACTTGAGAAAACTGTACAAGAAAGACGTAGCCAAGATCCTACCTATTACATAAGTCAAAAGGGGAGAGTGCCATTAAAAGGGACCAATTGATCTTTACTTCCCCCACCATTAGCTCCTTACTGCTGATGTAGGATAGAAAGACAGTGCCAATGGAGAACACTACATGTGACTGATTTTTGCAATTTGGTTCTTTATCACTTTTTTTGTTAACTGAAGCAGCGCTCAGGGCTCCTCTAGCACGTATAGAATGATGCCTGAATCTGCTGCACAGACATATAGTCTGCAGTACAGTAGTACTGTACTTTAAAATGTTTCATACACATTCATAAATCCTGGTTGATTTTGGCTTTCAGTTGGTTAATAGTACTTCTCATATCTATGTGAAAGTGTACTCAGGATAGTAAACTAACAAAAGGTCTGAGGAATTACAGGAATTAATTTATTTGAAACCAATTTATTATTTGACAGGGAGTAATGGAAGGGAGCATTTGGGGGGATTTCGCAAAAAATTGGGGTGGCTGGACAGTAATGAAAGCAAGTAAGATGTTCTGTGAACATTAAATTGAACTTTTCAGTTGAGACAAGATGTGCAATCACTGAACAGCAACAGCAAAATCAATTCATCCCATGGTTTGCAGCTTAGCAAGATATGCAAACCATTTTATACGTAATACAAAAGGTTTGTGCTCCAGTACAAGTGGTATTAAGATTTTACATGCATCTTTAAAAGAATCAGAGAAATAAACTTCTACCTTAATGTTCAAGCTTTTATCCTTCGGGCTGTTGTCAGCCACCTGCTCTGCAATAACTGCTGGGTTTACGTGAACAGACATATCATTCATGTTCCTCTGCTTCAGTTGGTCTAAAGCACGTTCCAGTTTCGCATTTGTTTCAATACACTAAAATAAACCCACACATATTTAAGTACCATTTCAAGAAGAGAATTTATGAGTAACTCTGATATGCAAATTGCGACACCCACCATCTCAGAATTTCTTTGCAATTCTGTCTTGAGCTGGTCCCGCTCAGTCCTGACGTCCTGAAGGAGTTTTTGTAGCTCATCTTTTTCCTGATTAACTGATGCGATTTGTTCTCTAAGTTGGAAAGAGTGACTAGTTCTTTCAGCTAATAATTGGTCCTTTTCACATGATACACTATTTAGTGTGTCAGTTAACTGTTGAATCTACAATAAATGGTGGAGAAAAAGAAACGCAAATTACAATTTAGTAGTTGTGGTCTGAATACTCCCCTATGAAGTACTCAGATCAGTTGTGTGAAATACAAAGAACACAATTTCCAATAACTAAAATTCACATTAACAGTCAGAGAAGTTTAAAAATAATTTTGCTGTTCTAATAACTCAGAAAAAGAAATTCTAAAGAAAAGGAGTAGCAGGACACTCGGAGAACTCTTAGTCAGCATTGGTCTTCTGTAAAGCAAGAAGAAACAAATGAAAAGGCAGTCAACATGTCTCCACATCACAAGAAAATTAAAAGAAATAAGCATAAAAGATGGACTCTGGATTTGTCTTTATCTTTGCTCTAATGAACAGTAATATTTCCTAATCTGAAGCAATCCTCAATCATACTTTTTGATCAACAAAGTTTGACAGGTGAAAGGTTAAGGAGTGAAGACTGCAAGAAGACTGAATTGGCAAGAGCTGAGTCCAACACTCTCAAACTTTATCTGTTAAACAGAAAGTGGGCAAGGCACTAAGGAATACAAACCCACTTAGGTTCATGCTGTCTACACGTTATCTTTTAAAGGCAAAATACATGTCCAAGTACGGATCATTATAGTAATCCTACACACATCTGATAAACTGGCATTTGTTCCAAAGCACTGACAAACCCAATTGGTTGCAGTTCAGACAAGTTAAGGGTGCTATTTCTAAATATCAGAACTTGAACAAAACCCTTTACCCATGTTCATGATTGTTCAGCAACCATAAAAATAACACAACAAATACTAAAAATTAAATGGGCTTTGTGTTGAGCAAAAGTTTAGCACATCAGTAATAAAACATCAGAAGACAAAATAGCTACTAAACGCCAACACACTTCACCTTGCTTGTAAGGCTGTCCTCCAAAATCTGTGACCGTATCTGAACCTTTAACAACTGTTCTTCCCTTTCTTTACAAGTCTCCACCATTTGTTGTAGCTCATCTTTCTCCTTATTAAGTACAGAGATTTTCTCAAGCTGCTGACAAACTTGCTCATTCATTGTTCTTTCAATTTGTTCTTTTTCTGCCAGTAGCTTGCCATATTCAGATGAGAGGTGAGTCAGGCTTTCAGTTACTTCAGTGAGCTGGAAAGAACAATCAAACACAGTATTAATATTTCTAATCACTGGTAGCATGGGTGGAATTAATTTGATAAAACCATCCAGTAACACTCCAAGTTACTCAATTTTCTTGTCCCACCAGTCAGATTCTGATATAAGGAGAATTTTATTGGATCATATTTCATAAGTGTTATTTGCATATATGGGTTGTTATAAAGGGACTATTATACAGGAGACATGTCCATTAGTTTCCTGCTATAATAAGCAAAAAGAATATAACAGCTTTCTTAAAAGTCTATAAAATTTCAGTGCTTCTCTCTGATTGGTAGTCAAAAGTGAATGGGGAAAAACCTACCGGCCATTCTAATTCCATAAAAACGTCTCCATTGCTGTATCCACATCAGATAGAAGACATTACCACATGTAAGAATGAACCCTAAAAGCCTGAAACCTTAAGCCATGAAAATAACAAGTAGAA
>JAWWES010000133.1:23779521-23819501 GCA_035583135.1 Lophotriccus pileatus
ATTAAATGCAAACCTTTTGTGTGATTTACTTTCCTACAGTATTTGTAACATCAAACCACTCTGACCAAACCAGAAAAGCTCCAAACTGAAGCTTGTGGCCTTTGTTACCTGTTATATTTTAATTTCTAACCTTTTAGCAATATCTGCTGCAATATTAATCAGATTTTTATGTAAAAAAAGTCTGAGAGGAAGAAGCCAAAGACAAAACTTGTTGGATTATACTGTTGCATCTGTTCTAAAGCATGCAAATGCTGAATACAAAACCATTGACTTACTGGTAGCTAATATACTTCAAGAAAAATCCCACTGCACGTACTGGCACAAAAAACAGTGCATCAGCCTGCTGCTAAATGTTGGGAACTGAGTTGCCATTGCCAATCACATTACACTTCTCAGTGGGACTGTTATAAATCATTAGCCTCATTCCTTCCCTTTAAGCAACTCTTATCTTCCATTTGCCACCTAATGCCACCACTCAAATCCACAACCAGGGGGCACACTAGTTAAGCAAAGGTTTATTATAGTGTACTTTACAGCTTGAAGCGCTACAGAAACAGATCAGCAGCTGGTAAAGGCTTGGGTCAGGCAGTGCTATTTTCTTGCCCACTTGCTACCAAGGAGCTAAAAATTTTCTAAGGACACGCAGAAGAGACTATAAGCAGGTTAACTGGCTTGTTTTCATGTTGTTGGAAAACACATTGAAAGCACTTTTATTGTAAATTCTTACATAAAGTTTTACCTGTGTTTCGAGTTCTTTAATGGTCTTCCCTAGTGCCTCTTCAACACTCAAAATATGAGACTCTTTTTCAGAAATACATTTTTCCAACTTCTTGACAGTGGCCTGGGACTCCTTGAGAGAACTTTGCGTATTTCTCAGTTCTTCATGTGCCAAGATGTTCTTTAGAATATAAGAGAGAAAATCCACAAAGAAAATATAAATATCTTGCAATATTAGTAGGCATTCCTTGCTTCAAAAATCCCACAAAACCTGCTGCTCCTATGCTCCCCTAAATATTTCAGTACAGTTTATAGTGTTCTTACACTCTTTCTCTTAACAGGTATGGTCTATTTCTATAAGAGCAAAATACCTACCATTGAAACAGTGTCCTTTATATCCTCTTTAAGTTGGTCTGCCTCAGCTTGGAGAGACTCTCCTTTTTGCTTCAGGTAATCTTTTTCCTGGGTTAGAGTTTTTATTTCTTCCTGGCATTCAGTTAGCTGCTGAAGAACTGCCTGGATCTCTGACTCCTTAGCCTCCAGTCTCAATTCACTAGTCCTTTTTTCCTCTTTTAATTGCTCAATTTCATTTAACTTCTGCTGAGTCCGACTATAATCTTCTCTTAGCTCAAGAAGTTGTTTTTGTTCTGCTGTTTTTTCTTCCAGTTCTTTCATTTTGCTGGAGAGCTTTAGTTTGCAAAGGAAAAGGTCAAACACTTTCATTGTAATGTAGAATTCCATTATGTGTACATGTCCTCACAGAATTTTATACGAGCTTAGAAGGGCTGAGAGATAGGAAGCTCATAATTTCTCTTTAAGTTACTGCTTATACTCTTGCCCATATCAAATAATCATTTTTTAATGGAATTTTCTTGTAGTTTCTTCTTAGCAGCAAAAGTCTTACTAAAACATAGCACCACACATAAAACTGTAGCATAGCTTAGGAATTATCAATTAGGAATTGATCAAATTATTAATTAGGAATTATCATAGCTGGAATATGACAGACACACCAGTGGCCAAAGCTTTATCAAAAATATGTATCTTTGTATCTTTGGCTCCTTTTTCTTCCTAAATGTTTTCTTTAATATTTCTTTTCTTTTCTAATGGCAAATTTCTGTGGTAATTCTCTTTGGTTAGAATATCTTGTGTTCTAAAAAGGTCTCCAGTTCCCAATGAGGAAACTTTGTTTCTACGACTTTATATGGAGTAGGTCAGAGCAGCATTTAAAAGAAAAAAATTACATAATAAAGATATAACTTGAGAATGGGAAAAGAAGAATTAAAAGATCAAGTACGGAAGGAGAACCTGGAGCAATATATACATTTCTTTGCCTACAAAGAAAGACCACTGAAAAGCATAATCCTTCAACATTATACCCTTGGCATAGAATAAGTAATATCCACTCATGCTAGAGGAAATCAATGATCCTGTAATTTATAGCTTTAAGAGTACTCCTCCAAAAACTCTTTTCCTTTTCTTAATATTGCGAGTTAATTCCTTGGGTACTATCTGTAAAAAAGGAACAAGGTGACACTGACCTCTAATTTAATTTCATCCAAAGTTGTTTTAGACTCCTGTGCTTCTTTAGAAAGACTTTCTATTTGGAGCTTCATTTTTTCATTATTTTCTGATGTAGCTCTATATTTTTGTTCCGTTTCTTCATGGAGCTGTTTAAGTGCCACATATTCTTGATCAGACTTCATATATTTCAGTTGTGCATCTGCTAGATCGTCTTTGGATTTTTCAATTTCTTCACTCATGTGTTTAAGTTTAATATCATTATCAGCTACTTCAGAAAGCAGCTTTTCATTTTCCAATTTTAATAAGCGTAACTCCTCACATTTTTCGAGAATCTGCCAACAGAAAAGCAATATTAATAGTATTTTCTCAATCAGTATTTGTTATTACTACTAAATTTGTTATTACTACTAAAAACCATATGCAGATATAGGAATAAAGTACAGGCAAGCATATTTCAAAATATATTGAGTTTTGCTTTGTTGGGAGGGAACTGTCTAGCAAGGAATCCTTAAAAGAGAGGGAAGACAGTCAAGCCCCTTCCAAAATCTGGAAATCACTCCTCTAAGTCTAAATACTTCCTTTTTCCTATGTTTGAGATACAGACTCCTAAACTGAATATTTAGGTGTATCAATACTTTCTTCTTGATACAGAGTCTATGAAGTTGTTAACATGTAATGAAGTTTTGTTGATTAGTGGAAGTAGACCACTGGATGGTTTGGAACGTTTTGCAAAAACATTAATGAGTTTGTGAGATTACTTGCCCTGAATAGTTTTCATTGTACATACTTAGTATCAGGTATTTAAGGACAAAGAAACCCAGAAAGTGTTTGCAAACAAACCCCTTAAAACATATTTCCAGCACATTTAGTCTGCTGAGCTTTGACGGCCAGGAAACAAACAGTTTGCTCACACATTTTCTAGAATTTACAAGGTAAATCTCTCACTTCTCAAGGAGCATTTCTGCTAAGAGATCTTGACATTTTCTCTTTGCCCAAACTGACAAAAAAAATCACTTTTAGAATAGTATCCAAGATCAAACACCACTGTATCTATACACTCAGTTATCAGTAGTGACCACAGCAAATAGGCACACAAATGTTGGACTAGAAAATCCAAATAAACTATAGCAGACTGACTAAAGATGTGATTGAACTTATTCCTAGGTACAAATATTAAATACCTGAGAAAAAAATAATTTAACAAACTTAATTGTAAAGTCTCAGGTTATTTCATTCAAGACAACTTCTGATTTTAAAACTTTATATCCAATAGGCCTCCATTAATACATTACCAGTCAAGTACAATACAAAATAAATAAAAAAAAAGTTAGGGAGTTTTTTTACCTCTTTCTTCTGCATCTCCACAGTATTTGGTAGAGACTGAAATTCTGATAGCTCATTTACTTGTTTTTGTAGGAGTGCATTGTCTTTCAAAGCTTCTTCTAGTTTGCCTTTTAAGTCAGCAGCCTTTTTTTCCAGCTCCATAGGACTGAGTAAATCTAGAGAATTAACAAGTTTAGCTCGATAAGCAAGTGCCAGAGAAGAAAAGCATGTTTTAAACTAAGCAGAAGATTTGTAATGCATTCTGGATGTCAGGTAAGTATAATTCTAGAGAAGTATATTTTACAATGGCCAACAATTAAGCTCTTGGTCTGAATTTGGTCATCACCTGTTAGGCTGACATCCAGTTTATCTCAGATTCTCCCCAACAGCCTTCACTAACTTGACTGTCTTTGTGCAAAATACAAAACATTCCATAAGTTGCAGTTTTCTAAAAGGTTCAAGAACATGCTAAAGCAGTTACTACATATGAGATACTCTAGTATTTTTACACTGACAGAATCTCCAAGTATTCAGGAAAATAAGAGCCCAAGTCTTCCCTATCTCCCTCCTACCCAAGACAAGAAAAAGAGACAAGATGGGGTGAGGGGGAAAAGCACCACCTGAAACAGTACCTTTTGGAACTTTACCCTCCATCAGTGAGGTTAGTCTTAAGTTTTCTTGAAATACAGATTGCAACTCTCTCTGCAAGTCAGTTTGCATTTTTCGGTAACTGGCTTTTCCCGCTTCTATTTGGCTTTGATATAATTGAACATCCTTTTGCATTTGGTTGTGATTATTTAAGAGTTCATTCTTCAGGAAAACAATAAAACATGCAAGTCACACACAAAATAAAAGTCTACTTGCTTAACATTTAAATACTGCACCTGGTACATTTTTCTGTTGTCAATCTGAACAGCTTTGGCTTTGATAAATTCGGCAGAATAAGCCAATATTTAACAACTGCATTCCTGTCAGAGCCCTCTAAGAAAACCTCAGAGGTCAGGGCCGTAACTGCTGCTACTATTTTGTCTTTACTCCTTCAAAGCTCAAACTAAGCTCCATACCACTTTTGAGTTCACATCTCTTCTTCTGTTCTCTGGTAGAATGAGGTTTGAAGTCTTACATTCTAATAATACCCTAAAAACTGTTCCTTTGCTGTGGCTTTCTACTGGTAAACCTAAAACTAACCACCCACTCCTGTGGCAGAAGCCTTTATTTTCTTTTTATCTCTTTCCTGAAGACCCATTTTCCATGGATGTCATAATAAAAACATTACTTAGAGTATTTGGAGAAAGCTAATGACTTGTGCTTTTTTGTGAAGCTTGTGCTCCACTACTCTGATTGCCTTCTTCACTAGTCTGGGAGCAGATAGGCCCTTAATAGCATTTGGTACAGCTATAAATGCAGTTCAACAGGTACTTGCCATCTTCTCCTTCAGCTCCAAATTTTCACTTCTGAGAAAAGCAGATTCTTTTTTGGCATCCAAGGCTATGGCTTCACTATCTAAGAGGGATTTATTCAGCTGCTGAATTTCCTCAATTAGCTTATCAGAATCTCCCTGAAAAATATTCAAAGATTTAAAAAATTATATAGACATAATGAAGAAAATATGTTCCTTATAATGTGGTTAAAATATGAATACAACCCTGCAGAAAACTCGAGTTTACCACTGAAAAAGATGCCTCTTTTTCCACTCTTGCTTTTTGTAATTCTTCCACACGATTCTGTAATATCTTAATTTTGTTCTCTTTCTCTTTCAGCTGTTCCAGTTTGGAATTTATTTCTGCCTAAAAGTTGAAGGAAAAAGAGAAAAGGAAGATTCTAGTGCCTAGCTTGGTTTTTCAGGTCAGAATTTATCAAAAGCCTATACAGAAAGAGTTCAGGGGTTTTAGACATATCCTCCTTATAGCTGGTAAGACTAACCAAAGCCCAATGATGTCTGTCATGTCCACAGCAGATACAGTTATTTCAAGATAAACAAATCAAGAACATTTCATACAATTCTTACTGCACAATTCTTAAATGCATGGAGAGGCTCACCTCAAGTTCCTCATTGTATGCTTCAGAATTTGAAACTAGATTCTTTAACTTGGTAATTTCATGCATTAGTTGTATCTGTGAAGCAAATTGAAGCAAAATTGCAGAGCATGTTAGAAAGCACCCACACCAGTAATTTTTTGTTGCCAACACCATGAAAACAAGCAAGGTCTATCTTGTGTTTTCTTCTGTAGTAGTGGGCAAACCACACATCTATTGAAACAGCTACAAAGCAAGATGCTACATATTCTTTCAAATGGATAGATGAGATATAAACCTCTGTTTTTAGCTTTCCAGTAGTTAGAAAGGATTCAAGCTATCTACAATAGCTTGACAAGCAAGAGCAACGTGATCAAAGCAATTAATGCAGAAATTGTACAGATAGGACACAAATTCTAGTCATGTTAAGCAGCTTTGTGTGACACAATGCAGATATTTATGATTTAATCTATTGACTAACAGGTGCCAAAACTGAAGTAAAGCAAGCCATGAACACATTCAGTGGCATCCTCTGAAAGAAGGCACAAGTAGAAGACTAAATAGAAAGGCGCTTCTGAAATTTAAGACCTCCTTTCTTTTGGTCTTTGTTAGAAAAGCTTTACAATAAGCACTCATCTACAACTACTTCTGTATAGTCACAAGCATAAGTAGGGAGAAAATCCTTTGATAAATAATAACTTTAGGATTAAAATTAAGTAAATTAAGTAATTAAATTAAAATTAAGTAATTTTAAGATCAGTGAAAAGCTTTAAAACAAGCGCTCTCCTGTGAGTATTCCTACGTAATTTACTTGTATCAACTGATGGATTTCAACTAATGTATGTAGTGAAGTATGTGACCTTTCAGTATTGCTGTAATTAATCTGCTACATGGGCATCAGTAAGTGCTTACATATTATGGACTGTCTTCAGGTATCTCAAAACTTGAATCATTCCAAAAGCAATTCTTGTAATAGAGGCTACTTTAGGACACTGCATCTATATTAGATACAGGTTTCCATGCAAAGTTTTTGTATAACTAAGGATTTGTTAAACATTGGCTAAGGCAGATAGCACAATTAATCTAGCATACAAAGGGTCTTCTAAAAAGAATCTTAGATACAAGACAAATATCTTATGGATCCATTTTCTTTAAGGTCTATAAATCTTTGTAGGGAACACAAAGAAAATAAGCAGAGATATTGTTAAATTGTAACCTGAAACAACACTGCAAGAGGAGGTAACAAACTTCAACCTTCGGGTCATGATCAGAGGATATTGAACAGTCTAATGTGGACAAATAAAACTCCAGCAAAGGTACCAAGAAAGAAACAGAATAATACATCCATGTCTCAATACCTCAGGTTGCTGGTTTTGGGGTTTCTTTGGGCATTAATTTATTTCACAGTCTAGCATTTGGGAAGGTAGAACCTAATACAATTAATATGTATTTAAAGTTACAGAATCAGAGAGTAAAACATTTGGACAAATAGGGTTCTCCGAGGTGAAGAGAACTGAAAAAAATCAGCATCAGCATTTTGTACATCGTAAGTTATCTAGTAGATAAGTTTACACTTTTTCTGACTTCCTGGCAGAAAACACAAAATACACTGTTTCAATTTTCCAGACACTACTATTCATACTACGATATTAAAATATTTCATGACTAAGTTAAATAGTATGTTAAAAGTCAATGCTCACATAGTCCATGGATTACCAAGAGCCAGAGCTATCTTGTAAACTAAGATGTTGTGCACAAGAAAGATGTGAAGTATAGTTTAGCAATCATACTTTAACTTCAAAACAGTTCTAAAATGTATTTAAGCAGCAAAACTGAAGTCTAGAGAGAAATTCAGATCACGGGTATATGAAAATAATATATAGATACATATCGACATACACACTAATATACATTTAACCATATACAACTCTCCAAAAATCTGTCTGAATTTTACACTCCAAGTAAATCCAGTTTAAATCCTGGGTTCATTCATTCTGTTGCCAAATGTAGCTGTTTGTGAATCAATATCCAAGTCTATGTACACTGAATAAACTCTAGAAAACATATGAGCATAGAGAATTCACATCTATTTCAATGCACCTTACCTCGTGATCTTTTTGTGTTTGTTTTTCCAGTACTTCAAATTCATCTATTTCTTTTTTTTCCTTCAGTTTCTCCTTAATTTCATTTATTTCTAATTTCAACTGCTCATTTTCCAACACTAGCTCATCCAGCTTATCTTGCAGGGTGTTGGCCTTTTTTACAGCGATATCCTGAAGAAGAAGCAGCACAGGAAACTTTAGAAGCTGTTGCTGGAATGTCAGTTTTACTTCTAGAAAATTCAGAACAGACCTACCTTTTCAAGTGCTATCTCTTCACAGAGTTGCACAGATTCTTCAAAGTCTTTTTGAGTCTAGAAAAAGAATCACTCTTGATTAACAGATCTACAAGATCAAGTTGAGTATTATATTCCTTGTTGCTTGTCTTTTCACAGCTAGTCCTGTTTAAGTACCAAAGTTTACTGGATCATTTGCCTTAAACACATAGAAGCATAGAACCACCCCACAGCTTTGCAGAGATGTCCAAGAGACTTACTTTCTAACCAGTTATAATAATTCTGCAGGCACATAGAATAATGCTGGTGTCCTACAGTAAGGCTGATCTTACTGAGCATTACATTATGCATATATACATATGCACAGTATTACAACTGAAAGAGGCTATGATGTTACCCAAGTCATTTTAGGTCCAGCGATCCATTCTACTTCTGAAGTTTGATCAGGAACCATCAGACATTGGTTGTCATATTGGGAATTATCTAACATAGCTGAAAAGAAAGATGTATTAAAAAAATATGAGTAGATGTTAAAGTAGACATCAAGAATTTTCTTATAAAACAATTTTAAGACATTGGAAACAATCATTCAGTGGCAAAACATAGCACACTGAGTAGTTCTGACTCAAGATTTTGTATTATGAAAGGGAACACTACTGAGGTGCAGTCTCTACACTTATGCTGACCACCTTATCACAAGCTAATGAATACTTAACCAAATCCAGAATCAACTTAGTCTCTTTGGGAAATGAAGTAATGCAACGCTTGCAAACTTATCAGGAATTTCATAGAATCATAGAATAGTTTGGGTTGGAAGGGACCTCAAAGATCATCTAGTTCCATCTCCCCTCCCCCTATGGGCAGGGACAGCTTTCACTAGACCAGGTTGCTCAAAGCCCCATCCAAACTGGACTTAAACACTTCCAAGGGATGGGGCAACCACAACCTCTCCAGGCAACCTGTTCCAGTGCCTCATCACCCTCACAATGAAGAATTTTTTTCCCAGTATTCAATCTAAACCCACTCTCAGTTTAAAGCCATTCCCGCTTCTCCTATCACTACATGCCCTCTCCAGCTTTCCTGTGGGCCCCTTTCAGATCCTGGAAAGCAACAGTAAGGTCACTCCAGAGCCTTCTCTTCTCCAGGCTGAACAATCCCAATTTTCTCAGCCTTTTCTCATAGGAGAGGTATGGTGCTCCATCTCTCTGATCATCTTTGTGTCCTCCTCTGGACTTGCTCCAGCAGGTCCATGTCCTTCCTGTGCTGGGGATCCCAGAGCTGTTCACAGCACTGCAGCTGGGGTCTCACGAGACCAGAGTAAAGGGAGGGGCAGAATCACCTCCCCTGACCTGCTGGTCATGCTTACACATTATTTCACCTGGGATAGCAACCATGCTCCCACTTTTTAAATCAAATGAACCCTATTTCCAACACAAGAACTACCATAATTAGTATGTTAAATCCACTTCCCTTCCAGGCAGCATTCTTTTCTGGCAGATAAATGTGATTTCCTTACAGGCTACAGGCAACTTTCAAAGCTGCATTCATGGAATATTTGAGTACAGTGGCAACTAAATTTAGCTTTCGTATTGTTAGAAAGTTGATTTGCTTTTTAACTTAGACCTATTAAAAAAGGATTATTTCTGATTTCAAAGCTGCTTTACAGACTTTCCTTATTTTTTTTCCTGAAGTTACTTACACTCCTCTGCATCTGGTAGTGCTGACAGAGACATTTTCATTTTTTTTGTTTCAGTCGGCATGTCTTTTTCAAAGTCTTCAAAATAGCTCACATTTGCCTGTTTTATTTTACCAGGAGCCCAAGTAACTCTTCTTCTTCTCTTGGTCTTTAAAAAAGCATTTACAGAAAAGTGATTAAAATCAAACCAGTAGGTAGAGAGCAAATGTTGCATTAGGCTAGTTCTGTAACAGTACCAGCAGCTAGCTAAACAGGGTTTTGCAGTTTCCTCAAAATTTACAGCATGGTAGCTTGAAAGCAAAAGGGTCTGCAGTCTTTTCACTGCAAGGTAACACTGAATTATACTTGGAAGTTATTTTAAAAATTAGCCTTTTAAAAATATGGGGAAAAAAGTGAAAATTGCTTATCATACTTATTTTTCATTGTCAGTGTAACCTTATGTATTTAATATTACCTTTCACAAAGTATTTCAGAGTCATCAAGTAAGAACTATAACAGGTGCTTACTTTAACATTCTCGTTTGAGGCGAAGGAAGCAGAGGTCACCAGCATCTCAGTTAGATTTCGTATCTTGTCTTCCTGTACTTTCTGGAGAGAATTTTTTTCTTCCAGCAGCTGAGCCAGTTGGTCCTTTTCCATTGCATGAATTTGAGTCTTTGAAGACACCTTTCATAAAAAGAATATTAATCAAACCAACATTTTAAGAGCACAAAATACTCCTAACAACTTAGTCTACAATTTACCTGCAGACTAAGTATTTAAAAGAGATCACAACTCCCACAAATAATACAGCCTCAGATTTTTCTAGGCATAAAAAAAAAAGCATTCTTTCAAATATAACATAGTTTAGATGACCTTCCTATGGTGCCAGAAGCCTGAAGCTCTTTCAGAACTACGATTCAATTGTCAAGTAACAGCAAGCTACTCTAATGCATGTGGTCTCTTTAAATCCAAGTAGTGAAAATGTATTGTTTTGAAAGTAACAGCTGTTTTTTGACAACTTTATCATAAGCTTACAATGGTGTAGAGTAATTCAAAGTTCACATGGAATTTTCCAACAAACTCTTCAGTACTACTTTCCTCACTACTTACTATCTCAGAAGATAGCAAACATACTCCCAGGTGCAAATTAATTACTGTTAAAAATAAGAGGTCAGTTATTTTTCATAATTTCTTTTTTATAGGATATTTATAATTTGCAACATAGTATGTGCATACTTTGATTTAATTCACCGAAACAGTATGTTCAGCATTGGTTTTTTCCAGTGCTTTATGTCTTATCATCTATGCTCTAACAAGACTTGCAAGATTGCTCCACAACTACATAGATTTTTAGAGCAAGATGAACACATGACAGACTACACTGTTTTATGGGAAGTTACTATTGTTTATTTTCTAACTGTATCATCTTCCGACTACACATGACCTAAGTTTTGCCAGTGATCTTAATGCAGTTGCAACTTCTTGCAACTCCAACTAAGGTTAAACATCAGTAAGGGGAGAAAAATATGGATTAAGTTGTGATCTTTAACGGACATTTGGTAATTTCTTGTATTGCAATTAATTTTGATCTGTTCAAGTGTGCTATAACGTGTGACAAATTTCTATTTCTTAATTATATTAACCTACTGAAAGAAAGCAGTTCTCTTAGTTGATCTCAGTATTAGCTTTCACAGCTATGTTGACTATCATCAGTTGTTCTAGACTACACATCACCTTTTCAATTTTTAATCTCTCAATAAAAATGACAAATATCACTTTAAACACTTTACCTACTCCTGCAAATTTATCTGCTTTTGGTTTAAAACAGGTAGTTTCCAAACAGCTATCAGTACTAAGGATAGATTAATTTTAAGAAGTTTATTACGTACTTCCTCCAGCTGCTTTTTCAAATCCAGAATTTCTTTTCGGTATCTCTTCAGGAGAGCATCATCATCAAGTACTTCATTGACTTTTGGTGTATTCTTCATTCCTTTGGCTGTATTGGCAAACTGGAAGAATATCCTCTCATGGGCAATAGTTCGAAAACAATTCTAAAAAGGCTTATTCTGTCCCATATGTCCCAACACAATTAAAAGGAGAGTTTATTAGATAAAGAGCAGCATATAATAGGGACACAAATATCGGGATTTGCTTATTTTTAATGTATTCTGAGATTTGAAAAGTAAATTTTCTTTGCTTGATATTAATATCTGAAATGCGAAGCATAACATTTAAGTAAATATATCCCAAGTTATTTTCATTTAATAAAAAGCTCAAAAGATGACCAAAAAGGAAGATAATCCTACCTAAAGAACAGAGTTATTTAACAGTTCAATTACCCTCCTTTCCTGTAGTACCTGTCTAACATCTAGAGTTTAGCAAAGACTTGTTCTAACTGTGTTTGGAAAAGGCAAAGGAGAAGAGAGGTTATCTCCTGCCTGCAAGAGAAGGAGCTTTGTTCCAACTCCCAGAAAGGTCTTGGTAGACAACCTAATACAAGATGACAACTAGGAAAAGATTCTGTATACAAAAAAATATTTCAAATTCCAAGGCCGCGGAAGCCCTTTAGAAGATCCAAGTCATTAAAGATCCATCAGATTACATTTTCCATCCCCCCTCTATCTACAACAATGCCTTCAGCCAGAATAGTGCTGGAGAACAGGTGAGAAGCTTTACCTGAAGAGTACTGAGTGTTTCATCAAAAGAAACGGGAGTAATTGTACAAATAATAACTGTTTTAGCATTTCCTCCAAGGGAGTTCTGCAGAATTCGAGTCAGCTTGCTGTCTCTATAATTTATGAAGCTAATCAAAAAGAGGTAAGAAAAAAAAATAATTCAGATTTTTGCATAGAAAAAACTTACAGTAAATATATTTTTCAGAGATAACAGGTTATTTGAAACAGTTATCTACGTAAGATTATAAATAAAGGATTTTAATTTCTTAGTTTAGTAGTGACTTATAACAGGTATATGAACAGTTGCTTACCAAGAAGGGTCATCACAAAGTTTTTTGATAACTTGACCCAGAATGAACAAGCTCCGATTTATGTTGCAGCCTTCTTTCAATCGGACACCTAAGTACCACACAGTAATGTTTTTAATTATTATTATTATTATTTTAAACTTAAAACAATATTAAGATACATTTTCAACCTGTCAAGTTTGTGTGCTATATTATGCACAGAAGAATTATCCAAGAGTTGAATCTCAAGTGCCACAATGCACTGTGATCCATCAGCAAGCAGTATCAAATCCTTCATAATAGCCAAAAAGCATCAAAGCAAGAGAGTAATCACAAATGAACATTTAGAACCTTTATAGAGTAAGTAGCTGGTGCCATAAGAACTTTCATTTTGTTTCCTGTTTAAATTTTTCCCCCCATTTACATGCATAACAAACCAGCCTTAGATACAAGTTTTGGGTTAGTCATTCTTCATAAGAGAGAATATTTACTTGTGTCCCTCTCAGATCACTTTTTTCTGATAAAGGCATTTTTGTGCAGCTTCATGCTGTCACTGTCAACAGCCAAGCTTCTCATTAGCTAAAGAATGAGCCATCTATTCCCTCTTCACCTTCACATACAAGTCCCTAAAAAGCTTCTAGTGATTTTGTTATTACAGGTGAATCTTCACTGATTCATCTCCGTTCCGTTAGTTCAGTGCATGACTGTTGCTGGGCCTGCTACTTTAGAAAAGGCAAATTACTACTTAATTGTTTGCACTTTACAGCATTTACAGTATTTTCCTGGGTGGATCCTGCCCTACCAAGGGCAAAAGAGCTTATTTATAAACAATAAGTAACACAATAACACATAGATCAAATAATTTGCTATCATAGTCTCTTGTCAGGATTAATTAACAGAAATGGTCATCAGGAGAGCCCTATTTAACACTCACCTTCAGATCCTGTTTGACTAGCTCTTTCACTGCCTGCCAGATCTACCAAGTTCTGCAAATTTATTAAATATTTCACAGGTTAGTTCTGAGAAAATTTAGTTTAAATCCCCTTAATTCTAAATCTCCGCTAAGATTTTCATAAAATACCGTTATACATAAAAAACCCCAAGAGGCCTGTCATTACTGGAGATAACCCACAGCTGCTACACACACACACACCAATCCATACTTTCAAGGTACAAAAGAACGTGGAGTAAGTTTGTATGAACTGCATTACACCACCCCAAACAGTATTTCAAACTTGCAATGCAAGAACCCCTACCCTCAGTAACAAAAAGATAATACTTCTGTACTGAGAAACAGTGTTTAACTGCTAATTCAAGCCATAGGAATCTTGCATGGGAAAAAGAGCCTAGATGAGATTATCTAGCACGTTGTCCTGAATCATCTTTATGTCTCTCCTTGCCTGTCACTGGGGAGATAAGGAAAAGAAATTAAATACCAGAGGAAAAGCCTCACTCTGAATCTGGTTCAAAGTCAATTAGAACTTCACAACCTCCCATAATGATTTGCTTGAACAAGTAGCCCTCGTTGTAGTTGTTTTTTGTTTCAGAAGGGTAAAATCCTGTACTAGCTCCATCAAGCAGCAACAGACCAAAAAGTCCAAAAACCTCTCCCCTTACCCCAGGTAGTAAAGGTTACTATAAAGTCAGGTGGAACAGGCCAACGGGTATAAGAAGAGTAGATACCATAACTTATGGTAAGAAAAAAAAGGAGGTAGTAGCTTGCTGAGATAGTGCATGAGCAGTGTTTACATTCAGACCCTGAGCTTTTTCACATGAAGCCAAAACAGAAAGCTCTTTCCACAATGCATGTGATTAATGCTATTGCCACTTCTGAATAAGAGTGCTTCTGCAGATTTCAGCAAGCCAGAATGGTTTCATACTGATTCCATTCCTCCAGTTGTTTCAGATTATTCTCTGAGAATCAAGAAAAGGCTGTAGAGAAAGCTTCTGAAATCATAACATTGCCCTAGAGATCAGCAGTTGTATTTCCACAGTTTATGATACTTCATATACCAGTAATCCATCAAGGAGATGCTAAGAGGGGTTGCTTATGAAAAAAATTAATCTTTTGGTCATTGCAGCTGTAGGGCATGTGTTCTTTTAACAACAACTAAATTTGAGGATAAGTGAAGTCTTAAGGTTACCATTTATTTACAAGTTATTTCACTGAGCTTGTGGGTGGTCAGAAACAATTGTAGGGGAAGATGTACTTAACAAAATGCAATAGTACTCTGACATAGCCCTGGAAGGGCTACATAACATTCCCCAATCCAACATAAGTAATTCCCATGTCAGAATTTCCTCTGGCGGGAAGTTATCCTCTGAATAATGCCCCAGAGGTCTCCCTCTATACTTAAGAAACCTCTGCCAGAAGTTTAACAACAAAGCATATTTGTAAGTCATTATGAAGTATCATTATTCTCTCAAACAAGTGGTAACAATAAATTCTCTAGCTAAGCTGTACTCCAAGAAAGCATTAAATAGACACTTACCAAGTGGGAAACCATGACTGCTCCATCACAGTTTGCATTTGCAGGGTCACTTCGTTCTCTGCTTTCAATGATCTAGAAATGCAGTAAAGTGCAATCAAGTTTTTGTCACTTTGAAAACAATGAAGCCGCTCCTAACAGTGAAACAGTTTTTACCATTCTGAAGATCGTGTGAGAACGGCTGCTGTGTTCGTTCATTTTTGTTTCTCCATAATGGCGATTTCCTGTCAAAAACAATATTAGAATACTTCTGCTTCTATTTTGATAAAATGGAGATAAACAGAAAAAAAGCACAATCTTAAAACTTTCTGAAAGATACTGATTTCTGAATATAAGCTCAAAAAGATAGCTCGTGATTCCAGATATACATGATCCATCAATGTTTTTTTTAAATATCAGCTGACATCGGCTAAATAACTTACTTTCTCCTTTTCTTATCCATTCCATAACTTGTTCTGGGGAAACCACTACTTCTTCAATCAGATCTTCTACATATGTATTCCTCTATAGAACAAACACAGTCATAAATTTTACTGAACTCCAAAACTCACTTCAGTATATAAAGTTAACATATCCAGCAATTGTTATGGTATTTATTCAACAAGTGAATGTCTTTTTACTCCAAACACAAGGGATGGGTAAAGTTTAGACCTTCATCAAAACTGTGGCCTAAAGACACAAAGAGATTCAGAAAGTTTCCTAAAAACAGAACTGCTGGGGGGAAATATCCCTCTGGACATTTTTTGAGGGAATCCAGGAATATATTTCTTAGTAAATGTTATAAGGATATTATTAGACAACTGGTAAATTTCTCTTTTTCCCATGTTCCAAAAACATCCACCGTTTACGGCATCAAAATTAAAAAAAAACCCAAACAAAACCAAACCAACAAAACCATCAAACAACCAATTTTTATTATTTGCTACAAAACTTTATATAAAGAAACTGAATATGGCATTAAAGTAGGTTTCTTTTTCTATAGTGATCATCTTACTGAATAGTTCCAGTCTCATGGTTATTCCATGATTACAGTAGAAGAAAAGTGTATCTACTTTGTAAAAGGTAAACTAGCTACAGGAAGCCCAAAGTCACTGTTGTTATTCTACTATATCAAGTGTCCTTCTGCTAATGCTGAAGATACAATTACACAATTTGACCCAGAAAAGCTTTCAACTAGATGCCTCTGAAGGAATTTTGTTTTCAGATTCTTTTACTACAAGCAGATACAATATTTACAGTACATAAGATTCACTTACATTAACGTCCTCACGAATTCCCAGAGGCTTCTTTTTCCTACTATCACAAAGCAAATCTGTAATGGTTTCATTATAGATTTCCATGTAAGAAACCCTTAGCAAGAATTCTCTTTCTGGACTCTAATGTTGAAAGAGAAAAAGAAAAGAAATAAATAACAGACTAACTGATGAACACTTTTTAATGCAAGTATTCTTAACTCAGAGATGTATGTTTGGATATTGTTCTACAGATTTCTTTCCCTTCATCCTCTCTGTAGCATTAGCATCTACCAATACAGAATAATTTCTCTTCTATACCACCTCTTTCCAGCTGCATTAATGGTGTGTCACTTCTAATAGGTTGTAAAATTAAGATAACTGCCCCACAGAACCACGACAATGGTTCTCCCACTTAAATACCCTTTCCATAACCAAATTCCTCCTGCTTAGGCTCTTTCCTCTCTGTGTACCTTGTCTTCTCTCTCTGCTTGTTTGGATTTACTTTGCTGCTGCTTCTTCTCCTGCCTCCCTGGTAGAGAATACTGGGGCTGCACAAAGGACTCAGGGAAAGTTTTCTTGGCTTCAGTTCCTTTTATAAACCTCCTAAGGTACCCCATACCCCCTTAAAGAAGCAGAGACTGTTTCACTTAACTGATAACAATTACCTGATACCCTCAAGGCAGAAACAAGTGCTCTGCAAATCATCTTTTGGAAATCACTGTTTTAACGTATTTGCCATTTTAACAACCCTCCTCAGTGTTGCTCTGATTTAATTTCAACTGAAGTCCCATTAGCTTTTTGTTTTAAACCACTCATCTTTTCCAGGCTAGCAAAGCAACTGCAACATATAATCCAATATAAATTCATTTCCTTCATAAGCTCCTTGATACTAAAATTAACTTGTATGTAATGATCACCAATATTACTAGTCCTTTCAGTCACTTCAATTTAATGCAATTGCTCACCTCACAAATAATTTTGAAAACATGCTGAATTGCCTTAGGGATAATGCCCACAGAATCTTCGTTTCCCATCATTGTGTAAGTCTTCCCCGAAGCAGTCTGTCCATAAGCAAAAATTGTGCCTAGAAAGATGGTTAAGTTTTACCAATTATTTCTAAAACACATTACAAACAGGATTTAAACACAGTTTTAAAACTTACCATTATAACCTCGCACAGCTGACTGTATAATGGGAACAGCTACACCATCATATAACTGCTGAGTGTTGTCACTTGAGTGAAAGACACGATCTTAAAAACAAATTAAAATAAAGCATGTGAATCCCTTGTATTGCAAGTCAAAACCAACCTGTCATCTTACTCGGTATCACTGACTTCAAATCCAGTAAATAGGCATCATTGTTTGTAGGGTAATTCAAACATAAAATACCATTGTGGCACTGCTAATCAGACTTTTACAATTTTATTTTAAAGTAAATATTAAACATAAAACCAAGAAAGGCATGATGGACAGATGACAGACAAGTAATAAAACTGTAAGAATGAGAGTTACACAGTCATTCTATTTAGTACTAAAACGTTACGGCTAGTTTATTTATGAGGATTATAAATCTGCCAAGACAGGCTAAATGTCCCCCTGCAGCCCAGGGAGGACCATCGGGATGCACAGACCCACCTTCAGCCCATGGAGAAGCCCATGCTGGGGCAGGTGGATGCATGAAGGAGGCTGTGACCCCAGGGGAAGCCCAAGATGGAGCAGGGTCCTGCTGGGGAGAGGGAAGCCCACGCTGCAGCAGGTTTTTCCCAGGTAGGACTTGTGGCCCCTGTGGGGGACCCACACCAGTTCAGATCATTGGTGAAGGACTGCACCCCATGGAGGACTGACCCACGGGACAGCAGTCTCATGAAGAGCTGTTGCCCGTAGGATGGACTCATGCTGGAGAGGTCCATGAAGGACTATCTCCCGTGGGAGGGACACCACGGGAGCAGAGGAAGGAGTCCTCTCTCTGAGCAGTGGCAGAAACAACAACAAGCAGCCCGTCCCCCTGCACTACTGGGGGGGGGAAGAGGAAGAGCAGGGAAGGAAGGAGGAATGGGGGGAAGGTGTTTTTAAGATTATTTTACTTCTCATTCTTTTGCCCTGATCCTGTTAGTAATAAATTTAAGTAATATCCCCACTTTGACTCTGTTTTGTCTGTGAAGGTAATCAGTAAGTGACCTCTCCCAGTTCTTATCTCAGCTCACAAATCCTTGGCTGGTTTTTTTTCTCTCTTCTGTCTTGTTGCAAGGGAGAGTGAGAGAGTGACTTTAGTGAGTACCTGGCATCCAGCCACGGCCAACTCACTACCTCCCACCCCCTTCTTCCTAAATGCTCTGGAGTAGCCCTGGTCTAGTCTGTAACTGGATTTCACATGAAAAGAATCGAGTTCATGTGTTCCAAAGCCACTAGAGCATAAACCAGAGCAGAGAAAGCAACGTCCACCAGGAAGCTGCCTTCAAAAGCACATTCCCAGTGTTGCCTAAATCAGAAATCCTGGGTGCCCAATGACACTCCTTCAGAATTATGAACTTGGAAAAGTTCAGGGACACTGCAGGAAACTCGGGGCACTCACGTTGACACGTTCAAGCAGTACAGTAGCGGAGGTCCGCATAAGCATCAAAGCAAAGCAATTGCTTTCGCATTCTTACCGTAACTAAATACTTTGGTACCATTCACGTCGGAAACAGTATTATTTTCACTCTTCCAATGCAGGGACACTTTATCTCCTGGAGCATTTTCTCTAAGAGAAGAAGACACTCCGTTACCTTTACGGGGCGAGGGCCCTGCTCCCGTAACACGGACCCCTGACCGCGACATCCTCTACCCCGGAGGGATCCGGATCCCTCCTTCCGCCACGGGGACGGACGCCGCGTTCCTGCCCCGGCCCCCTCACGGTGCGGGGGGCACGGCAGCATTCCCGTCCCGCCTGCCCGGATCCTCACCTGGCGATGAGCGGCCGCACACGCACGCAGACCGTGACCGCGCCCTCGTCCGCCATGCCCGCCCGGGACAAGGGGGCCCGGGAATCGGGAGCAGACAGGGGACAGGTACCCGGGACGGGACAGGGACCGGGACAGAGACAGGCACCGCCCGCCCAACCGCCACCGCAGTTTGAACTGCTCCGGAGGCCGCTCCCTATTGGCCCACGTGGACGGACGCCGCACCCGGAGCATACCACTCGCCAATAGCGGGAGGGGGGGGGGGGAAGGAGCGAGGGGGACGGGCAAGAAAAGCGTAGTGAGGGACAGGCTTGAGCAGCCCCCGAGCTCTCCCGGGACACCCCCGCTCCCTCCGCCGGCAGCGCCGCGGTGGTGCCGCCCAGGGCTGCGAGCGGCGCATGTCTGGGCGGGGAGGCATCGAGTCTGACTGGGACTCCAGCACCGCCGTGCTCACCGCTAAACCGTGTCCTCAAATGCCACAGCTACAGGTCCTTTAAATACTTCTAGGGATGGTGGCTCCGCCATTGCCCTGGGCAGCCGCTTCCTATTCTTGGCAGCCTTTTCCACAGAGAAATTTTTCCTAATATCCAAATCTAAACCTCTGCTGGCGCAACTTGAGGCTGTTTGCCCTTGTTATATCGCTTGTAACTGGGGAGGAGACCGATCCCCACCTGGCTACAACCTCCTTTCAGGTTGTAGTAGAGAGCGATAAGGTCACCCTGAGCGTCCCCCTCTCCAGGAATATACACCCCCAGCTCCCTCAGCCGCTCCTCATAGGACTTGTGCTTCAGACCCTTCACCAGCTCTGTTGCGTTTCTCTGGACACGCTCCAGCACCTCAGTGTCTCTCTTGTCGCAGTGAGGGGCCCAAAACTGAACACAGGATTCGAAGTGCGGCCTCAGCAGTGCCGCTGATCAGTGTCATCCCCACGCACTTGGCCTGTACCTCGATAAGCTGTCTACTGAATCTAAACAGTGTGCTTTCACACACAAACCCACAGATTTCACACACTGTTATGTGATTATAATTTTTTTTTATTTAAGTACAATGTACTGAAGCAAGGGTTAGAAAAATTGTGAACATTTGGTGGATTATAGTTCTTAGTTCAAATCAATATCATTTTAGGAAGCAGTCATCTAATAAAAAGGCTAAGTCATTCATTGCACAGTCTTCATGAAGGGCTTTAGGGGTGGAGAAGGAGAGGAAGGTAGCTGCAAAGAGAAGCCTACAGTAATCAAAAAAGAAGGCATGCTCCAATTGCATTCCTTTTAAGGTCAACAAATGAATGACTACATTATGAAAATACTATTCATATTTAAAGTTTTAAAACAATATGTTTTCCCCCACATTTTAGTCATCCTCCTCTTCCTCTTCCTCCTCCTCTTCCTCTTCTAAAGCTAAAGCTTCCTGTGCAGCCTTGAAAGCCAGTTCCTCTTCCAGCGTGGGGTCTCTTGCCTCAGTGATCGCTGGACCGCTGGGATATTCTTCTTGCACTGGTGGGGGCAGTATGGGAGTGTAGTTTTCTGGACTGTATTTGTGACCCCAGCCAAAGTAGATGTTCTCAAATTTCCTGAGAAAGAGAAGTGGAAGAAAACATTCAGCCCCTGACAAAATACCAGCAGAGATACTGTCAGTTTTCCTTACTGTGCTGTGCAAAAAGTCGCAGATATCCTATAACAGAAGAATTTAAAAGATGGTACCTTTTTTTAATTGCTCTAATGGTTGATTAACACATCTTTTGTTTAAAATGATGAAGTGTCACTGCACTATATTGCAATATGACTCCAACTTCACTTGGGTAACAACATAGCACCATTTCTGACACTAACTGCAGTGCCTTTTTAAAGGCAGGTGGAGGTAGTGACTGTACCATTTGTAGTGGAAACAAACAAATATTAGAACCACAGAATGTAGCTGTTTTTGTAGAAAGCACCACAGACCCAAGAATATAGGTTTTCAATCAAGGACTGCGCCCAAATACTAACTGGACATTTACATCCACTAACTTTATGCCAGTCTTTCCAATGATTATTTGTTTTCAGTCTTCAATATATATTTACTGTTGCTGTGCACATTCAAGTCTCCTTCTCCCTCCGTCTCTGGAATAGTATGAATTCAGTCAATGAATTAATAATAAAGCAACTTTGCCAGGTGCCTGTGTGTAGCATATACAGTCTGTGTTGTAACCATGTCAACTAGATTCTCACCTGCCAGATGCAAAGGCATATGCTCCAGGCCACCGGTTAGACTGGATAATTGCAACAGAATGTTGTGGAATCAGGTTTGTAGAGTGCTGAGCTGTCCAAGCAGGGATGTCTTTAATTCCTGGAGGCAGCCAAACACACACTGTCTATGAATAAATGGACTTACAAGCCTCTACAAAACATTTAAGACGGAGCTACAAGACTTTCAGAATTACAGAAAGACTTACAGAATTCAAGCAACAGTTATATTAAGTTGCATGTTAGAAGAGCCAGAAGTCAGAAACAATAAACTGTATTCGAACAGGTGGCTCGAATGTATGAGCAGGTAGCATAGGAATGCTAAGAAACCCACAGGAATACTACTCAAATTCAGTAGCATTAACCCTGGTTTCTTCTGTCAAGGACTTTTTAGCACTTATGGATACATTATACATTGTATTTCATCTTCTTTAAAGAATGCAGAGTAGGATAGTAATTTAATATTGATGTAATCTAATATTCAGGCTCCCTTATTCCCATGATTTACTACACTAATATGCTAAAACATCTAAATGCTTATACAAATACCGAATATCAGTGTATGTGTGTACATATTAATTACTTTATTTGTTTATACATGTACACACACTTTTTGTTTTTGGCCTAAAAAGATGAGGTAAAAATAGCTGTATGTATTTCATGTAGTGAGCTGTCTTTGATGTGCAATAACCTGACAAGTCTAAGTTTTTTTTTTTCCTTTAATCTCAACAAGATTGTTGCCTAGTAAACCTGATTATTTCAGTTTTAATGTCAATACTGTTAACTATTTTGCTTTTGATTGATTCTGTAAAAGAATGTGTTTACCCCACAGGGCAAACCATATTGCTCCAAGAAGTGCCAGAGTCCTATAACTTCAAATATTTACTACCTAAATGCTAGCAATCCCAGTGGTTCTCTATCGAAAACTTCATGTTCCATGAAGAATACCTTCATCTTCAGAGAGTAGAGTAAGAAGGGGTGGTCCTGTTTCTTCCTGTTCCTCATCCACCTCCTCTTCCTCCTCTTCCTCCTCTTCATCTTCGTCTTCATTTTTTTCTTCTAATTTTTGAGGATTAATCCAAACACAGCGACCCTATAATTGATATGGAAAAATAATAAATACATGTAACAATCACTGAAAGAATGCAATCAGTTAAAACAATTGGCTCAGACACACACACAGACAGACTTAAGGGACAGGGAGAAGAAAAATATATATTCCATAACTGGTCTATGGTTGGCTTGGCAGAGCATTTCTTATATCCCTCT
Organism: Lophotriccus pileatus; assembly: GCA_035583135.1. Lineage (NCBI taxonomy): Eukaryota > Metazoa > Chordata > Aves > Passeriformes > Tyrannidae > Lophotriccus > Lophotriccus pileatus. The sequence goes on from JAWWES010000133.1 coordinate 23,802,232, forward strand.
TTCCTCCCTCCTTCCTTGCTCATCCCTGCTTACTATTTCAGAATAAACTTACACCTCTGCCATTAGTTTTTTGTAATTTTGTAGTCCAGTTCCTGACCAGTTTCATTTATATCCTTGCTAGACTACCAGTTACTGCAAACTAAGAGGCTTAGCTTATGGGCTTTACCTCTTCCTTTAAAATCTGCCTTGTTATTTAGCTACTATTTAGCTACCAGTCAGAGGAACATGTCCTTAAGACTCCAGTGCATATAAACATTATTTTTTACAACTACTGTTTTGCTGGTAGTAAGCTTAAACCGTATTTCCTACCATTTGCTGTTATTTTACACTAGCACTGTTGAACTGGTAGACTGGCCAGCCAACCATCCAGCAGTGATCATCAAATTAGTAATACTTCTTTCTAGCACAAGCGTGACAGCACATGCTTTTAAGCTTTTTCATTTGCATGTTTTACAGCAGAAAGTATAAAACAAAAAGAAAAAAACAACAGATCAGTTCCATTTAGCATACAATCATAAGCTATCTGCATTTTAGCATCCTACCCAAGAAAGGAAGATTTTAAACGTTTTTGTCATGTAAGGATGTCAAAGCAGAGAACCTAATACAAAAGATTACCAGAATCATAATTACGAGGGCCTAACTCCATACTGTTATCTAAAGATAGGTTTCAACCTCCAGAACACATAATTGAAAAAAATACTAAATCTAGAAGGTTCCTAAATATTTATTTTTATATATATATGTGTGTGTATGTGTGTGCAAGATATTTACATATTATATATAAAATGTATTTTCTGTATAAAACCGTTTCAGTCCAATACGATAAATTGAACATGCAGGTGAGGAGTCTCATTAGCATTCTGTGACCCTACAAATACTGCAGTGTGAATGGTGTCCAAATGGTGCTCAGTGTGAGCACATACCTGCTTCAGAATACTCTTTACATGGTGTGCCCACATGGAGAGAGAATCCACCATTTCAGCCACAGAAGGAGGCTCAAAATCAGGATTTTCTTCGTATGTGTCACCACCTTCTTCTTCTTCTTCATCTTCTGGAAACTGGTAAAATCCAGTGGGAGAGACATGGGTTCCTGCTGAGATCCGAGCTATCTGTGCACGCAGGTAATTGGCCTCATTCCCAGGGAAAGGAGGAAAGCTCACAACAGGAGCATCCAGCCGACCGGTGAAGAACTTCTTGATTTTCCTGGCACAGACAATCTGGGCTGGTGTCACCGGAGGCAACTTCACCCAGGGTTTGCCTGGCTCATTACAGACAAAATAGACATATTTATTAGCCCCAGTCCCATTTGCTTCTTTTGGGATATCAGGTGGAGGTTTGTAGGCGGACTTTGGTGGTTCATCTTCTTTTTCTTTTTCCTCTCTTTCCTGCTCTTCAACCTCATCCATCCCTTTCCCTTTTTCCTCAGTAACTTCCTCTCCTGCTTCCTCCTCCTCTTCCCCTTCACGTAATTGTACTTCTGCTATAATGTAGTTCATTTCCAGGCCCAAAATCTTGCCCCAGAAGCGACAGGTCTCGATTGGCTGAACACTAGTTAGGTTTTTAAGGGCAAGGAATATGTAATAGGATTCATCTTTGCTCAAGCCAATTCCAGCCTGTTCAAAATAAAAGGCTGTTTCCATCACATTTGGTAGAGGGGACTGTCCCTGGGAAAGAAAATTTGGAATTAGAGCTAAAGAAGAATATAATTATCTATTTGAAAAATTAAACATGTTATATACTGAACATTATACTTCTCTTTCCTGTAGTGCTACTCATTCTCTCGAAGTGCTTTGCAGACATTCATTCACTACATCTTTTACTATCATTTAGAAAAATTAAAAATGCCTTTTAAGGGTAAAGAAGAAAACACAGATGAACTGCAGCTTTTATAACACAGGATTTAAAAGTTCAAACTCCTAATTATAGCAAAATAAGGAAAGTCAGAATTCTTACGTGGAATATACAAAGGACTTCAGTGCTAGGGCATGTCAGCTAAGAGGCCTGCAAACAGTGACACTGTATTGCCTTGCGTTTGTGACAGATGGATTTGGGGGAAAATATAATACAGACTTTATGTACTGGGGCACCAGACCAGCAGTATTTCTCTGGAGTGAATGCTGTTTATTTGAAGACCTTGGCATACAGCTCCCTACATTTTTTAAAATACTGTCCCTGCTCTTACTGAAGTCCATAGCAAGACTCCATCCGGCTTCAGTGGAAGCAGAACTAGGCCAGTAATGATTTAATTATTTCCATTTGCTTTATCACCCTTCTCTCATTTCATGGGGGTAGGTGATCATATAACACAGAGTTATTAGAAATTGAACATGACAGCATAGGGAATTTGGAAGAATTAGTGCTAGTTTCATATGGAATTTCTTTAGACCTTCCAGGTTTCTTATATCAAAGCAAGATTGACAGGAGTATGAAAAAATTCAGAATTCCCTTCTGAAATACTTCAGTTTTTTGCCAATTTTTCTATCCTATACTGTTACTGTAAGATACACAATAGGTTACAGAAAAGATGAAGGACTATCTCTTCTGCTGTTGGTATTTGTACTCTGCAATGGCAATTAATTTGAATATATACTGGTAACTTAATATGAAAATCAACATCTTGTTGGTTGCTTTCCCTTGGTTATTATACAAATTCTCATTTATATTCTTATAATTCTCATTATAAGAATTCTAATTTTTCATTGGGTACAAATGCTTCTGAATATACGCAACTGAACAATGAAAAATCCTGTTTTAAGAAGGGGCTTTTCAATTCTAGTAGTTCTTCACTAAAACCATATTTTGTTTCAGTTGGAGGACAGACTGGAACCACAGTTGGAGCTGGAAAGATCACAAAATTCTGCATTCTCTATTTTACACTAGCAGCTGTGCACAATATTCTGTCACTGGCATCTACTATGGTCTCTTTAGATAAAGAAATGTCCCTTTTAGATAGAGAAAAGAAACTTGGATGCAATATTCCATGCTGAACTGGCATATGGGAAGTGTTATAAACTTTACTTTCTGTTCATCATCTCTACAACATCCATGATTTTAAAGGCTTGGGATATTAGATTTACTACGTGAAAAAATACCAACTAAGTAACCTCATGGGTTTTCTTCTTCACAGTGAGACATGGGACCAGATCAGCTATGGAGAGGGTACATGATACAGTGATTGCAATTACTTATATGTTCATGAGAGGCAGTGCTACAGAAGAGACCACAACTTCCTCCCTCTCCTTTCTCTGCACACCATCCACCCACCCATTCCCTGATATAGATTTCACTGTGATAATAACTCACTATCTCTTCTTCTATTACTACTTCTTCTCCAGTTTCCTTGATGAACAAAGCTTTACACTTTTCTGCAGCTTCAAATGCTGGAAGAATCTCATGTTCATCTCGAAGAGTGTCCATTTTTTTCTGAAACCGAGCCCACTTCACATCCTTGCTGATATTCTCAATTATGTCTACTGTATTTGTGGGCTGTTCATCCAGGATCTTTGTTAGCACATTAGCAAGATGATCATATCTGTCATATAAACGTAAATATTGTTGGCCTACTACAAAAAATTATCTTAGAATATTATGCTTTTAATATCCGAAGTAGAAGCTAATCACCTGGAGCTTTGGAGAAGTCATTGGAATAATTAGAAGAAAGGCGCCCATGGAGCATTATGAAAAATTAGACTTAAAACTAGCCTGACTATACTTGGAAGCAGTCCCATCTTCCATTTTTGGTATATACCGCCTTATTTTAGGAGCTGAAGCTGAATTTAAACTTGCTCTTAATCAAATCAATTTCTTTTTGAACTCTGTGTAACATTCCTTTAGGACTTATGATTCTGAAAGATGTTGGACACATGCGAGCATCACACAGTGATGAAATGTCGCATTTATAACATATTGTCCCATTCTGTATATACCTCCCTGGTATCCCTCCCTTTCTTAACATAACCCTTTTACCAACACTAATTTTCTCTCCACTTGCACTTCCTACCATTTTTGATTGTGACTCTTTTTCATACTTACAAGTTCAGGCCAGATGTTGTGCTGGTCTTCAGTAAATAGGCTTTTGCATTTTGGATTGCCAGCATTCGGGCTTTTGGATCGGGTATCTGATCGTCATATGGGCTATACTCTGGCTGATCGAGACCATAACCTGGTTCGTGTGGCTGATAAGGGCCATGCCCACGTTCATAGCCATATGTCTGATCAGCACCCTGGGAAGGGTTTACTCCTGATGACTGATCCATGTTTTTGCCTGCTCACTCCCCGTGCCTGATGGGAGGCTTGTCCCAGCGCTTATCTCTGTCTGGTGTTTCTTTCTGGCTCCTGCAGCTTGTCAGCGGCTTGCTCTGCTGGCCGCGGATGACAGAGGTGTTGGACTGGCCTCTGCGATTGATACGGTCCTCGTCCCCGGCGCACGGCTCTAGCCGACACCTCCCTTTGGCCCTGCGCTCGGAGGGGTGCTTGTGGCTGAGAGACGCTCTCCCTCGGTCCTCGTGGCTGCTCAGCCCCTTGCCTTATCTCTCGCTCTTCCTCGGGAGCTGGTCCCGGTTCCCGCTGAGGCTGACGAGGGTCTCAGCAGGCGGCTGCCCGGGGCCCCGCCGTGGCAGCGTGCGGCTCGGCCACAGTGCGGTGCGGTGCGGTGCGGTGCGGTGCGGTGCGGTGCTGTGCGGTGCGGTGCGGCGCTGTCCGGCCGGCCCGGGGCACAGGCACCCCTCCGCCGGACCCCTCAGCCGCCGCCGCCCCGCGGGTGCCGCAGCAACGGCCGCGCCGGCGGGCGGGGCGTCGCCGGGGGAACGGGGCCGGGGGAACGCGGCCGGGGGAGCGGGGAAGGCGCCGGGAGGGAGCGGAACCCCGGCAACCTGCCCCAGCTGGCGCTCCTTCCGCAGGGGTTTTGAAGCCCTTCCTCTTTCCTTCCTGCGGGACTCGCGGCGGTCCCGCTGAAAGGAGTGTTCAAGGCCGGGCTGGACGGGGCCCTGAGCGGCCTGGTCTAGTGAACACCCCCCATGGCAGCGGGGGTGGGAATTAGATGATCTTTAAGGTCCCTTCCACCCCGAACCGTGAAGTGCTGTTAGTACTTTGCCTTGAACGTTTGTGGTATGAGGATCTTTCAGGTGCCTTCTGAGAGCAGAAGAGTGGATCTTCAAATCTGAGTTTTGTTTTAAAAGGACGTTAATTTGCCTTCTTTGCTTTCATATGCATTTTACTGGCGATATATCATGCTGTTCATGAGGTACAAGGTTTTTTAGGAGAAGAAAAATATTGTAAAATCTGATAATTGCTTAAAAAAAATAGGAGATTCACGATCCAAAGGGAAAAAAGCAGATGTAAATTAAGTTGGAATGAAGGTGCTCTGATAGGAAGCAGTTTTGTCATGCAATGCTGTCGGTGTTAATCATAGAATTGTAGAATATGCTGGGCTGGAAGGGACCCATCAGGATCAGCAAGTCCAACTCCTGGCCCTATGCAGGACACATCAAGAATCACACCATGTGCCTGACAGTATTGTCCACATGCTATCTGAACTCTGTCAGGCTTGGTGCTGTGACCACTTCCCTGGGGAGCCCGTTCCAGTGTTCAACCACCCTCTGGGTGAATTTCTCCCCTGATATCCAAACTAAACCTCCCGACTCAGCTTCATGCCATTTCCTCAAGTCCTGTCAGTGGTCATGAGAGTGAAGAGTTAAGGAGGCAGCTGGCCATAATGTGAGTAGCTTCCATTTTGCGAGAGTATTCAAACACTAAATTGTTTTAAAGATTTGGTTTTATTTCTAATTATCCTTCTCTGATTTGATTGGTAATAAACTCAGTTGATTTCCCCAAGTTGAGTCTGTATTGCCTCTGACAGTGATTGGTAAATGATCTTCCTGCTCTTATCTTGACCCACTGCATTTTCTCTCCCCTCTCTGGTTTAAAAGAGAGAGTGATAGAGCAGCTTTGGTGGGCACCTGGCACCCCCACTATAGTGCTGTACAAATCTCAGCAAAATGCCCTATTAAACTTTTAAGTTGTATTAAATAAAGTAGTGCAATACCTAAACTGTTAAATATACTTCTCTCTCACTGATGGATCAGTTAATGTAACTTTTAAAAAATGTGGTTTATTTTAGATATCTATTAGAAGTAACCAGAGAAAATTATCAGTTCTGTCAAGTTCCAGGAGAGTAAATGTCAGAAAGTATCGTTGAGGAATCTGACTCTTTCTGAAACAGCAGCAAAACATACTTTTCCACATCCTTTAATAGGCAGAGCATTTATGTGAAGACTTAAAAAAGTTTCTGTGTTGTGTTCCTGTGATTCCAACCAGTAAGACATTACCATAAAAATGTTACTTCTGCTGGGTTTCAACTGGTAGAATTTTTATTATTGACCTACTGATCTTTGCAAGGAATGTGCAGATTCGTTTTGCAGAACTTGCATATTGACTGCAGAGGGCGGTACAGTACTTGCAAATTACTTGTGAATTCCTTTTTATTTGATATCCATATCTCATACTTGGAGAAAAAACTTGTTGAGTAAATCACTTCTGTAAAAACTGTGTGGAATTAAGTTACTTTTCTACCTGTGATATTGTGTGAAACAGATGCTCAAGAAAGGCAGCTGCTTTGTCTTTTCAATCTTGTTCAGCAAATAAAGAAAACTAGGGGCACCTATATTGCAATTGTATGAGTTAGGACACATGTAAAATGCACAAGGACTCAGGACAAAGAGTACATTGGTGCAGAAAGATGTTTCAGCAAGGTGCTGTGTTGATCTTTTGTCAATACAGAAAAGTAGGAAATGGATATGTGCAATACTGTTGCAGAATCTTACTCTGATCATCACTGCCAGTGGCATGGGTTAATTAGCTGAACAGTAACTAAGGTATTAATGTTTTCCCTTTCCAAAGAGATATGTTAATTGTCTCTGCTGTGGCCAGGTAGGCATGGTTTCTTGTCCTGTGGATTCAGTTCCGCTCTCAGTAGCCTTTTTATGTATTTATTTATTTATTTTTAACTGAACTCTTACTTGTTACTGGTTTCGAAATGGAGATCCAAAGATGGTATGGTTGCATATAGGACTGGACATCTGTTGTATTTGTATAGTTTCATTAGTGAATTTGGAACATGCTTGCTTTTGAACTGGGAAGGGAATGACAGGCAATCTGAATAGAGCTTCCCTTTTCAGCTGGCAACGCTTCTGTGCTCTGTTGATTTCTGCACAAGCAACTATGGAATTGAAAAGCCCAGACTCAGGTCCCATGTGTGTCTTTCTAGAAGAATCACTTCATCACGAGACCAATAAGTAGCACCTGCAACTACTGAGGTGAAGCTGATCTTTACTGTGTAGCTGGCAAGGCAAATTTAACTTAATTCCGGCCCCTACAGTAGGAATCATCTACTGTTGCTTTCTGTGCAGAGCTTGTTACATCAAGTGGCTGCCAGGTGTGCTGTCAGCCCACTTAAGAGGAGGGCATAATTAGTGCATTATTGTTGGATTTATTACGACATAGGTTTCAAACTGCATACAATGATCAAGACTATGCCTGAGCATATGAAGATGATCTTTAGCTTTTCCTTTATCCTGTATTTATGAATTAAATACTTATGCTTCCTCTTACTGCTTCTAAACGACTTAAGAGGAAAGGTACCTGAAAAGTGCAGATTCTGGCTTGTTACCATTGTTAATTCTCAGGGAAAGACTATTAACTACATAACTACTTTAAAATTTTTTTTTCATAAATGTATTCAGTTCAGAAGCCAATGACATTAATTTCTCCCGCAGCTCGAAAAAAACCATATGCAATTTCTGTGCTTGGTTAAACTCAGAGCAAGTGTTTTTAATTGTGTTGTGGAGTTTCCTTTTTTATTTCTCTTTTAACCCAAAATGTATTTCTGCATCAGTTTCAAATCAATCCATCTGATAGAAATTCTTCTTTGTATGTCACTTCCGATAGCATGTGCAGAGAGGAACAGATACTCCTGCAAGTTCTTAAAATATGGCAGATTTTTTTTTTGTTAGTTACAAGGTTATCATTGAATCAGTAGTGCTGGCACGCCCCTTCTTCCATAGAGCTTGATTCTTTCCTCTTCTTCAGGCTATATTCTGTAGTCAAACCATATTCCTCAGGTGGTCATAGACATTAGATTAGCACTGACAGTCTGAGATGCTTTTCTATATGAGGCGATGTTATTGGAAAGCTGAGAGACCGTCATCCTTCTGCAGGTGGCCGATAGGAAATACATATACTGCTCTGAAGAAAATAATAATGATTTTTGAAGGTCTAGTGCTGGCTTTTGCTTTTATTGAAGTCAGCAGGAGGTTTGATACTAACTTCTCTGAAAGGAAGATTAGGTTCTTTGTCATTTCATTTTCATTTTTTTACATAAACTAGGATATATGCTGGGAGACAAAGTGATTTTACTTCTGACTTATGGTGGAGAGTTGCTGTGGTTAAGGCCGAGTGTGAGTTTGCATCCTGAAGTGTGAATTCTGTATTTTACATCCCCTGAGTTCAGAAAATCGCCATGAGTTACAGAATAGCTATAACTGTGCAGTGGCAACAACACTGGCATAGACCAAAAAAATTTCAAGGGGTTAAAAAATTTGTTATCACTTTATAATCTGAGTGCTAAACCTGTGTTGTAAACAAGGCTTTTGTTCAAACTGTGTTATTACCATGGCATAGTGAGGATTTTTTTCAGAGAAGTGCAGGAAAATGAATTTGATAGTTTTTTAGACATTGGAATGTAATGTCTTTGAGTATATGATTTGTTTTACTGAAGGTGATGGGATTTCTCTGGCTTTGGTCACTGTATGACTGACTAAAAATTGCAGTGGACAACATGATTCGTGCTTCCTGGGTGCTGTATCTCTAATTTATGTTAATGTTCATTTATGCTGGTGTACTATTTTATACCTATCAGTACCATCAGGATGTGGTGGGTTTTGGTTGCTATTTATGAGATGAAAGCTTAGCTTTCTGGCAAAGAGGGTGTGGCAGTTGTACATCTTTTAAATAGACGCTGGTTTAACCAGTGTCAGCCAAGGTACTTGGTGCTGGCGCTCAGAACCACCCATTTCCTCCTGTTAGATCATCCCTGCAGCTTTTGGAGGCTGTGTGGTGTGACACTTTCCAGGGTGGGATGAAAGGCACTGGTGATTAGTGCTAGAGATACAGAGATAGAGAGTTCAAGCAGGCCTGTTTTGGATCTATGCAGGGCCAGCTTGGCTTCTGTTATTATGTATTTTTGTTGGCTGTTACACAGAGATCTGAATGTGTGAGATGGAGTCTTCTTCTCAAGGTCTGACTATGCATAGTTGTGTGTTTCTGTACAGTTCTCATTGACTGAGCCTGTTTCAGTTATTCACGTTGAAGATACCCAAATCTTTTCCTCTGAACTGCATAGATCCTGATGACTGTGGTGTTTCCACACTGGAAAAACGGACTATTGGAGTTTAAGATCTTTGATTGCTGCAACAGTGTTACCAAGCAGCAGTAATGTGGTGGAATTACCTTCGAATACCCTCCTGCTCTGGCTGGTTGCAGGCTTGTGAAATCTTGACAGACTTGTTTTCTCCTTGCTGTGCATCTAAATTTCTCCTGTTTTGGGGGAGCAGGAGGGTGAAGGGGAGGGGTTGTTTTGTTCATTGTAGAAATTCTTGGGGGTTTTGTTTCTGTGAATAATTAAATGACAGTTAAAATGGAGCAAGGATTAATTGTCATTAATTAAAGGGAAGTTCACTTTTCACTTTGCAGATCTGGAACTTTTCCTGTATATTTGAGAGTAGAAAGCCAAGCTTTTATATTTATTAGAGTCTGCATTCAATTTACAATGATTATCTATAAAGATTTTATTCTTACGCAAAACTGAGCAAGTGCAATCACTTCAATATAATTATAAACTTCAGTCAGTTCCTCTTTTGTTTTTCCCTAGCTGTGTGTTACAGCACTTCTCATTGTAGAGAGAATGGGTACAATCATTTTTCCCCACTACTGTGGTAAGCCCTCTAGTTTGCAGCAGTGGTGTAAGCAGGTTATAATGATTCAGCAGTATTTTACAAAACTATGTAAAACATGGAGAAATAGAGAACCAGTCCTGACAGTTTACCCTTTCAAATGATTAGAAGGACTATCTGAGCATATTCTTTGCTATTTATCAAATACTTATAAAATAAGTCTTCTAAAATCAGAATCCTTCAGGAGTATAGATGGAATTGTTTTCATTAGACACTGGAAATGGCTAGGAGGTTTTGTGGAACCTAAGGATATTCAGAAGAGGTTTAAGTATTTCACTAGCATTAGTTAAACATATAAGTTCACACTTAAAGTCTTTACAGGAGGAGCTTGCCACATTAGACTCAATAAATATGAAATTCTACTCAAAAATCCATCTTTACATTGCACTCCTGTCAGAAAGTTCATGCCACAGAATATGACTTTTAGAAAATACAGCTTTTCAAGCCATATTTTTTTTCAACAATGCCCAAGCAGATTGTCCTATATTATGGTGTTTTACTGTGTGATATGTGATAATTGACATTTGAGGATAGCAGTATATTCAGAAACAGTATGTTTAAATTGTATCTACTGAATTAATAATGGAATTGCATTCTTAATTTAAAATAATACTCAAAGCGTAATGGGGAAGCAAGCCTATAAAGTTCACTTTGACTTCCAAAAAGAGAAATCCAGAAATCCATCTCTGTCGTTGTGATCTCATGAAATGCCAAAAGATCAATCATTTTTATCTGGAAATATCTTCTATACGTTCAAACACTCTTTCATTGTAAATTGGGTGTTTGTGTTCAGTCTCCATTGTTGCAGATGATTTTGTCCCATTCCCTTTTTTCCAGAGGTGTAGAACTTCCTGTAAACAACCTTATTCTAGTAACAAACATGCTCACTTGAAAACTAATTTTGTTTTCTTCTTTGTTTTCCTCTTTATTATGTTGGATAGGGCTTCTATTTTCAGTTAGTCATTTAGTCACCATGTCTTTTTTTCTATCTATGAAAAGCATGACGAAAACAAGGCAAAAATTTGCATCAGCAATCAATATACTATATTTAGGAGAAGTAAACAAGAGTACCTATGAAGTGTCTCAGAGATGTTTCCCCATATTTTATATTAAGAACTTTGCAATATCACTGGATTTTTTTTTGTCTGTAACAATTTCCACACTATTTTACATATAAATAAGTTTTTCATAGAAAATACACTATTAATTTAGATAGTAGAATAGATTCTATTATTCTGTGTTTTTCTTGCAAAATATTTATGTAACCATTCTAAACAATGTCTTGTTCACCTGCAGTTGAAACGTACTTCCTTCTTCTATGTTTTGTTTATGAAAACTGCTTCTTCAGCTGTCAGTGTTAATAAGTGTTCAAAGCATTCATGTTAAACCATAAATTTGTTTGTATTCCTTTGTCAAAATATGAGAAAAAAGAGCATCTTAGAAAGTACCTTAAGTATGTAAAACTTTGGGGTTATAACATTTTAGTTTTATCTGTCTGGAGTGAGATTGATGCTTAGAATTAATATGCATCAGGTAAAATGTTTGGAATTTAAAAAAAAAATGACAATCCATGTATTGAGCAAGGATTGCTTAACTGAATGATGTGGAAATTGCCATGATATGCTATAAATTATTCATCTCTCTCTTTAGTCACCCTTCTCATAATGGAAAGGGTCACGATTATCTGTTTCAGACTCCAAATTTATAGATCTCCTACTGAAGGAGAAAGCAACTTTCTCCCTTTTCCTTTGCTGTCCAAGGAAATAAGTAGGGCTTGTTTTCAAAAGAACAGCTGCTGGGAGCATACACCCTTTATACCAACCTGGGTAGAGCTGTGGACCTGAGAGACCTGAATTCAGATCCCTCTGGCTAAGACTCAAACCATATTCCCTGCATCTGAGTAATGGAACTGATTCTGTCTGAAGGGACTTGGGTACACTGCAAAATTCTGCTGTCCTTTTCCGAGCTTAGTAGTCAAAATTTTTCCTTTTCATCTTTCATAAAGCAAAACCATGACCTCAGAGCACAATCACGAGTGATTTCTTATGAGATCTATTGCAATCCATGAAACTGCATGCCTTTGCTAGATAAAAATCTCTTTGTGGTATCTGTCTCTTGATGTTTCTTGATGCTAACTTGCTATCTTTTTTGCCTTCAACTTTCTCTACCTATTTTAATCCCAAAGTGAAGGATCAAGAGTGTTTTGAGATGAGCAGGTAAGATTAAATTGTCAAGCTGATGGACCTTTTACTAATCGATAAGTTGATTAAGTTTCCTGAAAGACTTGTCTGGTAGACTTCCGAGATGTAGCCCAGAAAGATCAAGAAAAAACCAAGGTGAGTTTAAAAAACTTGAAAAAGGCCTGGTCTGACTCTCACTGCATGTTAGTACTCTCAGTTTCAGCTGGCTGGGTTCTTTCTGGCTCTGAGATTCAAAGGAAGGGCAATATTGTACACAGGAGGCAAAATTTACAGAAAGCATTTCTCTAGTTAAATGTAATGTACTTTCAGGAGCATTACTTTTGTCTAGTAATGCATTTGCTTCTGTAGACAAGCTGTAGAGTGAGGTAGAGAAGAAGAGAAAAGGGTTTAGAAGTGGTCATTGCTCGATGAAGGAAGAATATAATTTCTTTGTTGTCAGAAACAATAAAAGGTCTACCATGCCTGGTTTATAGTATTCAGGCACTGAAATGTGTTAAATCAGTAGATGCACAAGAGTAAAAAATGAAAAGGAAACATTAGTTTTCTTATCATTATTTTGTGTGTTGCATCTGGAAACATGTAAGATTTGGTGTTCAAACAGTATATCGACCTCTCTTTAAATGCCACAACTGCCTTTTCCTCCATTATTTTATATATCCTTATGTAAACATCAGTTAACCTCCCTCTTGTCTCAATTAAATATGTTTAACAAGTAATCAATCTGAATTAGCACCAGAATACTTCATGCCATTCATATATTTAGAAGAAATGTGTTCAGATAATTCTGTGAATATATTTGGCAATGAAGGGAATCTGCTGTGATTCACCAGTTTCCTGGGAGAAGACTTGGGGCACATATCATGTTAATTATACTTTTGCTTTAGGCCTCTGACACTAATGATGAAGTTAAATAACAGTTCATTAGTTTCTATTTATCAGATACTTGCACTGATGGAGCTTTTACACTTTATCTATAAAGAAGGGCCCTTACAATTCTATCTTGAAAGATTTTTCTACTAATACCTTTAGGGGACAGAATGGAAAATACTTTAACATTTAACAAATGCATAGTAAATAAATCATATGATTCCCAAAACTTAAACACACAAATCAGGTGCTCAGAAGTATTCAATCTTCATTTAATGTACTCAGGAATAAAATATAACAGGGATTAGTATATGAGAAAATGTTTACTTGTCACGGATAGCATAGCAGCCTTTTAGGTTTTTATACTGTTTTAATTAAGTCTAGATTTATAGCCAATTAGAATGTTTGCACATACTGTCCACTCATGACTTTATTTTAATCACTATTTTGTGTTTCTCTAAAGTCAGGTATTGCCCCTTTGCTTAATATGAAGGAGTACCTAGGGTAGCAAATCTTGTGCTTTATTTACATGGAAGATTTGAATCCATAAAGAGAGTGAAGCCCCGTAGAAGATTAATTCTAGTTCTAGCTTTAAAAATGTGGGCTGATTCTACCATAGCTGAATGAGTTTTGTAGCCTGAAAAGAAATCCAAAACTAAATGAATGTTGTAAGCTCTGTCCTTCACCAACTTGTAAATAGTGCACACCAGTGGCAGCATTTTCTCACTGGCTGTTGGATGTCACAAGTGTTGATAATGTAAAAGCCTTACCAGTGGACAGTTCATTCAACCTCCTGGAAAAAGTAGAAAAGGTTTCCTTAAATTATTTGAGACTTACCTATTATGGGATATAATCTATATGCCATCTGATGAAACAGGTGAGTGTTCAGTATTTAAGTATTTTATTGTTTTAGTCTGACTTAGAATACAGATACTCTAATGTACTCAACTTCTGTTGTAGATGATATTTCGTATTTGAAATATGTAATTTCTGTCACTTGTCTGATAGTTTCAAGTGAAATGCCTTTAACCTTGGGAGTGAAACATTGTCAAAATAGTAGCAAGAATTGACTTACAGTCAATTGATGGTCAATGTTTCAAGCATCTTCAAGTCTAATTGTTGATCCTAATATGAAGAACAGATAGTATCGATGTGCTGATATTATCACTGATCATCTGGAAAAGGCAGCAGAACTGAACTCTTCTCTTTGCTAACTGTTTTTTTCCCCATGCCATATGAATTTGTAAAATGAATAAATAAAAAGGCAAAACGTGATACTGCTTTAGGCAGGGCCAAGCAATAGCACAGTTTTACTAGAAAAATTACTTGAACTAGTAAATTACTTGTGTATGTAGTCATTCTTTAAAGCAGACATTAAGCTGCACATATATTGTGGATGGTAATTTATCAAACTGAGTTGCTTTTAAATAAAAATGGTTCTGTGCAATTTGTGATGAACAGGGTTATTTGGTTGATATTGATATGCTTGGATCTAACATAGTTGTTATGGGTCAGCTTAATTAAAATACCATAAATTTTTTTTTTTCGTAATTCAAAATTGGAAGTGCTTTCAAAATCGCTGGCCAATGAAAATGGAATTGGATAAGTTTGGCCCTGTTTTTTTCCTTAGCTTTTACTCAAGTTAGCAGGCCTCACTTCTTGAGGATATACTTGCTTTTGTAAAAAAAAAAAGCCAAAAAAGCAAAAAAAAACCCCAAACAAACCACTTCTTCTCCCAAACTCCAAAATACCCTTGTGTTTTCCTTCTTGAGGGAAAGCAGGGTTTAAAAAAAATCCCTTCTTTTCATATGTTTGTTTCAATCTTGAAAAACCCATTGTAGTTCTTCATTTTAGGTGGAGGGATTACACTATGTCCTTGAGATGATACCATTTCTTTCCAAATAGTAAAAATATAGAAAATATTGTAAAAATATAGAAAATACTGCAATGTGTTTCTGCTGGGTCAAAACATTTCTTTACCAGTCTTGACAAGACAATGCTCTCAGTTAAATATATTTATGCTACAGAAAAAAGAATTGGACTAATATGTAACTCCAAAATTAGATGTGCAATCTGCTGTATGAGCAGAAATGGTCCCTTTCATGCAATGGTTAATTTTGAAATGTTCATTGATCTTCTTGAGTGAAGAGATGACTGCTGTTTCAGTTGGTGAGAAAGTTTCAGTTTATAGAAAAGGTTATTCCAGTTTGCCACAAACAAATGTTCGAATAGTTCTCCCTAACAGTGTCAGCCATTTGATGTCTTATTGTCAGGAATAAGTAAATCCTGTAAAATTTAAATCAGTTCCAAACACCAGTGGAACTCACATTTAGAATTTCATTTCAGTTCTGTTAAAAGATGCATATTAACCACAAAATCCAAATCCCAAATTATGTTCCAAACTCTCTCAAAATTAAAGTTTATTCTCATGTAGCTGAAAGTGTACTAGAATGATCTATGCTATCGTATTGAAATACAGAATTGAGTTTAATGTGCTTAAGTCCTGGGCTTATAGTGTTTAGGTTTTGCTTTTTTTTTAAGAAAAAAAAAAAAAAAAGCTTAAATTTCCACTTCCTTCCTACTTTCCCCCCCCCTTTTTTTTCTATATGTAGGCTTTCTTCAGGTGTTTTGGTAGCTCTGCTTTGCTTGTGGTACTAATCCTTTCTCACAGGCTTGCCAGTCAAGTCTTGCTATGTTCATCACACTGAATTTCTTTTTCTCAGCATCAGCTAAATTTAATCACTCCCCTGACCAGAGATGGAAATTGAACTTGCCTCCAGCACACTTCAACTCAGTAAATACTGGTGTGACAGGAGTGAGAAAATGGAAAAGGCTGAAAAACCCACTGCACATAATCCCTTAATCCAATATTTAGGATCCTGGGTTTGTCTGTACAAATATTGAATACTGCCCCAGAACAGTAAAGAAGCAGTTCAGCATTAAAAGAGATATAAGCACTATTATTTCTGTGGAGAGTATTGGGAAGGAATATATTTTCCTTCCACAGAAAGTAGAGGTGTAGGTGGCCAGATGTTATTTATTTTTACCATTATGATGAGAAAATTTATTTGATTATTCCATCCTAGTCTTCCTTTCTTTGGTCCACAGCTGTCCTCTGATTAGATAACATCTGCCTTCTAACATTTTCAATTGGTTTGAGTTTGAATGATCTGATTATCTTCTGGTTTTATCTGTGTTTATTATAGTCTGTCAGCACAGTTTAGAGCCCTAAATCTGCCCCGTAGCTGTGGCTGAGAGAGGAGAGAAGGAGGATAAGGAGAGAAATTTTACTGAGTTTGAAAGATCGAATTGTAGGCAAATATTTCACATATTTTCCTGATACAAATTCACCTTCTCTGTTCTGCTTATTAGAAGAAATCAAGAGAAAACTTGATTATTAGGTAAAAGGATTATTAAGTAAAATTATTAAATGAGAGCAAAGTCTCTGATTGAACTCAGTAAGCCAACCAAGTAATTCTGAAATTACTGAGACTCCCCACCTAATTTCATAGCTGAACATAAACAAACCTGAGAATGAGTTGGAAGCTGCTTTTGACAGGCATACGATGATTCTAAAATATTAAAGTCCAATTCTACACTCCTCTGCCCAGACATTAATCTGGAGCAATTCTGCTGAATAAAGTCTAGTCACAGGAGTGGTGCAATTATGAAAGTGGTGCAAGAAAGACGAGAACTGACTATTTGGTAGAGATCTTCCAGTTTTTCTTCTTGCATCAGTTTTCTTACAGTGGATGACAGATTATTTACTGTGGGTTATTTACTGTGGTGGGAGTGGTCTAGAAATACAAGATGTGTTTCCATTGCAAAGTTAACTTTTGTATATGGCTGGAGGGGACATAACCTGTAATTCTTTTTCCAGGTATTTTATATGTGCTCTTTTTTCTAATTCTGTTAAATAGTGGAGGAGATTTGTCATTGTTCTTTCTGGGTTTTTTATCTTTAGAAGTACTTCCCCAGAGTTATACTGTATTTTTTACGGGTGTGTGGGGTGTAGGCTAAAGCTTGTCCTGGGGCCTTTGCATTTGAAGATACCTTTTGTTTTGCTTTTAAAATGTCAGACAGCATCTCTGCCTATGAATATCAGCAGTGAGTTTAATATGTGGGAACACAAATTGAGTTGGAATGAACAATTCCTGATGTACTCTGTAACTTTTGGGTGTGTCTTAGTCTAATA
>JAWWES010000133.1:23819601-23848215 GCA_035583135.1 Lophotriccus pileatus
TACTCCGGGAAGAAGGGTATAAAGCTTGTTGTTCTTTTCAATAAAACGGACATTTTGCAGATCACATTGGTCGTTTAACAAATGTCTCTGAACCCTTCACGTCCGTCAACCACATTAATATCTCCCTTATAGTGAACTCTGCCATAGCTAAGAACTGATTCTGGTTATAAATTGGTGTAAAGGAATGCTGACAGAAGATCAATGTAGAAAAAAGCAGCCTCTTCCTATTAAAAAAAAAATCTATTTAGTAATTCTCCTTTTTTCTTTCATACTTTTCCCTGTGAGACCTCAGAGAGGACTTGAGTGGAGGGAAAAATGTGGTTATTGGTTGGACTTGGTATAAGGTACATTTTGAACTGTTTTGCTCAGTTCTCTGTATGTGCTGGACATTAACCTGAAAGTCACACTGAGAAATGGCACTAACAGCATTAGAGGACTGCTGCGATTCCTTTTTTAGTTTAAATTTTTTAATTTAAATTCTTTCTATGCACACTGTTGTTCTGAGCCCTTTTTTAAGATCTGTTCTTTTGGTATTATGGATTCTGACTTTCTTCATGTACACACTGGATTGTTAGAATGCCAGCTGAAAGAAACCAATTCTTAAATTTCCCTGATATTCACTAATGTAATCCTTCAGGTCCCTAATTACTTTGATTAATTGTTGTATGATTTCAAAAATTTTGCCAATTTAAGCCTCTTGATTTTCTTTTTTTTTTTTTTACATACCAAAATCTTTCCTTGTGTCCAGTATGTTGTCTCCTTCTTAGCTTAGGGAAATTGTTGTAGTAGTAGGTCTTTCCACAGTTCAAATTTGCCCTAAACTCCACAAGGAGCTTTTTAGTGGTGGTGATTCTTTAGTCAAATAGTTCCTAAGGTTGTGAACCTTCTGGCTGCTTTCCTTGAATGGGAGAGATACATTGTTGTGTATCTCTGTTATAATGCTCCTCATAGGACAATGCAGCAATTTCTAATAGCACAGAGCAGCACTGAACATTTTCTGATAGGTAGCAATTTTAAAAATTAAATTTATGGCCAAATGAATGATTAGTACTTCTAGCAAGAAAGTTAAGAGCATCATGAATTCTGTTCTAGGAGTGATGGATTACTTTTCAAGAATTTAAGGAAAGCTTTGCATCTGTAAAGTCTAAATGTATTTACAATTTTGGCTGGTAGACTGAGATATATGAAAACTAGAGTTCAGATGTGCCAGATCTCTGGTCTTAATCTAACGTAACACCCTGTTCACAGTGTCATTTGCGTTGAGATACAGTCTCACCCCATGCGCACTTCAAAACAATATATTTCAATGAGTGTGGCTCTGAGCTAATAACCCTCATGCAGGAGCATATTGCCTGTGGTTAAAAGCTGCACCCACACATATATAACTACATGTATTACAATTGGTTGCATGTAAGCAAAGCTGTCCAAAGAGCAGGTGGAATGTCAGCTTGTGAGAGATCAGTCAGGCACCCCCTCACTTAAGTTTCATCATGAAAATAATTCCACTGAAGTACCAATACTAACGTGGGCATAAAAAGTGCTAGATCCAATAAGGTCATTCTCTAGTGACTGCCTCATTTTGTTTGTGTAGGCTTTACTCTCAGCTTCCTTCCTGTTTGTAAATAAATCAGCTAGCCCTTTTGCAGAAAGTGGTTATTCTTCAAAAGGACAGCCAAGATAAAATGTTATCAATACTTGGTCGCTAGTCTAGCTGTCCAAATAAAACCCTGTATTTCCTATGTTACCAGGAATCTTCCTGAATCCTTGATAATTTTTTGGTGTTTCTTATATTGAGATAGAAATGCTGTAGGGAAATTGTACTTATCCATTATACCCTATACATTGTACTAAATTTTTCCTACAAAGTAGGGAAGATAGGTCACTGTGCTGCTTTTGAGCTGCATACAATGTGTGTGTGTAGTTTCCTTAGCACAGCATAGCCATTCAGTTGGAAAACTGGAAGCTTGAGGAAACTAGCCACATAGTGTCCTGGAAAGGAGGAAGGACAGGAAAAGATATCCTCAATTTTTTAATCACTAGTAAATTGGAACCTAGTTTTGACTGGAACTTTAGGTAGGAATATAAAAAAACTGGCTAATCAATATGCTTATCATCCAGTCTCCTCCATTCCCTGCCACTGAAGTACTCTGAAAAGGAATGTTTTGTTTTCCAGGAAGAATCTCCTGAAGAGACCTCATGCTTTTTGGGAGTTTGCAGGCAAGGAAGATACAAAGTGAGTTTTCTCAGAAGAGCAGTAAAATATGAAATAATGCTGATGTGCTTTTTATCTGCTGTCAGCTTTCAGGTTCTGTACTTGTCAAATCACCTTGTGTAAAGCTGGCAGAATATTTGATCAAATCTGCAAATTTAGATGTGCTTTTTTATCAAGAGAGCACATACAAACCCAATACGGTTTGGTTTTTTGATTTTTTTTTTTTTTGTCTGTAAACTAGAGCCTTTTTAATTTATTAGTACTTTGTATTCCTTCTCTATACATATAGCTTAGCAAAAAAACATATTCTGTTGCTTGCTGCTCTCACACAGCTGTGTGATTTTGGACTCCACTCCAGGTAAAACGTGTTACTAAGTTTGTATTAGTGGTCTCATCTTGCCTTGGAACATAGAAGTGTTGCAAGATACAGTTAGTGCTGCTGCTGACATACTAGTTTCTTTCTCATCCCTCCTATTATTGAATTCATGTGTAATGATGTCACTGAATATGGATCATGTCACGCATATGTAAAGCATATGGATCTCAATAAGACCTTCAGCTGGAGCTTGTCATCATCCCTTTCTCTGGTTCTCAAAAATGTTGTTGCATACCACTGGAAGCAAAGAATAGGAGATGTCAGTAGCTGTGTTAAACTGGCTCAAGTGTTTCTCCTTAGCCACAGAGCCTGATTTACTGTTTTTCCAGTGCTGCTCTCCTTGACTATCAGGGACTTGGGAAAATGTTTTTATTGCTGTTTCTTGGCTTTCTAGAGATATATCTGTGGAGTCTCTAGCAAGAGATTCTGAAAGTTTACTAAACTTCGATCCAGACCATGAAAGGTAGTAGTCTTTTACTGCGTATTGACTTTGTGAAGTTCCCTGGAGTAGAGAGGGATAGGAGGACAGAGTACTGTTTTTCAGCAGCTAAAATGCCCCATGAAGCTAATTTATTCAGAGAGAACAGGTATCTAACACATTTTGAAAAATCCATATACTGTTAAAGCTTTCTGTGCTCCCCTGGACACATTAAAACTATGTCAGATAAGCACTGTCAGCTTCAGTTGATATTATGCTTTGAAGCATGAACATAAAGTTAATACACAAATTTGGCTTCTGATTTTTCCAATTTAACTTTACTTTGTGTTAGAAATGGAGATTGCATCAGTTATTTATCAAACTTATCAAGTTTTGAACTAAATAAAAGCAGCCTGTATTCCTCAGCAAGATGACTCCTAAGTCAGCTGCTTGACTCTTGGCATATCAAAGCAGAGCAGCACCTACTCTGTGGCTCAGGTTTTTTACATATTTCATTTCCACATTTGAGTGACTACCTAACACATCTTGACTTTAATAAATATGCAAAGAAACAGAAGTGTTTGAAAACTAACAGGCTTTTCTCTCACATTTTTAAGCCTCAATTCAGCTAATCAGCACAGCAAGAAGATTATGCCAGATACCTGCTTGGAGCTTGACACTGATTGTTCTGGAGTATGTGTTGAATGTTGTGTATAATGGTGTATCAGTGACTGTGGTGTACCAGCAGGCAGCTGTAATACTATATATTTGGTGTATTTATTTGTATATGTCTGTGGAGAAAACAAAGCTTTGTGTTGGTTTTTGTGATTATTTAGCAATGTTAGTACTGAATTACTTTTCGCTTACAGTTTTTGTGGCTTTGTATAACCTCTTTCTCACTTGGTTTGTGAGAAAGGATGGAATTCTAAATGTTTCTGTGTGGTCACACTAGGAGAGGTTGGATAGCAGGCAAAAATTGGAGCTGACTGCGGTTACTGGAATGTAAGGCTAGTTGCAAGGAGGAAATTTTAAATAAAGCAAGATCATAAGATACAGCTAATTACTGTCTGCCTGGAAGAGGGGGAGGTATATTAAGAATTCCATATTTCCAGAAAATATACATGCTACTGAGATTTTTGGATGGAGTAATTACTAGGAGTAGAAATCTCTTCTGAACTGAACAAGGAGCTCTCTGAAACGTCCAACTCTGGTAGTGGTTTCTGTTTCCGTGCTAGAAAGCTCAGAAATCTGATAAATGTTGTGAAATAAATTAATGAGGTTCCATTAGATGTACTTGGTAAAACTTTTCTTCATAACATATATAGCTTTATTTTGCTAATGTTTTATAACCTTTCTGCTCTGTTTTGCTTTCTGACACTTTTTATCTGTAAACATATTTAATTCACAAAGCTTTCAAGAATATTCTTTGGAAAAACTACTGTGAATATTTTTTATGTGGTAAACATGCTGTATTATCAAGAAATTATACTTTTGATGCTTTTGGGTGTAATTATTGTAACATAACATACCAACATTGAAGTTGTTGCTACTTAAATGCACAGATTATTTTAACTTGAGAAGGGAATGTTTTCTCCATGAGTTTCTAGTCTTTTATCAACAGATCCTAAGTCATCTGTGGAGTTTTCCACACTCTACATTTCTTCCAGAGATGTAAGCCCAGTTCCTAGCTATAGTTCCTCTGCTAAGCTGAGTGCCCTAAAATTCTGTGTTCTGCATGTGGCAATATTTTCCTCAACATAACTGACAACTGGCATGGTGTTATACTGGTGTTAACAGTGTCAGCAGACAAATACCCATAAAGCCTCATGTCCTGAAAAGCAGATCTTGTCTTTGAATGAATAACTGGAGGTGCTGTACTCATTGGTGTAACAAGTAATCTTTCTTCTTTCATTGATTGTGTGCAGACAGCTTCCAGTGGAATATGAATTAATTAGAACTCCCTTTGACTACTAATAGCATAAGTAAGAGTCAAAATTAGCAATATTTTGGATAATCAACTTCTATTCTAGAGAATTCTGTGATTGCATTTGGTAGAGTGCTGGTTGGTAGAATCCTTTTAAATCAGACTCAGGGTGCATAAATACTTTGTAGTCTTTTGGGAAATCTTAATTAAAATATTTTAAAGGGGATTTTATTAATATGCTTCAGCTCAGAATGATTCAGAAATGATTTGTCCCTGTCTGGGTGGTAATCCACTTGTTGTCTGTCATCAAATAGTTTGGGTTTGATTGCAGAAACACTTGCTGGAATCATAATTCAGTCAATGGGCTACTTATGTTCTTAGAGTTATGGCTGTGCATGCATAATGGCAGGATCAGTGGCTGGTATTGTGAATTCTTTAATAGAAAACCATGTTGTTATTTGTCTGTCTACAGTTTTTCATAGCAAGGCTCTAATTGCTATTCCCTCTGTTTGCATTGGAATGCATATCAGAATTACATATATAATGCCTATTTTTATATACAAAAATAATAACGTTATGCATTCTCCACTTATACATTGAAAGTTATATGAACATTTTTCACACCCTGATGTATTTATTCCCTCCCAGCATTGGTGAATTAGAATGCTTAGGTGACAGACAAAGAGCTGGCAAAATGAGACAATAAAGTTGAGATTCTTTTAAATATCTTTATTCCATTATTTTTAATTACCCAAGTAATTTTATGTATCTGTTTACAAAAAGCCTCTGCCTGAAGAGAGAGTTGTAACAAGATCTCCTGAGTCCAAAAGACACATTTTAGCCTTTATGGATGTTTATTCCTCCAGATAGCTGCAGAAATCTTAGTTCTGTAACATTTATTTAAAAAGGTCATTTCCTAAATCAATGTGTTGTGTTGAGTGCTATAATTTCCAAAATTGTATATATATAAATGAATGTAAAATTTGAGACCTTTTAAAGGAAAACTACTTCATGGTTTTATATATAACATCTATTGCTTCTCTTCTTCCCCAAAAGGCTTACTTTGTTGCCTTTTCTGGAAGAAATTATTCCCTTTATAATACTGGCCAGGGAATATAAATATATATTCCTCATAATAATTATGGATGAGGGTCTTAGTACAGTCAAGGAACACAGAATAATATTCAGAGTCTTTTATTTCTCAATCATTAATTTCTCATTCCTAACCCAAATCTTAGAGTAGTAGGGTTGTACTAAGAGTAGCAGTACTCTAAACAGATTGCACCAAGCCATTTAGTACCAGAAAAAACCTGACATTTGAGTCACACAGCAGGGGCAGATTCAACGCTCATCTGCTCACAAATGGCAGATACAACATTGTCATTTGGACACTGGCTGTGAAGAGTGGTTAGCAAGCATGCTAGCTAGTGAGTCTGGGCAGGTGTTATTTGACAGGTACAAAAAAGTGATATGTTAAGCCCCTTTTAATATTTTTATTTATGAATTCTCTTGTGACATCAATTTTATTTAGAAGTGAAAGGCAATAATCTTCTTCCAGTACTCCTTCCTTGCTTCTTCTGACTCTGCCATAACATATTATATTGACCATATTAGCCCAAGTTTTAGCAAACTGAAACTGTGCTCCCAGTACTATCCTGATTCTCCAACGGGTGGAGAAGACAATAAAACCAGTAAAAATACATAATGAAATAGTCCACTAAGGACTTTTAGTCTTTTTTTAGAGTTTCCTTCAGCTGGTAATTCTGTTTTCTTTCAATCCCAAATGGAGTGCTGGGTGGAACTTTAGGTCCCACTCCATTTACACAACCATAATCCACAAAGGAAGACTTTGCAGCCCCAATTTCCTTTGACATCACGTTTCCAGCAATCTTTTTACATCTAGGTCAGTGCTTTCTCTTTTTCTTTATTTGTAACTCTAACCCTGAGGTGCTGATCAGTAGGCCAGAAGACCCCAGGCTTAGTGTTTCTCACAAACATTTTTCAAGCAGCCCTTATTTGAACTTGGCAGTCCCTTTGCAATCCTTTTAGAGCCCTGCTCCATTTATGCTGCTGCATTTTCTCTGAACTCTAAAGCCTAATCATTTCCCTGAACCAAGTCAGGGACCCCACTCCATCTAGATACTTGATATTCTTCAAAGAAGAACAACTTTTGCATACCTCAGAAGTCTCATTGTAGTTAAAATCTTTGTAAGAGGTTTGCAAATCTCGTGGTTGCCCAAGAGAATTTGATACTAGAATAAGCTGCAAGAGAAGGAAGAATTGCTGTATGATGCTGACTTGCACATATAAGAGAGTAACTTTTAAAAGATTATGTGTTGTCCATGAACAACTATATTAGCATTAATAAACTATGCCTTGAAGCATTGTTTGAACTATATTCTGACAGACAAAGGGAGACTATTCCTCTGTTGGATAAGGGTCTTTCAGGACTCAGTGTGTGACAAGGCTGAGGGGAAGAGGTGGGACTTAATATAATTCAGGCAGATCACACAAAACTGTCTTTTGTAGGGTAAGCTCTTCTGTTTACCTTGCATAGATCCCTATGTGCATGGGGTGAAGGAATTTCAATGTGGCAAAGACCAGGTTCTTTATAGATTAATTTCTGCTTGTCTCAGCTTTCTTTAGTCGTTTGAAGTGTTTCCTGTTCATGTTTGAATTTTTGCTTTTAAATATTGGAGAGAATTCTGGGTAAAACCTGAAATGACTTGCTCAAAGACAGAAACGAAGTTTGAAGCAGTAGAAGAAATCTAAATCTCAGACTTGGGTCCCAGCTAACCAATGGATTCACTTTTCTTTCTCAGGGTCCTGTTAGCTTCTGGGTACATCTCAGCCTGTCTTGATACAGAGTCTACTGTACTATTGAAAACTGAAGCTAAGTTGCTTATTAGATATTGGTCATAATCTTCTAAGGCTTTAGGTTTTCTTTTGCTTTGATAGGTTCTGAATGAAATTATCTGATTTGTATTCATTTCATGTCTTTAGTCTCTTTCAACCTTTAGTAGGTGCAAGTTCTCCACGAAGAGTATACAGAAGCTGACCAGTAGGAGATTAAGTAAGGCTGAAGGAGATTAAGTAAGCAAAAGAAGAATTAATCCTTTTACCCCACTTCCCTTGTACCCCTTGACTATTTGTTGGGAAGATAAAGGGGTAGATTGGTTCCCACAGGCCTTGTTTCCTTGGAATGAAACCATATCTATCCTCTGCCTTTGTGTTGTGGCTGATGGTTGCTTTTCAAATTCTGCTGCTAAAGATTGTGTGTATCATCTTACAGGCGGAACATGGTGTCTGGCTTTAGAGTGGAAGGCTTGCTGCTTCTTCAACACTTACAGTGTTGTCCCCTTTCTACATGTGCCTCAAAACATACTAGGATAAAAAAAGTGTTGAAAACAGCCATGACATGAAGCAGCAATTGAAGAAGCATGGTAAAGAGTCCAGTTGAAAAGTATATGGGAGACTTAAATCCCAGTTCAGGTAATTAGCTTTTTCTTCAATGGCCAACGC
Organism: Lophotriccus pileatus; assembly: GCA_035583135.1. Lineage (NCBI taxonomy): Eukaryota > Metazoa > Chordata > Aves > Passeriformes > Tyrannidae > Lophotriccus > Lophotriccus pileatus. Next base: position 23,828,054 of record JAWWES010000133.1, read on the forward strand.
ACTGAATATAATAAACCTGAATTTATGCAAAGTGTTGCCATTTGTTTGCCAGAGTGAAAAATTACCTGACAGATGAAAGGTTCACTGCAGCAGTCTTAGCTTGTGTTTCCTGCAATGGGTAATTGGTGTCAGTATGTGTAAAACTGGGTATAGAGAGAAAAATGCATCAAATTCTGGAGTGCCAACACGTCCAAATGGTTACAAGAAATTATTCTGAAGCGTGGTTGGTTGCTGCTGCACACTGACTATAAAGCAGTGTTGTAAATGCTGATGGGTATGTTGTGTGACTTTGGTTGAGTGAAGAGGTATATTTTTTTTCTGTCTATATTTTATGCTTCATGGCCAGGCCAGCAGGAAAAGCAGGTACTAATTTAAGCCCACGAACTAGCAATTAAAGGTAAAAACACTTATCTTTTGCATTGCAGAATATTATTTTGTGGGAAATGTTGCAAGCCAATTTGCTAACTCCAGTCCCAATATATACTAATAAACTTACTTGCTACAAATTTAGTTGATATAGTGTAAACGAAATATTTTGTGTGGAAATGTAGCAGTAAATGCTGTTTGAATTAAGTAATAAACATATATACAGAAGGAATCTTCACTTATCTCCCTAGAAAAGTCAAAAGCATAATGTATAAAGTTAGGTTTCATAGTTTGTGATGACAGCTGAGGTTTGCTTCCTTGGTGTTTCCTTCTCTTGAACTTTGCTGACCATGTTTCTGTGCATGGTGAGCTAATTATCCATTTCAGCTGGTTATAAAGTGTAAAATTAAGTTGTGATAAGTTTCTAGACAACTTGTTCATACCGTAAGACCTAATCATGATTGTCATCCTCATAGGATGTTTTTGAAATACAATATGGTAATTAACACTGGGAAATAAGCAGCCAGCAGTCTCAGTGGGAGATTGAGGAGTAATTTTTGTTTCTGTAGTGTTTATAAATGACAGTAGTAGTAGCAGTACTGATCATAGGGTGAAAAATTACAGGAATGGGAGGATAACGTAAGACAACAAAGGGAATGGGAAACAGAAATAGTAATCCAGATAGAAGAGATTATTAAAAAGATTGATGGAATATGGTGGTGAAAATGGAGCCTGGTTTTGTGGAATGCCTGGGGATTCAGTAATTCAAGTAATAGTACCAGAGTAATTAAAACTTTGGGCAAACTGTGAAATTCTACTATCCAAAAGGTCCATTTGGGTAATGAGGCAACTAAAATCCTGAAAATATGATCATACTGGGAGCCTTGCTGTTATATGCAAAGTTGGCAAAGTAATGGTTGTCAGCAAGTGAAGCCCTGAAACACTTTATGAGAGTGAGCACAGGAGGAATTTCTTTGAGCTATGTAATGAGCATTTGGAAAAATTATCAGATGACTGTATGTATGAAAATAAAAAGTATTATTTTAGTCTATACCTCTTCCTCCTATAACTTCAGGTTTTTAAACCATGCGAACCTATGTCATCTGACTTTACATATCAAAAAGATAGACTGTTACTAACCACCTAAAGAAACCCTTGTAAACTGAAGTTGTGTGGTGTTCCTTATGCTGCTGAGTAGAGGGAACTGCTCAATCTTAACAACAGTAAGGTATGGTTGAAGTTATGTTGTATTGAGCTGCTGTTTAAATACCCAAGATTCATTAGTTACTTTATATCAAAACAGAAATAACACAGGTTTGTCATTTTGATTTAGAGTTGATATCTGTTTTTCTGACTTTTGCATATAGAAATTAGTTCCTACTTGTTTGTTTGTTTGGGGTTTTTTTTGGTTGATTTATTCTATTCTTACCCAGTTTCTGTTTATCTTCTTCAACTAAACATTTTGTGCCTTGTGTGATACACATTTTAAATTATTTTTCTTATTATTCCTTAATAGACTTTTTCCTCATATGTGCATAGTAATGTGAAATAGTCATGAACTGATTTATGAACAGATAAGTTAGATGGTGATTGGTTTGTTGGAAAAAAGAACTGATAATTCACAGAAGTCTGATCTGTTCTCACAGAAGAGAAGTGGATGTAATAAAATCCATTTTTTCAGCCCTTCTTGTCATTCTGGAACTTCAAAGATAACAGCTCAGCAATAAGTCACTTTATTATTGCCATAATGTAATGCTGACAGTTTGAGGCAGAACATTTATAAAAGGTGAGTTAGAAGAACATAAAATTAAAATGAAGGAAATGCTACAATTCCTCACACCTGATCAGTCTCTGGTAGGGGTTTTGCTTTAGTTCTGGATGAAGACAGCCTTCATCTAAATCCTTAAATAAATGCACCGGCATGGAACCAAGTGCACGTCCATTGATTTTAACAAGCTACTTCTCTGTGCTGGTCTGTCTGTCTGAAAAACCTTTAGCACATATATTCTCCCAGCATTGAAACTCAATTGAAAGAATGCACTTGACCTATATTGAAGAAAGCAAGGGAAATGTGCATTTTTTTGCCATTGGGGTCAGAAGACCCTGAACTGGGACCGGGGGGAATGGGAGTGGGGGATGATACTTTCTTTCTACTGTCTCAAGAAAGGTTAAATTTCATTTCCTTCTCAGGTTTATTGATATTGTGCACATATTTTTTTTCCTTTGAGGTAGCTTGAGTGACATTGTGTCCAGCAGAAATTTCACCCATGTCTATCAAGGTTCTTTTCTTTCTCAAAGGCTGAAGAGAGGGCTGAAAGCTTGGCTATACATTTAAAATAGCATAGTTCTATTGTGCATTAAGAACACCTGACTATCCCAACTCAAGATGTAATGGAATGCTTGAATACAGATTTTTCTGGAGAGAAGAAGGGCAAAATCATTATTGCTAAGTGAAGTATTACATCTTCTGGCACATAAGTGGATATTTTGTGATGACTGTAGTCTTTATTTAAACAACTGTATGATCCTTGTGATTAGGCATAAATCTTCAAGATGCAAGTCACTGATGTAACATGCTCTGCCTGAGTCTGTAAACTATTGAATAATTCCTGCACGATAGCAGATGCTGAGTTACAGCCTCAGTGACGTGCCAGCCTTTAGTATCATCAGTATGACTGTTTAATTACTTATAGGAAAGTACAGGACTGTTCATATTGCAGATTTACAAAATACCTAAGGAGCATTTTCTTGCAGCACTCCAGATGAAACCAAGGGGAATCCTATTTCTTATTTACACCTTTCATGGTGAAAAAAGCGCTGAAGCTAAAGTTTTCAAGTGAGATACTTATGAACACTCCACTGTTCTTGAGATCTTGTAACAAGTGTGCAGTTGTAAATAGTTCTTAGTTTGTCAGCTCAGGTGATGATATCCATGGTGATCTTCTTCTCATTGACCCTCATCTGACATACTTGTGAAGGAATAGACCTTTGTTACTTGGTCTACAAAGAGCAGGTGCTGGAACACAAAAGCTGATGGTTCTTCCATTGTTTGCAGCCCTGTTAGTCAAATCCTTAGAAACCAAGAGTCTGGTCATTAGTACTGAAACTTGAATACCTGCTTAAAACTTTGTGTTTTAGGATTAACTGGTTTATGTCAAATTTCATCCCCTGAAATTCACTCTAAGCTACTGTTTGTTCTTCTAGCTTTTCCATCAAGTAAGGACAGATCTTGGGCTGATGGAAACTACAGCAACTTAGATGAAATCCACAGCAGCACCAAATTTTACCTTGGCTATTAGATTTCCCTGATAAAGCTTAGTGGTTATGAATGGAGTTATGTGATGTGATTTAATTGTTGCTACCTATATGAGCAACGGGATTGTTACTAGTAGCACAGGCAGGAATGCTTCCCACTGATAATAAATTGAATCTGTGAAACTAATTCATTTAACCGACTCTGTAAATACAAGGAAAGGTTGGGACATAAACTGTCTTTACAGCTAGAGGTTTGAATTAATGCCTGTATGTGGACCCAAACAGAAGGCATGTGGTCTACACATTTTTAAATGAACACAGAGCCTACTCATGTCTCAAATGCATTGAATGGGATTATATTAATAAAGACTTAATGGAAATCTCCTTCAAAATTAAAGTTCAGCCACTATGGTGAAAGGCAACACAAAACCTAAAAGCTCTTGAAAGAGTTGTTAATCTAAAAAGATGTCTAAAATTGCTAAATTAAAAGAAAAGAAAGTATATTGATTTTTCAAAGGTTATCGTTATGACTGGAGGAAAATCATCTTTACAAAGAGAAGGCAGAGAGGAAAACAGGTAGCTTCAAAGTGACTCATCTCAGTTCCTTCCTTTCATGCTTAAACCAAATCCATGCTTCTACACCAGTCTTACAATCATTAAGAAAACCGTTCTATTAACCACAGTTTCCACACTGAACAGAGCTGCTTTTGAGCTGTTTCTTGCTGCTTCTGCAGGGACTCTGGAATGAAGTCCCTTTTCAGGTGTATATATGGGTAAGAGAACAGGGGCGGTGAACTGGAACACAAGGTTGTCTGTTATTCAGAGTCCTGGATGACCAAGGTGAGAGTGGTTAAATCCCTACATCTGACAGTAACACCAAGCTAAATGTCGAGTAGTTCACTCTGCAGTCTCAGATGCCTGGCAAATAGAGGGAGGGAAAAAACCCAAGCTGCAGCACTGCAAAGCAGAACATTAACCTACCTGTGATCCTGTTGCCATCAATAGGACTTTGAATGGATTTCAGAAAGCCACTATTTAGGCAGTTATACGTCCTTTACTGAGTCCTTTTTTATATTTTCTCCTTCTTTCTTTCTTTTATCTTGCACTAGTATGTATGTGGTACTGGCTTTAATTCCCACCTCCCCTTTTAATTTTTGTTTTCAGGTTACTTCACCAGCATAGAAGAGAACATTCAGTGGTTGAAATCCACACTGGTAACACATTAACTCTCAGCAGACTCTTACAAACATCAACAAGGAGTTCTTCATAAGAAATTGTTGTGAGCTGACATTTTATTTTCAGCTTTTTTTCCTGTTGGTTTTGCATCTATAAATGGTAAGAAAGATCGAGCAAGTAGGAAAGTGGGAATAGAGAAGAACTTCATAAAGCGAAGAGGCAGGCTACAGATTTTGGATAGTGTAATAGCAACAGTTTTACTGTTGTGGATAAGGAATTTTTTCTGAACTGCTTTAGAACATAAATGTATCAATTTAGCTTGTTGACACTAAATCACCAAAGCTAAAAATTATACTTTTGAATAGTAAAACTCAGCTTGACAGTAAATGAATCATAAGGATTAAAGCTAAGATTTTTTTAAATGGTAAAATTTAAAATGACAGATGGGAGGTTAAAACTAATTTGTTCAAAGGCAACTGGGCTGAATGATTTTCAAAGGCAATTTGCACAGAAAAAAATATGCCTATTAAAACAAAAGTAATTCAAATCTTACCAGAATTAATCAGAAAGAAGGCAGAATGATAGTCTCTTAATTAAAGTATCTCAGTCACAAACTGATCTAATATAGTGTGAATCTTAAAAACTCCCCTGAGAAGGGCAGGAGCTCATATTCCAAAAGACAGTATTTTTCTTCTTTATTTAGCAATGACATATTTAAGTCAAGTTTTCCTTGCCCTTTTTAATGATAACATAAAATTGTGTCTACACAAAACTGCTTCCAGGGAGAGTGAAGTGAGATGGGAGTGTTTCTTTTGAAAGCATATATTGATTTTAGATTTTATTACATAATTTTGTAGGAAATAGTAAAATAAAATCCTTTTAATCTCTTTAGTTAGAATCAAAGGGATAGAAGTAACATGGTTTTTTGGTTGAAAATTGGTACAGAATCATAGAATAATTTAGATTGGAAAAATTCTCTGAAATCATGGAGCCCAACCACTGTTGTGTGTGGAAGAGGATCTTCATTATGTTGATTTGGTTATATCTAAGTGGAAAGTTGCTAGAGAATAGTGCACTACAAATAAGAGTTTGTATTATGTTTATGTTATTGTGCCAAACATCTTGCATGCTTTAGATATATGTATTTTCTTTGTGGGCAGATTGCACACTCACAGAATCCAGAAACAGGTATGTTTACAGAGGTACTTTGTTATTTCTGAGGGTGATGCAACAACGTTTTTATAGTAACAGGATGGCTTTGTTAATTGAAGATGGCCTCTGTTTTAATGAGCACAGCTCACCAGAGGACTTTTTAATGTTGCAGCATGCAGACAGAAACTAATCTCAGTCATCACGGATATGGGGTATCTCACATAATGTGCACCTTTATTTCCAACTAATTATTTTTACTATGTTCAATTATTCCATGTGAAATGCCGTCAGATTCACTGTCAGTATCTTTTCTGTAGTCCATGTAGAGGAAGAGGTTTCTGCTTTTTTATTTTTGTAGTTGGCCTTTGCTTCCATGTCTGAAACACTAGATGCAGCTACTGGTGAAAGCACAAAATAATTTTGTTAGTGAAGTTTCTGTATAAGCAGATTTTTTGACAATCCTCCAGCCCTTGTGCTGCGCTAGGATGAGCTGAAAGGCAGTCTTCATTTTTGGCTTCACTTTGACATAAATATTTCAAGCTCTACCTCTTTTGAAAGTCTGGTGGAGGTTCAGATTTCTTCATAATTTAAATGATAAAGCATTGGAACTAAATTCTGCCTTTTTACTGCTGTTGGAAGACAGCATATCCTGGAGAAATTTTTGTCAAGTTAATGTATTTATTCCATTTTTTTTAGTGCCTGGGGATTATAGAACAAGAGCAAGACAGAATTTGATACTCTTTTGTCAATGAAAATGTATTTTCCTCAAAAAGTGGCTTTAAAGTTATGGAAATGATTTATTCTCATGGAGATGCTTTATAACATTTTTTCCCGTGCATTATGCAGGAGACATCTAAAGGAATTTCTTTACTGTTTTTCTTTCTGAGAATATTTCTCCGGACAATTTGCTGAGCATCTGTCTTTGCTATAAGTATCTATATTCATTCAGAATGGCAATGTACCAATATGAACTCCTTGAGCATGCGTTAGTCTGCAATGTAATTACTTTTATCAGGTTATAGGAGGTAAGAGAACTTTGCAGTTCTCTAGGGACTCTAATCTAGGAACTAAGCTGTGAAGCAGACAAGAAAAATATAGGCAGAATGTGTTATGACATGGAACAGGCCAAGTAAAGTAGTTACTGAAATTTTGTAAGGAAAAAAAAAGCCTGAGGCAAGGGCACAGGCCCAGTTCAGTGCTCAAATGTACTAAAATATGCTTGTTCAAAGGAAATCAGGAGTGTCACCAGCTTATAAATTGTTTTTCAAGGAAATGTAAATAGGGTAGGATTTGAGAAACCAAGTGGCATGTGAAGATGCTGTGTGATCTACAGTTTTTAATTTGTCCACCACTACAGTATTAGTGCAGTGCTGATAAGGGGCTGCAATGCCAGCCTCATTTATTGCCAGGAGGGAGCAACCGTACGTGTGTTTTGTGTGTGGTTCGTGGTGACAAAAACAGATTAGCACATTAACTCAAGGCAGTGCAAAGCTTCAGTGCTTGTCAACACGAATTGTATCTTTCACTGATGAGGAAGAGCTCTAAGAACTTTTATGCTATGTCTCTTAACAGTGCTCAACTACTTCAGCTGTCCCTGCTCACTTCTGCAGTTTTAAGGATACATTTTTTCTGATGTATCACTGCACTCATGTGGTGCTATTCACTAGAGTTCTCCATTCCAGTCCCATTTCCCCATCTGTTTTACCCATTTCTGCACTGCCAGTCCTGGTCTGTAGCTGTTGATCTCAGTGTAGTCCTGCCTGTCCTCTAAACCTAGTATCTTTTCTTTGTACTATGTTATGTATAAACCCTATGGAGGCTCCGTGCTGGTAACAAGTCAGATAGGGCTTTACATATGCAGGGTTACCTCCAGGGCTGGCAAATCAACAGGGCTTTCTAGCAGACAATTAATTGGCTTAGAGTCCAGCTTTTGGTTTCCAAAAGCAAGCAGGCTATCAAGAATAAACATGTAGCCAGTGAGTCAGAGAATGACACAGCACTGAACTAAGTGACTTCCCGGAATTCTTTTCTACCTTGTAATCCTTTTCACTGATTGGTGTGAAAAGCCTGCCAAACTGGACATGAAGAAAGTAATCTCTGAAGCAGGAAGCCATATTTAAAGAAGACAGAAAAAATACTCAGACTTTTTTGATAATTTACCCATGCAAGAAAAACATGTGCACTCAACTGACTGACTACAGGAAATACCATACTTCAGTTTAAAAGGTTGCTTTTTCTGTCCCTCCTGTCTGAAAGATGTGGTTTTTTACTTGGAGAAAAATCTGGAAAAGGAAATCCTTGTGGTTTTGTTTTTTTTTAGTGGAAGCATAGTACATAACTGTGAGAAGATTCAGATAGCAGCTATCCCAGGTTGACTGCTAGGAACATTGACTTGGGGACTGTAATTTGAGCTTGGATAACAGGGTTACTTAAACCATCTTAACCCTGTGTCTGCTGCTCCATGGCTTTTGTTCTGATCTCTCTTCCATCGCCTGCTTCTTGATGGAACTAATCTTTCCACAGTGATTCAATCTTCTCTTAGGGAAATAAATCCCACTCAAATACTTTTTGGATTTTTTTTTTTCCTTCTTTTCATTCCAATCAGTTGTCTAGTACTGCTCTTTTAGAAACTGCCTTCAGAAGTATTCCTTCCAGCAGAAAGGGTATCTAGAGGTAGAACCCCCTTTTTATTTTTTTGCAATGTGGTAGCTCAAATGCAAGTCAAGCATATAGTGTGAATGACGCAAGTTATTTCTTGGTTTTATTTCCTACCCTGTAACTAGTATTGTTGTGTAAGAGAAAGGGCTTGTCCTATTAAAAGTGATTTCTACTTCATCAGCAGCAGCGGCACTGTCTTTTGCTCCGTGCTTCTTGGATGCAAATTATCTGGGATGTCACATCTTGCACACGTCATTATTTTGTCACTTCCTAAACCAGGGTGCAGTAGATGGTACAGAGCAGAACGGACCCCTGATACAGAAGATGGTAACTAAGTAGGAGTAGTAAGGGAGTCTGAAGAATGTGGTTCATACTTGAGGAGAGTGCAATAAGGTGGTGAGGTGGAAAAGAATTTCTTTTTTTCTTGTAACTCTTCTGAAGTGTTTTTTTTTTCAGTAGTAAAATTTCTTTCCACAGAATTTTGTCAGGTACTTGTGTGGCAGTATTTGGATACTTTTCTTTCAATTCATTTGAATCAATAAGAAGCTGAAACTGTTAGAAATATTAATCTTTTGGAACAGAATCTCTGACATATAGGGAAAAAATTGGAGCTAAATTGAAACAGCATAAGAGATGGTACTTGAAATCCAGTAAATTTGTTTTTTAAAAGAATCATTATTGCTATTGAATATGTGTCATATAAATTATGCTAGTCAGCTGCTTTGTTTGTATTTTTTAGGTAATGCCATAAAGGTCTTCTCGATATGATTGGAATAGCAAAAGAAACTTAAAAGAATTAAACTTCTAAGATATGTTTTGTTTGGTTAGTGGCTTTGACAGAAAGTCAGTGGAGAAAGAATCATTTTCATTTTTGCTGGTTCAAGATCCACTTTAGTTTTAAGCAGAAAAATTCAGATAATGGAACATTCTTTAAAGAAGTAGCCAGTATACAGCATTGGTGAGAACTGTATGTGATAACTTCTGTGATCTTCTGAATAAGGCTTTGGGCACTAAATGGCTTATTTTACTGTCTAGCTTGTAATGAAGTTCAGCCTCTTTTTATCTATTAAGTCTCTGAAAAGAGACACTCTACTGACTAAGTGAAAAGCAAATACTGCTAGCAAAAATGTGAATGCATACTGATGGGAAAGTACAGTTCAGCTAGAGTTCTGACTCTCGGGGGTGTTCCCATTTTCTTTTAGAATCTTTATGGTGTACTCTTTTGCTTCACACTCTGCTTGATACAGCAGTGCCTCTGCATTGCTCAGTGCAGTCCAACAGTACTTATTTAGAGTTTCTTTAGCACAATTGAATGATAGTCCTGGACACTGGTATTTTAATTACTTTTTACAATAGTGTATGTTTGCTGGAGCCTTTGTCTATGAATTAATGAGATTAGGGGTTCAAGTGAAGCTTTCAGTTGCTACAAGTTATGTTGAACTGATGGTAAGTTAAATATCTAAAAATACATAGTTTTCCAGAGGTGGTAACTGAACAGCAGGACTGACTTTCAAGTTCAGTGCCTGATACTGATTTCTGAATGATATTTTAGCAACCATCAGCAACAGCTCGAAATCTATCACATTAACAGTTAAAGGCGTCTCATTGAGACAAATCTACTACTGTCAAATACACTGCTGTCAAATCTACTATTTGTTTCAGCTGTCGCAAAATAATGAGAATGCTTTGATGACAAATCTAGTAATCTGTGACATGTTTGATTACAAAAACCCCTGGTCACTGTGGACATAGTTTATTTCTCAATTTGCAGAGCCATCTTTATTTACTTTTAGAAAACAATCAATTACATTTGTATGAGGTTTTTTGTAGGAATTAAAATTACACCTAGAGATCTGTTAGAAACAAAATTAAATTATTGGTATAATAAGTCTGCAAGACATTCCTACTTACATTATATTCCACAAAATTTCTTATACATTTAAGAACAACAGTTAGCTTCATTCCGCCCCAAAGAATCTGTAAAGCAACAGACTTCTTGATAATGAGATTTTGCACTGACAAGGCTGCAAAACCGAATGCACCACAAACTGTGGATGGTTAGGGATGAGGAGGGCATCTGTGTTTGGGTTACTGTCTCAGGAGCACTGCTCTATGTTATTGCAGTGTTTTTGTCACCCGTTCCAATACATTTTTAGAGAGTGTGCTATGAGTAGTGCTCTCGCGGATCAGTGCATAGAATACTTCTTGCTCTGTTATTCCTGTGCTTTCTTTTACTTGGTAGAGACAAGCAAACATAAACACAGTAACTTACTGTTGGATAAAGAAACTAGAGAGAGTAAGAATCTTTACAAATATATGAGGAAACAAGCTGAATTAAAAAACAAGAAGAAAACTAGAAGTTATTCATTAATGAAGGAAAAAATAATACATCCTTTAAAAACAGAATTTAATTTTTTAAGGAAGGGCAATTGTAAAACTCTGTGAATGTCTATATAAATGAGGTGTAATAAAACAGACCAATTGCAAAACCCTAGGAAGGTCTATGATTTCCTCAGAAGTGTCATGTGACAGAACAAATATGAAATTTCTGTAACAAATGTTGTCTTTTCTGTTTCGTTTCCCTTGACTCTAATTCTTTAAATGATGGTATGAAAAATATTGTAGAACAAGTTGTAAGAAATTACTTTTTTTTTTCTAGAAAAGCTATCAGATGGGAGATTTAGTGGCTCTGCAACTGAATGTTCATAATAATATCAATGCTGCATCTTTTTCTTCTCTTTGATATAGTGTGTGTGAACAGTCCTTATTACCTTTTGATCTCTTTTTTTAGCTTATACATAGAAAAGAAAAAAAAATAGTGAACTAATCCAACCAGGTTGGATAGAACTGAATGTAAAAAGAGATTATTAATGTTTTATTTACTTTTTATGACTGTTTATTACCTGATTCAGACACATTTCTATGGTAAAAAAACATCAGTTTTTTTAATACATTGCAGATGAAATGAGAGTACTTGTTGTTCCTAGCGAGCCTGCCAATGTATTCTTTCCTATAGAGTATTAATTTAACAAGGGGACTGATGAAGAGCAGAAGGTAAACAAGTTGCTGAGAAGAGTGGTTTATGGCATTCCACCTCACCTACACGCTTTGTGTTTCCCTTCCCTCTGTGAATCAGTATTGTTGGATTTATTGGTCTTTCATCTTGCATGCTTAAACTTACAGGTGTCTGTGAAAGTAATGTACGCTTGAGAAGAATTCTGAATCCTGATGTTCCCTGTGCTACTTTAATCAAATGTTATGAGAAAATACTTTACTTAATAAAACAAAACTTTTAACAAAACTTTAAATGGGTGCCACTGAAGTTTCTGGTTGATGGCCTATGCAACTTTTGCATTTGCTTGAGGTGGGTAACTTTAATTAAATATTCAGTGACTTGAACCAGTTCCTAAGGGGAAAGGGAACAACTTTTATATATTGTTCTTAACTTTTGTCCCCAGTTTACCAAGGCTAAAAAATTTTGGTTGCAATAGGAAGAAGGATGATGATGCTCTAGTTAGGTATCCAGCTATTGCTTCTGTCTCAGAGTATCTAGCTGCATGCTAAATAGCTACACAGGCACATGCATTTAGCTAGTAGATGAGTTGAAGCTCTCTTAAAACATGGAAAAGTCTAAGTCTCTGATTCCTTGGGGATATTTTCTTCTTCTCTAAGCTGGTTTCTTGTTTGAGGCTTATGTTTTTTCATGTTCTTTTAGTTGCATTGTAATTTTAAGGTGTTCTGCTACATAATATTTTCTGATGATGGCTTCTTTGGCTTTTGATTCGTTGTGAAATGATGCCCTAGCCTAAATGGTGAACCACTAGCAATAGCAAGGGAATAGCTGTGACTGGATATGTGCTTTCAGGGATGTTCGTTAGAAAGAGCAGTATGTGCCAGACATGTAGGTGTCAACTAATAACTCTTAGTACACAGAGGAAGTGAGTGATTGCTTTATTCCTTGTTCTTGTAATGATGGGGTGTGTGTAAGATACTGAGAATAATGTTCAGTGATACTTTTGCTGGCTTTTTTCATCCATTTCAGTTGAGTTGCTCAGAGAATGTGCATTCGCTTAGCTGTTCAGCTTAAAAGTTTCACATTTATGTTAAGATAGCTTTCTGCCTTGTCTTGTGTGATAATGATTTTCATTGCATGTACTTATACATTGGTAAGTTATCAACACCTTCCTAGCCACAGATTCAAAGCATGGAACTGTGAGTGCAGATGTGGGGAAAATTAACTCCATCTCAGTCAGGCCCAATACAATCTCGACCCTTTATTCCATACTGTTGGCATCATGTTTAAATCCCACGTTATTTAATTCACACACACACACACACACATATATGTATGTTAGTTTGTAGCATTAGACTAGTTGTTTCTCTTTGCTTCTTACTGTAGTGCTGTGGCTTTTGTCACATGTAGTGGGTTTTTTTTACTTCCCCTGGAACTAAATGTTCCAGTTATATGACAGTTATTCAGGCAAGCCATTTTGTAAACTTTAATACGTATTTAAAGAACTCAGCCTCATTTCTATTTAGATGTTTTTGCAGAGGAACCATTGTGTGGATGAGAATAAAGAACAACCGGTTCCTTGAATCCCTTTTCTAACGTATGCGTCTGAATCCTGTTTCACAGAGGTTAAAGCAACTCAGTTATGTTTTTCCAGTCTCTAGGTAAGTTATTGAGGTAATAGCTTGCTTTCTGTGCATTTGCCTCATATTTGCAAAAAAGAGACTGATCTGAAATATGTTCTTTTTCATTTCTATTTCACAGTGTCACAACTTTTACCGCTTTAAGATCTAGGATGTGCATTGTCAAGTATCTTTGTTAAGATGATGAACTACTGTGAAACAACTCCCTTGACTCTGTCAGAAATCAGAACTTCTCAGTACTTCAGAGGAAAAGGCTCCTCTGTAGTGTGTGAAAAAACCGTCCTTGGTATGAACTAAATGACTCAAATGCAGGAGAAACAGCGTATGATGGTTTAGACCCTTTGTTTCAGCCCTTGCCTTCTCAGCTGAGTGGGGGCTAGTGAGTTCTGACTGTAATAATGGTGAGAAATTTTGTTTAAGTTCAGCTGTAGTAAGTCTGCATCACTCAACTCACTCAAGTGCCCTCCCATGCAATTTCTTGCTTTTATGCAGCTAGGAAGCAGGATTTGTGTTGATGAAATACTAGGGCTGGGGCTGTGTTGCCTCAGAATCAAGATTTCCAGGCATGATTGAAGTTGTGCCAGGGGAGGTTTAGGCTGGATATCAGGAAAAGGTTTATCATCCAGAGTGTGGCTGAGCACTGGAACAGGGTCCCCGGGGAAGTGGTCACAGCACCAAGCCTGACACAGTTCAAGAAGTATTTGGACAATGGTCTCAGGCACATGGTGTGATTCTTGGGGTTGTTCTGTCCTGGGCTGGGAGATGGATTTTGATGATTCTATTAGGCCCCTTCCAACTCAGAAGATTCTATGATTTCAAAAAATCTAGTATTTATAGCTCTATAATTTTTACAAATCTAAGAAAAATAATGGTTTATGTTTTCTTCTTTCCACCTCAGTGAATACAAATGAAACCTTAAAATGAAAATATCTAAGTGGATTTTTTCAGTTATGTTAGAGTGAACGCTGCATGATTTAATTAACTTTGTTGCGTAGAATTGAATACGGTATTTGGTCCCAAATGCTCTCTTACAGATGATCTTGTGAATTCAGTGTTAACCTTGCAAGGGAAGAGAAGCATTGTACTTTTCTATTGGGAGAATCAGGAGACATTTGGGAAATCTTTTCTAATTAAGTTGCCAATATTATTAGGAAAACTATTATGATCTGCCAGTCATTCCTTACATTTCAAATCTAAGCTCATTGAAGCAGCAGTTTTGTTTTCTGCTGTGTGAGATACACAACACAGTGGGTCTTGCCCCACGGTGGGAATTTTTTCAGTATTATGTTACTAATGTAAGAGAAATAAGTACAGTGCTTATCTATTAGAATTATGATAATAATTATTTTAACATATTAATATCTGCGAGATGAGACATATCAATGCCCTATCAGTTTTCAGTGCCATGTTTACCTACCTGCTGCAGGTACACAGTTTGGTATATAAAAAGAACTATTGTTTTTCATATTGGAATGGTACAGACATGTTTGTACTTTGATAGTAAAAGGCCACAGATCACTTTGGGGGCCAGGGAGGGGGAAGCTTTCTTAATATTTGTGGGAAAGCAAGTTGAAAGGAATTATCTGTGGTCCTGATATATGCCCTTTCTCCCCCACACCCATCTATTTCCAGTAAAAGCTTTTCTGGTGTGTTTATTGAGGAAAATGCTGAGCTTTAAAAATGTACATTTAATGATTTCTGTAGCTTAGAGACTGACTTCTTTCCCCAGAGTAGACAAGATCAGATTAATGCAGGGTTTTTTTCTATTCTTTTCTATCCATTTTCCCACTATTTCTTCCTTTTTTTTTTCCCCCCTAAGGTATTTGAAAGAAAATGAATAATCAGCTGTTTGTAAGGCTGTTATTTACAAGCATTTATGTTAATCATTGAGGGTCACAATGCACTTTGGGAGAAACATAATATAGATACATAACTATAATAATTAGCTACTGTTTGCTGCTTTTGAATCTATTTTTTTTTCTTGTTGAGTATCAAAATATATTCTGCAATTCTCATCCTTAAAGTTATGAACAAACAAAATTATTCCCTTTTAATCTACAGAATTTGAGACAACCCTTCTAACAAAAGAGAAGGAAGAGCTGGGGACTAATGTTTCTTAGCTTCAATGGCCTAACTGTACCACACTGTTCTTGTGGAAGTCAGAATAATTTGGTAGGACCATTTTCAGGCTTCCTTAAAAGTACAATCTACACATAATAGTCAGCTAGAGGAGCAAGAGAAAAGGAGAAGAATTTACATATATAGGCAGAAACTGATGATGAAACTTATGGTTCTAACATTATTTAATCTACTGGAGAAAGACAGGAAACTCCAGATATTTCAAGAGATTGAATTTCATCAGTTTCTCATACTGCACTAGCGTGATTTTGTGGAGCACTCAGCCAAGCTGTGGAAGAAGAGAACAAAATACAGTTTTGATTAATCATATCATGGTAAATTCTGACCCTGTGCATAAGTAACTTGTGATAACAAGTTAATTATATAGGCTAATCTAATTTGTGTTCACAGTCCTGGGTTTCTAAAAGCATCCAGCTGATGCTCAGCTGTTACAAGTGTCTGCTCTCAGGACAGTTATGCTGCTTGTTTGGGGTTTGACTGGCATATAAAAGCTTATCCCTACATAGAAAACAAAATCCTGTGCCTTCCTCTTCAGTCTGATTAAATACCCCTCAGGAAGAGATAGCAGATGATGTTTCTTCTTAGTTTGGGGAGAAACTATATAACAAAAAAAAAAAAAAAGAGAGGAAAGGCGTTGCACAAACTCTGAGAAGGACCTGAGAACTGGTAGCACTACTGCATCTAGAGTAGTGTGCTTGCTGCCTTTCTGCCAGGTAGACACAAGTAGCTCTAGGTGAGGTTCATGGCTCCTTGCCTTATGATTTAGTGCTCTGCAGCACGTCAGTGTGCAGGCTCCTTGTTCTGTGGCCTAAGCTGTATGTTAGAATCAGTGCCTCTGGTGTTCCCCAACACCAGTGAACATCTGTAGAGAGGCAACACTTTCCAAAATTTCAAATTCACATCTGGGATGCAAACGATAGCTTCTTGTTCCAATCTACTTGCTCTATTTTTCTCTGTTCTTAGCTTCAGGCAGAAGCTGTGGGTCTTGCAGAGTTAACAGCCCTGATATGTACTTTACCTCCTTAGAAAAGTTGATTTAGTGTTTGACCCTAATTACTAATAGCTCTTGCAATGATTGGAAAGTTAATATTAACAGTGCTTCATCAATTAAAACATGAAGACCTGTTCTAATATATCCAGAAACATTGTGGTGCCCTGTGTAAGAGGAATTTAATTTTTTTTTCTATTTTCAATTACCCCTAAAGCCAAGGGTCCTGGGTATTTTGATACCTGAACTCCAAACTCTTTTATCACCTCCTCTGAGGCCTCAACAAAATTAAGGCCCTTCTGCAATTATTAGTCCCCAAGACAAATTTATTCAGTAGAACAGGAACATGCATTTTGGGCTGAAGATCATATTACATTGATTAGGCAAATACTGACCCAGATCAAAGCTGTATATCAAAATTATATGATTAGCACACTTTCCTCTATCATATCTATCCTCTGACATATCCCCATGGGTTTCTGTGGAAATACTCACCTGCCAGTAGAAGAAGGTGAGGAGATCATTAGCATCCAACTATTTGGTTGTCCCAACGTCTCATTTCTGAACTCCTGTTGGGTGTTCGTTATATCACTTGAAAATTCTTGTAAGGATCTGAGCTCTGTGAATGGGGCCAGAACGACTGCTGAGAGTCCAGGGAGCCCTGGGAAATTGCATGGTTCTTTTCTGTGGATGAAACTCATAGATTTCATTCAGATTCTTTTTCCTTCCCTGGAATTTGAGTGTGTATGCATTATTTGTTCTAGTTCAAAGAATCTCTGTGTAACACCCATCTTGTATGTCACTGTGGCAGGCACAGTGGAATTGCTGGGTAAAAAACAGTTTGAATAAGGACATGTTACTCCTGCCTCTTTCTGGTCTTTAGGTCTATACTGAGAAGAATTGTGAAACTTTCTGTGTCAGAACTTGCAGGGGTGCAACCATGCTTGGAAGATGGGAGCAAGATGGGAGGGGGGCTAGGGCATGTGAAGAGTTTTACCATTTCCTTTTTTGAGAGCTTTGGCAAATGGTTAGACTGGTTTTTTTTCCTTTGTGTACACTAGAAAGATAAATGCTCTGTAATGTGGAAGTAACTACGTGTGCTATGAGTGAGGGGCGTGTGGTTAGGGATACTAGAAATGGTCCAGCCTTGACAGCGTGGTAATTTGGTAGTCTGGTAATTTCAAGGTAAATTTTAGCCTTCACAGAACTCTATGTTGACATGTCTGTGCTATTTTTTGCACTTAAGCTCATCTGCTGCTAGCTCTCAAGTGTCTATACATCCTACTAGTTTTAGGGTTATTACATGCCTAACAAGCTGTGAAAAGTAGCCTTGGGCCCAGGGACAGGCTGTTTGGCTTGTCCTCCCTTTTCTTTGTTAGTACTGGTTCTGCTACCCCCTACATATTGGCCTGGTTAGGTGAGAGGAATTGTGCTTAGTAGCCTTGAGGGTGCTGGGATTCAGAAGTGGAGACCATAATAGTGGTTCTATGATTCTGTGGTCACTTTCTTTCTGCACTGTTGAAGCTGCCAATCTCCAGAAGAGCTACTCCAGGTGGGTCACCTCACCTGGCCTATTGCTTCTTGGTGATACACTTGTCTAAATGTTTCTAAGGCTGCAAGTAACTTTCCAAGTAAGTGTGCTCCAGGAATACAATTCCTGGTGTCCCTTTTTCTGTTTGCATCACAAATATTGCAGTGCAAAAATCACTGCTATGAAACGTGGGAATAGTGATTTCAGAGGCTCTGTTACAGAGTACTCATAACACGCAAAGCTGATATTTGTAAGTGTAACTCTTTGTTTTGGGAAATCTGATTCCTGTTGTAATCCAATATTGCATGTTTCAGTTTTATAGATAGGAGAGAGGCAATTCAATTAACCAGTAACAGTATTCCATGTGATATGTGAACCCAGCTAAAACAATTTGTATTTAAATACCCACAGCAACTGCTCATGGACTGAAAAAGAATTATCTTTGACTGCTCTCAACAGATCATTTTGAATTATGAACATAGAACCTCTTGAATTTTCTCATAAACAGGAATTCACAAATTGAACTGAATGCATTATTTACTACAAGGAACTTGCACATTTGTAAACGGTGGTATATCCTAAGCAGTATGTCCTGCATCTGCTGTAGCAATATGTGGAGGTATTCATTAACAAACAGCCCATAGTAACTGGGACTCTAAATTTAAACTCTTCTTGAATTAGAGGAAGCAGTGCAGCAGATTTGGATTTCTTCCTGAAATGAGACACTTCAAAAACCTTGAAAAAAAAGCAACAGGAACAAGTGTTTCTCTAAGCTTTGTAGTTCCTGGAGAGGACAGCCTGAAAGGTTTAGAGATTTGTATCAGTGAAATAGGTTATTCTTCACTGCTGCAAAATAAATTCCACTGTATTAAAGAAGAAACATCTGCATCCAAAACACCTGAATTTTTTTATTTAGTTAAAAAAACACCACCTTCTAAAACCTGCTTTGCTCTCCTTTTCTATATTAGTTCCCTTAGTAAGTTATTTTTGAAAATATATATTAGTATTGATCAGTGACCTTCCTCTATGAGTTACCAGACATAAACATGGAGCAAACAGCTCATGCTGTGCAGATCTGCAAGTGCCTCCCAACCTTGACAATAAGCCTTAAGTGGACTGGAGGGAAGGCTGTCGAGGGATTTCTGCTGAAGAGATACAGGCTGCAATCTACTGAGTGCATCTTGTCTGAGTACCCTGAGCTTGCTCAGAGTTAATTTTTCCTCTTAAGATCATGCTTGCAAAGAGGAAAACAGAGAAGACTGTTGCAAATCCTGTTTTAGTATTCTGCTGACTACACCAGGTTTTCATGAATGAGTGGTTTGGGCAGCTTGAAGAATCACTGTCAAAGATATTGACAAAAGCAAGTTTTAATATAAATTTGTGAAAGTGCAGCAAAGTTCAGTGGCAAGGTTCACTCTAATATTTGCTATGTGGATGAAACATAAAAAGGAAAATTGGCTTAAAATCACTTTAAAATGATTTGCATGGAGGCCAAGGATGCAAGTGATAAGGGTGCAAAAGGGTAAGGAGGACTCTCCCATTGAGTCACAAGGTTTAGAAAGGATCCCCTTGCCAAACTTAGCCTCAGACCCGATCAACATTTATATTTAAAGGGTTTAAGTAGCACTTCAATTGACTAATTCAAGATTTAGAAAATGATTCAATAGAATTGACCTTAATTATAACTCCAAGACTGCAGTATTTATGCTATTCTTGATATAGAGTGTTTAAATCAATTCACACACACACACACAAAGAAGTATGTACAAAGATACCTGTGAAAAATTCCCTTTGAGTTCAGTGAAATACTCATATTGAGTGCTTTGGCTTTTCTCAGTGGATGAGGGTTGAGCCCCAAAGGAGTGGGAGGATTTTATCAGCCCAGGCCCTGTCATCAGCTTTAGGCAATGATCCTCTGACTATCACAAATGTGAGAGTTTGCAAGCTCCAAGAGGTGTCCCACTCAAAGGAAGATGCCGGCACATCCCACTGCAGACCAGCTCAAAGGGCCTCACTTGGAATCCCTATTTATAGGGTTGCAAGATTGTTTACATTAGTCATCTGTAAAGTTCCATCCTCAGGTAAGTAATTACTCAAGTTTTCAAAACAATTACAAATTATTTCCAATACAATTTCAAATTGTTTTCAAAACTCCAGCCACAAAGGCTGGGGACAGAGTGGCTGGAGAGCAGCCAGGCAGAAAGGGACCTGGGAGTTTGGATTGACAGGAAGCTGAACATGAGC
>JAWWES010000133.1:23857923-23898717 GCA_035583135.1 Lophotriccus pileatus
TGTTTCTGCCTGGAAATCCATGATTAAATATTAAGTCATCATCATTCTGAAAGCAGAAATTTCTCAAGCAAATAGTTACATTAGACAACAAGCAAAAGATGATTTTAGATGGCCATTAGTGTTTGATTTAATTTGTGAAGTAACAAGTCACTTGAATGACAGATGGTGAAGCACATTACTTCTTAATCGTTCAGATTTGCAGCAGGTTTTCATACATACCAAAAAATATGTAAAATTTACTGTATCATTTTTCCCTCAGGTAAGTTGTATCAGTCTGCATTCCACTGTTGTGAATGGTAGTATACTGATAAATGTATGTTTAAGGGGAGACATAAGATGGGCTTTAATGGAAAAAAAAGTGTGACTTTTTTCCAGTAAAAAGGGTCATTTAAAAAAGTCAAAGTTAAGTTGTCATTCTTTTGAATATTCATGTAGTGCAATGCACTCACTGACGTATTTCCTAAGGAGAAGATAAGTGAGATGTTGCAAGTCTGTGTAGTTTAAAATTGCTTGAAACACAGGGCAGTTAGAGTTAAATTTGAAGTTAAATGCACAAGTTATGAGAGAAATCAAAAAGCTCCAGTCTGCTCTCATTTCATCATCTAAGAATGACTATGTATTGGCCGAAATGGATGAAAAAAATAATAAGAGGAAGCTGAAAAGGAGGGAGATTATTCCCAATTTCCTTTTCTCTTTCAGAGACAGACACACAGACTATTCAAGGCTATACTTGCAGTTTATGGCTGCAGTTCTTGTCTGTAATATTGATCTTTCCAATATTGTTTCATTTCTTGATTATATCAATAACTATGAACAGAAAGTGACGTCAAGGTCTATAAACCCAGGGCACCTTGAATTTATTTGGTATAAATCCTGAATAACAAGTGCCAGTAAACCATTAAACTCAGGGCATAGGGAAAATAACTGAAACAGGCAAAGTATGAATTTGCCACAAAAACCTGATTGTCTTTCCCCAGTACATTGTGATGTTTCACTAAAAAGCCTCCAGTGACACTTTTCAGGTTTGACTGCAGAGTATGAAAGAGAGCTTCAATATTGGGGTTGCTTTTTGACTACTTGAATCTGTGACTGACAAAAAAAAAAAAAGATGTCCATTTTAGTAGACCTATTATGCTTTACTTTTTTGAGATATTACCATTTTTCAATTAGTTTTCCCTCTGTTCTGAATAGAATTCATTAATAAGGGTTTGCTTCTTGTGCATTAGGAAACATTTGTAAAGCAAGCAAAGAAGAAAACTACTGAATTCACTTGATTGGCTTCAAGTATAGCTGTTCCTGCCACCATTTCACTACGCAGCTTTCCAAAATGTGAATTGCAGTGAAAATCATCAACTTGTGTCCCAGTGGCATCATTTTCTCCTGGTGTTCTGTTCAGTCTCCCTTTGTGGGCAGCATAGCTGGAGGAAAGAGGTTTTTTTTTTGTTCCAGGCAGTACTTTTGTTAAAATGTACTGAGTCTCTCAGTTGTGCAACCTTTATGCAAGTCTTGAGGCCAGATTTGTAATATGATGGAAAATCAGAGTATTTATTTTATATATTGATTTTTATCAACACGTTCTGCTGCCTATGACTAAGAAAAACTATGTCTAGAAAAAACCATTAATTTATGTGCTTTATAGTCTCGTCCATTCCTTTAAATCTTTCCTGTCCAAGTAAAGAAGCATTCTTTCATTAACGATTGGTATGTAATGAGAAAAAACATGTTTAAAAGAGCAAGACAGATATAAGTGTATTGGAATTGGAGTTTGCAGGTTTGCCTTTGCTGTAAAACATTAGAAGCAGTAAAAGTGAAAAGGAGCTAAAAGATTCTGCTACAGTCTGAAAAAGCAGAAAATACCTTTTTTTTCCATTCCTGTTTTTATTTTGAATGAAGAATAGCTATAAAAGAGTCTGATTTCGATGAAGCATTGAGAGCAGCTCTTGAAAGATCAGGAATAAAATATACTTTTCTAAGAGACTCAATTGCTGCTTGAAGAACATAGCAATTCACATTCCAAGGCATTGATTTGTCATCAATACCTAAGACTTGGCCTACGCAATTGTTTCCTTTTCAGTCTTCTCTGCAGCTCCTTATTGCCTTTCTGAGTCACCTTTGGTAGTGCTGCTTCTACAGGGTCAGTAATTTATCTTCTGATTTTATTTGCACTGATATCACACAGTACAGCTTCATTAGTTTCAGAACTTTTACTCCTAGGTGTTATGCATATGTAAATAAGAATTAAATAATTTAAGAACAGTGTAATAATGTCTTTGTTAACCCACTCATGGATATTAGTTGTTCATGAATGCAACTTAAACACAATTCACAGATTATGTCTGGAGGTCATAACGTGTTCCTCTTTCTGCTCTGTGCACTTTTGGGAGAAGTAAAACACCAAACTAAAATTACAGAAGGTGTTTCTCCCCACATGTTAGAATGCAACCAGTAAATCCACTTCCCAGTCCTGGGCACATACACGGCACTTGTGCACTACGCACCAGAGAGAAGGGAACACCAATTTGTCTTTTCTTCTCCACAGTGCTTATTTGGAGTAAACTATCTATCTTTTGCAAGATGATTGGGATGCAAATATGACTCTACTGGCATTAGTACAGAGATAGGACTGATTTCTGAAATACCAAGGGCTTTGACAAGCTCAGGGATTTTCTGTTCTCTTTTAGCCCATAGAAAGGATGTATTCTTAATAGCTGAGGGAGAACTTGAAAGTCTTTCAGTCAGGTAAGTTACTTGTCAATTCCAATTCTCAAAAAAATTTTATTCTTCTGACTTATGCTTTCCAACTGTTTTTCTCAGTTGAAATAAAGAAACTGCTTTTCCTATCAGTTTGCATAATCCCTCATTGCAGACAGAATTCACAATCACTTGTTATTTAAGCTGTAAAGTTCAAAAAAGATACTGTGTTCTAGTATGAAGTAGCTTTGAATCAGATTGCTGTCTTACAAATGCTCTTTTCACTTCCATGCTCCAACCAAATATGAGATTTGGTGTGGAGAAAACATAATAATCATATCTTCTTTTGTTTACCCAATAGGGATAGTTGATTCTGAAGTCCACTTTCTGACACAGTTCTGAAAATGTTGTGGGAGCTTTAATCCTCACTGAAGGCTCTCCCAGAGCCTTGCCAATGTTTTAAGACTCCATCTGAGGGAATGGCACTCGTGAATGCTTTCTCTCGGAAACTAGATCTTGTGTATTTGACAGTGCAATAAGCAATTAAGGCTATGATGAATTATGCCAATGAATTATGCAAAAGTTCCATATCATCCTACACATGGTTTACTTTATGTGGGCTCTTAATAATGGGATCTTTCCTCCTGAATCTAAAATGAGATGGGTACCTTTGGTTATCTTCCAAATAGGATCACAGGCTCTTATTTCATACGGAAAAACTACAGTATTTTTGGATTGTGTTATTTTCAGCTTCTTCACCTAGGGGAATTGAATGGTTTATACAATTAGAAACCATTTGAATGTTTACTATATCTCTCTATAATTTTGGCACAAGAACTTCATGGGAAGGAATGAAAATTATTTAATACATAGTTTGAAAAACCTCTTCTCTTTTCTGTTGATAGGAATAAAAACACAAATTATTCCTAGAATGTACTTGTTTAAAATGCATGTCAAAATTCTGCTGAAAAAAGCACAGTTAAGCTATTTTTTACTGCCATTGTAATTATGCATTTGCAATGGTAGTAGTATCTTCTTTTTCAACGGTTGAAGAAAAAGTGTTATTTACCACCTAAGGAAAAAAAAAGTAAAAAAAAGTAGTATTTTCCCCCAGTCTATTTTCATTTGAATTGAGTTCAAAGGAAACTGTTAATGTCAGTGGTGTTGAGGTTTATGTTTTGCATTTGATGTGCCTAGTTTATTTTTGTTATTCCACAAATGACTATAAAAGGTTAGGAATTTATTAAGAGAAGTAGACTTGTAATTCACATACAGAACATTTTGGAGATATTTGGTCAATAAAAGGTATATACTCTGGTCAATTGTAGCTAAAAGGTATCAGGAGTGTCACTGTCCTGGCAGCATCTGCTATTTCTGCTTTTGTGCAGACACTTTAGCATTGCATCTGGTATTAAAGTATCCACATGACTTGACCATAATGGTCAACACACTGGTTGTTACTGCAGTGGTTTGATACTCCTGTGGAATAAGGTAGAAGCTGCCCCATGCCAGGGTGGCTGAAACTGTTTCCTAGGAAACCAGCTCTAAAACCTGGGCAAACCAGCAGCTATTTCTACTCACCCCAGAAAATGAGCAATGAAATAAAGGTGCTTTGAATAGGTTATTTACAATGTTGTAGTACAGAAACTTCTAAAGTATTAAGCACTTGAGTTAAAGGAATAAATTTTTTAGGTGAAGGTGTCAATAGATATAATACCTCTGTGTGTCGGTGATAATTTTTATCTGCTTCTAAAAAAAGCAAATTTGGATTATTGGAGGTTCTTTGTAGTTCAGCTCCATTTGTGGTGTCTCTGAGTTGTTTCCCCTGGTTTCCTCTTTGTAAGTTTGTGAGGTAGTGGGAATTTAATGAGGTCTCTCACACTAAGTCTTAAGGCAGTAGTCACATAGACTTCTTCTTTAACTCAGGGAAAAAAACTGTGCTGAAGTTATGTTTTGTTTTTACCTGTAATGAATGTAAAAATTTGTAAGTGCAATACTGGAACTGCAGTTCTGTTCTGCTGAATATATAGGTCTTGGCTCTGCAGTGCTCCACAATGACTGATCTGCATCAGCTTTCCTGAGGTTTTCACCACACTGATGCTGGGCAGTATTCCAGAAAGCTCAACAGACTCAGAACTCATGCTAAAATTAATTTGTTCATGACTTCCCTACAAGGACTCAATGAGGAAGGGACTTCTTATATGCTCTCTCTTATCTGTGTGTGTATATTTATTTATTTATTTATTATTTATGCACCCATAGACACACAGGACTATTCATTTGGTCATAATTTAGGATATGGAATGGGATAACTTTGACTGCAGATAGACAAGACAACAAAAGACTTTTTGAAGTTTACAAAGTTTATTTGTATGCTGGTGAACAAATTTGCATACAACTTAAAAAAAGTACTTTGTCCTGAATGTGGGATTTTAAAGTTATCTGTATGGAGGATCAGATCCCAGACTTGTTCTACACAGAAAAGGTTAAGTCTGTCTTAAAAAAACCCAAACTCCATAGTTTTGAACATGGAGACCTTAATCTCCATGATGAACATGAAAATTTTAAAAAAGAGACATTTGGTTTTCGTTTGTCTTTCCGGTAGGTATCTTGGTTTTATTATTTTAATATGTATAGTTCAATTTAGCAATGCATTTGAAAACACACCAAGTTCACTAATATTGGAGTGGAACACTGTTGAAATTTTTGGTCTGTTAATCCAGTGTTACTTCCATTCTTCAAAATATGAGGCATTACTAAGCAGAAATTTTTGCCCTACGACTGTGCCTAGACTTAATATTTCACGTAAATTTTCTGCCACAAGTGGTCAGAAATACAGAAACACCAAGGAGAAACACTGGTATTATAACAGAAATTGTAAGTGCCCAATTCTGAGCCTAATCACTGACTATGCAGAACCAATTTCTTAAATCTGCCCTTGACCTGGTGTTGCTGCTAGCTGTTCTATAAAAAGTTTAATCAGAAAACTTTCATCAGCCTCTCAGTAAATACTGAAACTGTCAAGTGTTTTGCACAGTATAAAGCCAGTTTTGGAATTAACTGTATTTTTACTCCCCTGTGGTTGCTGCTTGAAGCATGGACGATAAATATGGAGTGATGTGTTTGTTCACAGTTTGTAGCTGAGTTTTAGGAAAACTTGGGACAGTGAATGGAAGATGCCACTACTGAGTATGCTGTAGCTATTTGGTAGATAGAGCAGGGGAGCTTCCAGTAATTTGTTAGATTTCACTCTGTTAATCCTATTCAGAAAATGATCAGGAGGTCTGACTTTACTTTTACGTCAATAGGAAAACTTGTTTAAAATGTGGGAAAATTATTATAAAGAGTACAAATTCATGGGGGAAAAATTCCTAAAGAGAAGAATAGATGAACCCTGGGTTTTGTGGGTTTTTTTCCCCCTGAAATTCTAAGCTGATAAAATAGATCTTTAAAAAAATATTTTGGATTTACCATGAAGTGATAATAATCCCCCAGTATCTCATGTCCCAGTCTTTTTTGAGGCAACTTCTATGCATGGGAAAAATAAGACTATGATATTAAAATTATGATACACAACATTAAAAATTACTTTGCTTATTCTCTATATTTTCAGTAGGCTTAGGTCCATATACTCAGTAATGGAGGGTTTAACAGAACCTTTGAAAACTTAAAACTTTTCTCAGTTTTTTTGTTATGCTTCCTTGTCCATCTGCAAAAAAAACTTCTGTGTGTATGTGTTTAGGAAGGGGGTCATATATTGTAATTAATGTGTTGTTTGTGCAAGAATTTAATTATTGGTAAATAAAAATGTCCAAATCAGACTTTCCTGTCAATACTTTATATTCTTGCTGAGAATTTAATAACTGTGGGAATGTATTACTGATCAAAATTGGAAAAGATATATTCTTCTGCTACTATTTTCAGCAGACAGATATTCATATGATATTTGGACCTTCATTAGTCTTTTGAAGCTTTAATTAAGCTTATGGGAAAATAAGGTAAAAAACCCCTGACCTATTCTGCAAACTTTTAGCTGTAATAGCAATTACTTGCAAGTAGTGACTTTGAGTGTTGTGTTAATACCAATCTGGTGAGTCTGGCAGGGTGTGGGACAACTGGTCAAAATGTTAGTGGAACACCAACATTTGCAGTCTGGTCCAATAACCTACTTCATGACCAGTGCTTCATGACTCACACACACAGAGCCATAGAAAAGGCCTGCAGACAAGATAACCACCAGTGCCTTGTAGAAAGCATGCTGAAAAGCGTGCCATGTCCCCTTGTGTAACTGCATCTACAGTGTTACAAAACCAGCTTTAGGCTTGTGTAACAATTTGTGAAGTCAGGCTCTAGCTTTACTGGGGTTGGTTTGCATTTGCCATATTAGCAAAGCGATTTCATACGTCCCATAAATTGTCAGAGTGAAGGGTATTATAGTGAGAGGTGCCCTGAAGCAGAATCAGAGGAAATCTATCTTTAGTTATTAATTTTTGTAGGTAATTTTACCTATTGCATTTCACTGCTGAGCACGGTTTGGGAAATGCCTTGCACTGGAAAGGTAGTGGAGAGAAAATTTTTTTTTTTGTTAGAAAGTATTGAATACTAATATTAGTATAATATACCAATTAAATAATAATATTAGTATTAGTATTTAATTGGTATATTATTACTATACTAATAATATAAATATTAAAGCCCTCCAAACCAGGATATATTCTCTAAATGCCAGCCTTGAGATCGGCCTCAATTAATGTGTTTACTGAGGAGCTTAGTACAGGAAAATAAGAGCATGCCAAATAAGTTTGGTGAAGAGACACTTCTGAGAAGCTTTGCTGCTGCTGAAGTGAGGCAGAGGAAGAACTTGGATGTTGAAGAACTGCAGAAGCAGAAATGCAACTTCACAGTGCTGGTCATATACTTCATAAGGTACCAGAAGTGATAAGTGGGGTTGTGGCAGTGACAGATATCACAGAGCAGATAGAAACTGCTGGATTGCTACTCTGCTAGTTTTGAGGATCATTTTACACTGTTCTTCCATAGGTAGGATCATACTCAGAAAATTTCTGAGAGTTGCTGAATTAAGGACGAATAATATTTTCTGCTGTGAGTTGTGGAATGAACTGTTGAGAACAAATGAGGGGGAGACATATGTTATTGATTCATTACAGCACAACCAGGTCATCAGTTTAATGAAATGAAAAACGAGGTATTAGGATGTTCCAGATGAGGCATTCTCAGTGGAGAACGGGGAAGTGCTATTATCCCTGTCCAGGACGATAGTGGCAGTACATTGCCGGCATTCCTTGTCTAGTTTTGGTCATTTGTTGAATACAGATGTTGATATATAAAAGAAGACCACAGACACTTGTTTCATTTATGTAACAAATGTAAATAAAGGCTGAGAGAGGAAATAGATATAAGAACATCTGTCGAGGTGGCACCAATTGAGGGATACTAAGTAATGAATTAAGCTAACTGAAAATAATGGCATAAATAGAGCTATCTGTAAAGAAATTTAGCCTGGAAACTGGAACTCTAGGATTGGTGAGATTTTTTAGAACACTTCCCATTAGATGTAGTGATCCAGAAGACAAAATGGTTTAAAGATGGAGGTTTAAGTTGATATCAGAGGAATTCTGTTAGGGCTGCCTGTAGTGACAGAACCCGGGGCTGGTTCCTGTCCTGTTTTCATTTAACATTTTAATATTGAAAGAGATAAACTGACACTTGAGGAATAAGCAGAGAAAGTACTGGACACAGCTCAACATTTTACAGCATCTGGCAAACAAGGGATGAGTTTGCTTTTACAAGAGCCTTTAAAAGGATCTGAGAATTCCTTCTTCCTGGGTTGTATTTAATTTACTTTAAGCAAGATATGTGACAAATGTCAAATGCAGCCACAGACAAAACTGATATTTAAAACTTGCCATATCTTATTGATATGAAAATCTTCAAAAGGATTCAATTTCTAGAATAGTTTCCTGAAGTCTAAGATACAGTGCAAGTATAAATTCAGAGGAGACTGACTAATAAGTATAAAATCATAAAGTGAGACTTCAGAAACTTTTAGTTCAATCCTTTGTACTTCATGTAGAGGAAAGACATTGTAGGAGCATAAAAAGCTGCCATTTTGCATGGTATTTTTGTCACACCTTCAGCTGCCTAAGGAATTATCAATGGACATTTCCATGTAAGGACTGAAATCATTAAAAAGCATCTCTGTTTCTTTTGGTTGTTGATTGACAACAAAGCAGTGGAGTGTACAGAACTGGTGCTAGTTGGTTTAACTGTCCTTAAATCTGATATTTTGTGGTCTTTTTGCTTTTTGAATGTGCTGAACAATACTTGCTACATTTACGAGTGGCTGCACTGAAGTACACCCGTGGTTTTCAATCACAATAAAGCTTTGGCCTACAAGGTGTTCACAATGCATCATCATTTTGGATAAATGATAATTAAACCATATCTGTGTGAGATTTCAGATAGTCAAGCAATATAGCCACCCACACAATACAATATAAGCCACAGGGCTATGTCTGTTGAGACACCACCTGTTCTTAACAGAGTGTTTGATTCTCCAGCCTAATCTTCTCCGTTATTTCCCTTCTAGTATTTCTTTATTCTATTCTGAATTTAATTTTCATTGTTAATCTCTGCAAAGTCAAAGGGTAGACCCATTTATGGGTGATGATTACTGATGGACCAAAAAATTATACAGGCATCTATTTTTGGCAGGAGTTTATAATATTCATAGCAAATTAAGTTTCTTCCCCTCATTACCCCATGATAGAATGAGTAGATTGTTTCACTTATCACTCCCAGAAATGTAAAAACAGCCAAAGAGAAGAGGTACCTTCTTGGGGGAAGTGCAAGTGCTCCTTTGTTCATGTTTGCGCTGTTCTGGAGTGGGCACCTTCTCAGTAGGTAAGCAAAGCGCTTCTACACCACCATGACAGTCATTTCTGTCCATGATGCACGAGCACAAATGAATCTACAAGGTGGAAACACTCATGGCCCACGAGTAAATAAATGGTGGGAAAGGCAAAATGGCAATATAAGTCTCTTCCACAATCTACTGTTGCATGGCCAGTTTGGATGAGCTGTAATCCAGATGTCTTCCTCCTGCATACAGTGTGTTCTAGGATTTGGTTCTCTTTGCATGCCTAGCATGGAGAAATGAATATTTCGACATATGGGCAGGCTTGGTAGATTGTTACCTGAATAAAGGCCAAAAATTGTTACTGTCTGACTTTTAAAAACCATTCACAGGTGATGACTCAGTATAGATGAGGGCATGAGCTGTGAAGATTTGGCTATCCCTTGAAGTCTGTAGTAGAAATCTGTGCAGAGCAGTTGATTGCAGCTGGTGTTTTTAATGGAATTGAGGATAATCAAGTTGTATTGACTTTCAGCTATACTAAACTTTGACTCCCTTATGCCATTTTGAAAATGGAATATAACATATCACTTATGGGAGATTGGAATGCTGGTCCTCATGCTGGGAAAAGCTAGGACAAGATGGATTGCTTAAATAACCAGAAGGATATTAAACTTTCCATGTCTTTATGAAGTCCCCTGAGGTAGCAATTATTTTCCAACCTTGAAGAAGTCAAAACAATTGTCTAGAATAAAACTGCAGTTTCAGGAAGTGTGGGAAGTAACACACAAGACAAACACTTGGGTCCAGAGTGTCAAAACATTTTGTTTCATAAGTCTGGATGCAAACTTTCACATAAGGTCTCATGCATGGGGCAATATCTAAATAGCCTGTCTGTCTAGACTTAGTGGTTGACTGTTAGCAATAAGGATCCTTGATTTCAGAAGTACTTATTGCTTATTATGTGAGGTGAGTTCATAAGGTAATACTCTCATCACCTACTGTGATGAGTAAGCTTTATATTTTGACCAAATCTGTGTCAGCCCATAATTAATTCAGTATTCCAAGAGTTTTGATGCTGCAGTGTAATGTTTTGGGCTTTGTCTCTCTTCCCTTTTTTATTTTTCTTTTTCTTTTTCCTTTTTTTTTTAATTTTATTTTTTTGTGGTTTTTTTACCTTTTCTTTTTCTTTTTTTTTTCCATCCTGACCTTGTCAACTAAGTTTTAGTGCCAGCAAAAATATCATTATTTCTAATGAGTGCTTTTCTTAGTTGGTACAATGTAGTATAAAAATACATATTAATATGTTTTCATGTCATTTATTCATATGTGGTAAAAAAAAAAAAGGAAACAGCAGGAAAAACAGATGATTTCTGAAAAAGACAAAGCACTAGTTCTGTTATTGGAGGAAGAATAAGTTATGTCTTTATTTGGATTCCAGTCTGTTAGTTCCTCTCCATGAATAACCAATTATGATTCATCTTTCCAAATATCAGTTATGTCATAAATCCTGCTGGAGAGCACAGCAGTATAGCTAAAGTGCCATCATGGAGCTCTACCAATAAAGTCACTGATGCAGTTATAATATACCTGCACATATTTTAGTTCTCTTGTTGCAGATGTGGAAGGTATGCATTCCTGTACTCTCACATTTGAAATCCTTTAATTAAGGATGCTATGCCTTGTCTCTTGCATATATTTAGAATTCTAAAGAGGTGCTGTTTTTAAAGTACTCCAGGGATTTAATTGGGCCCTTTATATCATATAGTAAGAGCTAGATTTCCCTTCAGAGACCTCTAGTTTTTATGTCATGATTATTTTACTTAGTCATTATGATAACAGGTGCTGAACTCTGGGATGTCCTGGTTCTCCAAGTTAGCTTTTAATAATTTTATTTTCACACTTGCTTTTGCAAATTGTATCTTAGTACAGAAAGTGATTCCTTGGTTTGTCTTTACAATCAGAACCTGGTCACCATCCACTGAGTATTTGCTTCCTTTTTTTTCAGTGTCTGAAAGGGCAGCATTGGTGATAGCACGATTAATTGACCAGTGAAATATTTTTCTGCTTACGTTCCGTAGGAAAGGTAATTCCATAACTTTGAAAAAGCACTTTTGGGTAAGTGACAACACTCATGAAAAAGACTGTAATGATAAAATTGAACTCTTTGGGTAATGTCAAAGAGTAAAATGCTGATATTTTGAAATTCTTTCAGCGTTTGTGGAAATTAGTCCAATAATTTGCCTTGGGCCAAATATGCAAAGCATACTGTTTAGTTTTCTTAGTTTAGAATTACAGCAAGATTCACTTTTTTTTCAGTAGGATAAGAATCTGACCTAAGAGGAGCTAATGGTGTGCTAGCCCATTGTTCAAAACTCAGTATTTTAACTCTTTGAAAGGCTAAACATTTTGTCTTAGTTTCCACATAGCAGACACAGTATATGCTGCTACATGGAGATTAAGAAGTTAAACCACAAATGCTACCTTTATTTAACGACAAACAGCAAAGTTACAGATAGTGAACATAGAAGATAACTTGTCAAATGTAATCAGATTTTGTGTTGAAGCAGATCCCTCATTACTGCTGTTTCAAGTATTTGGTATTTCTGAAGCAATACACTGTGATACTTAACAACACAATTGCAGGATGATTTTATCAGCATTCACTTAGTGGGATTTATCAGAACAGTACCTTTCTCTTAGCTTTGAGCTGCTCGTGATATTTGTTGGATGTGTCACCTGGTATTTCTCCTCCCCAGAGGGTAATTCCCACCATGGAATAAGTGATGCCCATGACAAGCAGTGGAAAGCAGTAGACCAGCACAATCACAATGATGTGATACCTGCAATGAAAAAGTATTAAGGTGATAAGTGCTATACCAACGGAATGGGCTTCCAGAAGTCAAGAGTGCTACTTTTAGCTCAAAGCACGTTTTATATTGACTGGCTAGTCCTTCGTGTTTTCACTGTCATTTTGGAAGTCTTGAACTGCACCGCAAATTTATTTACGCTTTAATGCAAGTGCGTTATGGGGTGTCTAATGCTGAACCTGCACTAGCAGGTTATATTAAGAATGACTCTATAGTTGTAATGACTAGTGACTGCTGAGTAAGGTATATTTGTTCATAACTAGCTGACTTGATTTAACTGTTGCACAGCCAAGTATCATGAGGGCAAGCTAGGCATTTGGAGCTCTAGTCTGGACCATAAATGAAAGAGGAAAATAAGGATTTTAATGGTTATATTGATACAAAGGCCCTGATAATTGCCCTGTTGTCTTCCATTCTTCATATGGCACACCTATTACACACAGACAATGCAGGTCTGTAGCCTATGTGCAATATAGTCATCACTGCTGATGGAAGCACTGGGAAAACAAACATAATTTCTTTTGCCTCCTGTTAGCTCCTGGTTAAATGCCAACTTCAGATAAAATCCCAGTGAATGATCAGAGAAGAATCCCCAGCTGTCACTGAGAGTGACCTTACTGTCCTAAAGAGAAATACCTGTGTATGGCTCCTAAGTGATAAAAATTATATATGACCAGGGCCTCTTTCACCTGCCCCAAAGAGAGCAAAAGGTCAAATTTGATTCTAGTTAGTTACACAGGCTTTCAGCCTTGAACACAATATTTGTCTTAAATGTCAATGAAGACATTAAAGGACAGGTGGCTAGGTAGCCACTTATTCCTAATTCTGCCAGAGGGACAAACAGGATATATTGAATTTAATTGACTGGTATTCTTCCTTTCAGAAGCTGGAACCAATTATAAGTTATCCAGCTTTCTCTTTTGGACTGATATCTGACATAAGTAATAGTGTCACAGAAGGAAGTGAGAAAATCCAGCCCTCTCATGGAGAGGTCTTGAAAAAAAAAATGTGATTGGGGGCTTCTCATTCTCTACTATTACCTGAAAGGAGATTGTGGTGAGATGGCTGTTGGTCTTTTCTCCCTAGTAAAAAGAGAGGAAATGGCTTCAAGTTGTGCCAGGGGAGGTTTAGATTGGATATTAGGGAAAATTTCTTCTTGGAAAGGGTTGTCAAGCATTAAAATGCCCAGAGGAGCGATTCATTCACCATCCTTGGATGTATTTAAAAGATGTGTAAATGTGGCACTTAGGGACATGGTCTAGTAGTAGACTTGGTAGTGTAAGGTTAGTGGTTGGACTTGATGATCTTAGAGGTCTTTTCCAACCTAAATGATTCTAAGGAGAGAATAGAAATATTTTTTTTCCTGATTAGGATAAAAAGGAAGCTTGCTTGGAATTACGTTCTGACCATCTCTATCTGTATAGAAGTAGCCATCCTAAGTGGAACAATGATGCTAGATATGCAGCATGGGGTGGAGCCCACTCATAAAAGTGGATAAGAAAAAATGTATTCCACTCATCACTTATAATGCTCTGTTTTCCTTGCTTAGAAAACTGACTTTGCACTTCTCAATGACCAACACAATGACTAACAGAATAACTGTTAGTTATTCTGCAGGTAGAGTATCTGAATGATACTGTACAGGTTTTGCCAAGCCAATTGCAAGTCTAGACACCACTATGCACAAGTTTAAAAGAACAAAAGCTTACGTAAAATGCTGTTTTGGACCACCTGGCCATGCTACATAGCAAAGAGTTCTCCCAGGCATCACCTTGGTTATGGAGTATAGGCACTGGGGAAAGGCCAACAGGAAAGCCAAAATCCATATGCTCCCAATGACCACCTTGGTTGCAGTTGCAGAGAGCCTAGGTTTCAAGGGATCAATAATGGCCATGTATCTGTAAAAAAAGGAAAAACGTCTGTGTAAGAAATCTTCAAAGATTCTTATGTATTTAGAATGAGCCAAAGCTTAGGATAAAAGCAGAGATATTTGTCTTCCTGGAGTTCTGATTGCGTTGTGGTCTTTTGGTGGTTCAGCTCCAATGAAGGCAGTGCTGGAAGGAGAAGAATGTTCATTGAATATTATTTTGCAGCCATGGGACACCCATATGTATATCAGTAGAGCAATTATTTGGCAAAGAGACATATCCTAATTTTTACAGTACACACGAAGGTTCTTGGCACAC
Organism: Lophotriccus pileatus; assembly: GCA_035583135.1. Lineage (NCBI taxonomy): Eukaryota > Metazoa > Chordata > Aves > Passeriformes > Tyrannidae > Lophotriccus > Lophotriccus pileatus. Next base: position 23,872,548 of record JAWWES010000133.1, read on the forward strand.
TTGACCCAGATTTTTAGGTACAGACATTAGCCACAAGATGATAACCATAATATTTGTAAGATAATGATCCTAATAGGAATTGGTGAGAGAATCTTCTGCATTCATGTTTACCTGCTATGGCACACAGATTTCATTCAAGATATTACTACTTTTTGGAGATTTTATACTTGAGAGATGGGTAATTATGGAACAGATTTTTTTTTTAGCAAAGGTAACTCTATTTATAATTAACTATAAAATATGTGATAAATCCAGCATCATACCTAGAATTTCAAGTTTATATATTTTTTATGTTTTTTACTGCACTTAGATATTTTTTCCCTACAGGATAATTAGTTACCCTCTCCTTTACATGCATTCTTTTTTTTTTTTTTTTCCAACTCAACTGGTGATTTTGGTATTACATACTAGTTATTAAATAGTTTTATTTGAGTGCTGGGTGTCCTGTCCTGAGAGACCAGCAGTTCTCATGAAAATATACATCAGTTGGATTGTAGCCCTCTACCACCTAGCTGCCTTCCCCTCCAAAGAGTAAGTACAGCCTGGTAATGAACTGAAGTTTGTACTCATGAGACCTGTCTTTCAAATTGAGCTGGGTTTTGTGTGGATTGCCAGATACTGTCCAAATGCTTGATGATCTTTACCTGTAGCAGGTGATAAACATAAAAAAATCATTATTTTCACGTGTTTATGGGACTCTTGAGGCATCTCCTTCTAGCCTGGAATTATTCCTTCAAATTACTGGTTTTGTTCAGATTGTACATTGCCATTATTTTATGTGCTATTGTCAGATTTCTATTACATTCACATTATTCTTATTCCCAGGTATATTATTCTTACTCCCAATAGATACCAGCAGTAATTTATGTTGCCTAAGATAAAATTCAGTTGTTTTATCTCCCTGTCTGCTGTTTGCCCTTTAAAGACATGGATTGTTTGTGTGAAATGACTCATACAGATGTAGTGATGGAAATTTTAACAATTGGCTGAGTAAGGTAAGTCAAAGGACAAGGATCAGATGAAAAGCAGGCTATTCATCTTCCTAGTTTGAATTTGAGTGATAAGCCAACAGCCTAGCTTTTGCACAAGATTGATTACAAAAATGTAGCAGATAGTCATTCTAACAAACAAGATGGGAAGGAAGTGGAGGAACCTTGACCATTCCCTCAATAATACCTTTGTGCAGGCAAGGTTTAGCTGAACAGAATATTGACAGCCCTCTATTACAGAGCCTTTGATAATAAATCTAAGTTATTCTACCCTGCCAGTACACTAGCAATTACAATGAAGTATCTAACTTGGTCTCTAAGCGGCTTTTCTTAGAAGCAAAATTGCTTAATTAACATAGTGAGATATTGCTTTATAACTGCAATTGTTACATTCACTCAGATTTGTCATACCAGTTTGGTAGCATTTTCTTAGAGAAGCCATCATTGCCACAACTAAGGGTTGTGGCTCTCAGCTGCAGGTTATAAACCACCTCTGTACTTGAACTGACTCTGGATATTAATTTCTGTAGCCAAGAGAAGTGCCCAAAAGAACTAAGTCCTTTCTGCACTGTTAGCTGTCATTTGAAAGGAGACACAGCTACTTCTGCCTATAATTTTGTTTGCTGGGAATGTTATTTTGCCATTATAGGTACCTAAGAGTAGTAAGTTGCTTGTCAGTCTTTTTATCCTCAACCTGAAGTAGCAGTAGCTAATTTTTTAGTTGACCCTTGCCTTTGATATCTGTCCAGTCAGCTAGAGTGTTTCTGTCAGCAATGAGAGTTCCTGCAAACACAGGCTAGAGGTTCCATGCTTAGCTGTTGCTCAAAAAATCAATGAGGTGAGGAGTCTAGATGTGGGATAACGTATGTGTATGATGCAGTATATTGCCCTCATGTATTACAGTTACCCATGGTGTAGCTCTGCCATTAGGGCTCATTTTTTAACTCTGTTTGGTATCCTGACATATATTATGGATGGCAAAGTGCCAGTTACAAGGAGAAAGAGCAGATATGCTGTTTGCATTGTGCACTGAATGGTGCTGAACATGCTGTAGAAAAAGGAGAAGTGTCTGAGCAGGCCAGGAATGAAAGGGAGAATGATGAGATACAGGATCTAGCGCAAAAGCAAAAGAACTGACACTGGGGAACAGTTTGCTGAATGCAAAAATAAAAGTGAAATGAGAAAAATGAGAAAGGAGAATTGTAGAATAATAGCTTACAGAAATTGTGTTGAGAGATGAGAAAATAAGAAAGGAAACTGGGATGATGAAGTGGCAAAAGACCTATGACAAAAGTCAACCCTAGTGTACCAGAGATTCCAAGGTAGGCAGAACTGGTATAAAAACAAAACATTATGACTGAGCAGCTCTGTGGTGGCAAGCTCTTCTGCCTCTGCAGATTTATGGGAAAGAACTCCCAAAGAGTTATTCTCTCTGTGGTCAGCCAACCATAAACCGTATGCAGGGGGAACAGCAGGACTTCTCTATGCTCCGATGTCATCTGTCTTAATGACTGTTCTGCTTCTCCACTGTTCTTTGAAATGGTCTGAACTTCATCATAGAATCATAGAATATTCCATGTTAGAATGGACCCATCAGGATCATCTTAGACCTGTCCAAGACATCCCCAAGAGTCACACCGTGTACCTGAGAGCATTCTCCAAACACTTCTTGAACACAGATGGCCTTGGTGCTGTGACCACTTCCCTGGGGAGCCTGTTCCAGTGCCCAACTGCCCTCTGGGTGAAAAATCTTTTCTTGATATCCAAACTAAACCTTCCCTGTCTCAGCTTCATGCTATTTCCTTGAGTTCCGTCACTGGTCATGAGAGAGAAAAGTGCCTGCTCCTCTGCTTCTCCTTGTGAGGATGTTGAAGACTGTGATGAGGTATCCCCTCAGCTGCCCCTCATAAAGCTTCCCCTCCAGACCCTTAATCATCCTTGAGGCTATCCTTTGGATGCTCTCTAATAGCGTGATATCTTTTTTATGTTGTGGTGCACAAAATTGGGCAGTCCTGAAGACAGTGACAAGTGCAGAGGCCCACCTAGGTCTGCCATGTTCTGTGATATTTATACACAGACCTTGGACCCCTCCACACTGCATCTCTAAGGAGAGCAAAAGATGGTAGGCATTTGAGCTGAAGAAGGATGTCTAATGGCTAAAAGCAACCAAAGGCTTGTTATACCACTGAAAAATGATCTGTAGCCTCACAAACTTTTTTTTCAGTGGGCTGCTGTGCCAATTTGCTTTGCAGCCTTTGGACATCTACTGTTCAGCCCATCACCAGGCTGGAGCAGTGGGATCCCCTGTTGAATAAAGGGCTCTGAACTTCCACTGAGGTTGTTTGATTTAAAAATCAGACTCTTAATGCTTTCTCACTCCAGTGGGAGCTGCTGGTAATGCCATAGACAACTTGTTCCACACCATAAAGCAGGGATGCTGAATGTAAAATACACATTGCTGAAAGGAATTAACTCATTATGCTAATTTATCACAAGCAGAAATCATTATTACCCTACCCAACATAAACATTCATACTTGAAAGACAATTGTAAGATGGAATATGCACATTTAGAAACGGAGGGATGGGAATATGTGCAGGTAGAGACTCAAGCCAACACTGTGAAGAATGTGGGTTGTTCAATACTGTGTTCTTCTTTGTATGACTTTAAAACATTTTTAGGTAGCACTTTAGTTTCATCATTAGAATTTTTAGCATGTGATTTTGTTTGTTGTGACCATACAATATCCCACTGTCATTGCTTTTCTTCCAGCTTTGGCTTGTGTTAGTGTTTGTCCCTAACTAATTACTACTGAAGTCAGCAACAGTCTTTCCACTGAACTTAATGAGAACTCAGTCAGGCTGCATGATATAATGACTGGTGCATCATGGTGTGCTTGCTGCACCACTCTTCTTATCAGCTGGCGTGAGAATAGATCTAGTTCCCTTCTGAACTGCTCTCTTTGTCTAGAGTCTACAATTTACCGTTTAGTACTTTTTTCTCAGGTTCATCAAATCAAAAAAATCTGTTTTCTCTGAAACAATAATAGAGACTTTTGAATAACACTGATAAACTCATTAAGCCAGTGATTATAATGACAGTGTAATCATGTAGCTCTGTTATAGTTTGCAAGTAACAAGAGACAAATAGCTGGTACATACTCTAAAAGTTCTGAAGTTTGTGTATTATGGTCCTAACAGTAGAAAAAATTAAAAAACTCCCCTAATTTATCTTTTTGTAGAACTGACTAGTACAGTCAGAAAAAACTTTCATCTTTAACACATAATTTAGAAAATCGTGGCAAAAATACACAAGATGTTATTTGAACAAAATGATGTTCAAAATTGGATCCTACAAATGCCCATTTGGAGACAGAGTTGGAAGACTTTAATCATCCGAATGATTTGTTTCACCTGTTTACAATGTGTTTATAAACTCAAATGGGGGAAAATGTAATCAATTCAGTCCCGGATTGTAGCAGGAAATTGGGACTTGACAAAGGAAGAGACTGAGAGAAAAATCACAATGCTTGCATGTAAGTGGCTTGTCAACAGCAGACATCAGAGCACGCTTCCTTCGTGAATGCACAAGTGCTGTTATTCCCTCCAGACAGAAGCTGATTTTGAGACTTTATATTTAGAATCAACTGGTAATTAAGAAACTTAGGTAGGGAAATTGCTATGATTCCCTGCCCTTATTTAAAACATTGCTGGGGAAAATCCTATGGAAGATCTTGGAAATGTAGATACAGTAGTCAAAAAACGATGGAATGAACTGTGAGATTTTAGTGGCACTTCTTTGTATAATGAAAACCAAATCTCTAACTTTTGTATTCTTTTATCTCTAAGGCTCCTTTTCTTGTGGGAGTGGTTTGCATTCATTCATTTGGACTGACTTTCTCTGCAGGAACAGTGGCTGTGGGTGCTTTTGTAGGACTATCACTGGCTGCTGTTTTTGGTGGCCTGAAGGATCTACAGTGAACAATGTTACTGTCACACAGGGATCACATTAAAGGTAACAGCATAAAGAAAGGAGTGCATGACAGCATGACAGATAAACAAACACAGGGTACATTTGAGAGATCAGTGGGCAATATCCCAGGGAGATAACTAACTTGGCCTTGATTTATCCCGAGGAACATGTGCTGCTCTTGGTGAAAGGCAATTGTGCTTTGAGAAGGGGGTAACACTGCAGTTTTTCTGAAATTGGGACGAGCATCCAATGCCTTACTTACGGGTACCTCTTAACAGAAACCTTAAAACAAGAATATTGAAATTCTCCAGGATGTCTGAGTTTTCATAAACAGTTCTCATAAACTATTTGAGAAACATCTGGTAACTGACAATGGGCTAGAGTATTATGAGTATGTAATTGATTTTACACGTTGTTTTCTATACCTATCCATATTGCTAGAAAAGGGATAAGAATTTCCTTTGGTCTGTTTCACAAAATGATGGACTAACTGACTTCCCCTGACAGAAGGGCTTCTGTTTGTCCTTTTCTTTAAATATGATCTATCTGGGCTATCAAGGACCAATAGCAATGCAAAGTCTGAAGAAACAGCTCCATCTGCACAGACTACAACCCACTCAGTTAATGCCTACGTTTCTGCCACTGTCACCTGAATGGTTTCCTTCTTGTTTCTGCAGTTATTTTGAAATCACTTTATTTTAGGTAAACAAAAATGTGTGAATGGTACAAATTTCTCTCCTGCTTGGTAAATCAATCAGGAAAACATGCATTTAGGCAATAATATTCAGAAAATCAAAGAAATGAACAAGCAAACAAACCCCTCCTCCCCCCCCCACCTGCTCCCGAACCCCAGCCCTTGACCAACTTTTAAAAGTACCACAGGCTACTTTACATAGTACACCACAGATACATATTTTAATAGTTTTCACTAAATGATAAATAAGAGCAATAAGAAAATATGTTTAAGGATAAGATTCTGTCTAAAATGAACCTCTCATTTGAACATAGGATCAGATGTTTCCTGCCTGGAACAAAAAGACTGAGGGCTAAGCAGTGTTGTAAATGTTGCTTATACTTCTCAAGATATTGGTGTATCAACCTCATTTTTTTCTCAGCACCATTTGAAAGCTGGTATTTTCCCAGACTGTCTCAGTATGTTATCAGTAATGTAACTCTGTCATGAATTTGGACCAAAACCCCAAAAAGGATCCTGTATTTTTTTCTGAAAAAATAATTTCATTATGAAATTGTACCATTGCAAGAAAAGGATTATTTTTCATAGATCTCTGACAGGCTGAATTCTGTAGCCATTGCATCAGAATGTTCTGCAGAAACTATTTCACCTTTTCTAAGAAAGACAGAAAGAGATTTGTCAAATCCAAAAAATAATTTTAGGCCTCCAAATTTGTATTTCAGCTCTTGATATTTGACCACTTAATGCCCTCCTATTCAACTTTTTCTTTCTAGTTTTGAAGACTAGTATTTCCAGAGGGCAGCCCAGATACTGGAATCTAGAAATAAGATGTACTTCATCTTTGAATACTAAAAGAAAGTATTTGAATACTAAAAGAAAGACAGAGAAATGGGGAAGGGGTTTACTCTTTGAATTCTATAGTTTGACTAGCAAAGTAAGAATAGAAATAATAGTGATAATTTCTAAAGCTATCTTTCATTTTTCTCTTTGTGATATGCAGTAAAACAGGCTAATTCCTGAAGTCATGATTATGAAGTCATCCATTTGTTTGAAAAAAGTCAAATTGAATTTTAGTTCGGCAGTAGCAGTAGGGCAGGTAGTGTTTTCTGTAGTTACATGGCACCAGAGGCAGGAACAATAGCTAACAATAAAATGGCATCTTACAGAAAACTAGACTAGTGAGTTTACAGAAACTCCATCTATTTCTTCTGGCAAAAGTGTTCTCAGATATGAGGGGAAGATCTCTGTGGGGAAAATAGCCTGTGAAGCATGGGAAATCCAAAAAGAACTCCATCTGCCTTTTTTTTCTTGTTCTGATGTTCATCTCTCTCTCCTCAGTTCTCAGTGCAAATTCTGGAGTCTAATGAGTGTATGGAGAGGTTATGAACAGCCATCAGTAACTGAACAATGTCACAGAAAAAAAGAAAACTGACCCAGTATATGTGTGCTTCTGTAGATAAATTAGAAGTCTAGAAAATAAGGTGGGAAACTAGAATGATAAGTGTTGAATAAGAGAGAAGATTGTGCAAGAGAAATAAAACTGAATATTAAATATAATTTAAAATCATGTAAAGTAAAATAAATGGTTTTTTGGCTTCAAAAGCCAAAAGCTTGCTTCCAGACTAGGAAGAAAAGGAATGGTACGATATGAATAGGATCAGCAACTACTCATCATCATTATTAGAATACTTTCTTTAATTCCAGAGAGGTTGTTTTTATAAAGAGTTAAACTCATTTCAATGAGAATATCATTATGGAATTGCTGAGAGGACAGTAACTGAGAAAGTAATACTATAGATGCACTAAAGCTGGAAAAAAATGCATCCTGAGAGCTCTACTGAAGGCATGTTATTTTATGCTATACTGCTACATTCCCAAACTGCAGAGAATTTTTAGGCCTATGCACAGAACTGGTTGTATAATGAAGCAATCTTGGGATTCCAAATTAATTGCTGGCATACCTGAACCACCTCCTTTGCATGCTAAGAACTCATAGAAAGGGACAGTGGGTCTTCAATGGCCAGGGTCAGAAGGCTTAAATTCTGCCTAAGTTGCTGTCTTTAGTATGTCCTAGAACTCTTCAGCAGTCAGTGATCACAAGTGGCGTTTAGGATGATGGATGGACCCTTCAGGATCATGCACTGGTCAGTGGCAAGGGCGTATTGGCTCCAGAACTATCCGCTATTCAGTTTATCTTGTGCTATTTGAAAGTTTATCCCCATAAGGTAGCTAAAGGAACTACTGCACTGGAAGCAATGTAACTGTGGAACTATGCAGCACAAACTAAAGAAGAATGAAAGAATGACTGCCTATGAAGGAGTCCAGTGTAAAATCTATGCTACTTCTGATGCCTAGGCTGACTCGGTTAAACCTACCTGTGGCATCTCTCCAGTGGACTGCAAACAGCCTGTTGGAAAAGCAGCAGAAAGCAGGGGGGGAAATGGTCAGAAGTGTGAATGGTCAGCACTGGGAAGGAATGGTCAGAAGTGTGAATAAACCCACAGAAATTCGAGACTGTGTTCAGACAGAGTAGTCATACAGCAGTCTTGGATACTTTCATCCTCAGCTCCAGATGCAGCACACCCCACTGCAGGAACTGCCTGCTCCGCAGAACTACCTGTCAGTCCAGAAATCTCACAGTGCACACAACTTGGAATGGCCTACAGAATCAGATGTGAAAGGAAACACATAGTACCTGTGGCCTCTGCTCAGTGGAGTCTAGATTGACAGCAACTCATTTATACTCTGTGAATATTTAGATGTTTGAAAATGATCAATGGAGCACACCACAGCATACTTTTTACTGAGCTGCAACCCATGACCTTTCAGTATTTTGGGATGGTTACAATTTCTAATGCAAAGTCATCTGATATGATCTCATCAATTCAGTTCCCTTGGTAGCTTTATCCTAAATTGTAGCTTTGTGGTTGTTTTACATTTTTGAATTGAAAGAATGTATAAGGATGAGTTTACTGGGTTAAAACTAGTGCAGAATGTCCAATGAAGCACTGGCTGAAATTTTATAGAAAATATCCATCCAGCAGATCTATATCCTGGAATATGACAGTCAGTACATCCAAGGACATTCCTTGGGATTCTCTTTGACCCTTAGTTTTCCTCTTGACTCTGCAGAGGTAGCCAGGAAATTATTAAAGGTGCTGAATGCATCAAGTGTTATTTGGTATAAAAGGAAAAGGAATAACAGTGTGAATAGGGAAGGAAGGACAGACTGCTCTTATGTTTGTTTTACGTGACACACTTGACACACTTCTGACCACCAGCATCTCACACTGCTAAACCAAGGAAAACATTTCTAATATATTTGTATCTGACCATTGCATTTCAGTCAGTGTGTAGCAGAGCTAATTTCACTCACTGTGGAAATGCACTGTTTGGATTCCTAAGGAACTGTATTAACCTTCTTTTCCTGGATCTTAGCATAAATTTAGAAAATTTAAAAGCAGTAAGTACTATTTGTCTGTGGACAATTTTGTCAGAAAATATGGAAAAAACCTTACTCAGAGCATCCTAGTAACTGCTGGACTAATTACTTTATCAGCTGCAACAATAGCTGCTAAATACCCAGCATCAACTAAAGCCCTCTTATCTTTCTGAAAACCTCAAGCTAGAAGCTAAACCCAAATAGACAATGAAAGAAATCTTTGCCTGGTTGAAGGTGGTGTCACTGGCATTACACTAACTGTTCCATTATTAATGGGAATTAACAGTTGGGAAGAAGATACACCACTGTCAGGAGGAAAGTGTACTGATTTCCATGTGTCTTCACCCATCCACAGAGCAAAGAGTTACCAAGAATCTAATTCTCTTTAATTTCTAGCTTTATGGAACAGAAATGCTTCTGCCTAAGAATGCCACCAAAAATTTTCAATTACTAGGGCAAATGAAAAAGCCCTAATAATACATGAACTTCTTCACAAGCACAGACAAAAGGTACAAAACCGTGTTTCCCAATCTTTGCATCTGGAAATGAGAAATAATATTTCAAAAGGTGGATTGAACTTTATGAAATCTTAATTACCGTCACTTGGAAGTGCTGCAGTTTCACCAAGTCAATTCAGAAAAGATGTATAATGTGATTTGAATATGTAGAAATGAGTTTTATAAGTAATTTCAGTGCATTGCTAAAAGAAATAAGAGATCTGAAGCACAAATTGATCTGTTTTTCTAAAAGAAAATTCATTAAGTTATCTCTCCAGCACAGCAAATGTGAAAACAATAATAAAGAAAGAAACATTTCCCAGGGGAGACTCACAGCACCTTCTGTGACAGACAGTCCATCAATGCATCTGTGTTGAAAATCAGGCAACCACATTTCCCCTTTACTCTATGGACACTACAGTTGTCTTATTCCATTATTGTCAAGAGTACAAAGGTAAAGTTTTTCCCTGTCCTGTTTTCTTTGACAGTCACAAAGCCTTGTTTAGCTCCAAGAAATCAGGAAAAAATTGAGCACTTTGGAATCACGTTCTTATCAGTCCTCTGCACAGATGGCAATGTAAATAGTCTCATTAGTTAAAACTGGGAGAAACAAAGCAGCTCAGAGCTGTGAGAAGAGCTACTAAAAACAGAGTCTGAAGTGATTTCTGAAGAGGAGGCTAATGCCTCTGCCAGCTGTAGAAATACAGAGAGGAGGGAAATTTGAAATCCTCTCCCTCTACACACAATCTCTACAACCCTTAATCAGTATGAATTAGATGATAGTGACTGAGGGACAGATACTGTTTTCACAGGTGGGAAGGCAAAACCCTGAGCAATGGGTGCTGTTACAGAATGAGTATTGAAAGACAGAGCACAGAGAGCAGCTGAAGTCAGAGAGCTGAAATGTTTGTTATAAAAGAAAGCAGGAGAGTAAAAACAATGAAAGGCTGAAGGAGAGAGACCAAAGACAGAAATTAAAACAGTGTTAGAGAGAGATCTTAAAGAAGTACAGAAGAGAACAATTGATGAACTATTCAGGTCTCTGCCTCTCATCTCAATGATTGTTATCTCTGTATTTTTATTTCAGCAGAAAATCTGATCCTGATCTCTCACCCCTAAACTTTTCTTCTCTTTTCTCACCTGTCCACAGCTATTGCTGTCATGGAGTAGATGCTGGCGAAGACAGCTGTGATCGGGAAGAAGTTGTGGAAGCGGCAGTAAGCCTCTCCAAAGTACCACTCACTGTGCAGTGCATAGATGAAGTTGATGAGGGTATTGAAAGCAGCCATGGAGGCATCAGAGAAGGCCAGATTCACCAGGAAGTAGTTCGTCACTGTCCTCATGCGCTTGTGAGCCAGGATAATCCAGATGACAATGAGATTTCCAAAAACGGCCACTGCCACCACACCACCGTAAGCCAGAGACCACAGGGCAATGCGCCAAGAGGGTTGTACAAACTGATTGGAGAAGTTGCTTGCTGAGGATGCTACAGGGGGAGAAGCATTTCCAGCTGGCGCTCCCAGTGCCTGTCCCCAGGCATCACTTGCTGCAGCAAGGCTCACGTTCCACCTGCTGCTCAGGCTCACGTTCCAGTTGGCTGTGGGGACAGAAGTCATCTTGGATGTTCCTCTCCTCTCTTCCAGGAATGATGTGACTCTCCTACCTTCCTTTCCCAACCCTCCAAAATCCCCACCAACAGATAAGATGAGGGAAGGAAGAAAAGGGGAAGTAAGGCAGGACAGCAGGTACAGGGGAGATCTGTCAGAAAAAAGCTTTGTCTCTGCTGTTCAAACTGTTAGAAGTGCTGTACCCGCTAAGTCAGGAGAGCTACCTCGGGGTAGAACAGCATCCTACTTCTCCTGTGTATAGCCACCTCTTCCTTTTGATTTTGCTGAAGGAGCCAAGGCACATTTTATAGGCTTGTGAATTTCCAGCGTCACGAAGGGAGTGGAGCGATAAGCTCCACTGGCTGGTAAGCTAACACCTCTTTCCCTCTGCTCTCCCTCCCCCTTTTATTTCATTCATTGCCAGCAGCAGGCACTTTCAGGAGCTGTGGCAAGCATCACAGGGAAAATGAATTCTCATCTCGTTTATGCTGAGAGATTTATTTTATATTGCCTTTCTTTGAGTTTCATTATTGCGCTTCCTTTTTTAAATAGTCTTTTTTGCCCTGTCTTTGCAGAGCTAATCAGCTGGCTTAGTTGAAAAATCCCAGGACTGAAACTGCCTTTTTATTACAGCTCTTTCCAGATAATTTCATTGCAGATGAATTCAGATCTGCTATTTTTGCTGCTGTCTTTTCATTTAGCACAGGCTTTCCTTTAAACCATTCTGGTACCTGCAGATTTGGAATAGTGACCTCTTTTAGATAAATAAATACATCCTGCAGCTCTCTAATTTTACTTTTCAATTTGTATTATGTAATTGATATCAAGAAACATTTATAAAGCCATTTTTATATTCAGCAGACACGGATTTTTACTGAAACACTATGTAGCCCTAAACATAATGTCCTTGATTGTGCACAAAATATTAGGGATTTGTTTTCTTTGTGTCTTTGAAAAAAAAAAAAGTTCTTTTTACTGATTTGCATTTATTCCACACTTAGTACTATAGTTATTTTGAGTAAACAGTGTTTTTACATGCAGTTATTTCTATACTGGTAGCAAAGGGTAAGTGAGGAAATTTAACACCTGATGTTTTCACATCCGAAATCAGTTTCTTGTTAATATGTTAACAACAGCTGGCATTGGGAATGCATGCTTTGTGCAAGGGTTGATTGCAAGGGACTTCAGCTAACAAACCTTTGTTATTCAATAGGCTGCAGTCTTTAGGGAGAAAATGTGTTTTAGTGCCGATCTGTTCCAGGTTTCAACAATTTAGAGCTACTACTTGTCATCAGCAGAGATTTCAATTGTATCACAGCAGTGGGAGCTATTCAATATCCCTATCAGCAATGACACATGCAACACTTTTTTTAAACAAAAGCTTCAAACAAAAATCAAATACTCTTGTGTTCCATTTCCTCCCCGCTGTATTTACCTAGTAGAAGTAATGCCTGCACTTTAATTGTCAGGTCTTCATTGCAGTTTTAATTTCAATGAGTGTAATTGTGGACATTCCTATGTGCTTCTCAGCTCTTACCAGCTGACCTGATCCCAAGCAGCAGCCAACCTCAGGCTTAGACGCTCTGCTGTAAAACCACTCATTGCTACAGCATGTCTAGAACCCACCGTGCACTGCAGGTCCTTGTCATGGAAAAGCCACTGGAGTTTATCCCACAGTTCCATTTTGAGTCACAAATCTTCCACCTGCCTCATGTTTCATCCTGTTCCTGGAGGTGAGCCTGAAGTAGGGAACAGTAGAAAATCTCAGTGAGTTTGAGTGTTGAAAAAATTCTAATGGTGGTTCCAGTGAGTGAGAAAAGCCAGACCGACTAGTTATAGCAGAGGCCTTGACACTCTAGCAACTTCACTCAAGATTTTCATATGGTTATAAGCCAGAAAGCACAAACTCAGTCCTGTGCCCTATACCTTTCCACGTTTGTGCTCAAATTAGGAATTTCAGACTGTATCCTTTTATTAAGCTGACGTGTTTTTCACACTGCCACACCAGCTACCCAAGTCCTTGTGTCCCACATGCTTCTGTTGCTTCCATCCAGCTCTCCCAACCTCAGCTTTATTACTCCTATTCCTCAATTTCAGCAGACACAGGGACCCTGTTTCTGGAATGCAGTACTGCCAAGGGTGTAGCAGACTGCAAACATAGGAGCAGTATACTGTACAGCACTGCAGTAACTTTCCCTGTATCAGAACATAAAGGATCTATATCTACTTGCTCTGTGTAGTTCATGGAGTCCTTGTTCTGCTTTCCTCACAGGACTGAAGCTTCATCAACTCTGTCTTGGAAAATTGCTTGCCATTGGCTACCAGGTGTTCCGGAGAGACTATTACCATTTGTCTTTCCCTAATCCCTTACAGTGCCCCCAAGGGAATTTGTTCTCAATGCATTCCTAGTGAGAGAAATCAGTACAAGGCAACATCTCATACCAGCAGAGTTATAGGTAAACTGAGTCCTTGAGACTTCCTTGAAACAAAAATCAAGAAGCTTTTTGTAGTCTGTGTTTGTAAAACGTCAGCCAGACCACCAACATAGTATGCTAATGGAAGTGTCAGCTTTGCAGTGTAGAAATCAAAGTATTATTGATTCCGTCATCTTCTTCAGGAGTACCGTGAGGAAGTATCCCACCCTGTAGTGACATTTTTATACGCTGTGCTGTTCTCCATCCCCTTTCCCCCACACAGGAGAAGAAAAACTGTGGGGTGCCCTTAGCATAAAAGAAAACCTAGATTTTTCACTAGTCGCTTGCTCAGTAATCTGGATGCCATCAGCTGTGTTGCAGCAGGTATCCGAATCTGGCAGAAGAGGTGGCTGAGTATCTGGAGTTGTTTTGTTTTAAGAAGTGGAACACTGAACAGCACAGGACAAATGTTGGGCAGCTGGATCAGCCTTCTACAGGGAACATTTATTACTCTTTTTGGAAATGCCTGTAAAAATTTGCTAGAATAAATTCTCTGTACTCTGGCTCTCATTCTAACTGAAACCATAGAGAAGCGATATGGTACGATCAATTAGAGCCAAATCAGATCCTCCACATCCAAAATGCTACAGCAAGGTTGATCTGCCCTTTAGCACCTTGCTAGCATTTTATTTAACCAAATAAGGAAAGAGGTTAGGCACCCAGTAATTGGCTCATGTCTACAGGGGAAACTCACATGGACAGTGAAGTCAGCTGTGCTTCTTCATTAAAATTTGTAACAATTACAGCTGTGCTGATTGAAGTGTGGTCAGCTGATGGCCATCAACATTTGGTTTCTCAAATAAGTTCAACAGCAACTTTGGTGAAAACATTTGTATTAATAACTTCTGAGTAGCAAATCTGCCTAACTGAGGTGAAACGTCTGCAAAAGAGCAGTACAAAAGACAAAGATATGTGTTTTTTCTCAGTCTCTCTTGAAAAAAAAAAAGGTAGTTGTAGAGGGTATCCATGCTGGCATTTTCTTCTAGAACTGTTACAGGCATGTGATTTCCTCTGTTAACTTTTGGGCATTCCAGCTTATGCATATTTGCATTGGAAATGCTTAATTTTCCTCTCTGTAAGACTATGCAGTTTTAGAGTGACTTCTTTCTGACCATCTGCTATTTGCTGTTCTCTTTTGTTTTTCCACTGGTCGCTACTTTGTGCTTGTAGTCAACTGTGGTTAAACTTGCCATTATTACCAGCTCCCCATTGCCGGCTTCACAGAAACACTTAGAAATGTGAAAGAAATAATTTGAAGTGTTATCAGAAAAGTAGCTGTGATTGTCTGTACTTCTTCCTTCGTGTTATATAGTTTGAAGCTATTTTTTCACAGTTCCAGCAAAACTTCTCCTACTGAGCCTGAAGTGAAAGGTAAGCTCTTGACTTAGCATCTTGTCTAGAAGGTAGATTTAGAAATTATTCTATTCTTTGCTCTTTATGAGATTATGATTTAATCTTCTGCAGGTTTTCTGGTGTACTTGAAGATTTTGTCCAAAATCACTCTTCTACTAAATTTTTTTTGTGTGCTATGGGAGAGACAGAGAATATCAGCAGTAGGGATTTGTAGTAAAATAGCAGCCTGCACAGCATATCTATTTAGCATAAATACTAACTGCATCATTAAGATGTTTCACAAGGCCTATCCTCTTTCTTTTGTATATAGCAGTGAGGGCATTGCAAAGTTTGCTTTTTGGTTTTGGGTTTCATTGCTGGATTAGGCTTACCCTAATAACCTCATTCCCTGCTGCCTTCCTCCAGTGCCCAGCTGGATGAAATGATCCTTCAGCAACGTCTTTTTTTATGCTTCAGCTTTGATAGCTCCCTTTCATCAGTCAGTCATGAAAAGGTTTAGCTGTGGCAGGAGAATTTTTGCAATTTAAGGATGCTCAACACTGTCCTATTTATCATGGCCATGTCAGGCTACCTGGATTTGGAACAGTTTGCTTTTATTTGCGTAGTTTAAAACACAGCTGGAAAACTCAGTTTGAACTTGGTTTCTGATTACTGTTTATAAATGCAAAAGTCTTCTTCCTGGCACCAACTGTAAATGACTCAGTAGGATATTTAGCAACTTTACAAGCATGCAAATAAGGATGTTGCAGCAAAGGGCTAGACCAAAACCAGAAATATTGTGTGTTGCTCTTCATCATGGCTAGAGGGGGGCCGGAAGTGTGGGGGCAATAGAGCCAGAGAACTGAGGAGACAAAAGTTTTCTTCTGGAATATGATGCTGAGGCGCAAATTCACTGAAACTTTTTAGAATAAAGTAAAATTCAGCATGTCTAGAGATGAGTGATTAGAAATTACCTAACACTAAATAGAAATGAAGACTATTCTGAATTATAGATAGTATTCACAAATTACTTTGTATAAGAAAACATTTATTCTTCTTTGATGAAGGAAGAACCAGCAAGGTTTCTTCAGCCACTGAGAGTTTGATCTTTTGATACTCCTAAAAGGCTAAATATATGTGTTTTCCTTTGTCATCAGCACAGATTAGCCCTCTTTTTTTTTTTTAGCTGCTGCATGTAGGACATGACTGAAGGTGCTGAATAGCAGGTACATTGAGTTGCCTGTGCCAAAATATAATTTGTAGGGCACAGTTGTTCTGCAAAAAGTAATTCTTATTTATTTTCCTGGTCAGATAGGACTTTGAGAGGAAAATAAATTATACCAAATGCGATACTAGCAATTTTTTGGAAAAAAATTAAGTGGATTGATTCAAGTGGTTCTTCTACCTGCCAGCAGTATATCTGAAGAGGAGGTAAAGGCAGAGTGAAATGGGCCATGATATAACGAACATTCTCCTGGGCTATCATGATTGGTCTTCTTTCCTGCTATTGTTGTTTTCCTTTTTATATTCTTTGTGGCAGTCCTTGACACAAATTAGTGTGAAACCTTCATTGATATTTTTTTATTCCTAACTGCTGTACATTCTTTATTTTCTCCAGTGGGAGACAATTTATTTGCAACTGTAAATCCAGGCACCTCTGCCTTTTCCTCTTTCTGCAACTGCTCAAATGCCTGTCTAATGTCATAGGTGAGATGAGCCAGCAACTGACTTTTGTGTGTGCATTCATACAAGTTTCCCCATATTCTTCTGTTCTTTTAAATACCTTTAGTATCTTTTTTAGGATTTACATTTAAAAAGGGATTTATAAGGTTGCATAAGTCAGAGATGAGAAGAATGTGTTCTGTTGGATCTTGCAGGTTTTGGACGAATAGGTAGCTGCTGTTGCCACCTGAAATTCCTGTGGGCCTGTTTGCCAGTCCACTAAAGTCAATCAAAAAGACACCTATTGGCAAAACAATTTCCTGTGTCTCCTGCAGCTGCTCCTGCTGCTCTTTTCAGCAATTTGTTTCCTTACAAGGATCCAAATTAAGGGGGATTTTATTGGTGACTTTTCTGACTCTTGGAGCTACTTATTCAGTTATATACATATATGACATATAATAAAATGTACATACCAATTCATACATCATAAAATGCATATTTTAAGGTATTGAGCAAGTTGAAGAAGCATGAATGGATTCACAGTAACCCAGTGCTAAATAAAATCAGGAAATAAGATTTTCTGATAGCTTTACCCATGTTATTAATAGAGCATCAGTGACACATCTGTGTTTCACCGTTACCTGAAAAGTAAAACAAGTGGGTTTCTTGACTTGTTTTTTTTTTAATAACAGGAGATATTATCTTACTATCACTGTGGTACAAGAAAATATTCTATATTATTTGCGTCGTTAATTAAAAGAAATTTTATTAATTGTTTTTCATGTAAAGCATTACAGGCAATTCAGAGATATAGAATACTATCTACATAGTATTTCTAAAAAAAAAAATATAATTTCATCCATTTTAGAAGACTAATTGGAATGATTATATGAGACTGTATTCTGTCAGCAAAGAAATAGTTTGTTGCTCTTGTCTTTGTTGTAAAAATAAAAGTTAAAAAGCAAAAAAAAAAAGGTTAAAATCAGAAAAACAGTTAAAAATTTACACATGATATTGCTACATTCTTACAGTATTTGACCAAAAATGATTTTAAATTCTAAGTGCCAGAGTGGGATCAGAGTCAAGTGAATTTTGTAATTGCTTACGTGGAAGGCATATAATAATTTAGAAAAGCTATATCTGCAAGTGTAAATATAGGAGGGAACGTTTTGGCATCATAGCAAATTTTGTGTTTTGTAAAAGGAAAATCTTCTCAGCTACTCTCTCAAATTTGCAAAAGCGTTTGTGTTCTGTTCTGCGTTTTGTAATCCAAGATTTGTGTCCTGCCTTCTTCAGAATCCAGTTTTTCATCCAAAATGCAGGTGGAGAGGGGATCTGAACTTGGCTTTTCTGCATCCTAATGCACTGTTCTGGACAACATGCTGATAACATCTCCTCATGTTTAGTGCATGTGTGTGTGCATTTGTCTTTGTGACTGTCAGTGGAAAAGAAACAACTGTCAGAACTGATGCATAAAGATAATGGCTTTCTTATAACATTTTATCAAAACATTTGATTTCTAAACTACAGAGGTTCTTAAGCCAAAAAGTCTGCTAGTTAGTTGGTTTTCAGCAGAAATAATTAATTTCTATGTCCAAAATACTGTGTGATTCACCTATGTAGACTTTTATGGAGCCTGTCTTAAGAACTATTATTTTTTGCTGAAAGTTAATCATTGTTGCCAATTTTTTTTTCTTTACCTGTCTCTTTTTCCTAATCTTCAGGTTCTGTTTCTCTGTTGTGTGATCTTTCTTCTTTCTTTGGAATGAAAGCAAAAGCTACTATTGCCACATCAGTGAAATTCAATCTGTGGCTTCAAGAAGTCAGTCAATCTCTTGCACCTGTTCTGCAAACCATTTCTGCTATGACAAAAATCTACAAAGGAGTTCCTATTAATTTGATTTTCTATATTCATGATGAAAGAGATTGTTTATGTAAGAACAGGAGTTCAAATGAGCTGACCTTTCTCTATTATTCAGCAAGTTCCAGAGGTATTGTAAAGACAACAGAAAGGAAGGCAATTAATTTTCTGAGGTGTAATGGTTTAGACTAATTTATTTTTTTTGTGAATACGACATATATCACCAAATGAGTTTTGAACAATAAGTAGCAAAGAGGGAGGAAGAGGCATGAAAGCCAATTGTAGTAACTAAATATAATTTGTAAAGAATGCATCTTGTGTCTTATTAATTTGGCTCCAAGGATTAGCCTTCACATTTGATGACTAATAATTTTTGAATGTTGTAGAAGATACTTAGATCATCATGTTCTTTATTTATTGTTTTTGTTAATTCTGAAGTAGCAAGCCACTTCTTATCCTTGTTGCTGGATTTTGGAAAAAGAAAACAACTTTTATGTGGAAATGATAAAAACTTTAGTAGATAGATAGACTTACTACTGCTTTCCTGATCACAAAGTCATGGTAGGTGGATGGACGTTGTGTCTACACCTGTAACGTGTTATTGTGTCAGCAATGACGGTGGTTGATCCTCTCTCAATTTCTCTAACAATATTAATCTGCCAGCAATATTGTTCTCTTTGAAGGGTACCATTCATTTAGGTTTGGTACCAGGTAGCAGTATCTTGCTAAAAATACCTTCTAGCTTTATTGGACATTTTTTAAAATAAAGCTGAAAAGCCTTTCCTGTTTATGTAAACAACCAAGAAAGTGGTTCACAGCCTGACTTTTTTCACACACAGGTGTGTACCACTTCTCAAAGACACAAACAAATACAGAAGTGGATGTTCTAATGTCAATATTTGTGTCTCAGAGTTGATTTGTTACCCCAAAAAGTGACAAATGAAAGTGAGTTCTGTGGAATTACGAACTTACAAACTAACCTTACTATAGAAAACCAGATGCAACTACCCTTGCCCAATACAGTGACTCTTGTAAGAGAGTATGTGCTAAAAAGACTATAAAGGGAGCTCAGAGATCTGGGATTGTAAAAATTAAAATGTGAATTTTCCTTACCTTTCCTGAGGCAGGCAGAAAAAAAAAATCTTCAGATTCAATCTCTCGCATTCCCTTCAGGCTATTGTCTGAAAATAATTTGTTCTCATGTAGCAAGCACTGGGGATTGGAGCTGTTTTATAAGTCTTTTGCTCTTTTAAAACCAGTACAGATGGTGGATGTTGATAAAATGTTTGTTGTCTCACTAAATTTTTCAGATAATTTAATTTTATCGAGTAGAATTTGAAGTAGTAGGAATTATGTGTAGATGTAGCAGTTGTAGGCTGAAGAAACTAATTTCTTGTGTCTGACTTCATGTGTTCAGAGTCTTATCTCATGGATATATTTCCAGATTTATCTGTTGGATAAAGGGCCCTCCATCATTCTTGCTGTGGAACACACATTTTCTTTTATGGATGATAAAGACAGGGAAATCCTGGGCTGGCGTACAAATTCCAGCATTGCCCTAATGAGGCGCTGCTATCTTACAAAGATAAACCAGTGTTCCCTGCTGCTAAGCAGTGCTTTTGCTTCACGTTCCTGTTCCTTTCTGAGGGAGTGTGTGGGATGCCCAAGAAGGCAAAACAAGGGGTAGTTGGTGTCTGGAGCTGGGGCAATAGACAATGACAGCTATTAAAAACAGTTTATATCAGGCACAAAAAGAGAGAATGCTGGAGGAAAGGAATCCAAAGAAAGGACAAAAGGGTAAAAGACATCACTAAATAGCAAGGAAACAGGTGATTGGGAAGAAAGCGCTGAAGATAACTGGAAGCTGAACAGAATTGTTCGGGGGAGATGGAGGGAGAAAAGGAGGAAGGACTGAAAAATACACTGGTTTTGTCTGTGGTTTTATTAATGCTTGTATAATGATACATTTTGACAGGAATTCCTGGTGATGGATGCAATTTTATCTGTCAACACAGAGAAGCTTTCTTTAGACCCTTATCTTTCAGCAGCAGGATTTTATTCAGCCTCCATTACCACAGAGTCTAAATGCTTCTAATGTCTTCAGACCTCAAATGAAAGCATTGACTTGCAGACTGCAGAAATTATTTATTTTGTGAAATAAAGGAAAGTATTTTGTGTGGGGCTGCATTTTTATGTTTTGTGTTGATTTTTTTTGTTTTTTAATCTAACCTTTTGAGAATTTTCAGTTGGGAAAAAAAAGTTAATCCCAAGTTTTATGTTGATAATTCTGTGTTGATTCAGGACCAAAGTATATATGGAAATTTCCTGTGGCTGTACACCAGGGGCTGGATTTTTTTGCATCCTATCCAGCTCCTGCTGTCTCTTAACAGACAGCCCAAAGCCTTAATGTCAGGAAATTGCGTTTTGCAATGGACAGAAAATAGTATGTTTCACTTAAAGATTGTCTTTATCCAGTTGCAACTCCATTACCACAGCTGCTATCAATCTGCAGCAATCAACTGGGTTTTTCACTACTGTCACTTCTTATTTGAGAAGAGCAAACTGTTCTTTTTGTAAAGCAGAATGCAACCTCACATTCCAGGTTTATATGACTGAGAAATTCATATTGATATGCTAATCAATGTATGTTGTCACTCTCATGCTGAGCTCTTTCCTGGCAGAACGTTCTGCATCCCACGGACTTTGTTTTTTCACAAGATGCTTTGCTAATGCAATTAATCATCTAATCCAGGAATCATCTCCCAGCACAGAAAGCTGACATCACCTTTTCTGCTTTATATACTCTGCATTTTTTGTCTATGGTGGAACCATAGATTCTTAGATCTAGAACGTATTTTATCATTATAAATGGTTACCAGCACTAGCTCCAAATCCATTGGTAAGGTACCACTAAACACACACACACACGTATATATATATATATATATATTTATATATAAATACATATATAGAGAGAGTAGTTCCAGTAGTTTCAGGTAAGTACAGGACGTCTCTGTAAAGGTGGGCTTCTGAGTGAAAAAGACCTGTCCACCAGGTCTTTTCCAGTACAGAGATGAATAAAGCTGAACTCTATGTGATTATGACCAGCTGCAGCTTTCTATGTCAGAGGCAGGGAGAACGGGAAGAGAGTAATACAGTCTTTCCCCCAGTGATGTGTTCAGCTTCTTGTTCTTTGGTGTCCTGAGAACTTACTGAGGAGATCAGATTTACAGAACCATGTTTAATAGTCATGGTGAGGCCTAGCAAAAGTGGTTTTATTTATACTTGTGATGGGTACATCATATGACTGCAAGATCCTAAGGCAAATAATACCCCGTCCCAAAAAAGTATTTCATGTTGTCTCTTAAATTTGTGAGTTGATAACTTCTTTGGACTCTCTCAAATCTTTTTATTTGTAAAGCTCAAGAAATAGCCATTCTTCATTTTCTCCAAATCTGTTAAGATGTATTAGAGGTGTTTGTCTTGCAAGCAGAGGATTTTTAAACCCTCCCAAGTGTAAACTAGACCATAGCTCTAGTTTCTGTTAAATACTGTCACCTGCCTTTCTCTGCAAATCTTTTAGTTAACTGTATCTTTTTTTTCTGAACGGTTATAGTTGCATTACATATTAATACTGTGGTATGATTGTGTTTTGTTCTTTATACCCTTTCTAATAGTTAATAACACGCTATGTGAATTATTGCTGCTATGAGCCAATGCTTTATAAGTGTCAAACAGCCAGTTACAGCCTAACATGGAGGGCCCATAGTCACAGGGGTATGTAGGAAAATCTCTTTATTCCATGGAAGTTGTTACTGAACGCTTTTGGTAGTAAAGGATCTTTCTACGCATGTTGTCTTGTTATTACAGGATTTTAAAGTTCTTTCATTTATAAAAATATATTAAAAAAAATCTTTCAGAAGGCAATGTGAAAAATTGTAAACATACCCTGGGAACCAGAAGGCCAATGAGAAGGCTCTGCAATTTTCAGCATTCCTCCCTCAAGCTGAAGTTTTTCACTTTTGCCTTCCAAGCTCAGAATTACAACTTCTGGATCCTTGATATGATTGCTCCTGTGTTAGGGAATTGGAAACAATGAGTGGCCAGAGAGAGAGGAGAGGAGTCTGGCTGTAGAAAACTCTGAAGCAGCCACCCCTTGGGAGAAGGCATAGATTAGGATAAATGAGACACAAAAATTGCTCTGCTGGAAGAAATCTGGGGCTTCTGTCAATTAATTTCTTTTAGCATTATCTTTGTGTCAGCTAGATGTGAAGGGGCAGGTTTTTGTTGTACAATGCGTTGGCCATTCATATCTGAGGCAATAATATGATTTTAACTTTTTGTATTTTCCTGGATTATTGAGAGAAAATATAAGCATTTCTGTAGGAATTTTTGTAAAAAAAGTTGAAACACCAATAGACTGTAAAAACCTGAAGAAAAATACCATTCCCTATTAAATGCTACCTGTTTTTTATAGCACATAAAAGTAAGTTGATTTTTTTTCTAAATCCTGTAAGATTTTCCTGGTTGGGATGGTATTCTGAATTTTTAAATTGAATTCTTAAGAGGCTTTAGCTAAAGCTTTTAGCAGTGCCTTTCAGAATTATAGAAAGCAAAAAATGTAGAAGAAAACGATTAAATAATGATTTGGGTTTTAAGACACCTTAAAGACCATCTAACTCCAATCCCCCACCATGGGCAGGGATACCTTCCACTAGACAAGGTCACTCAAAGCCTCATCCAACCTGACCTTGAACACTTGCAGGGATGGGGTACCTGCAGGTTCTCTGGACAACCTTCTCCAGTGCCTCACACCCTCACAGTAAAGAATTTCTTCCTAATACCCAATCTAAACCTGCCCTCTGCCAGTTTGAAGCCATTTCCCCTTGTCCCATCACTACATACCCTTGTTAAAAGTCCCTCTCCAGCTTTCTTGTAGGCCCCTTTAGGTACTGTAGATATGGCACTTGGGGACACGGTTTTGTGGCAGACTTTGTGGTGCTGGGTTTATGGCTGGCCTTGATGATATTAGAGGTGATTCTATGATTCTGCGATAACCAGGCCTGTTGATTAATTTGAGCTTCTGATCTGCCTTGTATCTGAAAAATGAACTCTGTGCCAGAAGCACCTTGACTACATAACTGAGTGTTATTCTTTTGGGATAAATCATCGAAGAATGACACTGAATAAGAGAAAACTGAAGACAGCCTAAATAACAAGGGGGAAAACTAGAATTTGCTTCAGAAAGGCAGGAGGCTGTTTACATTTATTCCTGTCATACCTAATTCTTAAAGGTCAGTACAGTTTCTCTTTTAGAAAACAATAAATTAAGTAGTATAACAAGAAGACAGGAAACACTGTAAAAAATATACACTGTCATTGAAGAAGAATGCTGACATTTTGTAAGAGGCATTAGGGCAGTCAATGGAAAACACTGAAGAGTGGAAATTATGTATTTGCAAACATTCATAAGAGTTAGTGATATTTTCAGGAGTATGACAATATTTACAGTTCAATAATGGCATTCATTTCAGGCAGTTGGGTCAGAATTTTGATTTAGAGCAGGTGATGTGGAACTGTGAGCACTTTATCAGCCCTGCTAGTCCAGTGGAAGATAACAAAATTGTGTAAGGAACTGCTCAGGAGCTGTTGTTTTTATATGAGCCTGGAGTTGACAAAATCATTAGCAGTTACTTGATAACAGTTGTTCAGATAATCTCAGAAACATCTAAATTGAGGTACAGAATTGTACTGCTTGGAAAAGAGTTCCATATTTTCAGTGATTAAATGTTTTGGGTTGTCAGTCTGGTTTTACTTCTTGGGGAAAATTGAGCAATCTGAGAAGGTTCACCGTTACTTTTATAGTGACTTGTGTTTGGTGCTTCTTTGCTGAGGGCAGCACTTTCAGCTTATGTAAAAGAAGCAGAATCAACTCCAAAGAAAGATGTCCCACAACCAAGCTCTTATTAATAACAACCAAATTAAAGTTTTATTAAAGTCAAGCTACTTATTCTCTTTTTTAAAAGCTGGCAATGTGTTTTTTTTTTTTCTCTAAATATGAATATTTTCAAAATAGTTAGCTGGATGAGAGCACTGAGAAACACAGAGCAGAAACACCTTGCTTTGTTGATAAAGCCTAGCATGGTATCTAATTGGCTGTGCTTGGAGATGTCCAGGCTAGGTAGGACAGCAACAGCATTTGGAATGAAGAATAGCCACCTTTCACTAACATCACTTTGATGCTGTTTGAATGCAAAAACCCTAGTTTATAGGGAGATTTTTTAAAAAAAGAATAGGACAGACTGTCTTTTAAATGGTTCACTTCTGCAACTGCAGTGGAAAAATAAACTTGCAAACATAATCTGAATGATTTTCCAGCAGAGAGTTATGCTAGAAGTGTGTGAAAGTCAAAGCACGAGAAAAGGTTAAAGAAAATACCTCTGGGTTGTGTTCTTCAGGCATTTTTCTAATAATCACTTCCTTTGAATGGTTGTTTTGTAAATGAAATAACTAATGTTTATAAAACTATTCGGAAAATATAGGTATAAACAGTGTGCAAATGCACACTGTTACTATTACACATGAATCATTGTATTAACAACAGCAACCCAATCCATCTCCCACTGGTTTTGATAGGATGCATTTTCTCTAGGCTAATGAGGACGCCCAAGAATTTGACTTTTTCATGTTATTTAGGGAGGAAAACAATTTTTTTCCCCATCATTTTCATTATATACAGAGACTGTAATAGAAGTCTCCTGACTTTTTTCTTTATGTATAATAGCTCTTCCTGTCAGTATTATTTGTTCAGATGTTACAACATCTCCTCCCTGAACTCAAAGGGAAATTCTTCAGCTAGTTCACATCGTTGTTTCAGAGTACTGCAATAATATCTTTGACTGCCATCACTTCTTGGCAGAACCTGTGAATAGAAATCCCTGCAATTTGGAAATTCTGGTTATAATTTCTTAGCTTTCTACATTTTCAGTTCTGCTTCAAGGGTAGCACATGGAGGCTGTATCGCTCACCTTTCTCAGCTCTTCCTATTGTGAGAAATACTCACTACTATGGAAACTTACTGTAACAGAGCTTTGTTTCTTGTCTCTTCTGCCAGTTGTTGTACAGAACAGACCACAACAAAGAACACCTCAAGCATCATGGCTTAAGAAACTTTCAGTACGTGCTGGAACACACTCACTCCAAAATTTTTTTCAGTGTGGGAAGTGAGTGTCTGAAAATGGACCATTGGAGAAATATTTGAGGAAACTGACATTAACAAAGAGGAAAATACCAAGTTCTTAAATCACCCATTTTATTCGCGTGGCCTTGAGCAGCTACTGATAGTGTAAGCACGACTGGACGTTACTTGTGTAAGTATTTTTCTGTATCACCCAATGCCCACAGTGTTTGGTGTTGTGGGAGGAGGAGCTCCGAAGTCATTGATTTTCTTCACAGAAGTATCCACAATGCTTCAAACTTTATTCCAGAGACACATCCTTATATACACTTTTTTCAGGAGAGAATACATCATTTTACTGCAAAGGCATTGGCCCGAAAGGGCATCTGCTGTTTCCTTTCTATTGGTCCTTAAAGTTCAAAACCGCTCTCATAGTCAGATAGCTCAGCAGAAAAACACCAGG
>JAWWES010000133.1:23898817-23918837 GCA_035583135.1 Lophotriccus pileatus
ACAAAAACAGATTTTGCACCAGAACAGGCCTACAATAGCATTCCATGGCCTGTATATTTTAAAAATTCTCCCAACAGTTTGGTAACAGAAGTCTGTTTCAAAGAAGACTGGTGGATATCACCATCACGTGCAAAACCTGTGTTCTACTTGTTCTGCTGAAGCTAGCTAGCAGAGTGCTTCTCTGACTTTACTCATCTGCTAGGTACAGCAATTCTGTATCAAAGTTTGCTGTATATTACTGTGCTGTGTAATTTCTTTCTCTATTCTTGGTAGATTTTCCTTTACAGACATGCCACCCATCAGATGCCTTAGTTCTCACATTTTTAACATTCATAAACAGGAAAGTTTAGTAGCATTAATTTAGCCCTGTCTCAAAACCATGCGAAATGGTTATGATTTAGACTTCTGTTTCATGAGCACTGTCTGTCTTTTCCCTTGATGACGTTACCATGCAAGAATACTAAGAATACTCAGCTGCCTGTTTCTCTCAAGTACAGCAACATCAATGAGCACTTAGAGCCTTTCTGAGCAGCTTGCAGGACTGAACAGGAGATGCATGTGTGTGGTACAGGGAGGTGTGGGCAGAGGGAAGTCTTTGTGTGCACGTGCAAACATCTGCCTTGCTTGTCTGAAGTTACTCACCTGACGTGTTTTGTCACGTAGAGAGTTGAAGTCTGTGAGTCAGAGGTTGATTTCATACTTGACTTTCTGTGGTAAGTCCAAGCCTGAGCCTAAATATCATTGTCAATCCATTTTCCAAATATGTCTTGACAGCACTTTTGAAGCCATTTTCTGTCTTATTTGAACTCAGCTGAACTAGCAGCACAGACTTTATGGTTTTTTTTGATAGTTTGAAAGAGCTTGCTCACCTTTCCCATGCCACTGTTGCCTGGAACAGCATCATGTTAAAGTACAAATGGGAGACTGGACAGAAAGATCTGTGTTTTCCAGCTTGATGTAAGCTGGTGGCAATGCTGTTAGAAAATTTATTTTGATAGATTCTTTTGATAGATTCATTTCTCTCTCCTCAGGCCTATCTCCACTTCTCCATACGCTGACATGAAAGGCATAAAATTCCTGTGTATGAGATCTGTGGAGTATCTAAATCAAGTTCTATCTCTGTTGCTTTATACGGTCTAATTTTTTACTTTGATTTGCTTAAAACAAAGACCATGAAAGAAAACTAGTTCCCCTTAATTTCTGGAACATAAAAAGCTTGACACTGAATTTTTAGGGATTTAAAATGTTCTTAATTTAGTCCAAAGAAAAGGGCAGGAAATTAAACTCTTTTTTTATGTGTAATTTTTCAGAAGTCATGAATTCTTATCATCTGGAATATTTTTAATTCACTGTACATTTCAAGAATTCTTGAAATTTTTTAGAATACAGAATCTTTCAATATTTCTGATAAAAAAGTGTCTTTTCTGGTTTAGAACCAACCCATATATATGTCCAGTCACGATAACAGGGCCTTAGACTTTTAGCAGTCATGGATTGCTTGGTCAGTGGGGTTTGCTCCCTTTCATGCTTAAGACACAAAATTTCAGAAGATACATTTGTATTTAAGGAAAATTGTTTGTGTCTTGCATTTGAAGCCACACATTACAGACTAAATACAGAATAACACCGGATCCAGTGGGATATGCCTTTCTGGTATCTGTTGCCACAGATACATAATTAGGGAGGAATAAAGGGCAGTGAAAAAGAGCAATGAGTCAAACTACTGAACAGGAAAAATTATATTTGGTAACTAATGCAAATGAAGTCATACTGAACTGCCGACTATGGCAACCGTTCACAGTTGTATAAATTAATAATAAAACGTCCTGGTTTGAAGATACAAGATGGAATGCTTTTAGAAAGCTCTTTCCCTTCAAGGTGATGGTAGCTGTTCATCCTGTTTCTGCCATGTTATTATTACGCTTGGCTACAAGTTATCCAATTCGTTGTTAGAATTGGCCCTTATTTCAGCAGCAAAGGTGATCATTTGTGTTTAGTTTGTGGCATAGGGAGCTGTGCAAACACAACAACTTGCAGAAATTTGTTGTGTAAGACTCGTTTAGAGAAACACAACCAACAGATACTGAAGCAGGATGTGGAAACTTCAAATGAAAGTGAAAGCAACAATAAAATACCTTTTTATTTTGGTTTATTTTAAGAAATAAACCACATTTAAATTAATTTCCATCCCTGTCATTTTTGGCCAGTGGAAACAAATAACACAGGATTGTGTTGCGTGCTTCTCACAGCTTTCATTCCTGATTAACTGAAAAGTTCTCCGTAAATAAGGACTTGAAAATGAAAGAGGGGAACTTGAAGCAGAGCACAAAGGCAGCTGTCAGTGCTGCTAAGGAGTTAAGGAATCACAGCCTGGAGAGGATTCAGAGGTGCTCTCTTATATGTTCTGCTTAACCCTGGGCACCAATCTGCAGTCTACACCACAGCCTTGTGAACAGCTATAAGGATAGATAGAAGATCGTTGTGAGGGATAAGTGAAAAGAAAAATACCTGCAATCAATTGTCTCCTGATTCCTGAGTGCCTTAGTATGCTCTTGAGAATACAGTGTTATTGCAAGACCTCGTTTCTTTTCAGTACCATTTTTCATGTAGTTCCTTTGGAATGAACTACAGCAGAATAACTGTCTGCTAATTTGCATCCAGCTCTTATTTTGGCAAAGATTAGGATGGGGTTTGCTGCTTTTTGTCAGCTGAAGCTGTGTTAGGCCCTTAGCTCTGCTCTGGAGGCAGGGAGTGATGAATGACTTCAATGGAAAAGTGTGACATAGGAGCTGTCTGGAAAGCAAATGGGCATTTGCTGAGCAGCTTGGTGTTCAGGAAGAGGGACAAGAGGATAAACAACCCTCATGAAGCAAGCATGTTAGAAGACTTGTTGACTAGGTGGAGCTAGGAGCCCAATGTTGTACTGGAAACTTTGCCATTTGATTGCCCACTGACCTTGGGCAATTACTTTGACGCATTTCTTTGTCTATGCTCAGTGTCAAAGCTGGACTACCAGAAAACCCCCAAACATTAGCACTATTCCTGGTGTATTCTGTTAAGAATTACATGGGCACCATCCCTTATGTGTCGCTTTTCCTTTCAGAGGAGATCATGGAGGAGATCTCCTAGAGCAGAAGTGTGATGAGCCCTCTTCCACCATACCTGCTGCAAACCAAAGTCTCATTCTCTGTATGAACTAGGTGCTCATGTGTACTAGCTATTTTTGTCCTATGGCTACCCAGTGCTTGCATCTTTATCTCTTGAAGGGAAAAACTAAATGAAATATAAACATAATTTATTAACCGAATCCTTTCCTACGCTAGGGATTTTTCTGTAAATATTGCATCAAAAGTGTCTCCTCTCTGATGCTGAGTACTTTCTGTTCAATTTATTTTATAATGTCTTGTTATTCTATTCATGATTATACTTAGTTATAGTTTTTAGTCTTAAAAAATACTGAATGTAGATATCCACTGAATGTAGATATCCACTGAATGCAATCATTTTTTCTTTCCATTCAGAGGGTGTCCGAATTCAATTTATCTCTTCTCACCTTTTGGATGCTGTAAAAGTTTAGTGTCACTGGTCTCTTGAATTTATGTCTGCATCTGTGGCTAAATTTTACTTATTCATTTTTGAAGGTTCAAAGGCAATTGACTGAGAGCTTTTTAAAATGAGTGTGTGCTTCCTGTCTGACAAGTCCTACAATGCCTTGAATTATACTAACTTTGATATTGAATTGGCTAGATTTGGAAGTAGTTTTAGTAACAAAAGGTACTGCAATTGTAATGATTTTCATACTAGTTAAGATAAGATGGTTATTTAATCTACTTCTACAGTTGGGAAGACCTTGAAATTCCTACTGTAACTCATCCAAAATTACTGCCAGTGGGATTTTGAAGCTTTCTTGTGCATTTCTGTGACACTATTGTGAGGGTCAACAAAAGCAGTTGCCTGATAAAAATGTGACTTGCATCAGATCCAAATGTGGTTTGTAGTTAAAAACAGAAATAGGTCTAGAAAACTGCTAATAAGAGCAGGGATTGGTTAAAGGTAATTCTAAGAGCTCTAAGTAGGGAGTGCTTGGAAACATGCCTCTGTAGGAATTATACAGCTCCCTTAGAACATCATAGAAATAACCTTTTTTGCTTGGATCTACAATCCGAAATGTTATCCTCAGGGTTAGTGGATAATAAATAATGTTTCTAATTCTTTTATAACAGAATTTATGCTTTTCAGCCAGTCACATTCCTATTAATGCTGACCATGTACCAGCCAGCTGACTAAGAGTCCTCACCTACAAAGCGTGCAACTGCTGTGAAATCCAGTATCTTGCTGGGTGCCTGTCTCCAGCTTCCTAAAAGTCTGGACCATAAGGCTGCTTTGAACTTGCATTCTTCTCTTGAAAGTGGGTCAGTGTCCACTGAATGACTGAAGAAAAAGTAAAACAGGAACAGGGTGGGCTTGTGGCCCAGAGGTGAGAATACTTATTTGAATGATCTGTGTTAGATACTTACCTCAGTGCTCATCTTTGTATTTAATTTGATGTTCAGTTAAATATATATCACAGAAGCAAATGTTGCCTGGGATGGAAGAGGTTGCAAAAAAACAGGCTAGTGACTTAACATGAAAGAGAATGATTAGCCTTAGACATAAAGAGTATATATTTTGGTAATTGGAGAATACACCCTTAGAAGTGTTTATTCCCTAGGACTGGAGCACGATCGACTGAGCGAGAAGAAAAACATGTGCTAAGATTTAATGAAACGCCTTATTACATGCATATTTCTGTGCAATACTGAAGACAGTGGTGTCCTAGGAGGTGATGTGGGGGCACAGAAAGCCATGTGAAGTTCATAAAAGATGTACCTTGTTTCTTCAGGTATTGCACCTTAAGTGTGTTCTCAACCCATTACTGTGCATGATCACTAGCTTGAACACAAAAAGGATTTTAAAGAATGGATTTTGGGATCCTATTAATAAAATGATGCTACTCATCTTGTGTCTGACATGCTGCATGTGTGTGAGAACTAGTTTGTTAGAACTGACTTTCTTGTAAATCAAGAAAGTTACTTATGTCTTGTTTTGTTCTGTGAAATCTCAATTTCAGACGATAATTCTTTATGTGACCATTGAGAGGGATAAGTCTTTTAAAATTAATTTTTTAATAAATAACTAGATTATATATGTTTTGCAGTCCTGAAAATTCTTAGTGTAGTTTTACTTCTGTTCTTAAAATCAAAAAAACCCCCTAAACTTAAAAAAAAAAAAAGTAACTCAAACTCAAGGAACCCTAAAGTGTTTTGAATTAGCTTTTAGCTCCTTAGTCTGTAACTTGATTTGAAAATCATCCCTTCAGCCCTCAGACCTTATGTTTTGCTGGACTCTCTTCCCAAGAGCCAATGACATGTGATGTTATTTGGTTCTCTGCAAAAGACTCGTCAGTATGTGTCCTGTGCATTTTCTCTGCTCAGATACAACTACCTTGTTTTGAGCTTAGAGTGAACATGGAAAAAAAATGTATTCACCAAAGACAGAGAGTATGTCAGAGCCACAGTACCTGTGATACACCTATTGGATATTATACAGTCACAGAGGTTTAAACTGCAGAAATGTTCAGTGGGAAAACATTCAGTGTCTGTCTCTTCTTAGAGCGGGGTTTCTTTTTTGGAGGGTGAAAAATAACCCCAAACCCATAAGTTAGCTAAAGGCTAATAGAAAGTCTGAATTTCCATAGAGTCTTTAATTGCACAAAGAATTCTGCACCTCCTTGATTGAGTCTCTGGAGGTATTTAAAAGACATGTAGATATGGCACTTGGGGACCTGGTTTAGTTGGCAGTGTTGGGTCAACAGTTGACTTGAGGATCTTAAAGGTCTTTTCCAATCTAAATGGTCCTGTGATTCTATCTAGGTGCTTTCAGGGATTATTTGGCAAGTAAAACTGCAGCTTTCATATATGATGTCAAATATATCTACGAGGCAGATCCTTTGTTTTGAGAAAACAAAACATGTTAGTTTGTTGTAGCATGGTAAGTTGTACTTGGTGAAAGAGACAGTTGCTCTGACAATCCCTGAAAAACTAGCAGCAATTTCTGACATTCCATGTATTGCCTGCTGTTGAGGTTTGTCTATGGATTTTAAATGAAAGAAATAGAAAACTATTTTTTGTAGGAATGACTCTGTGTTAGAATGGAAAGGTAAAAATTAGTGCTATTACTCAGTAATCCTTTGGGTTTGGTTTTTTGTTTGTTTGTTTTGCTTGGTTTGGTTTTTTGTCTTCTTTTTTTTCTCTCGGGGAAGTTTTTTTGGGGGGGTTTGTTTTTTTTGTTGTTGGTTTTTTTTGTTTGTTTGTTTGTTTTTTGGTTTTGGTTTTTTTGGGTTTTTTTTTGTATGTGGGGGTTGTTTGGTTTTTTTTGGTTGGGTTTTTGTTTCTTTTTTTTTTTTTTTTTCCTCTGCGTCTGGACTAGTGTCCAGCAGCACTAGGGATTTTTTTTTTTTTGCTTTTAAGTAAGCATACAAGTGAACCCTTGCAAGTGTCAAGACTGAAACATTTCATATACAGAACAATTCCTTTAAATGTGTTGCTTGCTGAAGAGTTCAAAACATATTTACATGGTTGTTTCTGGAGTAAATTAACACCACCAGCACCAGCAGACTGAGAAAAAGGTTTTTTGCAAAAGAAATTTGTCCTCACCTGGACTTCAAATAAATCAGTTTCAATTCAACCAAGATTTATCAGTCCACAAAACTAACACTAACTACATCTTTATGCCTTTAAGACTTCAAGAAACAAAGCTATGTTAGGATCTAAAACTGACTTGATGTAAGGGGGAAAAATGACAGAGCAGCTGACAGGTGGCCCAGTGCCACCGTTCGGGAAGAACAACACGAGACCTGCAGGGTTCTAACAGGGTCACAGATCCTGGGCAGATCTGCCTTTATTCAAAATGGCTTCCTTTTTATAGGGCAGGCTGAGGAGGGTTCTGGAAAAGGGGAGTGGATATCTAAAAGTAGGGATAGGAAGGTGAGGTGAACATGAATATGCAACAGGTAGGTGGGTACATAACAATGAGGTAACTGGGAAGGGATATAATTGGGTAGGGCATATACATCACAGTAAATTTGCCCAGTAGGAAGGTAGCATACAGTCCAAGGGCAAAAACTTCACAGCTACATGGGATAACATGTCTTCTAACACTGGCATCAACCTAACTTTAGGTTTAGCCAAAGAGTCTCTGTAGTAAAGTCCATTAAACAAATGTAGATTCTCTACTCTTCTTCAAGGAACCCTTTCTTCTGCAGCAGAATTCTACGATTCCTCCTCCTTGTGGTCACCTCCAACATCTCCCCCTGTTTTGTATGAAAAGCTGGAAATACATTCTGAACAAAATGTTTTTTAAGGCATGAGAATATGCAGGATAATGTTATGATGATAAGAATGACTGCAAAGAGAGTAGAAAGACAAATTATAATGATATGTTTCAGCCAATTTGGAACAGTAGGTAATTTCAGGTGATTTCAGCCAATCAAAGAGATCTGCAGAGTCGAATTTTGGGGACAATATGGATGTTGTTAATAAGTTTCTTCAATTCAAATAAGCTAGAGGAAATTGATTGGGAGTGATCAGAAAAATTCATACAACATAAACCTTGGAATTCTTGACAACCATGATTATGGGCTAATAATAGAAAATCAATTGCAGCGCGGTTCTGTAAAGTGACTTCTTTAAGTTTTAGTGAATCGGCTAAAAGGCCTTCAGTGGCAATGCTGGTGGTGTTAGCTTCTTTTTTCATCCAACAAGCCATATGGGTAATTATGGACAAAGCACAGTAAGTTCCAATTGCTGGAATAAGGGATGAAGCAAAGAAATTGTTTGTGGTTGCCCAAATATAGATGTCAGGGTAACAATTTTCAGAGAGAGATAGAAGATGGTGCATTGGGTCAAAGGTATCTTTTTGATTGGGATCTTGTCCAGGGACAGTAGGAGCATATGGGAGAACATTAATTTCAGGGGATTTGCATGTTGGAGGTTTGGCATCCCAGTCAATCGGATGTTTTCGATCTCAGGAATGCATTAAAATGGTTGATCTTTTGTGCTGAATTGGTGTGGATTTTGTTTGTCCTGGGAGGAGGAATTTAGCTGGATTGAATAAAGTAAGTTTTCCAATTGAACATGGTCCTCCCACTGGATGAGAGGGCACTCCAGGCCACGCTCTTTTGCCGCAAAATAGAAATTCTCCAAGAGGCAAAGCTAGGGGTGAGCCAATTTTTTCTATAGTTATTATGGACGGGGGAATTCCATTACACCAAAGGGACACATTGGTGTATATGGATTTTTGAGAAGTGACTTTAAATTGTTTAATGGGGTTAGTTGTTTCACGTTGGAAAATAATACAGGAGTTTGATTTTATAGAACCTAAGAGGTCTAATTCTGAGGGTTCAATATCTGTGACGGAATATGATTCAAGAAATTTATCGGTACTTGTTTTTGAGGGAAGTCCAATTAAACATGTCTTGAAAGGATTATTTACGTTGGAGGTGGAAAGACAGATTGAGCCTGCTCCGATGCTGTCAGCCAGTTTTACCCAAACATTTTCATTGTTCTGGTACGCCCATGATGGTATTTCGGTGCGTGGTGTCATGGCAGGAGTGGAGATGGTGATGATGCAGGAGATGATGATGAGGTAGGAGATTCCTGGTATACCTTTATTCTTTTTGCTGGAATCCATTGTGGTCCTCGATCTGTAGAAATACAAGTGTGTCCCTTTCCCCATGTTATAAGGGGAAAAGGACCTCTCCATTGATCTGTTAGTAAATCTTTAAACATCACTTTAACCTCTTGTATTTGCGATCTGTCTCTAGGGCTAAAATGTCTCTGAATGGGAGCTGATTCGTTCTCTTCCCTGTTTAAAAAATTTAAAACATAAGTAGCTTTGTATAACCGTTCTTGTGGGGAGAGACCCACACTCCCCCTGTTTTGTTTGTTTAACATATTTTTTAATGATTTATGGGCTTGTTCTACAACACCTTGACCTGTAGGGTTGTGAGGTAGTCCGGTGGTATGTTTGATTCCTCACATTTGAAAGAAATTTTGTGTTTGTTTTGAGACATATGAGGGTCCATTGTCTGTTTTAATTTGGTGTGGGATATCCATGTGAGCGAAAGCAGTAATTAAATGTTTTCTGACATCTCTGCTTTTTTTCTCCAGAGTGTGCTGTGGCCACTAAGCCCAGAGAGACTGAAAGAACAAAATTTCAGTGTTTGTAGTTTCTTTGAATATTTCCTCACACTTTCTGTCTTTAGCACTCTATAGCTGCATGTGTTGCTGTTCTGAGATTTAACAACAACAAATGGCATTAATTCGTGGAAAGAAACAACAATTTAAAAATTGGACAAAGAGAAGGATAAATTAAAATGAGTTAAGACGCTGACAATTTTTAGCATTTGAAGCAAATGAAATTAAGTAAAAGATGCTTTGATGTTTTAGCTGGGAGGAAGTAGTGCTAATAGTCTTTACTTGAGTAATTATGGCAATAGAAAATTCCTGCTGTGATCAGTATTTATTAGATGTTAATATTTTGGTAATACTCCATATTGCAGTTAAAATCTAATTGGTGATACTTTTGTAAATACAGCCAAAATACAGCATGTTCAAAGGGTGATATTAACTGATGTTTCCTAATGAGCCACTTACAACATTTTTTTGTATTCTAAGTGTGCTTCAGCCTTTTGATGTTCCTTGTAATGACCTGGAAAAAAACCCTAAATTCTTACTGGCACTATTCACTTTCTATTTTTATATTTTAATAAATAGGAGGCCAAATGGAAGAGTTATGATTGAATTGTCTGTCCTTCTAAGTATCTCAAGCCACTGAGTTCTACTCAGGAATTCATTCAGGAAAGGAGATGAGATACTTCCAAACAGATAGAACTACCTTTTTTTGAAAAATGTTCAGTTTCAGTCCAATAATGCCAAGTCCAGCTACATCCTCTGGTAACCTACTACAAATATTTGTTCCCTTGACTCCTTTTGTTGCTTGTCCTATCTGAAAAATGTCTGTTGCTGTCTTCCAGTCAGGATTGCAATTATATGAAATTGTAGTATCCTCCACCAACAGTCATCTGTGAGATTGTTAAATCCACAAGATCCCTCTTAATGTCCCTTCTTTTGTCCTTGCTTTTATTCCCTGCCTGATCAAACTGTTCCCTTTTTTATTACTATTCTGAAAACCTATGCAGTTTGTCAGATATTTTAGTGACTTTTTAGTCCTTTCAAACTAGTTTAAGCTGAAATCCTTGATTCTTCTCTGACTTGTAGCCTGATTTCCATCTCTCCAACTGCCTCTTCTACTTACTTGTATGGCTCATCTACATTAGGTTGTTTCTTCTATGAGAAATGACAGCTTCCTTGTCAGGTCTTGTGTCATTGGTCTTGGTAACTTTATGCAGCCAGGAGTAACACCTGAACAGTCCTGGAAAAATCTCTGGATACATTTGTTGTCAAATTCTGTCACTTGTCTAAGGAGTATGTGGGACCTGTGATCCTAACGAGCTATAGCAAACCACAAATGCTGCCAAATTTCAAGGTCTTGTTCTGCATCATGACATGCCAGAGATTATTAGTAAAAAACTTAGGCAAAATGACATATTTTGGAATGCCATCTTCTGTGAAACATATGAAAATTTCCCCTGTAACACCTTCAACTCTCAAATGATCCAAAGCTGAGACTAAACAACATGAAAGTTACTACAAAAAGAACGTAATTTTGCTAGTGAGGATATAGAATTGTTTAGGTTGTAAAACACCTCTAAGATGATTTAGTTTAATGTTTTACCAAGAATTTCCAAACCCACCACTAAATTACGTCCTTAAGCACTACATCTGCATATTTCCTATATGTCCCTTCAGATTTTTCTTGTCTTTTAAACTTGTAGCCTCTGAAAGAATATATACTTAGAGTTACAAGAGCAGTATTACAAATTCTGTTCAGATGAATGGTCCAGTGGGTTTTTTAAAGATGAAGAAAAGGTTGCATATTACTTTCAATAACAAGAATATCAATTTTCTTTCAGGACTCTTGACCCTCTATCTTGGCAGATCTCCCATGACTGGGCTACTTCTCTCCTTAGGCAGCTCACCGGGTTAAGACCACTGTTCATTACCTTGGTTTATATTTTAAAATTTTGCTTTAAACTTCAAGTCCCTTTCAAGGGGAAAAGAATATTTTTGGCATTGAAGTAGATGTAAGGGTTTAGAAAGAACAACTAGTGCTTTATACTCATTTCACATCACAAGGCAGACCATATATAGCCTAAATACAGATTTAAAAAAAAGAAAAGCTGTATAAATTTATTGTATAAAATTACTGTCTAGATCACTTCATCCACATCCATGTGTTTTAATCACTGACTGCAAGTTGGTGGGATCAGCAGCTATTTCCTGTAGAATTGGATTAAGGGACTAGTGTAACATACAGAGTTACAGATAAGGGCTGAAGCCTCACCGAAGTGTCTGCAATCACTGTCTCACCCCTATCACCCTGATGACTCAAATCCCCATGTGTTTTTTTTTTCTCAGACACTGAATCACCAACTTGATGATCTGAAGAGGTGTAAGGACTTCTGAGCTACCAACAGTGAATATTTTCACAAAGTCCCCTGTAGATAATTGTCCTCTGTGGGAATATTCACACTTAAAGTAGCAAGAGATTTCATATAACCATGTACAAATGAAAAAAGCAATTAAATTAAATTAGAAGACAAAGGAAACTGGTATATGGGATCAAAACTGAAATGGAAAAAGATTGTTTTATGAATTGGCAGTGAATTTGGCTGAATCAATCTGCCAGGAAAGACGAGAACTCAGATGGATGGACATCAGACAACTTGTGTCTGTCTGATCCAGAAGTGCAAGAATAAGTAGGTTGATCCTAAGAGAGGAAGGGAAGGCTTAGATATCTGTGTACCATAGAGATAAGAAAGGGGAAAGAGTAGCTGATAACGTTATTACAATTACAACAGAATTTTAGAGTATTGTCATAAAATGTGTTCAAAGCCATATGAGGCACCTACCTAAGGTTCAGTTCTCTTCTGTATCAGTTTACTTGTTAGGAGATGGAAATGAATTGCAATTCATTTGCAATTGATGCTTAAGGCTGTTAGTCATTAATATATATTGATTCAACTGAATCAGTTTTAAGACTGATTGAGGTTAAGTTGGTCTAACATTCAGGGTCAGGCAAGACGGTTAAAATCTAGACAGGAATGATTCATTACCCTGCAAAAGACTTTTCTGAGGTAATGTTTTTCAGTGTTTTTCATCATGTGAAAAATATTATTGGATATGTCTGATGTTCCTGCGTAAACTAGAAATAAATGTTGTTATCATCTTTCTATAAATGGGATTGTACCTTGCCAATAAAAATTTCATTGCTTCTTGATAAAAATATAAAAGGTGGAGAGAAGGTTAGGACAAAAAAAATCACTGCTTAGAATTTTGTTGAATTTCCTATAAAATCTTAGCTGAAACTTAAGATGAACTATCTTGAAAAGGGTTACAATAATATATCTTAAGCTACCCACAACAGTTAACATATTAGGCAATAAGTAGCAGCAATCTGTCTGGCAATTGGTATTAGGAAGTTTTATTAAATGTCTCCTTGTTAAAGCACTCAGAGAGGGTACTGATAATATTTTAATGAAATCTGAAGGTAGTTCTGAAATGATGGAAGAGATTCTCCCACTAGTTGAAGTGATAATAAAATGTTAATTTTGGGAAAATACAAAGCTATAAGAAAATATAAAGGTGAACGTTGGCAAACCACACCCCCCCAAAAAAAACGAACAAATGAAGAGGTAATTTATATAGCTGAGGAGGATCTCAGCACTGCCTTACAAAAACTCATGTATGCTAGTGGAAAGAGACTTGCATGAAAAGTGGTTATAAGAGGAGATCTAGGGTGGCAGAAATGTAGTGGAAAACAATGTACTTATGATGTTGCCTCAAAGATAACCCATCCAAAGTTGACCTGCCACACAACAGCATGTAAGGTAGGGAACTCTTCTTTGTAGGGTACTGAGGTAACAACTCAGAGCAATTTATTATCAGAGAAGTAACAAAATGTAGGCTTTTTAAAAGACACTGGGATCAGAAATAGATAGATGATTTTAACACTTAAATGTATCACTATTACAGAGACAAATGCTGCTTTATTGCTCTTCTAGATCTCCTTTCATGTACCACCTCTGTGGCATGAGAGGGCCACATGCTGCCTGGGATGTGGAGGAAATCCTCACCCTGTTCTGTTGCAGTGGCCTTTTCCCGCTCCTGGCCCTTTTCTAGGAGCAGCCAGACCCCAGAGTTACAGGAGCAAGTGCCTTTATGGATTGGCAGGGCATGGCCACAGCCCTGAGGTATTGCTGCCCAAGGGGGCCAGGCCAGTCGGGGTGACACTGGGGTGGGTTCGTCCTCCTGTAGCTGCCACCACGCCTTGTGTGGTGGCACCTCTCCCTGGGGGCTGGGCTGAGCCCACTGAGTTTCAGATAATTAAAGCTTTGCACAAATGTCAAATATTTCAAAGTGCTTAATCTACTGAGTGTTGGAGGAGGGCTGTAACTGAGAGGCTTTTCCCTGTCTAAAAGGCGACAGATTATCTCAGTAGCTGTTACCTAATATAACTTAGGTTCAAGACTCTAAAATAATCTGTGCAGTGAATTCAAGAGTGCATAAAACAGGGGTGAATTTTAAGAACATTGGCCAAAAAAAAAATTAGGCTGTCAGGACAGTTCTCCATAGCTTCTCTAATACTGATGTTCCTGTATTGAAATTGTTTATGGCAGGTTGAAAATAAACAAAGTAAAAAAAACCCATATACAGAGCTAAGCTATGTAATTCCTTGCCACAGGCTGTTACAGATGCTAAAAGTTTGCTGGTGTTCAGCACTGATTGGATACACTAATAGAATAAAAAATTATCCAGGCTGTTAAAAGAAAGATGCCAACTGTGGTCAGGAAATTTAAGAAGAAAGAGCTAAAGGCTAGATGTCACTTCTTGGGAAATACGTTTCTCATTTTCTTTCTACTTTTCCCTAGGAATCTCCTACTGGCATTACTGAGTACAGCGTACTGACTTAAATCTTTCATCTGAACCAACAGGGCTGGTTCCATTTTCTCACTGGATCTTTTTAAACTTACAGCTGTACTTTATTTAAACCTGTTAAGTGATCCTCACCATTGCAAATCTTCCTGTTTACCTCTAAAGAAAAATCAGCAGGGCTCACAGATGTGGTCACTGAGTTCATGTGGTCCATAAAACAGTGAGACACCTGATTTTCACTAAATGGTCTCATTTAAAAGGAAGGCATTTTCTGTGAAGAATGTGACTGTAAATAATCAAAAATAGCCTTGCTTTAACATGCACTTTTCAGCAATAATTGAGCAAAAATACATTATTCTAATATGTCACGCATCCCTTCCTTGCAAGTTTCCATTTGCCTATGCTCCTGATCTACTAAAAATTGACATAAAAGTGATGTACTGGAACCAGCTCTAGAAATTGTTGAACTTAGAAAAAAGCTGCTCATCGATAGGGCCTTTATATTGCTTGAGGAATAGGATGGTTTGTTTTGAGTAAAATACCACAGTTGTTATGAAAGGCTATGAATTGTTGTCATGCAAAGAACATTCTGCTTTTGAGATAAATTTAAAAGCATCTGATGTAGACATTTTCCTAGAAAAACTAATTTGTTTTTAGTCCTGTGGGGGAGCACAAGTGTCCTTTAATCTTTGGCAGAATTATTTCACAGACAGTCCTTACTTTGTTGCACTTCGTAAGTTTATTTTTCATCAATTCTATCTGTATTGCTACAGTAAAGAAAGCTTGTGACATTATTTCCCCTGGACTTTCAGGACAAAATAGTAGAGCTGGTAAACTTTTAGGTTAACTCTTGTGGTCCTTCCTGAAATGATATGAAATGTTATTGTACGTGATCTTACCAGCAACCTGTCCTCCTCATTTCTTAATAGAATGTGATCTTCATTTACAAAAATGAACTGAGCTACAATGAACTGAACTGAACAGCTGGTGGTCACTTGACTGATAGAAATGGAGCACTCAGTGGGGCAAATGAACAGGTTGTAAGTTTATGCTAAAATGTCATGTTCTTTTATGTGTGTGTGGGTTTTCTCAAATATCTTAGCCTGAACTGTTGTGTGTTTACAAAGCTTCTGTTTATTTCTGAAAAGGAAAAAAAGGAAAAGGTTTTATTGAGGTGATTAAACAGAGATGGCTGTGATCTGCTGTATTTTCACTGATACTCAGACTGAATTGCCTGAAAAGAAATATGTTGCTGAAACAGTGACTGCCTCAGTATACCTTTGGTTTAAGAGATAAATTTTACTGTTTCCTATTATGAGGTTAACATTTATCTGAATAGGAGATTCACTCATTTTTAATAGCTTAGTGATAGGGTTACTTAAAGGACCATCAGGAGAAAAGTGTTCTCCTTTTATACAATACTATGCAATTAAATTCTATTGAAATCTACAGTGAAGTGTGTGTATAGAAAAACTAAGGTATAGTACTGTCAAACACACAAGAATATGTACTTAAAAATCTGTCCAATAGTGGACAGATTGAAAGAGCTGAGGTTGAAAATAGTCTTTGTTTACTGTAAGGTAGCATTTGATTAGGGTATATGTGACTTTCCAGTCAGTGGTAAAAAACCCCTTTCTATGCAGCAGGGAAGGTTTCACACAGAAAGGCAAAAATCTGATGCTACAAAGAGAAAGAATAGTGGTTTAGATTGATCAGTATTCTGATCTGGCATTCCACACTCCCACTCTCTCCTTACTGCTGTGTATTGGAATTAAGGTTGCAATATTCCAACCCTTCAAAATACCACAGAAATAAATCTCTCCAGTCAGGTAATTCAAACAGAGATTGAGGTGTAGTGGAAAGGGGAAGAAATGTTTATTTAATGGTGTCTGTATACCCAAAGCGATCTTAGATGTCCATTAAAGATCGATGGGGATATTGTAATAAAACCCTGCAGACCAATTGATTTTTCAAGGGCAATCCACTCTGGTTAGGCAACCGAGAGATCCACCTGAATGTGGTGGGTACATTCTGTCTGTAGCTTTTCAGTCTAGTCAGTAGTAAAGAATATGCACCATGAGTTGTATTTTTCATGGAAAATAGCTAGTGACAAGGAAACCCACTTAGGCTGTCAAGAGCTGAGCTGTTAGAGGAAATGATTATTTCCATCAGTTGTCGGACTCTTTCCTCTCTCACTTAACAGAATAACTGCTTTTGAATGACCCCTTTCAGTGACCCAGGAGGTAGGTCTGGAGGAGTGGATTCCTCAGTGTGGACTGCACTGTGCATGCTCTGCTCCTGCAGGGAAACTTGTGTGCTGCTTTGCAAAAGGATGGAGTACAGGGAAGAGCTGAATACACAAGAGGGCAAATAGAGACTGCCTAGTTCCCTTGTACTTA
Organism: Lophotriccus pileatus; assembly: GCA_035583135.1. Classification (NCBI taxonomy): domain Eukaryota; kingdom Metazoa; phylum Chordata; class Aves; order Passeriformes; family Tyrannidae; genus Lophotriccus; species Lophotriccus pileatus. The sequence goes on from JAWWES010000133.1 coordinate 23,915,313, forward strand.
GGAACAAACACCATCCTGAGCATATTCCTTCACCGTTGGCCTCAGGATGAGAACTCCATGCAATGAACAATCATGAAAAGTTAACAAGGACCACTGTCACTAGAGGGTCACCTGCCACTCATAAATGTTTATCCTGTCTGTGCTGAAAAGTTACGATTTACACTGTGTGGCAGGTAAAGGGACTGTTCAGCCCTGAAGTTGCTGGAGGCCTAGTTCTGCTTAATCAGAAAACTTATTTGAGCAGGCCATCAATAGTTGCACACCTAGGTATACTTTCAGCAAAAGGACAGAGGATGCTAATGAAATTGTGCCTGATTTCCTCAGAGCTCACCCTCTAAACTAAGGATCCTATGCTGGCATACAGATAGGACCTCCTCACTCCATGTGTCTGGGATATAAAGACCATTTAAGTACCATGGGAGTAAAGGAAGAGTAAAAGGCTAGGAATTTTCTGGCTGGAAAAGGGAAAACAGAAGGGAAAGGTGATAAGAATGCATGGAAAAGATGAAGAGAGAATTAAGAGGGCTTGTCATTTAAGTATTGGTTTTTCTGGCAAGAAATCAAGGCTATAAAATGAAATTACAAAGAGATAGATTAAAAAACCAGGGAGTTTTCTTTGTGCCTTATATGGGGAAACTGGGGAGCTCTGCTAACAATATGTTGCAAACCCAGTGTTTACATGAATACAGAAAAGCAGCTCTAAAGCTTCATAGATGAAAAAGAGCTGTTGATCTGTTATCAAGGGCTGGTAAATCACAAAGATATGACCTCAAACCCCAGAATTTATAAATGAAGTTCACTAGGTGATCTTCAAGTGAGGTCCCTTCCAACCCAAACCATTCTATGATTCTGTGAATTTCTTGCCCCACAGATCACTTGTGACCAGGTGACCATATGGGGAAGAATAAATACCTTTGCTTCCTTATAGTGTTTCTTAGGCATTTCCTGTTGCTTATTGTCAGAACAGTTGGATGTTGGGTGAGGCTGTCACTACACAAGCTAAGTTCTTCCTAAATCCATAATATGGATTTCTTATGCAGTGGACTCAGGTCTCTAAACTGTAGCAAATGTAATGAGTCTATTCACTGTAGTTTCTGTGATCTTTGACACAGCTGTTGATATACTTCTGTTCTGGCATGTCTATGACTGCAGCCCCTTAGATCATGCACGTGGGGACCTGGAAGAGCATTAACTAAGAGCTGTGAGCTTTAGCAACGGGAGAGTTAAAAAAAAATTATGGGACTGCTAGTGCATGAAGTCATCTCTGCACTTACTGACATTTTGCAAGGTCAGTAAGCTTGCTGCTGCTTAAACAGCTCAGCCGTTGCTTTTTTCATCTGGTTTGGCTTTATTCACATGTGTCAAAATTCTAGAAAGCTGCCAGTAAAATTTCTCTCTAAAGCCTCCAAGGGTAGAAACTTCTATGTTTATACAGATAAACATGTTGATGAACTTTTAATTCAATATATTTATTAGACATCCAATGTCCTAAGTAGCAAAGTAATAAACCACATACAGACACCCAGCAACTTTCCAGCTAATTATTGAAGAAATCTGATTTTGATATCTGCTGTACTGATTGCTACTTTTCTTCCTAGTAGAAAAATTGTTTACCACCTACACGTTAGCAATACTGTTCATACTCCAGGTGTTACGCTTCTTCTAAATTTGATTTCTTTGCAATGTTGAGAGCACTTGCTAGTGTTGCATTAGGAAGGTTTTCCTCCTGTTTTCAATTCTTTGCATAGGAACAAGAAATTGTTTCATTTCAAACTGCCTTGCATGTGTTTATATCAAATAAAGATATACTTCTTGAAGGAACATAGTGGAGGGAACTGGATGACTCAGACGAACATTTGTCCCACAAATTTTGGTCATGCATGATCTCTAAATAGCTTATCTTACCCCTCTCATTTTCTATTATCTCCTGTAAAATGTATGCTACAGTTCATTTCTGACGGTTATATGCAATCATGCCTGGAATATGAAACCTATCTGCAGGGTTGGGTTGCTACAAAAGTAGGTAGTAAAGTGAAAAAGGGAAGAGAATCTGAGACTTCTGCATTTGATTTCCACTAATGCTAGAGGTCAGTTGGGCTTTGCATGTACAGAGCACTTCATGATACCATTTATCAGACATATTTAACTGTTCCCTCTTTTTTATTTCTATTTTTATTTATAATGTAGATAAAAATATTGCAATTTCTTCAGGAAATCAATGTTAAAATATAAATTGTTTCAGTTTTTTTTCTTTCTTTAATATATCACAGTGTTGTTAACGTAATTTCTGATGAAGATTTCCGTTATTCATCACTATGCATCTCCACTGGAAAATGAAAGAGTGCTCAGGGAGAGCGGGTTTATCTCACTGAAGTCATTTTATATTTTGTCCCAGGAGAATGCATCTGGCTACCTTGGACCTACAGATATAAACAGTTATTAAAAGGCTGCACACATTTCAATAGTATAATTAACCTAGGTATTAGGCATGAAGCAAAACATACTCTAATACGAATGAATAATAATAAAATCACTTAGCACTTCTTTGCAGTTCTTTCTGCACACACATTTTATTTGTTTCTTAAGGTTGAAGCTGCTGTCACAAAACCATTCTAATTATCTGCTCATGAATATTCATGTATGAATGACAGAGGAATTATTGCTAAGAGAACTCTTTTTAAATGCTTTTGCTTACTGTGCTGGCTGTCTCCGGCATCTGCAGCTGAAGCCTGGAAAACAAAGTTTCCAGGTGAACTAAGCAAAGTTTAACATGGTCTGCTCAATATTGTGCTCTCTTCTCCTGCCAAGTGACAGGAGTAGTCTGCATTGATTTCTAACGACGCCTGTGTACCTTCCAGATACTTCAGATAGATGAAATTGTAATATTATTTCAGTATACTGGTCTCCAGTAGGTATCCCTTAGCTTAAAAATGGGCCCAGAGTTACTGGCAGTAGCAAATATACTGTCTTCTTGATTTTCTGAAATATTTTTTTAAAAGCAATTTTCTGTAAAGATAAAGAACTTGAGAACCGAAGTTTGGCGAATGTTCTGATCGATTCCAGTCTGCACACTCCTGAAATAACCACAGGAGATTTGAGTGAAATTTTGAATGCCGCAGATGTTTTCAGCTTGACACAGTGACAAGTTTACAAGGCTCCCTGCAGGGTCTGAGCTAATTTTAGATGTAATTACAAAGATGTATTTAACTGATTGTGTCTAATTAACGTCAGAAGATATGTCTGGGGCTTTTATAATACTGAATTCATGTAAGCTACTTCATTATTTTGGTATAAATCTTCAACAACTTAATCCATCTGCAGTATCTCTATATCAACTGGATACTAGAAAAAAGTGGTATCTTCATAGTTGCATATGAACCATTGTTCTATAAAGCATGAAATGAGCACAGTTGTGCTATAATCTGTAGTTTATGTCTCGTGCGGTCCCAAGGAAGTCTCATCACATCAGTATGATGAATGGAGAAGCTTCGATTTATTGAACATTACACACTTTTTTTATACAGT
>JAWWES010000133.1:23920805-23955183 GCA_035583135.1 Lophotriccus pileatus
CCTTTTCTCTAGCTGCTGTTTTTTGTCCATCCTCAAAATTTTCCATCTCTGAGGCCTTCTTTTATTCCCACAGCCTGCTCCACTTCGGCCTCTACCTAAAAGGTCTCTAATTCTTCCTTCAATAATCTACACTGAAAAGTAACTTTTACTGTAATAACCTATAAGATGAAGTCCTATGTATTGTATATCCAATGAGGGGAATTAATTTAAAACTTTAACAGCACTTCAGTATCCTAAAGGAAAAAATGAAAATACCATGAAATATTTCTGCTGTTGAACGTTTCATAGAATCACAGAATGATTTGGGTTGAAAGGGACCTCCAAGATCATCCAGTTCCAACTCCCCCACCAAGGGCAGCGACACCTTCCACTAGATCAGGTTGCTCAACACCCCATCAAACCTGGCTTTCAACACTTCCAGGGATGGGGCATCCACAGCTTCTCTGGACACCCTTTCCTGTGTCTCACAACCGTCACAGTGAAGAATTCCTTCCTAATATCTAACCTAAACCTACCCTCTTTCAGTTTAAACCCATTCTTCCTTGTCTTACCACTCCTTGTAAAAAGTTCCTTTCCATCTTTACTGTTAGGCTCCCTGGAAAGGGCTCTAAGATCTCCCCTGAGCTTTCTCTTCTTCCAGGCTGAACAATTGCAACTCTCTCAGCTTTTCCTCATAGGAGAAATGCTTCAGCCCTCACATCATCTTCATGACCCTCTTCTGGACTTACTCCAGCAGGGCTATGTCCTTCTTATGTTGGGGGCCCCAGGTATGTACTCCAGGTGGTGTGTCACAAAAGCAGGTGACACACCTTGATCTGCTGGCCATGCTTTAAATGCAGCCCAGGATACAGTTGGCCTTCTGGGCTGTAAGTACACATTGCTGGGTCATGTTGACCTGGGTCAACCAACAGCCCCGAGTTCTTCTGCTCATCCATTCTCCACCCAGCATGTATTTGGGTTTGGGATTGCCCTGACCCACGTGCAGGTACACCAACCTTGCCTTTATCCAATTCCAACAGAAATAATATATGTCTAGTTAGGGTGAAATAAACTGAAATAAACTTTTAGTCATTAATTTAATTATTGAAGATTAATTTCATAGTAAGTTCATAAATAGCTTCTGTGCAGTGCCTGCTAATGACCTTGAGAAATACACAATCAAAATTACATGTGCAAATACAACTGTGCTCATGCTGGAGAGGGGCTCAGGCTCTTGTTTATGCAAACATTGTAACACACATTGACAAGAAAGCACTTTACCAGTCATGCATAAACACTCTGGTCAGTCCTTTCCAGCTGCTTGCAAAGTGTATGAGACAAACTGTACAGAACACCATATTAAGATTTTTCGCTGTTTAAACCCTCATCAGTGTGATTCACCCCTGCAACAACCTGGGGAGGGGAATAAGGGAGTTTAGCAGGAGAGCAAAAATTTGAGACATTTGATATTGCCTGGTTTTGTTGCCTCTGATGTTTTGCTTCATGCTTTTCTTTAATGTCTGGTTGGAAATAGGGCACAATACTGAATGACTGATAAGATTGTGGGGTGGGAGTAAAAGAATTAATACAATCAGAGCCTTAAGCTGAACTTAGCTGATTCTTAACACTTTTGCAGAGTGATTTATTTACCATGTACTTGATTTAATTTTGAAAATAATAAACCCCACACTTCATTCAGAGAGAACCAGGCCATATCCTTAAATTTTTTAATAAAATCAATATAATTTTAATTGTTTTAGTGGTGAAACAACTGAGAGAACCAAAACTCCAGGTGATGTATGTGTGTGTGTCCAAGGAAGGGAGAGGTGTAGTTTGACTGTTTTAGATGGTCTGGGAAATAATTAACTTTGGTGTAAGGCTGTCTAGAAAGGAGGGCTTCTGCATAGCTGACATTATCTCACCGAGAGAGCCCATGCTAAGAGCTTGCCGTGGAAAGATCGAAAGACACTCTAACTGATTCATTTGCAATTGGTTTATTTGTCTTCCCTCAGGTTTGCTTTTTCTTAATGTAAAATATTCAGAGCTGGTGGAAAGTATTTTTCTTGCCTGTAGTTATTAAATGTTCTTATATGACTTTTGTAATCATAATTGTGAATTAAAAAGGACAGAGAGAAAAATATTGAAATTTAACATGCTGTTCATGTTTCCTTGGGTCTGTATTTTTATTAATTTGGTAACAAAAATACCAGATTTAATCCAAATAGTTATGTAAAGACAAAACTAATTTATCCAGAGTGGTTTTTGCCACTCTTATCTTTGCTCTGCTTTTAAATTGACATGGGTATGTTTCCAACTATAAAAGTTATTCTTTGCATTTATAATCCAATGTAACTTGTCAGTCTCTTGGATAGGGATGAGAAATTGTGTGTGTGGGTGTACATGTAAGAAACATTCAGTTATTCTTCGAAGTATAAAAATTAATATTTGGCACTAGGGCATACTTTGCTATATCAGGATTTTTTTTAAACCTGTGCAGTCCAGGGCAAACTTTAAATTACAAGTGAAGTGCTCAGGGCCTTGTCTAGTTGAGTTTTGAATACAACTAGGGGTAGAGATTTCATAGCTTCTGTGGGCCCTAATCCAGTGCCTGACTATTGTCAGAATGGATTTTGGTTTTCCATTCATGCAGATACAATTTCCTTGCTTACACTTGACTATTTTCCATTTCCTTTTCTTGGGAAGCTATGTAATGTGCCAGTCTTATCTGTTATCAATAATGTCGTCTCAGAATATAAATATACTTGCCAAATCCTGTGTTTCATTCCTCACCATGTGTGGTAAAACACCACTTACAAAACAGTGGATGACATAATACCTACTGACTCCACTATTTTTTATTTATGTGTGTAGTGGTGTATTTTCAATGCCTGTTTAATTGAAATCGATTCTCACTGGGTTAACATTACCAGTCAACTTTTCTAATCAATATTATACATCCCCCACTGTATTTTCTTCCCTTAGTGTCTAAAGTAAGTGTCCTTTTAAAATATGTGCTGTATTATATTTCTGATATATAACGACTAGGGTCTTGTAAACTAGTTTTTCCCACCCTCACATGCTTGTATTTAGGGGTTATATTAAATTGTCCATTGCAAACACAAGAGTAGGGCAAACACAGAAAATTTTGTGGGTTTTTTTCTTTGTGTGTGAAAGCAGACCCTAACTACACAACTGTTCTGTACTGTTCTGAAAAGAAATGAGGTTACATGCAGCTCAGGATTTTCCTGTTTATTTTCTTGCTACGAATTCTCTGAGGTCCAACCCTGCCCTGCATTTTTTCCTATAGAGAAGTTTAATTTGCACATAGCAAGAGATGAGACTCCTCTGCAGCTTGCCACAGCATTATCCATTCAGTTAAAAAAAATAATTTAAAAAAAATCATACCCTCAGACAGACAAGTCCAAACTGAGATCCAAGTCTCGTAACTATTCAGAAACAGCTGTAATCATTTCAGTCCTCATCACAGTTGAGCCACATGAGGGGATTTTTTCGTAGGGTGGCTGGCTTAGTTTAAATTGCTTTCACTTGTTCTCCTTGAGCTGAAAGTTACTTATACAACAAGAACGTTAGTGATAGCAAGATGTACCATTCCTAAAGAAGAAAAGGCCTTTACTACAACAAGTAGCTTTACAACTCATCCTTGAGAGGCAACTTGTTTTTTTACATAAAGTAAAACTGCATGAGGCTAAAAATATAGAAATGTAAAAGTACATTAGAATTTTGCTTAACATCTTTAACCTCAGAAATACCAGTGAAACCTGTAAGAATTGCTCCCCTAAGTACAAGAACAAGAGCTTAAATTGCTAGGGGACATTAGCATTTTCCTATAAAATTGCAGAATATAAATGGGAATACCAGTTGTGATAAAACAGTTTTTCATTTAATAACAAACATGAAATATTTGCAATTAGTGAACAAAACCGTCATCATGTTTTGATGACAAAAAATAAGATTGTGTACTTTTTAGTTATTCTTTGACATCCACCAAAACAGTTTAATTTTAAACATTTCCACAGGGAGAAGAATTAAAATATAAAAAGGTTTTTACTTGATTGCATGGGATTAAATCACTATGGTTTATGTAACTATGGAGGAAAGTAGACCACTGACTCACAACAGTTTTAGAAAGTTGTCCTCATTGCTGACTGGAGTCCCAATTACAGATGTATCGTGTTCTTTGGTAGCTCCTTATGCTTCTTTTATGTCTTGGCCCCCCGTTATGGTTCACAAAATATTCACCCATTTCTTGGATATAATTTTCTGTAGCACCTGCAAGTCCCAGGCACAGGATACAGTAAAAAGTCATGTGTTTGACTAGAAGCTGAAATGGATTCTACTCCCACTAAACTTGGGGAACGTTTGTGGCCAGCTTAGAGAGAACAGAGAGCTTAGTGAGAATTTACGTGTCTAAACAAGCAGGGCAAGAGGGGAGCAGATCTTATCTCAAGGGTCTGGAGTTTCTTTCTTGTTTTGTTGTAATCCGTTGTAGAACAGTCCTGTTTCTTGCTTCATTTGAAGTCACCTGGAGCCTTTACCTGGATTTGAACAGAAGCTAAATTCCACAGTTCATTTTTATTCTTTCAGTTCATGTATTTTATCAAATAAGGATAATAATCAGCATTGTTAGAACCAATAGAATTTGTAAGTTATATTGTTAAAGTAATTACAATATTAACAGAAGAGCTCTCAAAACTAACTCTTGAAATCTCTCAATTGCTAAATTCTTATTCTAGTAAAGTTCTAATAGTTTTCCATTAAAAAGACATTGCTAATAGTAATGTAGTAATAGTAACATCAGTACATCTGCAAATAAATTAAGTACTTATCAGCCAGGCAAGGCGTGTCATTGCTCCCTGTTAATCTTCACCTGAATGGTCTCCTTTGACATCCCTTCTCCTTGCAATTCCGTTCACCAAATTGGCGTGTTGTACCTTTATATTGCTTGGAAAAAACCCAGCTTCTCTTGTCTACCTGTCTTTATGAAGAAAAGGTTCTACCTCTAGTCAAATGAGAGTTACAGGATGTTTCCCAGCTTCTGGGCAGCAGAAGGAGGAGGAGGAGGTGGCCAGAAGGACAGGAACAGAGTGGAGTGAGATGTTGCAGGAGCACTGAGTGAGAGGCAAACGAGACTGACTCTGCAGCCTACAGCTCCACTGAGAGCCATGTTTCGTAAGGGCTCTGCACAGAGGTGAGAACAGCTGTGTGCAACAAATCCAATGACAGGAAAAGAATTTCCCTTCTCCTAGGCTAGATGTGGAAAGGACAGATGCGTGTTTGAACCTAGACATGCATCTCCTTCACAGTCAGAACATGGTAAAACTAACTGCCCCATCTCCTGACACTGGGCAGGACCTAGGAGAAGGCTGTAGATGCTGAGCAGGTCTGTCATCCTAGCATAGAAAGCTAGCTCTGACATCAATCAGTTGCAGAAGCTGAATAAGCCCCTCTTTATCTTCCTGTGACCATAAATCAGGTGCAAACTGCTTCACCCAGCAGTCAGATTGCTGTGCTCAAATTTGTGAGAATAATGGGACAAAGTATGTGTAGCTTTGACTTCCTCTTTACAGAAAATAAATATGTAATATTCCCATTTCTTTGCATAAAGATTTATGTGGGGATTGTAGGTCACTATCACCATTCTTTTAATACAGCTGAGATTAAAAAACTTTGAAGGCAGTATTTCCCCTCTGTGACAGTTACTGCCTGATCTGATGGAAAAGCTTCCTAAATCAACAATGAAGTGATAGAAAGAACAAAAGCATTTGTCTTTCTGCCTATCAGACTGCCCCAAAGCAGTAAAATATTTAAAAGATTTGCTGTCTATTTATAGTGCCATTTATATTCACTAGTTTCAGTGAGAAAAGCAGCTGTCTCCAAGCAGTGTACAAGATAAATGCCAATGGACTTCCTCCCTGCAACATCTCTTCGTGCCACCATCACTACACAATAATAAGTGAAAAACAATGAGAGGAGTAACATACTTCAGAAACTGAAGAATGATGAATGGGAAGTTGATGGTGGGAAGTTATTTTTATATTTCAGAAAAAGACAAAACACATTTTTACTGGTTTATATATGAGAAGTAATAATTGATCTTATTACACTTAAATCACATTTATTTAAAACCTAAATCATACCTAATCCATAGAATAATTTTGCCATGGTAAGTGGTCAGGTGAGATTTCCACTGACGTATGAGGAAACGAATTGGCAAACATTCCAATGATTGTAATGATTGGAATATGCTCACATCTGATGTGTTGGTCCATAAATCAGAACCTGGCCTTCTGACGCCTATAACTTCTCTTGTCATGTGGCCAGAGCACCTGGAAGCACAGAGCCAGCGCTGTAATTTAAAGATGATCTTGTTAACTGAGAAGCTGTTTTTTGTGAAATTAAAAATTCTTCGAAACCACTGATTGTATGTGGTAGGAAACACAGAAAAAATAGTCAGCATAAGGCAACTTTTACACCCTATTTTCAGTGCAGTACTGAGGCATCCTTAGGCTGTTTGTTTTCTCCCCCCATGAACCTGGAGTGGGTGTCTATCCCTGTGGAAGTCTACAGTAAATATAAAGCAGTCACAATGTCACCACTGTATATTTTTCAGCTACTGGTATGAAACGAGTGAATGTAGAAAGGGATGGGCCACAAAATATTGCTGGGTAAACTGAGATTATAGGTATCAAGATACTGAAGGGGCACATTTTGTTCTCTATACCTAGCATCATGCAAATGTGTATTTTTTTCTCTAACTTTCTATTTGTTAGGGGGAAATATATGACTAGAAATTTAGCATATATAAAATGGCTACATCAAGACTAAGGTATAACAAAGAAGACAACTCACAGAATCTGTAATTTGATGCAAGTAAGAGGGAAAATGTGACCTGTCATGATTGACAGCTCATACCACTGTTGTTTTTTCTGTGTATGGGTTTAAGGAGGAGTGTTACTGTGCAGATTTTTACCTCTGTGAAACCAAAACATGGGAATGATATGATTTACCTGATCATTCTGAAATGTGATATTCTAGTATGTCTCTGAAATTTAACTGGCTGTGTGTAGAAGAGGGGAAAAGCCACACTAAAAATGAATATTTATGGTTTCTATACACCGTTGAGATGACGAAGCATTTGCATATGATCTCCTATTTTCAACCTCAAAATGGTCTCGTAACAGAATGAGGAATTGCTTATTGTGTAGGGTAATCTGAATTTAGGGGAAAGAATCAAGTCTGAAAAGGATTTTTCCAATGGAGATGCACTATTTGTTTGTTGTTTTGTAAGCAAAAATGTAACTATGAAAGATTCATTGAAGCCTTAAAGCACCTATGTCTGCTATACTAAAGTGGTCGGGCCTCTCTGCTGAAGAACTGGTTCAGTGTACTACACAAACAGAAAGCATCACTTCCTCAGTGGTGAGACCTGGTTTGTCCCAATGCAGAGTTAATTTGCTGCCTGGGAGACAAACAGCCATAATGACCTTCTCTCAGTTCATTTATCTCAGCATTGCTGCCACTGGTGGTGACTTCAAAATGTCCCCAGGTCCTTCAAAACCAAACCAACATATTTCCTGAGGATGTTGAATCTGTGGGAGTACAAAGTGAAGTGGGGCAGAGCACTGCAGTTCTTGCTATAGAGTAAGGTGTACAAGATAAGTTTTGAAGAAGTGAGAAGTGATTGTGTGAAATTAATAGAAAAAAGTCAGAGTAACTTCAAAAATTACTCTACAAAAGTAGCACAGAGGTCTCACTGCAAGCTACTTCCATGGTGAACTTCCATGGTGCCTCTATAAAAATAACACATGGGGATGTGACAGGAGGGAGGGGATGATGTGGAAGAGACAGTATAATCTGGGGGACAAATAAACAATATATGAGAGGGAGACCAGAAGGTAGGAGAAAGACCTGTCTTGCTTTGAAAGTGGCCCAAAACTAGAAGATTTGCTTTTGGCAGTGTGGAGAGGGGAAGAGAGGCATAGTACAAAACAGGACCTTACTGTTTTGTTGGAAGTTTCTCTTAACCTGGACCCTCTTATATCAAGTGTGGAACAGGAGAGCAGAAAATCTAGACACATCTGGGTAGGAATGTGCTGGGGAAGAGAGGAGACTAAGAGAGAAAAAAACATGAAAAGGACCTTTAAAAAAACATGGAAAGGACCTTTAAGGTCCTTAAAACACCTTTAAGAGCATCTATTTCAGACTGAGTCTCCAGGGTTTAATTTTTTATGCAAGTTCCTCACTTACTGTGTGGGTGATGGAGCACTGGAACAGGTTGCCCAGAGAGGTTGTGGAGTCTCTCACTGGCTCTTCTCAGTGGTGCCAAGCAATAGGACAAGGGGCTACAAGCAGAAACTGATGCAAAGGAGGTTCCACCTGAGTATAAGTAACCAAACAGGAGAGGGCAACTCTGTAATCCCTACGGATCGCCTCTCACTGGGGATATTCAAGAACCGTCTGAGCACAATCCTGTGCAGTGTGCTCTAGGATGACCCTGCTTGAGCAGGGAGGTTGGACCACAGTACTCATTGTGGTCCCTTCCAACCTGACCCATTCTGTGATTATTTGATAGGTTTTACAGCTGGGCTAGAAGCAAGTCTTTAGACTATGGTAATTAAAACACTGTGCATTCATTTGCTAGTAGTTTAATAATGAGATTAATAAATGAAGTAATTTCAGTTGAGATTCCCTTTTCTGTCTTTGTGACAAAATGCAATTGGTCAGTGCAATCTTAAAGAAAAGAAACAGCACTCAAAGTAATAAAAATTTTGCAAGGGGCAGGGAACCTGACCTCAGTATTGTTAGCTCTGAGCTGCTAAAAGCAAAAGCTTTGTTTTAAAAACAAGAAAAAAAAAAATCTCTCCCTCTTTGTATTTAGCACAGTGTGGATTTTAGTATAATGCACTGAACTAGCTGATAGTGATTCCAGGCAGTGGATGGAGAGCAGGGTTAATGGCAGTCTGGGCTATGTGGGTGGAGGTTACTGGGTGCAGCTGGAGAGATTGTTGCTGGGGTCAGGTGGGATGGCCCCAAGAGGAGCAGACATTGCTTTGTGCTTCAGAGGTGCCTTCTCCTAAGAAGGGTGTATGATTCAAGTAACCTGCCTTGGTACATCAGCACTAACTGAAGGTTCTAAATCAACGATGACCTTTTTATTTTCATGATGTCTTCTGACCACTGTGGAGGACCATGGCAGCTCTCAGCATTTTTCTTTCTATTAGTGGTAAGTGTGGCCTTTGAAGGGGCATACCTTATCAAGTCCTTAGAGGGTACAAATATCTAAAGCTGGGGTGCCTGTTCTTCTTGATGTTCTGGGTAACAATAGCTTTTAAAGTAGCTTTAGAAAAAATAGGGTTCTTAAAGCATATTAATCAGTAGTGAAAGCATAGCTTCAGAATGGAACGTTCAGAAGCATTTTCTTCGAAGTTAACACATTTCTGACACTTAAAACAGATTCTTTACACAGCCTGTGTAATTTATATCTCTTTAAATTGTACCACATACATTGCTGGAAAATACTGGTGATATTTTATTTTGCTCTTTTTATTTAGCTAAGGACTATATTATAAATAGCAGGAGTTCTTCAGTGTACTTTGTCGATGCCAAGTTGTCTTTATATATACATAGATGAAATCACGTATGGGAAGTCTCAGAGCTGTATTGTAAACTTATTCAGGCACAAAGTATATTTGATCATGTGAGGGGTGCTGCCAAAGCAGGGGGAAAATTGTTTTTTAAACTTCTCTACAAATTTGTTCTGCTTCTTTAGTTACCTGTGGCATGTTCCTAAAGATGTTAGGTTGTAGTGCTCCATTTTGGTCATTGTTTGTGCCAGTAATTTACTGAGAACAAACTTCAGGGAGTGTTTTAACAAGGCACTTCTTGTCTGAGCAGTGACAAAGAAAAGCTGGGAAGGTAAAACCTACGTAAGGTTTCTCTGTTTCAATGCAAAAGCAAGGAGGGATGGGAGGAGGAGAGTCATGCACACCCTGAATTTGTGTTGCTCGCACATTTGGCTCGTTAGTACCATCTGAGAAGCGAGTGTCCTAGGGTTCTTGACAGGGGATACCAATTATTACAGCACAATGTGCCCTCAGGTTTTATTAATGGTGTAACACGTGGTGTTGGGATATCCCAGTTCCTGATGGTGTTCAGCATCCTCAACAGACTAAGCTACAAATGTGGGAGGTGTGAAGTGTTACTCCTGTCTAGCTGTTAGCTGCTGCTGCCTGTCTCTGCACTGTAAACAAACACTGTCAGGTCCTGTACTTTGCTGATTTGTACGTTATTGTCTCGCTGTGCCATTTGATTGTTTCTCACTGGGCTGCTTGACACTTAAAATGCGTGATAAAGCCTCTCTGCAAGTTAAATCTTAATTTTCTTTGTACTTGCTTTAACTTTCTAATCACACAGGTATGATTGTATTAACTCTCATTAGTGCTAGTAGCTCATTGCTGGCTCTTGACTTAGATCAGACCAGATGGCAATTAATTACAGTGAAAGAAAGATAGATGGGCTGAGGAGTATCCACTTTCAGCCCTGCCTTTGGGGCTAACTGCACCAGTGCTGTTCTGTAATGCCTAATGGGCTAAATAAACGTGTGAAATTACAGATACTGGTGTTGCTGATGATGCTTTTCCCTCTGAGAGATTGTCTTTGGAGCAGTTCACAAACATTAATTAAAGAACCACTGGAATAGGCTTTGCCTACATATGTATTGATGTTATTATGTCTGCTTTCTGTGGATAAGAAAATCAGTGCAGAAGAAACATCTTCCTGCCGAGGAAATCAGCGTAGAACTGAGATTATTGATGAGGTCTTTGTTCCCCGTACTGTGCTCAGATATCTTGTCATACAGGGAGGTTCCAGTGAAAAGGCAGCTATGAATACCAAGACACTAGAGCAACCCTTTTAAAAAGAAATAAATCGAGATGCGCCATCTGTTGACAGAAGCAGCTTTCATGAGTGAGAAGGCTTGCTTAGTTCCCCAGCTTCATTCTCATTTCAAGCCTCTGTCACTAGTGGAAAAAAAAGAAGCAAATCAAGGCAAGTTTTTCTTTGCAGTTGATCTTTTCATGTGATAACTACATTTTAAGTCTAATTTTAAATGCATGTGCCAAATAATTCATGACTTTACTAAATGCAGGTTTGAAGTTGTCCTTCTGTTTTACAAGCTTTTTTGAATCTTAAAATGGACTGGTTTTTGGAAGTAACATTTTAATTTATTTATTTATTTTAATTTTCTAATGGTATAATGCCAATTTCTGACTTCTTTTGTAATCATCATTGATTGTCATTATCTTCTGGTGTAAGTAATGACTATATGGCTGAACTGTGTCAAGATGTCATGTATTTCTTTCTGTACTGTTGTTTCAATCTCTCATTATTTTAATGAGTGCTATATTGTATCTTCTAATATGTAGTCACTTCTTGCACAGCCCACCTCCTTTCCTGTTAACTTAATGAATAATATGGAGTAGAAATTTTTCAAAATTCCATGGCCAGTTTAACAGTCTGTGTGTGTGAACAATCAAATCTTACTGCTTTTCAGCCTTCGTGTTCAGGTGTATTTCCCACTTCTGCTGAAATGATCTTTATAGAGGACCTTGCAATCACTTCAGGAGGAGGTACAGCTAGAAAAGAGATAACTTGTCTTTCATTGTGCAGCCTAACTAATGCTTTAATTAATGAGTATGTGTTTTACATCTGTTCTAATCTTGTCTTACTGTAGAAACACTTAATTTGTGTTTGTTTTTTTCTTTACTGGGATTCTGTTTGCAGAAATATCTCATTCCTTATAACTTGATCATGTCAATATCATGGGTGTACAGGTGATCTCAGCAATGTATGCTGCAGATTAAATGGAGTCTGATTTGGTTAAGTTCACCGTGCAACTAACAGGAACAATCTGATGTCCAACGATACCATCCAGTCAGAACAGGAAACCATGCTTTGAACAATCCTTTATTCTTGCTTAAACCTAAGTACCAGGTTTGGGAAGGAGGGTATGAAATCTAGACTGAATGAGGAAAGGGGAAGATGGTACATAGAAAGAGAAATGATAAGCCTTTATTAGAAAGCAAGAGGAAAGAAGAGGAGGATAAAAATGTGAACAGAAAAGAATCATGGATATATTGAACGAGTATGTGGGAGCAAGGAGGATGGAAAAAGATGCCTTAGAAAAGGAGGTAGACACTATTATTTACGTATCTACTGACTCTGGCTTTGTAAAATTTGTTGTTGTTGTTGTTGATATAGCTAAATTACTAGGAAGATATGAGAAAATACTGATCTGTCCCTGTGTGTATATATATATATATATACATACACAAACTCCCAAAATAAAAGATAACTAACTGTACAAAATAACATTTGTAGAATTTAAGAAATGCTAATAATCCTTGACCTTAATCAACTCCACTTGTGTATAGTCTTTAATTATGATTATATATGACTGATTATTCAAAAGTAACCAGGCAGCATCAGGATAAGTGAATTTCATTTAATCAACCAGTATTAAACACTTTTTATTGTAATTTACTAGTAAAGGCCTAAATTTCCTCCCCTGACCTGGCAAAATGGTAAAAATAAAGTAGCTGTAATTTCAAGGTATTCACAAATAGTTTTAGATGTCAGCATGTCTTTAGAGAGAGCACAGTTCACTACTCAGTCTGAAACTTGACTGCATTTCTCCTTACCAAAATGTCATTGCAGGAAATTACCTAACTTCCTCAACAGAAGAAGATCAAAAAACCTCTGTAAGGTCCTTGAACTGTTCCATTGAGCAGCTTTTCAGAAATAGGAAAAGGAAAATTACACTACTTTCTTTTCAAGCAGTCATCAACTCTTTCTCACAAATACCTATAGTCAACCTTACTGGCATAGTTGTGTGTGAGGTTGACTTCTCAGAACAACAATATTCCACTCAGAACAACTAATATTCCAAGAGTAGAAGCTCTTACTGCAAAAAGAAGCCAGATATTCACGTGACTTTGTGGGGATGGAAGGGAAACTGTTTTCACTGTTACAGCCTGTAAAGTCCTCTTGCAATTCTGTTTATTCCTGTCAAAGAAAATCCTTCCGTCCTCTCTCTGGATTGTAAGAAAGCACAATGTTCCTTGGTATCTCTCCCCCACAATCCAGGTTTTCCAAAACTTCTGTGTTCAATAGGCTTTAATCATTGCTGTGGGTGGCACTTTCATAGAGAAATTGTGGTTGAGTTATAATATTTGTGACATTCAGCTGCCATTAAAATGCATTTTCTTTAACGAATAATGGGTTTGGCCCATGTCAGCAATCCTCGTGGCCGCTCAGAAGGAAGTAATGTTGATGTGCCATCAGACTAAACAAATGAAATTCTTGGTGGCTGATTCCATACACGTAGAAAACAGGACTCCATGCTAATGCAAGAACTTTGACTTATTGGCAGAAATCATATGTGTCCATAGCACAGAAAACCAGCCTATTATGTGTTGTGTGCAGCTCAATCACAATAAATAAGCAACAGGCCCAGAAGAGTTGACTATTGACTTCTACTATTTGGGGGTTGTTCATTTCTGATGAAGTTGTGGATTTCAGTCTTCTGGAAATGCAACTCCAGCAGCTGATGGCTTTCCATAGCTACTTTAGAAGTTTTAGGTGGCAGGAACAGTTTTTGTGTATTGTTGTTGCAGCTGAACTTCACGCTGCTAAAGCAACTGTTAGTTGAGCTTAAATACAGCCTATTTTTAGTTGACCCAAGGTAATTTAGGGTGTTTATTTACTTATTTAAATGATAGGGGGAAAACTGAAAAAGTGTTAAGACTGGAGTAGTGGAATGGAAACAATTGTATAATTGCTCACCAGAAATTCTTTTAGACTTGTTAATATGAAGTGTCATAGAATGGTTTCATTTCTCTGCAGTCCTTGTACTATGAGACCAGGTATTAGAAGTCTGCCAGTAAATTCTTGGCTTAGATTAAGCCAAGATTAAAGATTACTGATACTAGAAGTGTTATCCTTGGCTTCTTCTAGTCTGTGTTTATGTAGTCCACCAAGCACAACAGGATGGTGTTCAAATGCTGTATTTTATAAAAAGATTCTGTTTCTGTGCACAGAAACAATCCACTGTGACTTTAAGCCTGTACTGAGGTGCAATTTTACATGGTTACAGTGGTTGAAAAATGCATTAAGCAGCAAGTGGGTCCATAGGCCTTTTGAACCTCCAAACCTTGTGAAAGGGCTTTGTGTGGCTCTGGGCTTTCTAAGCACCAGCTAGTGCTCAGTATCTTTATGCTGTAATTTGGGAGGCGGAGCAGCTCATTGCTGATCCTGTAGCAAGCAAAGACTTGGCAAATTCCACCACCTATTAATTCCCCACAGCTGTCTGCAATCTTTTAATATGTTAGCTTGCTACTGCAGGTAAGCAGACTACAAGACAAATTCCCTGGAGGAAAATGCCTCCCTGCAGGTAGCTGTTGCAGATTTCCCGTTGCTGCCTCTCTGTGTGCACACGGCTGGTCTCACCATCCACCGGCTGGGCCACGCGGGATGGTGCCAGCAGCTGTCCTCAGGTGACACTGTGCTTTGCTGCAGCCCCTGGGAAACCACTGCAGGCTTTGCTTCTGCTGGTGGCCCCACTGGTGGCCCAGCACCACAGAAAGGGAGTTGTCTGCAACTCTGTCAGCTCAGGAAACCTTTCAAAGCAGTGTCTTTATCGAGGCTTATTACAGCAGCTGTTTTTGCTTGTATTGTCTCATTTCATGGCCACTTTGCCTCTTTCAAGTACCCCTTCTAAGATTTAATGATAAGGAGCTGATAGCCAGGATAACTCCTGCAGTAACTAAGCATGGAAGCATTTTAGTGGATCTTGCCCTTCCTTAGCAGCATCCATCCCAGGGATGCCTCCTCCTTTGTACAGTGCTTGCTTTGGTTGGCTTTGGGGGCCAGTGGGGAGGAAGGATGGAAACCTGCTTGGAGGTGCAGCAATGGCAGTATTTCCCTTTTGCAGTGATTCCTTGCAGAGGAGGTCTTTGTTTCACAAGGGCTAGAATGAGGCAAATCCTTGGCCTTTCAGTTTGCCTTCTTTGTGCCCATGACAAGGTCAGAGTAAGAAGTCTGCCGCTGAGCCATGGAGCTCCTGTTCTGCTCTTGAGTTTCTCAAACTGCCTTTCTGGTGGCAATCCCCCAAAACCATGCAACCTGAGTGCTGCTGCACTTAGAGCAATAGCAGGCTGACTTTTGCTGAAGCCCCTTCAGTGGCATACCAACATTTTAGCCACTCTGATAAGACTTTGATAAGATAGTGCTGACCTGCATTTGATATCTGATTTAGGGCAGCTTGGCAGTGTCTAGACACCACAACTGTAACATTTCCTTCCACCAGCTGTCAGTAGGAATTTTTTTGATACTAGGTTTTTCCTGTGTGCAATCAGTGATATAATAGCTCTCTAATGACCTCTGTCTGCTGCAGTGCTGTTGCTTACTATGAATGAGGGACTAGGGAAAAAGAACTTGGCTTCTGGATGGGAATTTATTATAGAGGGAAAATTGGCCTTTAAAAAAAGGCTTGTTTGGTCTGTTCCATGAGGTGCAGAGGAAAGACCTTCTGGGGCTGCCATGGATTTTCCCTGAAGATGGGTCCCTTGCAACAGCCTGGCAAGCTCTGCATGCTGCTGGTCATAGAGCACCTTCTCTAGGCAAAGTGGCATCTGTGTTCTTGGCCAGGCTGATACTAAGAGGGTGCTCCTTTTCTCTGCAGGTTTTGCTTCAGGAAAGAGGCCAGCCCCTGCTTATACTACTAGGGGTAATCACAGCTTAGCACTCTGGCAGGCCTGTACCCAAAAAGTTTAATATCCTGCCACCAGCATTCCTGCTTCTCTGGTCTAAGTGCATAGGAGGCCTCATATATGTGAACAGTGCCGCTTTGGGAAGCACTCCTTTACATGTGAATACAGCATTGCTGGGAGTTAACTTCTGAGAGCGGTCAGAGTCTCCAGAAGATCAACTCTGTGCCTGGGTTGTCCTCTGACCATGGACATATCTCTCAACCTTCTGACACTTCTCCATTCACATCCTTCTAGTAAAATGTGTTATGTGTCTTAAAATGCTGCTGTGAAGTAGCCTGAAATACCTGTGTGTCTTGAAAATTCTCTGTGGAAGATAACACTGGTCAGACTGGAGAACTGGAGCTGGGCACCTCAATGCTTTGCAGAATCACTGTGAACCAATCCACAGGACCCCCTGGAGTGAGATTTAATTGCTCAGAAGGGCACTGACAGCTTGATATAAACCCCCCTGTTAGAAATTAGCAACAAGAGACAGTTTACTCCTGAGGTCCTTTTAAATGTCAAGCCATACTGGCAGGAACCCCCAAGGAAATACAGTGCTGAAGGTTAAGGGCATTGAGTAGCAGATTGGAAGAAAACATGTGGGTTTACTGATAAAAGAACTGAGGTACATATTGTACATAAACTTTAAATCCACCATTTTACTTGGATTTAAACTTAACCAGCTTGCTACAGCTTTTTTTCCCCTCTCCCACCTACAGGAGCACTGAAAAACCAAGCTAGTTACATGGAATAAGATGAATGATTCAACTGCTCTTGTAACTAGGTAAGCTACTGGAAATGAACCTTTCATTTAACATCTATGCCTCTCTGAGCACTCTCTTATATCTGCCAATGTATTATCTGACTAATAAAACCACAGTTTGAAAAAGATACCTTCAAAAAAATTGCTCTTAAGAACACTGAGTGCTATCTCTTGTATTGGTATGGAAGTCCTCCCTAATGCTGTTACTACCACTTCTTGCTACTCCCTACAGAAAGCAATTAATCAGATTAAACGTTTTGGGAGATAAAACTTAGCCATTATTAAAGCCCAGTTGGTCCTGCTGTCTGGAGGTCAGCTGCCTTAAAGCAAAGCCTGTGTTTTTCTGGAGTTAAGTGCATGGTTTTCCTACAGCAGGCCATGTACCTCTGGATGGAGCGGGGTGGGTGTCCTTGGCAGGAATCAGGGTGTCCGCAGTAAGGAAAGAAAACAAAGCAGGGCACGTCAGCTACTCCTGTAGCAGACTGGCTGAAGATCAGGCCTTCTCGGCCTCTATAAGCAGAACCAAGTTCTGACTGGTTTTGGAAAAGGACAATGTTGGTAGCAGGTCTCAGACATTTCAAATCTGTCTGTTTCAGGTCCCAGTTTAACTCATAATTCTCCTTCTCCTCCCATTCATGCTCCCCATTAAGTCACCACCTCCTTCAAGTATTACTCATGGTGGAGCTGTTATTCTAGGGCCAAAACTACTTCTCTCTTTAGTCCTATTAGCTTATGTCCTTGTCAGAGTCCAGCTAAGAGCAGACCCAGTGGCTTTCAGCCCTGCTCTCTAGCCTAGGTCAGCCCTTTCTTTACTAAGGATATTTGCATCCTGAGGCAGAGAGACTGGGAGGACCACAGCAGCCATAAACCTTTGTGTGAGCATCTTTCTTCCGTCATATTCCTGTGCAGAGACCACTTTCACAGTGTGCACAATCAGCATCGCTTCATTAAGGCACTAGGGGAGAAAAGAGGGGAATGAGAAGGAAACATAATGCTGTCGACAAGCTGCCCCTGACCTGTTGATGAAATTCAGTGGAATAAATGCACAAATTGTTTGAACTTGCAGGCAGAGTACTGGGTTGTTGGATTTAAGTTGTGGTGTTTGGTTTTTTGGGTTTTTTTTTAATAATAAACAGGAGGCCCAGAGAGGTACAAGTGTGAGCAGATCAGTTTAAACTCTTGCTTACTGCCCTAGAAAGAAATTTTAGTGTGTATGGGAGAGGGGAAGTTGCACATGGAGTATGGAATTGTACATTATGATCTTGCTGTGTTTAGTGTTGGTCAAGTTGACTTACGATAATGCAATGACAGCACTGAAATAAAGTATAGGGTACAGCAAAGGCCTGATACTGAGGTGTCTTCTTACTAAGCCATCTCATGATAACTTGCTCTTAAGCAGTACTGAATTATAAATGTGCTTCACTCTTGCAGAATAATTTTTATTGTTCAAAAGGAGAAGCTTGTGGTTTTGGGGAAGGTCAGGAAGGAGGCAGTGTGATAGCAGAGAACCAGACTGCTACAAGTTAGGAGTAGGGAATTGCAATAAACTCTGTCACACTTGTTCCTTTGAAATGCAAATAAGACCAGCGATCAAAGAACTACAGAGGTGATTTTAATGATCTCTCCAGTTGCTTCTCAAGCAAACTGATCTAAAAAATAGTAATTCTCCATTGTACTGTGTGTACTTGGATTCCATCTTATGAGGGCTAAGTGGTATTTTCCTTCCACTGTCTGCTTTTCCTGTAGATCTTTTCTGATGTAAAATTTCTTACCTTGTCCAATCCAGAGACAAAGCATCAAAATAGAAGTAGTGATGAGCAGTCTGTATTTGAGCAAAAATTTGCAGCAGTTTCACAGGGAATATGCTCACTGGGGATGGCTTTTGACCCAAAGGAAAGGCAAAATATGAAGTTTCTCTGTAGGAAGAACTGGAGAAATATTAATATTTCCTTAATCTCATCAGAAGACATTCACCAAACAGTCAGTGCTCTTTGTCATGTTGTATTACCAAGGCTCTTAGAAGATGCTTTGTGAGACCCTACATCAAAGGGTAAAGCACTGCACCTAAGATGAGTGACTGAAGGGAAAATGTCCCAAAAGTCACTTTTCTAAAGTTAAAGTAATTAAAGTCTAATGACTAAAACCACAGCCCAGGCCCCATTGTCAGATTTTGGCAATGGTCACCCCAACTTCATAAACTTGAGAGTGTGCGAGGTTTTGGAAAAGGAGCTTGAGAGGTGAGAGACATCCATCTCAGCAGATGGAGAAGCTGGCACAGCCCTCCGTGGTCCAGGAGAGCTCAAAGGGCCTTACTTAGGACTGCTCTTTATAGGGTCACAAGACAATTGGCTTTAGTCATCTATAAATTTCCATCCTGACCTCATTCAGGTCTGTAATTACTGGAATTTTCAAAAGTCCAGTAAAAATGGTACCATTCCACTTGAGATACGATTCAGGTAAGCAGTGTTTCAAGGCTGTCAGGTCATGACTGATTATTCCCACTCTTGTTCCCCACCTTGGCCAGCCGAGAGGAGTTCTTGGTACAGTCAGTGCCATTCCCACCTTAGCCATGCAAGGGTTCCTAGTGCAGTCAAGGGATGCTTGACTGCCCAACTCATCAGTTAAAGGTCAAGGCCTAACAAGAATTCCTGAGGTTGTAGGGCAGAGAAGGGGGGTGAGATTGCACCCCAACAATCCACCCTGTAACTAAAGTCAATACATCTTTTCCTCACAGAAGAGGGGAAAGATGGTGCAGTTGCCTCTTGCTTCTGTGCCCATAAACAGATTGTCAGTTTTAATTTGAAGGAAAGTTTTGGTTAGTCTACTTAATTATTAATGCCTTTTCAAATGTAATTAAGCAACATTATAAATACAAGGATGTCTTTGCAACAGTGCCAGGTGTCTAGCCATCCTCCACACCTAACATATAGAATAATGTTCGATAACAAGCATAACATAACAGAAATTAATAAAATTATGATAGGATGCAGCATTTAATTTAAAATTCCAGTTCATGGCCTTCTGAATAAGATATTCCACCAGTGACGTTATCCATCTGTCTTTGGTCTTTTGAGGACATGATGTATATTTTCATGATGGACAGTAATCAGAGTTTTTACTGTCAGTTGGTTCAGACTTGTTCTAGCAGTTGGCTCAGCTCCTCATGCTGAAACAGTTCTTTCGCCATTGTAGGATGCATTGCAATGAGAGTAGGCAGTAAAAAAAGTAAGTGTTAAAAAATATGAACGTATCAACCCATGGCCACCCTGGCACACACAGATTTCACATTTTGCACTAGGTAATCACAAAATCAAACAAAAGTTCTACACCATGATGGCCCTAGAGGCAAAATATGAGTACGGGTTGTGTAAAAGTGAAATCGTACCAACAATCTGGTTCTTGTATCATCTTACAGCAAGATTTCTCATTATTTCTTGGTTTAGAAAAGTCGGTATGGTATATTTTAATTTCGGTGGGTTTATTGTGGGTAGATCCATTGATTTTCTGGCAACCTGTTTTTATTTCTTCCCCTGGTGTGGTCTGAAGTTATAATATTTGATGAACATTATTATTATTATTATTGTGTGATATCCTGATACTTTTTCTATGCAGTGTCTCGCATTTCCACTCATCCTGTTGATATGCCTTGCTTCCCTGTATAACCAAAGTAGTAATGTTCATATTTGCCATATATTTTGGTGGCATTCCAGCACTTCCAGTATAATTTAGTAGTGCATGGTCCCAAGGATTTTCTGTCTGGACTGGAAAGATTATGTTTATCCCAATTTAGAGGAAAAATGAGACTGGGTTGGGAGTGTACTAGCATCCTTGTTGTTGCCATGGATTCATAGAAATGGTGTGGCCAGCAGGACTCGGGAGGTGATGCTCCCTCTGTATTTGTCGCTGGTGCGGCTGCACCTTGAATCTTGTGTTTGGTTCTGGCCTCCTCACTACAAGAAAGACACTGAGGTGCTGGAGTGTGTCCATAGAAGGGCAACAAAGCTGGTGAAGGGTCTGGAGGGTAAGCCACATGAAGAGCAGCTGAAGGAGCTGGAGTTGTGTAGCCTGGAGAAAAAGGGGTTCAGGGGAGACCTTATCACTCTCTACAACTTCCTGAGAGGAGGTTGTAGCCAGGTGGGGGATTGGCCTCTTCTCCCAGGCCACCAGTGACAGGACAAGAGGAAATGGTCTCAAACTGCACCAGAGGAGGTTCAGATTGGACATCAGGAAGAATTTTTTCATGGGAAGAGTGTTTAAGCATTGGAATGAGCTGTCCAGGGAGGTGGTGGTATCACCATCCTTGGAGATGTTCAAGAAGTGATTGGATATGGCACTCAGTGCTATGGTTTAGCTGACAAGGTGCTGTTCAGTCAAAGGTTGGACTCGATTATCTTGGAGGTCTTCTCCAACCTTAATGATTCTATGATTCTCTAATCAATTATTATTTGCCATGTCCCATCCTGTTCTCAGACTGGACAAAATGGTCAATTATATGGGGAAAGACACTGGAGATGATTTGTTGTTTTTCCAAATCAGTTATGACTTCATAAATTCTGTTTTGTGCTGCAGCAGAAATTGGATATTCTGGTACATAAATAATCTTTGAAGCAGGAAGAGCAGGAGCTGCTTGGAGTACACACACTGTAGCCTCTCAGGGTTAGAGTCAGCATTTGAACTGAAGGACCACACGCTGCTGTCTGGCAAGTGCCAGCTTTCACCATTCAGAACATGGAAACCCAAAATGTCTTCAATGTGAACTTTAAGAGCAGAGCAAGTTGGCTTGTACTTCTTACCTGGGAGCCATAAATAAACTTTTGCACTTTGGCACATAACACTTGCTCTGTTCACTGCAATGATTTTTAACTCTTTGCTGTCCAGGTTGCACATCCAGTTTCTTAGTATCCTGCTGTGTTAATATTGAAATTTGTGCTCCTGTACCTATTAGGTATTTCCTTAATTGTTGTTGAGAACTGCCTGGAACCAAAACATCTGGGCCATTACTACCTATCCATTGATATGATTCCACTTTCCAGACATATGGGCCCAATTGTCATCCAGGCACTATTAATTTTTTTTTAATCTCAAATTTTGGGGAGGGAAAGGGTTATCACTCTCTCTCAGAGTTGGTGATGGTGTCTGAGTGTTTGGAGTGTTTTCTCTCCAATTGCTGTCATGTCTCTGAAACACATCCCCAAGAGTCACACCATGTATCTGAGAGTGTCATGCAAACACTTCTTCAACTCTGGCAAGCTTGGTACTGTGACCTCTTTGGTTGTTTAAGAATCACCATCAAAGTAGGTCTAAGTCGCATTTGAAAATGTGTGACTTAACAGAGTTCAGTGATAAGGTTCAGTCTTTTACTTAATATGTGAATGAAACACACATAGGAAAACTGAGGGGTTTTTTGATGTATAAAGCCAATAGATACTCCTATGAAATACTGTAAGGCAGCTTGTGACATAACAGATGTTGCTTGCTTGACATAACAGATGTTAGAGATACTCTGGAAATCAGACCGTTGTTGTCCTCTTCACACTCAATCTAGCAGCCACCTCCCTATAGCAAGGAACAGAGTGAGGCTGTCATGAAAATTAATGAGAAACAAACTTCCTTAAAAAAACTGTTTA
The DNA here is from genome assembly GCA_035583135.1 of Lophotriccus pileatus. NCBI lineage: Eukaryota > Metazoa > Chordata > Aves > Passeriformes > Tyrannidae > Lophotriccus > Lophotriccus pileatus. The sequence goes on from JAWWES010000133.1 coordinate 23,943,005, forward strand.
TGTATTTCCTTACAAACTAGAACAGAGCTGATATGTAATATCTCACTGTAGTGACATATATGATAATTTTAAAGAGCTTGATCCTAATAATATTTTGTGAAAATCTGCACAGAAATCTGTAACATGGTACATTAAAAAAAAAAAAGAACTTGTGTCAAAACAAAACATGTGTGGTAATGATTTACCTCACACCATGCCAGCACTTAATTTAGATTTCTGTAATGCAGAACTCTTGGCATCCATGTTGGTCAGTGGATTTTGTTCAGGGCCTATAATGTCACCACTTCAATAGCTCCCATTTTGGACAGTGCTTAGTAGACATGGTTACTAATGCACTTTGCAACCTTTCTTTGGATGTTGGATTGGCAATATTCTCTTCATGGTTTTGCCTTGCATCCTCTTTTCCTCTCTTGTGTTCATTGAGAATACTGAAAGGATATATGGCACATTTTGACAGTAAAAAAAAAAGAAAAGTACTTCCTATTGAAGAGAGGTACTGTTTCAGGAACAAGATTATAGGATTTCTTCATTCAAACAGGCATGTAGACAAATAAACTCAGTATATTTCCTTCCAAATAGCAATAATACAGGCAGGTCATGTTTAGAACACATGAGATTTTCAATGATGGAGGAAAAAACCCCATAATTATGTTTTCAGAGTTTGCTAGGCTGTAGAAGTGGCAAAGCCAGGTTCAGTGAATTTAGACATGAACCATATCCTTTGGGAATACAGTATTGTGTATATGTCTTGTGGGAAGATGGCAAATCTTATGACTGCCTGATGCATTGAAACATTTGATTCTTCTTTACCGACACACAAAACACCTTCTCCGAAGGCAACAGCCATAACTAAACTGTGAGTACTGCCCAGATACCAGGGCATTTGCCTTTTCAGAGCCAGCCAGAGCTTAGACATTTATACCAGAAAGCTATCAGGACTTCAGGAACAGCATCCGTTTGGATACTGCCTGGTTTCATTCACCAAGTGTTCTTGAAATGTACTTTATTTCTGAGTGTTTGCTGTTCCTTTAAAATGCAGTTGTGTGGAGAGATTTTGGGATGCTGTTGCAAACACCTAAGCTGCTGTTCAGAGGTCAAGAGCCTCCTGGCAGTTTTCTTTAGGACCCATGTAATTTCCTATAATAGGGGGATTTTTAATAAGCAAGAGAGAAGGAAGATGACTGTGTAGTGCCTAGGCTTTCTTCTGGGCTCTTTTAAAAAGGATTCAAGTAATTTGAACAAATTGGGTGCAATGGAAGTTCTCTAAAATGCATCCTTTTTTGCAGAGTATCAAGCTGTGAGAGACCAGAATACTGTGTTGTCTTACACTTTGCTCAAATAGGAAAATGTTGCCTATTGTTTGGTTTTGTTTTTGGTTTTTTTTTTTTGTTTTTTTTTTGAAGCAGTATAAAACGTATGCAATTGATTAGAGGAGAGTCTCAAGGCTGTGAAATTTGTGCCATTTAAGAAGGAAAAATACTTACACACCTCCTTAATAACTACAATATCCACTGAAAAGACTGAGATAACTCTTTTGACTCTAAAAAGTACAGCACTTAGTCTGGCATCTCCTCTCTTGACCTCCTTCTGTTAATAGTTGTCCTTCCCATTTAAATAGTGTCATATTAGGGTCATGCTGGCAGCTTCCAGTACCTAAAGGGGATCTAAAAGAAAGCTGGAAAGGGACTTTTAACAAGGGTGTGGAGTGATAGGACAAAGGAGAATGGCTTTAAACTGAAAGAGCGCAGGTTTAAATCAGATATAAGGAAGAAATTCTTCACTAGGAGGTTGGTGAGACACTGGAACAGATTGCCCAGAGAACCTGTGGATGCCTGGAACTGTTCAAGGCCAGGTTGGACAGGACTTTGAACCACCTGGTCTAGTGGAAGAAGTCCCTGCCCGTGGCAGGGGGGTTGGAACTAGATGGTCTTTAAGGTCCCTTCCAACCCAGACCATTTTATGAGTATGATATTTCTCATCTTCAAGACTATTTCATTTCTGACTCAGAACTTGAAGCTCATGCCCTTTTCCTCAGTTTCATTACTTGACCATTTTCTTTTTGTTTATTTAATCTCACATTTAGGAAAACACTGTGTCTGGTTATAAAATATTCCAGAAGTTGCCCATATGGTGAAGAGTTGAGGCATGAAAACTATGAATTAGTAGTTGTTTTACAGTAGATAAAACCTGGCCCTTCCTTCCTTTGGTCATTGTACAGCATATGGTTTAAAACACATTAGCAAACATTATATTGTGATGTATTTTTGCCAAAAGACACCAAGAGCTGGGTTATATTGATCTGTGTGCTGAATAAACACATATAAGAGACTTTGAGGCTATCTCTGACAAAACCTATCAACCAAGATTTCCAACAGAGAAGGGAATAAAGAAGCAGTGACTATGTGTTGATTTTCATAGATCATATTTTTGTGTCACTGCATTTCAGCTCCTCAGATTTGTGCTGTGGGCAGTCCATGGCAGAGCACTGTGTGCTCCTCACTTTCCCTGCACGTAAGCACAGGGCTGGTTGCCCTGAACCAGGTCAGACTGAGCTCTGCTGAGTGAACAGCAAGACTGCCTCTCTCCAATGTTCGTTTTGTTTTTCTTTAAGAGCAGAGGTGGTTAATAGTCAGCAGTAGGTGCAGTTCATTCTATTGACTCCAAGTACAGTGCATTGCTTCAGGTGAAGCAACTTAAAAGTTGCTGACTTTGGAAACCTAAAATAGTGGGGTTCTGATGATTGGATATTAATCCCCCAAGCACAGCACACACTGCATATTGCTGACAGAATTAAAGGGCAACATCTCCGCTTTCAGCATACCCTTTTTGAAATCAGGGAGAGAAGACCGCCTGAGGAATAGCAGTTGTTGCTGCTATGACATTATAAAGCATCAATACAAGTAGCAAATACCAATGCATATTTGCTATATGTTTTTAGCACTCTCCAATTTCTCATATGGACCAATCATCAAAAATCACCTCAGTGAAGTTCCCTGAGAATGTTGCTTTCAGCTTAGGATACTCATCTTTAGCATCCTGACCATAAATCCTCAGTAGGATAGTGTGGTTTAATCCAAGAATTCCTGCCAGTTGCTGCAGAATGGAGGTGGCTGTATTTAGACAAGGCAGTCTTGATAATGACAGGGTGAGGGAGGGAATAAGGCAAGAGTAGGAAAGACTAGAGCACAAGATATGTTGGCTTGGATATAAGAGAGAGAAAGAAATCAAGGACAATGAAAAACCTGAGGTAGGAGTAGCTGGGGAATATCATCATCAGAAAATGTAAACAAAAATAACAAAAAAATTACATTCTGACCCTTTCTATGCCTACCTAATTGGAACTACCATAAAGTCAATGTTGAGTGTGTGAAGAAGACTGGGAGAAATCTACAGTGGTCCAATGAGCCAGAGGACTACTCAATAATAAACAGCAACCAAAATCTCTAATTACATAGCAGATTGTTTTCTTGGGAGCAAAGCAAGCTTAATATAAATACAAAAGGACTGGAAACAACCTCCCCAAAATTACCCACAAAGATGAGACTGCAATTTCATGACAGAAAAGGAAACTGAAGTAAATGTTCTTGAACCCAGATGTAGGAGGGATATTTCAGATCTTGATTACTCAGTGGCTTGAATACAGTCTTTCCGTTCCAGGAGCTTTATTAGAGAAGCAAAGGTCTCGGTCTTTTCATCTTGGAGGCTGTGAGGAAAGACTGCACAGCATTGTTGTGCTCCCCTGCCTGTCCCCTGAGAATTGTGGCTATGTGCCCTTTACAGTACCTTCCAAGAAGCCAGGAATTAACTTTTGATACCTTCAATTTGTACTTGTATGACGGCCATATTCATCTATGACAAAGACTTTCTACAGAATTCTGTCAGAGATGTCATATCCCTTTTTTTTCTCCACCAAAACCTCCTCTATACTTGATGGATTTTATATTTACCCTTAAATGCTTTTCTTTCTGCACAAGGATACTGTTGTAACCACAGCGTAATAAAGAAAAGGAAATGATCATGTAATTTTCATTGCAGCATAAAAAAAAAAAAAAAAAAAAAAAGGATGTGCCTTTAAAATATAAGATGATGTACTTTAAACTCAAGTACAATTTTTCTGCTTTATGGTATGCAGTGCTCTGTAAAAGCAGTTTCCAGTTACTATGGAAACATGTGTTTGTACACACACGCTCACCTGCACATATGAAGAGGCTAAAAAGTGCCAGAGAAGGGCTAAGCCTCTGTTGGAAATGAGGTATGGATCTGTCTCTGTGGCTGAAAGGAGATCTGTATGACTCCTGGAGTGCAAGAACAACACTGTACATGAAAGATAATCCTGTCATAACAACAAAAGCACATAAATTGGCCACGCATGAAGTCAGAAGCCTTCTTCTAACATTAAAGCAACTCCAACAGTAATACATTACAGCTTCTAACATTCATACAGCAACAATTTGCACTAGGTTTAGAACAGAAGCAGAGCTGGATTTCCTGGTGTGATTGACTGCAGTAGCAAAGAATTGGTCGCCCTCTAGCAGCTTCCCTTTGACTCTTTACATGCATGATTATCTTCAAAGGTATTTTTGCTTGGCCTTGCCTTTTGGTTCTCTCTGTGGTGTCGTAAGCCACAACATCCAGCATTCCTGCTTTCTCTCGGTAGCTACCTGACTGACAGTTCTTACAATCCATGTAGCAGCCAATAGCTGACTTTCCACCTGAAACTAGGAGCTCAAGGAGCAGTGAAGCCGAGGCTTATCTGCCTTGAAGATGAACAAATCTGTCAGAGATCCAAAAGAACCAACTTCAAATGCACAAGGTAAAGCTTTAACTGGAGAAAGCTGGAAAGGAGCATGAGTTTGCTGAAACAGAAGAGCAGGAGAGGCAACAGTAGGGAGTTTCTCGGGGCATAAACAAAACACACAGGTCCAAAATTCATCATATGGAAAATTGTTTTCCTTGCTAACAAAGTTGAGAGCTCATAAGATCTACAGGTCCTAGAGCTTTCCAAATTCTGAAGCACATGAAATCATGGAGGTAGAAATGCTCAGGAAGGTACAGGTCTATAAACTTTACCAAAGAAATGCTGCACAAGGCCAGATATGTTGTTTGTGAGGCACTTAACAATATGAATTTTTTGGTATTATTTTTTGTACTCAGTGCCTTTGAATACATGTCAGAACTTTTTTTTTTTTGTTGCTGTTATTTGTTTTACTGTATATTCCATGGCAATAGGTGGAAGAGACTTTACTAAGTGGGAAGATTAGGTCTGAATGATGCTGTGGATTTTGTGCTAAGTAAATCGGGCCTTTCTTTTGGTAGGTCACTGTCCTGGTTTCAGCTGGGGTAGAGTTAATTTTCTTCCTAATAGCTGGCAAAGTGCTGTGCTTTGAATTTAATATGACAATAATGATGACATACTGATGTTTTGGTTGTTGCTGGGTATTGCTTATTCTAAGTCAAGGACTTTTCAGTTTCCCATGTTCTGACAGTGAACAGCTGCACAAGGAGCTGGGAGGGAGTATGGCCAGGGAAGCTGATCAGAACTGGCCAGAGGAATATTCCATACCATGAAGCATCATGCTTGGTATATAAATTGTGGGAGTTGGCTGGGAGGTGCTGACTGCCACTCTAAGGGACAGGCTGCACATCAATCAGTATGTGGTGAGCAATCGTATTGGGCATCACTGGTGTTTCTTTGATTTTATTCCTCTCTTTTCTCCCCCCTTATTAATATTATTTCTTTATTACTTTATTTCAGTTATTAAATTGTTCTTATCTTAACCAACACGTTTCATCTTTTTTTCTGCTTCTCCTCCTCACCCTCCAGTGGTGAGGAGTGAGTGGCAGTGTGGTGCTTTAACCCTGCTGAGGGCTGGGTTAAACCATGACAGACACAATGCAGGGTGACTTTTATGTTGGTACATCAGACCAGATTGGATTAGGTTGCTAGTATTTTTTCACCTGATGAAAACTGAATGTAATTTTAAAAGCCAGAAGAGTAATCTCACTGTAATTATCAATTGTCAATGCAATTATGTGTGTGTTTAGTGTAACTCTGCTCTTGGAAGCAGAGCACTGCTCGAAATTGGACACTTCAGTAAATGCTCTGTAATGATACAGCTGACCAAATTTGTTGTCCCACTTAAACCATTCAGGTAAATTTTCTGGGTTGTCTCTGCAGCTGATTTATAGCTTCAGAAGATAGAGAACAAGCAGTCCTTGGTAATGTGTGCCAGTCATCTACAGTTAGGGAGAAAATATCCTAGAGCTTTTTCATCATCTCATAAAGGTTTAGAGAAATGACCTTTCCTTCTGCTGGAGAACTTGGGACTTGAAGAGGAAAACACTGTGTTGCAAGGGCCTAGGGAAGTCGGTAAGGAGACAAATACCTTTGTAGCATTACTGTCTAATCAACTGAACAGCTTTGTTTAGCAAGAATACAAACCTTTATTTCTTTAGGCAGAACATGGAAGTTTGAAAATACGTCTATCTGTTATTCATCTTTGGTGTGAGTGGATTGTCTGTAACTTCCATTTGAGCAGCGTTTTGCCACCTTGCCTGGACTGTTTTCCCTGAGCCTTTGCAAAGTGCTGTGACAGCAAAGGAGGCAGTTCTGGGTATGTTGTATATGATGGCAGGTCATACAGCACTCTTCATGGGCCCAGCCCAATGATAGTGTGTTTTGGGATGCTAAGTTTATGCTTTGTCTATTTAAAACCATTGTAAATTTGCTGTTTCTTTTTTGTCATGATTTGAGGAAAAGGGTTTTTGAAGTTTTGTTAGCTACTGCATTTCAGATGGGTTTATACTACACAAAAGGTGAGTAGCTTAACCAAAGATTTTGGTTTGCTTGCTTTAATTAACCTAATCTTTATTTCTGAGTCCCATTAAAGGCTTTTGAATGTTGTGTATCAGTAGCCTGTTTACCAAGGATCTATTGAATTAACTGTGAATCTGAGAAAAAATTAGTTGTGTCTGCAAGGTCCTTTACTCTCGGTAAAAGAGAGTAAAGCCTTCTAGTTCTCTCTGATGAGATGTGGGCTTCACCATTACGCCACTGTAGTCAAATACTGCCTTGCAGTGGTATCAGCAGCAAAATCAGGCCGTTGTCATTGCTAAACAGAAACTGCCCGAATAAAGATTATTCTAATTCTACATACTCTACTGCATATTTTCGTATATAAGGTTACAGCCTAGGCACTTTTTTCACCAGAAAACCCTTTTCTGTGCTAATAATGAAGCTTAATTTATAAAGGGCTAATTTCTAAATTAACACTTCTATTTATGAGTTTTTCTCCAAAGTTATTGAATTGTAACTTATAGAGTACTTACTTGTTTTTGTGAAGTTTGGATGATGACACAAATATTAATTTATTGATGGCAACCTTGGTCTAATTTATTATGAACCAAATATCAGAAGGAAATTCTATGCTGTATGTGATTTTCATGAGATGTGATTAATTAATAACAATTCATCAAAGCCCACCGTCTGTTAGTTCCAAGATAAAATAAATATAATTAGAGAGCAGCTGTTAATAAACTTTTTAACAGGACTTTAAGCTGTGTTTGAACCTTTCAGTAACTGGAGAGAAGCTAGGCTCAAGTAATTTTAAGGTTTGGTACTGGAACAAAATATTGCTAGCTTTAATATAACTATTGATTATTAAAGCATTTTTTCACACTTCAAAATGCTAGTTGATGTTCCAAACTTCAGTCAGCTCGGGGGCAAGATTAGATTGGTGTGTTAACAGTTGATGTTGCAGAATCAGTGGAGTTAGCATTGATTGGAGATGATGTGTTGTGACTCACAGTTCATCCTCTTTATCCACAAGGCTGTTACCAATACCAAAATTTAGATGGGATATAGTTTGTGATTCCTATCTTTCTTCCACTCTTTTTTGTGGGTTACAACTTCTGAGCTTCACAGGGCAAAGTTTATAGATTCAAATCTGAGATGGAAATCTCTCAGTGACCATTGAGAACTGGTCACTAACATGTTTGCTCCTTCTAGGTCCTGGTTAATACACTCACAAACCCTGCCCACCCCCATACTCCTCCTCTTCTTGTTCCTTTGTATCACAAGTGACTCTTGTATAGTGGTGAAAGGAACCCAAAATGGCAATTGTCACTTCATGGTTTCTAAAAATAAATAAATTGGTAGAGTATCTGTGTTGATGGAACGATCAGGACAATGAATATTAAACAGAAAATTATGGATGCATGAAAGGTTTATGGGTTCATATTCCAAAAGAAATCAGTAGATTGTATGCCAGTACTGCTTAGTCAGTGTTCAGAATCTAAGCACTAAATAATTCTATCACTGAGTCTGACATTTTGCAACTAACTGTGAATTAGGAAGATTTGAGCAGGAAAATTATCACCAGAATCTGTCAGGTATTTAAAATTCCCCTTGAAAAATCATCTAGAAATGCTTTTCTTCAGAAGCCATTTAAGCTGCCCATTGCTGATACAAACCTGTACCAAGTATTTGGATCCATAGCATGCGTTTGCTAGGGTTATTAAGCACTAGGGAGTCCTTTGTGGTAATTCATTATCCTGCTATAGACCCCTCTCAGGCAGCTGACTCTGTGTGTGTGCAACCTTAATCTGTTGTAATGCGAAACAGAATGGATTCACACCATTGATCACTGATTGTGATAGAAGATGATTTGCAAAAGCCATGTGAGGAAAACCTGGATGCTTGAACATCTGGAACTTTATGTTGGGTGGACTACAACCAGCACCAAACCAGCTTTTCTTTGGAGTGAAGGTGGTTATACTCACCTCTCTAATTTAGCCCTGTAACATTAGAAGTGCAAATCAAACCAGTTATCATTCCTCACCCGTGGATACAGTAACCTTCTGGCTGAAGCATCTATAGGGCTTTAAACTGTTTTGTATTTGATACTTGTATATGTGTTTGTTCATAGTCTAGGAGCTGTTTACCTTCATGGACTAATGTAGAGAAATAGAAGTACCTGAGCTTGCTTTGATGCTCTAAGCAGCACCTCTATGTTAATACAGTGCCCACTGCTCAGCTGGGTGAATTATCTGTGTTATTTGGCCCCTGGTCAGCGAGCCCATTTGTTTGAAATTACTGTTTGGAAATTCCTCAATAACTCACATCATGTATACACACTTCTATTTAATAACTTTTGCTCTTCACACCAGTTTGATTTAGTTCAGCCTTGCTCCTAAATGTACCAGGTGAGATATTCTGCAGTACAATTTTCCACAATGGATTACTTCAGGAATAGCTGTTGTATTTTATACTTGCATCCTATGTTATTCTATCTCAGCTTTCAAAAGCAGATCATGCTTACCGTTTAAAAATTCAGAAGTTTTGAAAGGCAAAAACTTAAAATCAAATAATTGTAAAATGACCAATAATTCTGATATCTACATTGAGAATAGGCATAGAAACACTTATGAGAGACTGCTATTCCTAACAGATTACTAATGAAAACATGGATTTAGAAGTAAACTGTACAGAGTCCAGCATTTGTGTAAGCTAAAAAAATACAGAAGAAACAACTGATTCCTGGAGTGTGGTAGATATTTGTTGGAGTCACTGTAAATTATGGATCAAAATCCTGCCAACTGCAACCAGTGCTGATGGTCCAATCACACACTTAGTATCAACTCACTGAAAAATTTACAACCATATTATTTCTTAAAAGGTTTGTTGTGAAAAATGTCAATACCTCCTCCTCACAAATAGAAGCTGTGAAATTAAGCTCTGCCTCTATTTGCAGTTCTTAGTAACAGGTATGAGTGTGGGCTATTGTGTGAACTACTATATCTGGCAGAGAGATTTTGGTATGAAAATCACTGAACACTGGTAAAGTACATAAATGTCACTCTCTGTTGTCCCTCTTCTGGCACACAGCCACAGAGGTCTGATACTGATCATCACTGGAGATTGCACACAAGACTAAATGTACCTTTGTTTTGTTGTGATATACATTCTTATAATTGTGGGTGAGGTGGAGTAAGGAGTGATTTGGAAGTATATTTCAGGTAGTGAGTAGGGAAAACTAAGAACAAGATGCAGAGGTAAAACAAGAAGCCAAAGGCAAATCAATGACGCAAGTGTCACCACAGTGCACTGTAATTTTGGACAGGATTCACAAAGTGGATTTTGCTGGCTGCCTGGTTTTCTCAAATAAAATTGGAAAATTTATCTGAAGTTCCAGATATATGATTCAAGTTAAATTAACATACAGTGGCTAGAAACAGAGTTTGCATTTTGTGTGCTTGTTCTCCAGGCAGCACTTCAATTGCTGTGATGCCCATAGAGGGTAAAAATCTGGAGCAAGGTGCCAGCTCTTCTCCTGACAGCAAGCAGAAGGCGCAGCAGAGAGCATGTGATTGTATACAGCCTTGCACACAGAAATGAGGCAGTAAAAGATTTCCCTTGGACAAATTCAGTCAAATGTTTGTCAAAACAAATAGGGAAATAAGATCTTGGGTTAAGAACCGCACTGGGACTGTCTTCAGTTTCTAACTGCTTCCCCTTGCCTGGGTACCTCTGAGCAAGTTGATTAGATGGTTTTCTACCTGAGGGGAGATGTTTGTTTTCAAATCCAGCCTGAACCTCTCTTACTTTGAGTTTATTTTTTGAAAACACAAGGATGCACTTACTAATGTGAAGTCATCAAAAGGGTGGCTTTATCTTGGTCTGTGTTTCGGAAAACAGTTGCTGTGTCTGAATTCCTAATTACTGCAGAATAATACTGTGGGCAATGTATTACCACCTGTAGCAGAAACAAATCTCACCTTTGCCAAGCAGAAAGACATTTGATGTCTTTTTGCCATTGGCCTAAGAGGTGAATCAGCCCACACTCTAGGATAATATGTTTACAGTGTACACAAGACCTCTTCAAACAGAGGCAGGGTGGACTGAATGTCACACAAGCAATTACACTTGCTGAGCTCTAAGAGCACTACATCCAACGCTGTCGTCAGGAATCCACTCCTAATTTTCTCTCCTCATTTGGTGTCCATCTCTGCTCCTAGCTCACAGCCAGTTTCCATTTTCTACTGCACCCTGTAAGTTCAGTTGGCAAAACCTCTGCCTCAGTTTTGGTTGCCTTGAACATGAAGTGCTCGTGTTTTTACTACTGAGCCCAGCATAGTTCAGGAGTGGAAGTGTGCATTAGCAGCATTTTTTGTGTTGGGTTGATGAGGGCTGATGTTTCCTGGAGTCAGTGCCTGATACTGTCAAGTTAAAATACACCAAGCAACTATGTACTCTTGCACTGTGTCCTGTCAACCTTTCTGGTTTATTACATATATGACACAAATTATGCCAACATTTTCCCATAAAAATATATGGAGAAAACATGCACAGAAAAGGCTAGAGTCTCTACCCTCATTTCACAGGCAGAAAAAACAAAGCACCTTGGTTTCTGAGCCTGGACACCATAGGTCAGTGATTAAGCTGCAAATACAGCAGCAAAAGAAAGCAAAGAGAGGTCTCACAACATTTTTGCATGGAAATTCCCATGCATGTTGCTAAGACACCTTTGCCATGGCAAAGTTTTAATAGTTGAAAATGCCTTCTCTATATGTTATTGCTTTTAAGAAGAATTGTGGTTCTCTGACACAAAATGCCCCCTGGCAAATGCAAAACTTAGAAAGTGAGTAAGGAACCTGACTTCAGTATCACCTCTGATGCTTTTTCTTAGAATAACTTTCTTTCAGTGAAAAATGAACCTATCTGCTTTTGGGTTAAAGCTTGGCTGGATGGAGCATCTCCCAGCTCCCAGGCAGAGAGTGAACTCCCAGGTCACATCTGTGTCCAGCAGCTCACTACTATTAGGCTGCGAGAAATACCCAGGGATCATTGCCTTCTGCTTTGCCTTCATGCACCAACACTGCAACAGGATGTGAGAGGCCACAGGGACAACTCACATAAAATGAGCAAATCAGCCTTATGGAAGCTGGGGAACCTGCTGATGGCAGGAAAATGGCACAGAGGCTTTATGAGCCAGTTTCATTGGGGAAGAGCTCCATAAAGCATTTTTGTCAATGATGTGCTTTTAAACTGAGTGCCCTTTCTGTAGAAGGAATACGCTGTTACACTTAGTAATTGATAATAACTATTGTCGGGGGCCGGCTCAAAAGCGGCACACAAAGCCCCCTCGGCTATAGCGCCGAGACCCTTGTGGACCACTTCG